>OY740803.1:18060486-18660486 GCA_963514005.1 Raja brachyura
TAAGGCAAAATGAGGCGTGTGGGCACTTGGTCCAAATCACACACGCAAGCCGTTACATCACTTACTGGTGGGATCAGTAGTCCGTCTGGTTTCACAGACACAAACTACATTGGACTAGCAGTCGAAATAGTGAGTTAGCCTGAATCTAAAACGGGGATAAAACTCAGATTCAGTCTCACAGTAAAATATTAGAATTTATCATTTTTACATTCCATGCCGGTTTATTATCCTGAGTCTTACACATTGCAACGCCAAATGACCCGGTGTTGACAGCACATTTTTCACAGTGCACAATCTTTTGTGATGTGTCAGTGTGTGAGCATTGCATTGGAATCAAAAACGTCTCCACTAATTGAAACGGCAGGGATTTCTGTGAATGTCATCAAAGGTCAGATAACTCAGCAGATGGGTTGGGAGAGATAACACTACGGTTGGAACACCTTATATAAGGTAGACAGGAAGAGCCATCTTTGTTTAACTCCTTACGTTATTCCTCAGATCAATGGGATAATTTAAAGCATACGTTTCAAATGCCTGCAACCTTGGCAGGATTTTACATGTCATGTAATTCATATAATTCTCAGTAATTTTAATATTTCAGAATAAATTCATTAATAGAAATGTTTTATATGCATGATAAAACTAATTTAGGTATAATGCTTTCTTACAAAGAAGCATTTTAAGTAATCATTTTTACATTAATATCATGACTGGTGAGAGGGAATTATTGTTAATTGAAAAACTCAACCCGTGAAGCTTTATTCTTTATTTTTTTTTATTGAATGGCCATCTGTCTAGGCTCGGATTGTGTACATTAGTGTGCTGATCATCACGTGGCAATACAATTAAATCGAGCCTTGTCCTCAATTCTATGTATGAGCAGTCAGTAGATTCTTCAACATGAAGAATTTGTTATTTCAGTCGGTCCTGCACTCATTCAAAATTGCACACATCCATGATGGACATGCTCTCCAAATTGGCTTTGCGGAGGGAATCCGGAACTGGATCCAAAGATAGACTCAAAATGCTGGAGTAACTCTGCGAGACAGGCAGCATCTCTGGAATGGCTGACGATTTGGGGCGAGACCCTTCTTCAGACTGAAAGTCATGGGAAACGGAAACGACGAGATATAGACGATGATGTCGAGAGGTATAGAACAAATGAATGAAAGATGTGCAAAAAATTAACAATGAAAAAGGAAACCTGGGTTAACTCTTTTGCAAGGTGAGAATGAAAAAGCTGGTGTAACGTGGGGGAGGGATGGAGAGAGGGGTTACTTGAAGTTAGAGAAATCAAAATTCATACCACTGGGTTGTAAGCTTCCCAAGTGAACCAATTGTTCTGCATAGATATCCACAGTGCATGTCCCCAATTAGTGGGTTGTCTTGTCTTGTTTGCATTATAGAATAATTCAAGATCATCCCACATGCATGGATACTTAATATGGTATAAAAAGTACTTTGATGTTTCAATGGTGCTATATTTGCCACATGTGCAACTGCCACCATATAGATGTCCACCAAATGCAAGTCTCAAGTCCGGGAATGTGATGAAAACAATGTCCATTTGCCTGGATGACTGCAGCAGCTTCAACAACACTGCTAGAGCTGGCACCTAACAGCGCCAGAGTCCCAGGTTCCATCCTGACCTGGGCTGTTGTCCGTGGGGAGTTTGCATGTTCTCACCCATGACTGCAAGAGTTTCTTTCAGATGATCCGGTTACCCTCTCACAACCAAAAGTCTCATGAATTTGTAGGTGAATTGGTCTCTGTAAAATCGTCCCTGGTATGTAGGAAGGGAATGAGTAAGTGAGATAACATGGAACTCACGCAAACGGGTGATCGATAGTTGGTGTGGACTCGGTGGGCAGAAGGGCCAGAGGTCTATGATATTTCAATCAATCAGCACTCAAGAAGCAAGACACTACATAGGACATATCAACCTGCTTGATAGCCATCACCATCCACAGACATTCATTCACTCAACCACTGATGCACAGTGGCAACAGTTTGAGTCTATCTACAGGATACACTGCAGAACTTCACCGAAATTCCTTAAAACAACACCTTTCAAACAAATAACCTCTGCCAGTTGATAGTGCAAGAGCATCAAAAGCATGCAAGCCTCACCACCTGAAAGGTGCCCTCTAAGCATTGCACCATTCTCTCTTGGAAATGTATTGCCGTTACTTCTCTGTCACTGGTCAAAATCCTGGAAACCCATCCTCACATTTTTGTAGATATACCCACACCACTTAACGACTGCGATGATTGAAGAAAGCAGCTCACCACGACCTTCTAAAGGGCAATCAGTGATAGGCAATACAGGTAAATACCCCAAGGGGCCAGATGAATGGCATGGGTGTTTTCATTAAAGATAGGTATCAGCACCACTACGTATGGACACTACTGAATGTATAGAGAATGTATGAAGAGATTTTGCACGGTTGTTTTGTATATGTTTCATTCTGAATAAAAATTATTGTTCAAAAGATAAAAACAGTATAAATGCTGGAAGGTTGGTGAGTGTCTGGAACAAGTTGCCAGAGGAAGTAGTTGAGTCTGGCACTATCCCAACATTTAAGAAACATTTAATAGGATAGGATAGGTTTTGAGGTATATGGACCAAACGCAGCAGGTGGGACTAGTGTAGCTGGGATGTGTCGGCCAGTGTGGGCAAGTTCTATCACTCTATGACTATGGATCAGCCTGCAAAATCTATATCCCTGAATGAATTTGAAAAGAGAGGGTCTTTGATTGAAAATTGCATGATTCACTATGACATCACACATTTTTGTTTCTAATCTTGCTTCTAAGAAGTGTGAACATTTTATCACTGTTTCATTTGCCAATACCTTGATTTTATGTTTCTATGGTTGGAACAATGTTTCAAAAGGACTGTATTTAAATCTATTTTCTTAAACGTAAAAATGATTACTAATTCTGACTTGGATTCACAAGGAACTGCAGATGCTGGAATTTGCTGGGGGAATTCAGCAGGTCAAGCAGCATCAGTGGAGGGGATAGACAGATGGCATTTTGGGTCGGGAACCTACCTCAGACTCGAGTGTGATACTGAGTCTAAGACGGATCCTCGCCCAAAACACCTGACCTGTTGAGTTCCTCCAGCATTTTGCTCACTGTCTCTGCCATGCTATTTTATTCTTGTATTAATATTAATGTACTCTTGTGAAAAATCTGTTTGGAAGTTCTGAATGATTTCTTGTGGTTCTTGTGTTGAATAATTCTTAGCGACTTTGCAATCAGAGAACTGGGATGTTAAGACACCAATTCAGCTCCTACTTACCATCAGATTTTCTCCGTATGTTACATCTTTTCTTATAAATACGCAGATTGTTTATGTAATATGGTTTAATTTTATGTGGAGATCTAAAAAACTGCAGATGCTGGAATCTTGAGTTGTTGTTTTATGAAGTGAGCAATGACTCCCTAGATTAAAATGTCCCATTGGTCTTTGATTTATTAATGTTTCATCTGTTCCTTGGCCACAGGCTATGAGGAATTCTGAATGTTGCTGTTGATTTATGTTAAATTTTGTTTTAAGACGTGTCATTTCTTAGGAAGATGAAGATTAACGGGAATGCTGTCTGGCAAAAAAAACACAAAGTGCTGGAGTAACTCAAAGGTTCAAGCAGCATCTTTGGAGGGCAGGGATAGACGCCGTTTCAGGTCAGGACCATTCTTCAGACTGATTGTAGTTGGGGGCGGGGGGGGAGGAAGAAAGCTGGAAGAGCGGTGGGGGTGGGACAACGGCATTCAAGTTATAGGTGTATACAGGTGTGGCGGAGGGGGTGTTGATGATAGATTGATCAACAAAGACCAGAGATGAAAAAGTGACTGAAGATAAGAAGAGAGGCATGAAATGTGAGGCTTGGGGAAGAATGTGGAAGGAAGGGAATGAGGGGGGGAAGGGTGGAACCAAGATATTGGGAGAAATGGGTGCACATTTAGGTGGGGCACAGGGAACAGAGGGTTGGCAAATAGAAAAGTCTCTATTTTTATGAGATGTAAAGAAGAGTGAGATGGTCAGTTTATGCATCAAATATCTTGTCAAAGTTATTGTGTTTTCCAGAGTTTTCCAAGGAATTTGAAAGCCCTAGTTAGGGTTACACAGATATAAATGGTCTGCAAATCATTGACATTTATTGGCTCTTGTGTTTTACTAGATTAAATTAAAGGAGATCAATTTCTCTGTTGTTGTTGCCACATGTTTATAATTTCACATGAATAAAGTGACATATTAAAAAGCAAAAACAAAAATAATATTAAGTAATGGTTTTTCATTCCTGTGCCAACACCAAAATTAGGGTGGCATGGTGGGGCCGCTGGTAGAGCTGCTGCTTCATAGCGCCAGAGACACGGGTTTGATCCTGACCTCGGTTGCTGTCTGTGTAGAGTTTGCATGGTCTGTGACCACATGGTCTCTGGTTTCCTCCCACATCCCAAAGGCATGTGGGTTTGGAAGTTAATTACTACGTATGTGGGGATGGAATTATAAAATGGGATAACATAGAATCAGCATGTGAATGGGCAATTGATGGTCAGCATGGATTTGGTGTGCTGATTCCATGTTGTATCTTTCAATTAATCAATCAAATCAGTGCTTGAAATTAAGGGTCTCGACCAAAAATGTCACCTATGCTTGACACACTTGACAGATTGTACACTCAAAACTGCAGGATCTGGACACAATGCCCTGACGATCTCACTGGGCAGTAAGGATGCGCAATTGAATTGACAGGATATTGTGGAGTGTGGTATTGGTTTCACTTGCATATTTAACCAAGTACTTGCACTCTCCAGATATGCTGCCTGTCCCGCTGAATTACTCCAGCATTTTATGTCGACATTCATTTGAAATTTAATGTTGATTATTTTTGCACAATCCAGCTATAATTTCTCTCAATTGCTAGCAAACTTCACAGGAGCTGTGGAATTCTTTTATTCATTAATGCTGACTAATTTTTCCCTGATTAAAACTGCTATTCACTTCATGATTTGGAACTCAATTAACGATGAAATAATTCACAGTGTTAAGGATTCTAACAACAGGGGAAAATGCTACAATGAAATATTTCATTATATTTCATTATATTTCATTTCCAAATTAATGGAAATGTATAAATTTACTTATTTGTATTATAGTTTTTCATGAAACTCCATAATTATAAATCTCACTATATTTAATTAATATAGTGAGATTTTGCTTTAGTTCCAATCCAAATAATGCATTATCATCTCGTACTTTGGTGTGTAATTTTAGTTGTCATATGTTAAAATTGCCATATGATGTCAGAATATCAAAGGTGCTCAAGAAACATTCCCTGAATCTGGTGGTGTGCGTTTTTCACACTTCTATACCTTTTGCCTGATGGGAGAGGGGAGAATAACTGCAAATGCTGGAAATCTCAAATAGAGTTAGACAGCCATACAGCATGGAAACAGGCCCTTCGGCCCAATTTACCCATGCCAAACAAGATGCCCCATCTATACTAATCCCACCTGCCTGTGTTTAGTCCATATCCCTCTAAACCTTTCCTATCCTTATACCTGTCCCAATGTCTTTTCAATGTTATAGTACTTGCCTCAACTACCTCCTCTGGCAGCTCCTTCTATCTACTCACCAACCTCGGTGTGGAAAAAGTTGTTCCTCAGGTTCGTATTAAAGCATTCCCCCGCGGTCTAGGCATAAGATCAGGGGCGACCGCGCCTTTAACTGCAGCTCCTAAACTGTGGAACAGCATCCCTCTTCCCATCAGAACTGCCCCCTCCATCGACTCCTTTAAGTCGAGACTAAAAAGTCATCTCTACTCCCAAGCCTTTCTTGACGTTCTCTGAGCAAGGGCAATTTGTATGTAGTGATTTAATCTATTTGTATTTAATCTATGAACCACTGTTGTTTGTTATACTATTCTTATACCAATGTAAAGCAGTTTGGCCAACGAGAGTTGTTTTTTAAATGTGCTATATAAATAAAAGTGACTTGACTTGATTTGACCTTAAATTTATGTCCTTTGGTTCTTGATTCCCCTACTTTGGGTAAAATATTCTGCGCAACTATTCCCTACTTATCTTATACACCTCCGTAAGATCCATCCTCACCCTCATGCGCTCCAAGGAATAAAGCTCAAGCCTAGAATATTATAAAACCATCAGTATGCCTGGCTGCATTATGAATAACAATATAATTAACGTTCAGGTCAAATACACTTTTTTAAGAACTGGAAGGCATAGAAAACCACTGGCCCTAGTATTTATCTTCACCAATTTGTCAAGAGTTATGGGAAGAAGGCAGGAGAATGGGGTTGAGAGGGAAAGATAGATCAGCCACCATTGAATGGTGGAGTAGCCTTAATGGGCTGAGCGAACTAATTCTGCTCCTACAACATGAACGTGAATATTCTCTGATGATGATTCATTCAGTTGAATTTGGAATTCCTCAGATTTTGGAGCCATCCATGCCTGCATTCAAAAAGTCCTGGACAACATCCAGACTTGGACTGATGAGTGACAGGTAACATTGCTACACATGCTACTCAGTGCCAAGCAATGAATATCTCCAACAAATGAGAGGCTAACCTCTTCACATACCAAGCAAAGCCAATACTGTTACCAAATTCCTCACCTTGGGTGGAGCAAAGGAGTGGGGGAAATGGATAAGGATGTATTAAATGTCCGAGAACATAACTGGAATGAACACACAAGTAATATGGTTAGAAATGGTCGGAGGCTGGGCATTCTGTAGCGAATGACTCCTAAAACTCTTCCATCAGCTGCAAGGCACTTCAGGAGTATAATAGAATACTCTCCATTTGACTAGTTGAGTGTAGCTCGAACATCACCCACAAGGCTCAAGACCATCCAGAAAGAAAATAACTCACCTGATTTTAATGTGTAGGAAGGAACTGCAGATGCTGGTTTACACTGAAAATAGACACAAAATGCTGGAGTAACTCAGCGGGTCAGGCAGCATCTCTGGAGAGAAGGAATAGGTGCTGCTTCGGTATTTTGACGCAAAACATCACCAGTCTTTTTCTCCAGAGATGCTGCCTGACCTGCTGAGTTACTTCAGCATTTTGTTGTCTATCACCTGATTTTAATCTCATATTTATTCCCCTCACCACTTGTGTCTCAATAAGATGAACTGCAACCAATTTAACAAAAGGTCTTTAAACAGTAAAGAAAAGGTTCTTAAACAACGCACCTCTACCATATAAGGGCAATGATAAGACAGAAGGGCAGACAGAAACTCCATGACCACCAAATTTCAAACTCTCCATTGGAACTGTATTGCTTTGGCCCCTTTGTTATTGGGGCAGAACCCTGGAAGTTCCTACTTGAATGAACCCACTTATGGAACACCTTCACCACATGGACTTCTGTGGCTCATAAATCTGCCTCACCGCAACCTTCTCTAATGTGGTTAGGAATGGTAATAATTACTGGCCTGACTTGACCCACATATTCCAATGAAAAGCAAAAGCAGTGAATGAAGTCATTTATTGGAGCAATGTGATGATTGACTGGTAGGATTGCTTTCAATAGGTGAAAATGTATAGCGTCATAATACATTGCCTGATGATGCCATTTGCAAACAGGATATGACCTACTGTCAGTGCCTTCTTGCCTATTTTACCACCTGAATATAATTTTCACAGCAGCCCCATGCTCCCAAGTAAAACATTTCCTTGATTGTGATGAGGTTGTTTCTGGCTACATATCCCACACAACTCCCACAAATTCATATTCCACTACATACCCCACCCCAGAATATATATTTCAATACATACAGTACACACATATCAATACATACCCCATGCATACTAACCAACACATACCTACCCCCAAATACTTACACCCCAATACATATCCCACCTCAATCCCGCACATTCATACACCACACCTACATAACCCACCCAATATATACATAACAATACATACATACATACCAGTAGTTTAGAGATGCAGTATGGAAACAGGCCCTTTGGCCCAACGAGTCCGCACCGACCAGCGATCCCCGCATATTAACACTATCCTATACACACTAGGGACAATTTACATTTACATAAAGCCAATCAACCTACAAACCTATACCTCTTTGCAGTGTGGAAGGAAACCGAAGATATCGGAGAAAACGCCCGCGATCACGGGGAGAACATACGAACTCTGTACAGACAGCACCCGTAGTCAGGATCGAACTTGGGTCCCTGGTACTGAAAGCGCAGTAAGGCAACAAATCTACTGCTGCGCCACCGTGCCGTCCATATCAATACATACCCCACACATACATACCAATACGTAACGCACCCCCACTACATATGCCATCCCAATCCTGCAAATGCAGACCACAGCTTAATCCCGCAGCTCCCAACCCATCCTTTCCCCGTCTCAGGACATATATATGATTGCTCCCAACCCATAAAGAACGAAGCAAAAATGAAATAGGCACAAATCTTCATATAAGTATGGCAGCTTGAATAATAATTGAATAATAATTAAGGAATTAGAAGTTACTTAATTTTAGAGTTTCAAACAGGCTGAACAAAATCTTCCGTTACAAGAGGACATGAATACCTGCCAAAGCTGATTAAAATGTGACCTTGCAATTATCAACTGCTTGGATTGTACATTCTGCATTGACAGTACCATAAAACAGATGCAAACAAACAATGTATTTATAACCCAAATCTTTGCACAAACAGATAATATCCACGGTAGACAAAAATGCTGGAGAAACTCAGCGGGTGAGGCATCATCTATGGAGGAAAGGAAATAGACAACATTTCGGGCCGAAACCCTTCTTCGGATAATATCCACGCTATTTCTCAAGCATGTTTTCCTGTAGGTGTTTCACCTATTCAAAAATATATATAAATTCTTATGTATGCATAGAGATTTAATTTAGTATATGCCCTTAAGCCCACAGAAAGTCAGAAATGTTTCCGTGCATGTTTCTCAGTGGCCTTTCGTTATAAGCTGATTAGTAGGAGTCTCTGTAGACATTCACATGGATCTCCCACAACTGTGACATAAAATTGTCCTCCAGTGAACTCAGAAATATTTTCAATAGGCTTGAGTTAACAGTTGTTCTGCATAATAACTCGACAGGAAGTTTTATATCAACTGCCTCTTGTTTGACTGACTCTAGCCAGCAATGATCGAGCATAAAGCACAATAAGACAGGATTCTGAGACCCCAGGGCAGAGTTACAGAGCACAAATGTCGCCTCCTCAGGCTGGTTCCTTGCATGCCATCAGTGTTCATTTAGTATAAAGTGGCATCTGGTACAGACACGTCTGAAACACAGGCCTCACTGGATGCCACTTTGGCGAAGGGTATTAACATGAGCACAGCTAATACTTTCAGTTACTATGCAGAGGAAGGAAACTGACAGGGGACCTGGGAGACTGCAGATGCTGGAGGCTGGTACAAAAAAACACAAACCTGCTGGAGGAATTCAGTAGTTGAAGCAGGAAACATAGAAAATAAGTGCAGGAGTAGGCCATTCGGCCCTTTGAGCCAGCACCGCCATTCGATATGATCATGGCTGATCATCCAGAATCAGTATCCCTCCCGTTCCTGCTTTCTCCCCATATCCCTTGATTGCTTTAGCCCTGAGAGCTATATCCAACTCTCTCTTGAATACATCCAGTGAATAAGCCTCGACTGCCTTCTGTGGCAGAGAATTCCGCAGATTCACAACTCTCTGGGTGAAAAGGTTTTTCCTCATCTCAGTCCTAAATGGCCTACCCCTTATTCTTAAACTATTTCTGCTGGTTCTGGACTACCCCAACATGGGGAACATTGTTCCTGCATCTAGCCTGTCCAATCCCTTAATAATTTTATATGTTTCTATAAGATCCCCTCTCACCCTTCTCAATTCCAGGGAATATGAGGCCAGTCAATCCATTCTTTCATCATATGTCAGTCCTGCCATCCCGGTGATAATACAGCTAATACTTTCAGATGCTACGCAGAGGAAGGAAGCTATGTTGACAGGATACATGGGAGACTGCAGATGCTGGAGTCTGGTGCAAAAAAAAACAAACCTGCTGGAGGAATTCAGTGGGTGAAGCAGGAAGTGCAACATGAACTCCGAGCACCATTATTTTTGAAGTCAGCATTCCAGTTAACATTCCCTCAACTCCCACGGCTGGACATATGTTCAGTACCAAGAGTGATTTCCCTGCCAAATATATTTAAAGCTATCGTCAGCTACTTTCAGGTTGGTTGCCGGATGATTTCCACTGCACGGCAATGGCTTTGGACAAATATTTTCCGCTGTCTAAAATTCAATAAAGTACAGGGTTACCGTGCATTGGCCACTGTGTGAAACCGATAGTTCCCAGACAAGGTGCATTCAGAATCATTCTCCGCAGAGTATAGGTTCACTGGGAACATTAGAAATGGGCACAATCAACAGTCTGAACACCAGGAAGAGGGAAGATGTAATGGGGGGTGATCTCAGCAAGGCTCCATAGATCCCCAAGTGTCCAAGGTGCAAGTGTCGTCGTCATGGCTATCCCAGGAGTTTGAGGATGATGGTCTATGTTCTGTTGTTTTTATTGGCTCTTAGGTGGCTTATGAGTCCAAACCTGGCTTTTCTTTGTGCTGCTCACAGAACGAAGATGCCTGCGCGTGTGTTTGTTTAGCGTGTACTTGATGTTGTGCTCCAAGAAGCACACGGTCCTTCACAAATCAATCAACTAATTCCATTGGCAAGGGAACCAAGATAGATCTTTTGCAGCCTACATCCGCCTTCACAGCTGTTGAGTTCAAGATAACTTTGTCCGCCTGGTCTGCCGTTGAGGTCTTGTAGGTTGGATCGTTCTTAGTCTGGACCCTCATCCTCGACCTTACCGCCATGGCTGGCCCTAATAGAAGCTGGTGCTTCCGACAGCATCACTCTCAGAATCATGCGGACACGCTAGCCCCTTCACCACGACAAGATAAACGATCCCAAGATGGTCGATGAACCATAAGGAGGGACCGTTGAGTGAGATGTGTGAGTTTCAGTAAGGATGTTTTCTCAAAAGCCCTGTGCTTTCTCCATACACCACCCCATTCCTAGAACAAGGCTAGGACTATATTACAAGTGATTGTCAATGCTAAAATGGAGTTGGGAATATTGTGCAGTGAATTACCTGCTGTTGCATGAGGTCAGCCACTCATTTTCTCTGCTTAAATAAAACTGACTATATTTTAGGACTATATAAAATTAAAAAGGATTAGACAAGCTAGATGCTGGAAATATGTTCCCAATGTTGGGCGAGTCCAGAGCCAGGGGCCACAGTCTTAGAATAAAGGGGAGGCCATTTAAGACTGAGGTGAGAAAACACTTTTTCATCCAGAGAGTTGTGAATTTATGGAATTCCCTGCCACAGAGGGCAGTGGAGGCCAAGTCACTGGATTGATGTAAGAGAGAGTTAGATAGAGCTCTAGGGGCTAGTGGAGTCAAGGGATATGGGGAGAAGGCAGGCATGGGTTATTGATAGGGGACGATCAGCCATGATCACAATGAATGGCGGTGCTGGCTCGAAGGGCCGGATGGCCTCCTCCTGCACCTATTTTCTATGTTTCTAAATGTAGGATTACTGTTAATGGGTGGTTGATGGTCTGCATAGAAAGAAAGAATTAGAAGTTAAATTATGAGACCTTAATAATCCCATAATTGAACTTCTAACTACTTATCTCTTTCTTCTCAGCTGTTATCAGGCAACTGAACCATTCTATCAACAACTAGAGAGCGGTCCTGAGCCTCTCCAATCTACCTCATTGGAGACCATTGGATTATCTTTAATTAGATTTACTGGACTTTATCTTGCACTGAATGTTATTCCCTTTATCATGTGTCTGTACACTGTGGATGGTTCGATTGGAATCATGTATTGTTTTTCCGCTGACTCGTTAGAACGCAACACCTCGGTACACATGACAATAAAATAAACTAAACTAAACCTTGCATCTTTTGCAGTTTAACCATCACTTTTTCTCTGACTTCCTTTGGTTTTAAAGTATCAACAAGACATTCATGACATACAGTAATAACCTGGGCTCCAAAAAGTCTGGATCCATCCCAAAGTGTTTGGAATTGCTAACCGTTCAGATGGTTGTCAAGATAAACCCATTAAATGGATCTCTAAATGCAAACAAACAGAGATCTGCTGCAATTGATCTTTCTCTGTGTGTGAAAGATCAGTTTGCTTGCAGAATGGCATTTCATCAGCGGCATTGGTGTGTAAACTCAGGCCATCAAAGTAAAGGGCCTGTCCCACTTGGGGGTCATTTGCGCGTCACGCAGATGGCGTGCGAAGATTTTGTGAATCCCAAAATCCTGGGGCGCCACGCGCGTCGTGCGTCATGACGCGTAAATGATGTCGCGTAAATGACACGCAAATGACCCCCAATTGGGACAGGCCCTTAAAAGAGGGAGATGGAGAAGGGAAGTCTAGGAATTAATGAATTAATGAATGGACGAATAAGTTTATTGGCCAAGTATTCACATACAAGCCTTGCTGCTCCGTCCGCAAGTGACAACGACATACAGTGACAGTTAGGAATGACACATAAAACATTAAACATTAATAATAAAACATTATTGATTAAACATGTGAATTAAATAAGAGAGAAATCCGGAACATAGAAACATAGAAACATAGAAATAGGTGCAGGAGTAGGCCATTCGGCCCTTCAAGCCTGCACCGCCATTCAATATGATCATGGCTGATCATCCAACTCAGTATCCCGTACCTGCCTTCTCTCCATACCCTCTGATCCCCTTAGCCACAAGGGCCACATCTAACTCCCTCTTAAATATAGCCAATGAACTGGCCTCAACTACCCTCTGTGGCAGAGTGTTCCAGAGACTCATCACTCTCTGTGTTAAAAACGTTTTTCTCATCTTGGTCTTAAAGGATTTCCCCCTTATCCTTAAGCTGTGACCCCTCGTCCTGGACTTCCCCAACATCGGGAACAATCTTCCTGCATCTAGCCTGTCCAACCCCTTAAAAATTTTGTAAGTTTCTATAAGATCCCCTCTCAATCTCCTAAATTCTAGAGAGTATAAACCAAGTCTATCCAGTCTTTCTTCATAAGACAGTCCTGACATCCCAGGAATCAGTCTGGTGAACCTTCTCTGCACTCCCTCTATGGCAATAATGTCCTTCCTCAGATTTGGAGACCAAAACTGTACGCAATACTCCAGGTGTGGTCTCACCAAGACCCTGTACAACTGAAGTAGAACTGCCCTGCTCCTATACTCAAATCCTTTTGCTATGAACAATGTTTGGTGGTACTGGAACTCTGATGTTAATGATTACCTCTCTCGTGAAAGTAATCTTTGTAGACGACACAAACGAACAAACACATACAAAACAGCAAGGAGCAGTACATGGTGGCAGCCATCGTCGGCGCCAGCAGCAGCAAGCAGCAGCAGCTACACTGCAAGCAGTAGACAGAGACTCAAGAGACTGCAGATGCTGGAATCTTGAGCACAATAACAAACAGATGGAGCAACTCAACTGGTCAGGCAGCATCTCTGGAGAACATGGGTAGGTGACTTTTTAGGGGTGGTGCAGCGGTTGAGTTGCTGCCTTACAGCACCAGATGCAGGATCGATCCTGACCACGGAAGCTGTCTATACGGAGTTTTACTGTGACAGCGTGATTTTTCTCCGGGTGCTCCGGTTTCCTCCCGCATCCCAAAGATGTACAGGGTTGTAGGTTAAATAGTTTCTGTAAATATTCCCCAGTGTGTAGGGTAGAACTAGTGTATGGGTGATCGCTGGTTGGTGTGGACTCGATGGGCGGAAGGGCCTGTTTCCACGCTGTTTCTCTAATGAAAACTAAATGTTTCCGGTCAGGACTCTTCTTCAGACCCGACCTGAAACATCACCTATCCATGTTCTCCAGAGATGCTGCCTGACCCGTTGAGTTACTCCAGCACTTTGTAGTTTTTTTGTAAACCAGCTTCTGCCATTCCCTGTACATCAGTATGAGGGGGATGTACATGCATTGGTTTTTCAGCATGGTGGGTGACAGGTATCTGGAACATGTTGCCAGAGATGGTGGTGGAAGCAGATGTGACTGTGGTATTTGAAAGGATTTTAGATACAGTAGCTACAAGATGATTGGGAATATGAGGAAAAGCTTTTTATGCAGAGTGTTGAGCATCTTGATCCACTGTGTGTAAGGATGGTGGAACCAGTATCTAAAACTGAATGTGCTCATGAGAAAGCAGATTTGCTGATTTGGAAAGGACTGACAAGATTGGCGTGTTAGGAGGGAACATAGATATGAGGAGCTCCTCCCATGTCATAGTCATTCCTCAGCTATGATTGATAAAGACAAACTCACTGGGATGCAGTGAGAAAGCTCCTTTGTTGATTAGCATCAAAGCTAGCACTAAGGAAGATGGCTATTGTTGTTAAAGGCAAGTCTTCAATCTCCCAGGACTTTGCAACACAAGCTCATCGGGTCAGTGTAATTTTGCCGAACTACCATCAACATCTTCATCAATGAGTTTTCCTTTATCACACGTTGAGAAGGGGCGGAGTGGTAGAGTTGCTGCCTTTCAGCGTCAAAGACCAGATTTTGATCCTGGCTCCAGGTGCTGTCTGTACGGAGTTTGTACGTTCTCCATGGACTTCTCCTGGGTGCTCCTGTTTCCTCCCATGCTCTAAATACATACATGTTTGTAGGTTAATTGGCTTCTGTAAAAATTGTAAATGATCCCTAATGTGTACGGTATTACTAATGTACAGGATCGCTTGTTGACGGGCCGATAGGCCTGTTTCCAAGTTTTATCTCTGAACTAAAATAAATGAAACTAAACTAATGTGGGATCGCTTGCTTAAGACTGACCAGTCTTCAATTCCAATTGCAAATTCTCAGGTATTAAACCTGTTATTCCTGTACACAGCAAGTCTGGATAACTTGATACACCATTACTGCATTTTGTATTATTTCAAAGAACTACTCGAACAATAGCCTAAATTTATTTGAAAGCAACTTCCAAACTTGTGGTCTCAACCACCCGGACAAACCTGGTTTATGGGTCCAAGGGAAGGTCAAGCTATGCGACGTCACACATGAACGTGACAGGGAAGCCAGGGACTATATATCTTCATATCCGTCTATATCTCTCGTTTTCCCTTTCCCCTGACTTTCACTCTGAAGAAGGGTCTCCTATACCCGAAATGTCACCTATTCCTTCTCTTCAGAGATGCTGTCTGGCCCGTTGGGTTACCCCAGCTTTTTGTGTCTATGTTCGGTTTAAACCAGCATCTGTAGTTCCTTATGAGGAAAGGAAACAACAAACAGCTAACAATGGCCTGTTTCCTTTATCATCGTTACTTTTTTGCATATCTTTCATTCTTTTGATCTACATCTCTCTACATCATTGTCGATATCTCTTGTTTCCCTTTCCCCTGACTCTCGGACTGAAAAAGGGTGTCAACTCAAAACGTCACCCATTCCTTTTCTCCAAAGATGCTGTGTGTCCGACTGAGTTACCCCTAAATGCCGATCCTTCCCACACACCAGAGAAGTGTATGTTTTACTCATGACATTGCTGGGTTAAAACCCAAGGAAACAACACTTTCGAGTCTAGTGGGAGAATCTATTTCACGGGATAGCAGCAAATGAAGACGGTTGCAAGGCATCACCATCTCAAAGTATTTAAGGTTGGGCATTAAATGGTGAACTTGCCGCCAAAACCCAAATCTCAAGTGTTATAAGCAAAATCAAAAAATATAGTGCAATGCTGACCTCTGGTGGACTTTTTAAACAAAGGTATTTTGAAGTTTAAAATTCAGAGTGTTTGGGTATTAATACATTTTAAAGTTAATCAATACTGTGTAAGGTGAAAGGTTTCTAAGCAATTAAATTGCTGGCTTTATTGAAAATTAATGAGATTAACGTGAATGTTGGAGAGATTCAGTGGTAAAAATATATATTGGAAGTCAATAGGTAGAGAAAAATGCTGGAGAAACTCAGCGGGTGAGGCAGCATCAATGGAGCAAAGGAAATAGGCGACGTTTCGGGTCGAGACCCTTCAATAGAATCTTTAGACTTGAGAGATACTGAGCAGAAATGGGACCTTCGGCCCACTGAGTCCGTGTCAACCAGCGATCACCTCGTACACTAACACGATCCTACACATGAGGGACAATTTACAATTGTACCAAAGCCAATTAACCTACAAACCTGCACGTCTTTGGAGTGTGGGAAGAAACTGGAGCACTTGGAGAAAACCCACGCGGTCACAGGGAGAACGTACAAACACCGTTCAGACAGCGCCCGTAGTCAGGATTGAATCCGGTTCTCCGGCGCTGGAAGGCAGCAACTCGACCGCTGCGCCACTGTACTGCTCTTCTTTGAGTAGAGACAATGGAACCATAAATCGTAATTAAAGGCCCTTCCAATTTTACCTGACCTATACTTAGTACATATGGAGCAAATAGCAGTGGTTAGGACTGGTGTTACCAGAAGTAGAGGCCACCTACTGCCTGTAGTTTTGGTGTGGAGCCCAGTTGCCGTGAATCGTTTGGCCCACCAGCAGTCGGTTTCCATCACAAGAAGATGCCATAGTCCTTCTGGCCTCTGCAAACTCTGGTGACATTGCATCCTGAATACGTTTTTGTTCATTGTAAAATATAATCTTGCCACTGAGCAAGCTCATGCACAGATCTGATACTGAATCTCAATCGGTGCACCAAAGATGATTCCTTTGAGATGCCAAATCACTTCTGTTGATTATTCAGAGGTCTACGAACCCGTCAGCCATTCGATGTTGCTTTGGAACATTTGCAAGCATATAAAATAAACAAGTTACTCATGAAAGAAGTGTGATTTGGAAAAAAAAACAGTTTCACCCATGGTAGCAGCATGTTCACATTATTAACAGAAGGTGGCAGTATTTGTTTTATTTATCTTTGAGGGCATTATTTTATCCACAATTACTTAAAGTCCAGAATTACTATGAAAACTGCATTGAAGATCTACTCTATGCGTATGTTTGGAAAGAGTTAAAAGGACTAGGAGATGGGGCTGAAAGGCAACTTGATAATCTGTGTAATTTAAATGCTGATTTATTTGACTAGTAAAGTTTGGCTTAGTATGATTTAGCTTTTAGTTTGAAAATCATGATTCGTAGACAAGTCTGCTGTGGTGGCTTAAAACTCAAAGGTAGGAACATTGAATTCTCCAATTTTAGGTAACTAATGAACAACACCACCCCCCCCCCCCCCCCTCTCTTTTTTCCTCCCACTCTCTTCCCTGTGACCCACCTGGATGCACACCCATTTCTCCCACTATCCCACCCCCTTCCCCTTATCCCTTCCTCCATCCCATTCCTCCTCCAACATCACAATTCACACCTCTTCTCTCCTTTTGTCTCCTTTACATCTCTGATCTTTTATTTGTTCACCCATCTTTCAATTAGGCCCTCTCACTATCCACCTATCACTTGCCTGGCTTCACCCCCTCTCGCCCCCTCACATGTATCCACCTATCACTTGCCTGGCTTCACCCCCTCTCTTCCAGCAGCTTCAACTATTCAACAATTAGTTTGAAGAAAATTTCCGACCCAAGATGTTGCATATCCATCTTCTCTGGAGATGCTCCCTGACCCACTGATTTACTCCAGTACTTTCTGTTTTTTTTGTCTAAGATTTGTCGACTTTCATGTTTATTATTATAGTGAACTTTATTGGTCCCAAAATAGTTGTATATTGCACAGGACACATGGAATAAATAGGATTTCATAATATGACTATGTTTTTATTCAAGATTAGGCACAAACCTAGTATTTTAAACTCAAGAAAAGTTTTTTCCAAAATTCGAAAAGGAGGAAGACTTGTACACCAGTAATTGCCCTGTCCCACGGTACGAGTTCATTCCAAGAGTTCTCCCGAGTTTAAAAAAAATCAAACTCGTGGTAAGCACAGAGAATGAACGTAGCGGGTACGTCGGAGCTCGGGGATGTCTCTTAGTGGCTCGTAACGCTAACGGCAGGTACTCAGGAAGACTCGCTAAAGGCAGATAAGCACGGGAAGACTCGTGAAGATTTTTCAACATGTTGAAAAATGTCCACGAGAGCCATAAGTACCGACAAGTGGCCATTACCGTAAATCTCCGAGTTCGAATCAGCCAAACTCGGGAGAGCTCTTCGAATGAACTCGTAGCGTGTGACAGGGCTTTAACACTTGTATTGCAGAATTTATGGTATGAATTAAGAGTATTGAATTAACTCAAATGATTTCCAATTATTTGAGTTGCAATTCATTTGGAAATTAGACTATATTTAGAGTCATACAGTATGGAAACAGGCCCTTTGGCCTGATGTGCCCATGCTAACCATCATGTCCTATCAACACGAGTCTCACCTGCCTCCGTTAGGCCCATATTCCTTTTTGTGTTTTTAATTGTCTATAAATATTTAAATGTGCTCTTCATTTATATTTGTACTGACTTTATAAAATGACTAGACTAAGTGGGACCCGTTGGGTGCCATGTTCACACGGGAGGGCTGGTCCCCCAAAGCAATATTCCACCTCTCCACCAATTCCAATATTGGTGGCCAGTGGGGGGGGGGGGGGGGGTCTTTCTGGAGCGCTAGTATGGGTATTGTGGGCTGAAGGGATGGGTATCCAGAGGGCTAGCATGGACACTGTGGGCCAAATGTATTCTTGGGGCGGCAGCTCAGTCACTCAAGCCTGATGTGCTGGCAGCTCACTCACGGCTGGTGGGCTAGCAGTTGACTCACGGCTATTCCTTGAAATTCCATTTCAAGCAGGGTGCAAGGTCACCAAAATCAAGTGCAGTTTTACACCACTTCAAGCAGGGTGCAGGGCCACCAAACTCAAGTGCAGTTTCCTACCACTTCAAGCAGGGTACAGGGCCAAAAAAACAGTTTCCTGCCACTTCTAGCAGGGTTCAAGGCCACCAAATTCAAGTGCACTTTCATGCCACTTCAAGCAGGGTGCAATGCCACCAAATTCAAGTGCACTTTCATGCCACTTCAAGCAGGGTGCAATGCCACCAAATTCAAGGGCAGTATCATATCACTTCAAGCAGGGTGCAAGGCCACCAAACTCAAGTGCAGTTTCCTACCACTTCAAGCAGGGTGCTGGGCCAAAAAAACAGTTTCCTGCCACTTCTAGCAGGGTGCAAGGCCACCAAATTCAAGTGCACTTTCATGCCACTTCAAGCAGGGTGCAATGCCACCAAATTCGAATGCAGTTTCCTACCATTTTAAGCAGGGTGCAAGGCCACCAAATTCAAGTGCAGTTTCATACCATTTCACGCAGGGTGCAAGGCCACCAAATTCAAATGCAGTTTCATACCATTTCATGTAGGGTGCCAGGCCACCACATTCAAATGCAGTTTCATACCATTTCAAGCAGGGTGAAAGCACCATTAAACCACTATAAAATGACACAAAACACCACATAAACACCACACTCACAGTTCAGTAGACATTCAGTGTGTTCAGTTGATTCACAGCTCAGGCAGAGTCGTGACCTCACCCTCCCCCATCTTGCAGCGACTGAGCCACAACCACACTTCTGGGTTTTATAATCCCTCCCCCCTCCAGCCAGAAGTGGTGTGGCCTTCATGGCATGATTGACAGGAGAGAGATTCTCAACAATTTTTGAAACACTAATAACACTTTTATTTTTCTTTGATGGGAAGAATCCTCCGCACCTGATGAGCGACGGGGGACTGAGTAAGATGGCCAAAAATCACAGCAGTAAGTGGTAGCGTTTTATCTAAAATCAATACACAGGAAGTTGTCAAGTTTCCACCAACAACCATTTTTTGCAGTGCAGGATTTCAAAGCAGTTACCAACACCACCAATAGCCATTTTTTTGCAGTGCAGCATTTCAAAGCAGTTACCACCACCATCAACAACCATTTTTTGCAGTGCAGCATTTCAAAGCAGTTACCACCACCGACAACAGCCATGATTTGCAGTGCAGCATTTAAAAGCAGTTACCACCACAACAACAGCCATTTTTTGCAGTGCAGTATTTCAAAGCAGTTAACACCACCAACAACAGCCATTTTTTTGCAGTGTAGCATTTCAAAATTGTTACCACCACCAACAACAACCATTTGCAGTGCAGCATTTCAAAGCAGTTACCACCACCAACAACCATTTGCAGCGCAGCATTTCAAAGCAACCACATTTTCATTTTCAAACCACGTTAAGGGCACTCACAGTTGAGTAGACATGTGTTCAGTGTTATTCACAGCCCAGTGAGACGTGACCCTCTTGCTTCCTCCATCTTGCAGAGACTGAGTAAGGCACAACACTTCTGGGTTTTATAGTCCCTCCCCCCTCCCACCAGCAGGGGCAGCAGAGAGAATCTCAACATTTTTAAAACATTAATAACTCTTTGATTTTTCATCGATGAGAAAAATGCTCTAGTCCTGCACAGCGGAAGGAGACTCTGAGTAAGATGACCAAAATTCACAGTCGTAAGTGGAAGCATTTTTTCAAAAATCATGAAACAGAAAACAGGAAGTGGCCAAGACCTTACTTTTAGTAATATAGATTTCAATAATTATTTTTAAGGGCAGCACATGCATGTGTCAGAGCAGATACAGTGTGATCTGTGCCAATACACCATTATCTTTGAATATCCAAGCTAGCAGTTTCAAAGTTTGGATTTAGAATTAAATGCTTATTATGTGTGTATATTTAATCCATTTAGTTCAGCATTGACTTTCCAGATCTCGGAGAGGTTATTAACTGCTGTCTGCATGGAGTTTATATGTTCTCCCTATGACCCCGTGGGTTTTCTGTAGGTGCTCTGGTTTCCTCCCACACTCCAAAGACACGCAGGTTTGAAAGTTACTTGGCTTCTGTAAATTGTAAATTGTGCCTAAAGCGTAGTATAGTGCTAATGTTTATGGGGTGATCGCTGGACGGCGCAGAGTCGGTGGGCCGAAGGGCCTGTTTCCACACTGTATCTCTAAAGTGTAAAGTCTAGTTCAAGAGAGAGCTATATAGGGTTCTTAAAAATAGTGGAGTCAAGGGATATGGGGAGAAGGCAGGAACGGGGTACTGATTGGGGATGATCAGCCATGATCACATTGAATGGCGGTGCTGGCTCGAAGGGCCAAATGGCCTACTCCTGCAACTGTTGTCTATTGTCTATTGTCTATTGTCTATAAAGTCTAAAATGCATGTTCCCAAATTGTTGATTGTGGTTGAGCTGACAATGGATTATTGATTGAGTTATCAATTGAATGAAATATGAACATCTCTCTAAGTTTGTGTTATTTTCCATTTTCCTAGTGTGGTTGGAATGCTATTCTCTATACTTTTCCACATGCCTGTAGAGGTGCATTTGCTAGAAACCAATGTGCAGATATAATGGCATAACTTGACATTACAGCTTCCACATAACTGATTTTACAATGCTTGTTATGTTTTTTTTCCCATTTTCTGTTTCCTGTTTTTTTTGCCTCAGATTTGTTCCTCTGGTTTTTATTCCTTCCACTATTTAGTTCAGAGATACAGCATGGAAACAGGCTTTTTGGCCCACCCAGACCACTCCGACCATTGATTGCCTGTTCACATTAGTTCTATGTTATCTCACTTTCTCATCCACTCCCTACACACTAGGAGCAATTTAACAGAGGTCGATTAGCCCACAAACCCACACGTCATTGGAATGTGGGAAGAAACTGGGCCACCGGGTGAAAACTCACACAATCGCAGCAAGCAAAGGCCCGGATCAAATGCAGGCCTCTGGTGTTGTGCTGCTTTAAATTAATTTTTACCTTTTTGTTCTCATGTCTAAAGTCACTGTTGCATCATACATGCAGCATAACAAAGTGAATCTGCCAGGGCTTATAGTTTGGGAGATTTACATTGATACATAGATGCTAAGGTAGATAAGTCATGGATTTTCTGTCCAATTTTGACCTGTGAAAATATAAATTATATAGAACCAGGATCCTGCAATGAAAAAATATTTGTTTTTTATCCTTCATTTTTTTTTCAACCTCAAGGCTGTCTTCATCTTGTTTGACATGCCACTATGTTCAGGAGCTCAATGTCACAGTTCAGCTTTGTTAAACATTAGTTTTAAGGACCGTTTGTGTGTGTTGTTCGCCTGTTGAAGGAGCAGAGACTACAGTGGATGGAAATCCAAAAAATCTCCAGACGCTGGAAATCTGAAACAGAAATAGAAACACAGAAAACATTCTTTGTCCTGAATCTGGGGAATGGCTATTGGTTTTGAAATTTCAATCATAATTTGCCTTGCATTTCTCCTCGGAACGTTTTGTGTGTCAGCTTACAGAGCAAATGGTATTCAGTGAAATGAATGGCGCCTTTATGAAATCAAGCTCGTGAGTTCTGATGTATGATTCCACCAGCAGCAAATCTCCCTGAGACCAAGTGATTCTGTTTTAAGCACAGACCCTCCAATGTAGTTTGGTAGGATGTTGACTTTATAGGGACTGTACCTATACTAGAGATCATTCAATACAAACACGTCCATAACTCAAGCAGGAACCGATGGATAGTGACCAGGAATGAGAAAACAAATAATAATTCCTTCCCTAAATAGCAGCAAAACGGACAAAGGAAGAAACAAATGTTATTTGTGAACATAAAACATAACCAAAACATAAAGAAAATGTATGTACAGATTTTGAGTCAAGAAAACACGTTGCAGTTCTGTATGATTTTGGTTAGGCCACGTTTGGAATATTGGAACATTGAACAGTACAGCACAGGAACAGAGAAACATAGAAGATAGGTACAGGAGGAGGCCATTTGGCCCTTCGAGCCAGCACCGCCATTCATTGTGATCATGGCTGATCATCCCCTATCAATAACCCGTGCCTGCCTTCTCCCCATATCCCTTGATTCTACTAGCCCTTAGAGTTCTATCTAACGCTCTCTTAAATCCATCCAGTGATTTGGCCTCCACTGCCCTCTGTGGCAGGGAATTCCACAAATTCACAACTCTCTGGGTGAAAACGTTTTTTCTCACCTCAGTCTTAAATGGCTTCCCCTTTATTCTAAGACTGTGGCCCCTGGTTCTGGACTCGCCCAACATTGGGAATATCTTTCCTGCATCTAGCTTGTCCAGTCCTTTTATAATTTTATATGTTTCTATAAGATCCCCCCTCATCCTTCTAAACTCCAGTGAATACAAGCATTGTCTTTTCAATCTTTCCTAACATGACAGTCCCGCAATCCCAGGGATCAATCTCGTGAACCTACGCTGCACTACCTCAATCACAAGGATGTCCTTCCACAAATTAGGAGACCAAAACTGGACACAATACTCCAGATGTGGTCTCACCAGAGCCCGATACAACTGCCCTTCAGCCACAATGTTTATGCCAAACATGATGTTAAATTAAACTGATCTTTTCTGCCTGCATATGATCTATGTCCATCTATTCCCTGCACTTCCATGTGCCCATCTAAAATCCTCTTAAATGCCACAAATGGATCTGACTCCACCACCACCCCTGGCAGCCCGTTCCAGGCTCCCGCCACTCTGTGTGCAAAGAAAATTGACCCGCACATCTCTAGTGAACTTTCCCCCTCTCATCTCATTGCTGTGCCCTCTAGTCATTGATATTCCCACCTGGGAAAAAGGTTCTGACTGTCTACCCTAACTATGCTTCTCATAATTTTACATTGTGTGCAGTTCTGGTCGCCCCATTACAGGAAGGATTGTAGGCATTGGAAAAGGTGCAGAAGAGGTTTGCCAGAATGCTGCCTGGATTAGAGGATTTCATCTGCAGGGAGACGTTGGATGGATTTGGATTGTTTTCTCTGGAACCCAGGAGGTTTAGGGGACACTTGATGGAAGTGTATAAAATTATGAGAGGCGTAGATACGGCAGACAGTCAGAACCTTTTTCCCAGGGTGGAAATGTTAAACACTAGAGAGCATAGAATGAGGGTGAGAGGGAAAAAGTTTAAAGGAGATCAGCATGGCAAGTATTTTACATGGAGGGTGGGTACTGGTGGGGATTGTGGTGGAGGCAGTTACAATAGAGCTGTTTAAGAGGCTGTAGATAGGCACGGGGATTTGCAGAGAATGGTGGGATGGGGATCAAGTGAAGGCAGAGAAGATTAGTTTATCTTCGCATTATGTTCAGCATGGATATTGTGGGCCGAAGGGCCTGTTGTTGTGCTGTACTGCTGTCAATAACAGTAAAGCACTAATGTTGTTGGCATATTCAGAATTTAAGATAACTCATCCACAGCTTCTATTATCTGTGTCCATTTTGGTGGTTTGTTTGCTTGCCACCACAGTGATGCAGCTGGTAGAGCTGTTGCCTCACAGGTCCATAGACCCATGTCCAAACTTTACCTCTGCCATTGACCATGTAGGGTTTTGCACATCCTCCCTCTTACTGCTTCTTCTAGTTTCCCTCCAGATTCCAACAAATTGAGAATCATGGGTTATTCTTCTTGGAGCAAAGAGGGTTGGACAAGTATTTGATAAAAGTACACATCATCAACATCTTGATTTTGATTTGATAAGTGTTCTCTTCTTCAAGACAGGGTGTTGGGAGGCGGAGTGGTGTTTGAAGGATTGGGGAAAAGTGCAGATTTAAATTTGGGCAAAGGATACAAGGTGAGTCTGAGGAAAATCTTTTGAAAGTGTTTATGATTTGTAGATCATTGCCTGTGGAAGTAGATTTGGATAGATACAGGAGAGGGATTGATTCCACAGAGGTGTGAGGAATGGTCGGGTCTCTTCATACTGATAGGATTGCTACTTGGAGATGAGCTAGTCTCAAAGGGCCAAATGGCCTCCTGTTCCCATAGCAATTCTAGCATTCTATTCCATGATTTTCTAAGTCTCGGAACTTAAAACATGGAACCCTGTTTTAACCCTTGGAAATGCTAAAACTGTGTTGCCTTTGGTTTGGAAATGCTAAAGCTGTGTTGCCTTTGGTTTGGAAATGAAAAGCTGTGTTGCCTGTGGTTTGGTAATGCAAAAGCTGTGTTGCCTTTGCTTTGGAAATGCTAAAGCGTGTTGCTTTTGGTTTTGAAATGCTCAAGCTGTGTTGCCTAATTAAAGTTGCCTTGCCTAATTGAAGTTGCCTTGCCTAATTAAAGTTGCCTTGCCTAATTAATGTTGTCTTGCCTATTTAAAGTTGCATTGCCCAATTAAAGTTGCCTTGCCCAATTAAACTTGCGTTGCCTTCTATAGAATTAAAAGTCTAATCTTGACCAATAGACAATAGACAATATGTGCAGGAGTAGGCCTTGGAGCCAGCACCGCCATTCAATGTTATCATGGCTGTTCATCCCCAATCAGTACCCCGTTCCTGCCTTCTCCCCATATCCCTTGACTCCGCTATTTTAAGAGCCCTATCTAGCTCTCTCTTAAAAGCATCCAGAGAACCCTCCAACCACTGCCCTCTGAGGCAGAGAATTCCACAGACTCACCATTCTCTGTGAGAAACAATGTTTCCACGTCTCCGTTCTAAATGGCTTACTCCTGATTCTTAAACTGTGGCCCCCTGGTTCTGGACTCCCCCAACATCGGGAACATGTTTCCTGCCTCTAGCGTGTCCAAACCCTTAACAATCTTATGTGTTTCAATGAGATCCCTTCTCATCCTTCGAAACTCCAGAGTGTACAAGCCCAGCTGCTCCATTCTCTCAGCATTTGACAGTCACGCCATCCCGGGAATTAACCTTGTAAACCTACGCTGCACTCCCTCAATACCAAGAATGTCCTTCCTCAAATTAGGGGACCAAAACTGCACACAATACTCCAGGTGTGGTCTTACTAGGGCTCTGTACAACTGCAGAAGGACCTCTTTGCTCCTATATTCGATTCCTCTTCTTATAAAGGCTAACATGCCATTCGCGTTCTTCACTGCCTGCTGTACCTGCATGCTTACTTTCATAGACCGATGTACAAGGACCCCCGGATCCCGTTGTACATCCCCTTTTCCCTACTTCCTGTTAGCGTTTTATATTGATTTTAGAACCACTACCACATACGGCTGTGAATTTTGGCCATCTTACTCAGAGTCCCCCTCCGCTCATCAGGTGCCGAGGATTTTTACCATAGATGAAAAAGAAGAGTTATTAGTGTTTAAACAATGTTGAGATTCTCTCTCCTGTCAATCACGCCATGAAGGCCACGCCCCTTCTGGTGGGGGGGAGGGACTATAAAACCCAGAAGTGTGGGCGGGGCTCAGTCTCGGCAAGATGGAGGAGGGAGAGGTCACGGCTTGCTGTTTTTAATGGCCTTGCACCCTGCTTGAAATGGTATAAAACTGCACTTGAATTTGGTAGCATTGCACCCTGCTTGAAGTGGTAAGAAACTGCACTTGCATTTGGTGGCCTTGCACCCTGCTTGAAATGGAATTTCAAGCAATAGCCCTGAGTCAACTGCCAGCCAACCAGCCATGAGTGAGTGAGCTGCCAGCACAACAGGCTTGCGTGACTGAGCCTCCAGCCCAAGAATCCATTCGACCCACAATGTACATACTAGCTCTCTGGAAACCAGTCCCTTCAGCCCACAACACCCATAGTAGCACAACAGAACCCCCCCCCCCCCCCCCCCCCCCCCCCCCACTGGCCATCAATATTGGAATTGGTGGAGAGGTGGAATATTGCTTTGGGGGACCAGTCCTCCTGTGTGATGCTGGGACCCAACGGGTCCCACCTAGTCTAGTATTACATATAAAATGAAAAAGAAAGCAGCACAAAGAGTAACTCAGCGATGTCAGGCAGCATCTCTGTAGGACATAGATGGGTGATGTTTCACGAGAGTGTGTTTCTAAAGTGTAGGATAGTGCTACCATACGGGGTGATCGCTAGTTGGTGCGGACTCTTTAGGCCGAAGGGCCTGTTTCCACTGTATAGTATATAGTCTAAAGTATAAAGTCTAATTGCATTTTGTAAATGGTACACATTGCAACCACATAAGAAATGTACAATAAAAATAGACACAAATAGCTGGAGTAACTCAGGGGGTCAGGCAGCATCTTTGGAGAAAAGGAATAGGTGACATTTTAGGCGAAGACCCTTCTTCAGATGTAAAATGAAACTTGTACACTTAAATTAAAACAATGCACTATCCTAAAGTAAACTAAAGTCACTAGTAGACAGGTATATGTATAGGACGGGTTTGGAGGGATATGGACCAAGCGCAGGCAGGTGGGACTAGTGTAGATGGGATATGTTGGCCGGTGTGGACAAGTTTGGCCGAAGGGCCTGTTTTCACACTGTATCAGTATGACTTTTTTTTAAAGAAGGCCGAAGTACATACCTAAAATAGAGTTGTGATTTTGTAGAATTTGTATATCTCCATTAGCATTTTAATTTGTGAGGGAACTAAATTCTCTGGGCAGGCAAGGATTTCAGGCAATAATTATTTGGGGTTACACAAAAAGCTGGAGAAACTCAGCGGGTGCAGCAGCATCTAAGGAGCGAAGGAGATAGGCGACGTTTCGGGTCGAGACCCTTCTTCAGACTGGTCAGGGATCAGGGAAACGAGAGATATAAACAGTGATGTGGAGAGATAAGGAACAATGAGTGAAAGATATGCAAAAAAGTATTGGTGACAAAGGAAGCAGGCCATTGTAAGCTGTTTGTGGTGTGAAAATGAGAAGCTAGTGCGACTGGGGGGGGGGGGGGGGGGGGGGGGGGAGATGGTGAAGGAATGTCAGGGCCAGAGGGCTGAGGGAGAGGTGGGGGGGAGGCAGTCTGGGTTAACAGAATTGAGAAAATTCAATGTTTAAGCCCAGAGGATGCAGACTCCCCAAGCGGAATATGAGGTGCTGTTCCTCCAACTTGCGGTGTTTGGCCCTCTGTTGGAATACCTGATTTTCTTTCCTTGAGTAATCAATTGCAGACAAAACACTTAACTGATCAAGATAAGAACAAAAGGCTAAATACATATTCAGATTTCGCATTGCAATCCCCACAAGGGAAGGATGAGTCATCGTGTTTAATTGTTTGCCTGTTTTCACATCCCACACACCATGCAAAATTCCGCAGCACCAATGTTATTCATTAATTAAAATATAAAATATAATTGCAATGATTATCTGATTACAGGTGCCAGTTAAATCACAGGTTTCAACATTTGTATGAATAGGATTATTATTGTGAAGAAGCTTGTTATATATTTGCAGAGGCAACACGGTGGCGCAGCGGTAGAGTTGCTGCCTTACAGCGCCAGAGGCCTGGATTCAATCCTGACTACGGATGCTGTCAGTACGGAGTTTGCACGTTCTCCCTGTGACTGCGTGGGTTTTCTCCAGGTACTCCAGTTTGCTCCCACATTCCAAAGACGTGCAGATTTGTAGGTTAATTGGCTTGGGTAAAAATTGCAAATTGTCCCTGGTGTGTATCGCTGGTCAGCGCAAACTTGATGGGCCAAAGGGCCTGTTACCGCACTGCATCTCCAAAGTAAACTAAACTAAAAAAAGTGTGTATTTTCCAATAAAGGATATTGTAAGATGTACAAACATGTACAAACTCAGACAAGACCTGATGTTACTAATCTCCATGTATTGGTAAGGGCTTTAGGTATACAAGCTTTAATAAAATATAAGTTGAAGCTATGATGGGTAAAGGAGATAGAATAACTGCATTGTTTAATTATTTTCCATTTCTTCTCTGCAGCTTTTAGAGTACTGCAAATCTTCCATCATTTAGGTTTTGATCAATGCTATCATTGAACATTCCGCAGTCCCTGTTAGGATTGAAGTAGGTAAGTTCATACGTCATAGGATAAGTAGGCCATACGGTCCAACGAGTCTACTCCGCCATTCAATCGTGGCTGATCTTTCTTTCCCCCTCAACCCCATTCCCCTCCCCACAACCCTTGACACCATTGCCAATCATCTATCTGTCAATCTCCGCCTTAAATATATCCATTGACTTGGCTTCCACAGCCGTCTGTGGCAATTCATTCCCCAGATTCCTCCTCATATCCTTTCTAAAGGTTTCGTCCTTTCATTCTGAGGCCGTGCCCTCTGGTTCTTAACTCTCTCAAGACTGGAAACATCCTATCCACATCCAATATACCCATGTAATGGGGCTGGAATAGAATAGTTGCAGCTAATATACTTAAAGGGTGCTTTTGATTTGTATTTACTAAGGAAGAGAATTCTGGCAGAGTTTCGGAGGTGTACGAATGGCAGAGATAATGAACAGCAGGGTATGTGGGTTGTGCTTAAGATAGATAGGATAGGATAGAAACCCACACCCCACTAGCCACAACCAATTTCACTGCTATCAGGAAGAAGATATAGCAGCCTGAAAACTGTAACATTCATGTTCAGGAACAGCTTCATCCCAACAGCCAACAGGCTATTAAAAACTACAACCTCCAAATAATCTCTGAGCTACATGGACTTGGGGCCATTGGTTTTGTCTTGGTGCACTATTATTGTCTGTTTGTTTTTTATGTGTGTATGTGTATATACACTGGTTTTTTTTTTGTTTATTATATTGTTTACAAAGCTCTGTGTTTACATATCCTGTTGCGCTGCTGTAGTAAGGTTTTCACTGTTCTGTCATGGCCATTTGACAATAAAACGCTCGACTCTTGACTTACTTTGCCTGAATGATTTTCAACCCGTTTCGAAGGATAGTTGGGATGGATGGGCTTGCCTTAAGCTTTCAAATCTTCCTCAGATGCATGGGGAGGTTAGAAACCGTAAATTCATGGTTATGAGCCACATAACGTCTTTCTAATTTACATCCTTCATATTATGTTTACTTGTATTTCCACGCTGTATTTTACCAAAAATAAGGCACAAAAATGTACCTGCGTCTTGGAGGCAGAAGGTTAGGTTGTTAGCCAAGAAAGATAGACTTAGCTATCCCTCAGTACAGCAACGTCAAGAACTATCTTTCATGGCTAACTACCTAACCAATAGCCATGTCTACCCCTCATTGCTGGCAGCTGATGGGAAACGGTTGTAAAAGGGCAGTGCCGCTGGGGGGGGGGGGGGGGGGAAGTAGCTTAGATGGCTGCGAGCAGCCGCCATTCCTTAAATTCCAACTGCTGCCGGGAGCAGGACATGGCCTCACTTGCTGCGCTGGGTGACACTGCATGGCATTCACTGCCCGGTCCGTGACTTTCAATGTAGACTGGACAGTGAGGGGACCAGCTCAAGAGCAAAGATCATAGAGCGGAACGGATCAGCGGTGATGGATAGCAGGACAGCGGGAGGTGGAGCTTACTCCTGTGTCAGTGCGATCAAGGGACCAATTGAGGTTAGTCGCGTTGACACTGGAGTAAGCTCCACCGCCCGCTGACCCACCCAATTGAAATGTCATTGTCCATTCCCTGCAAAGATGCTGCCTGACCTGCTGAATTACTCCAGCACTTTGTGTTTCATTCAGGATTCCAGCATCTGAAGTTCATTGTGTCTCGTACCTCCAGTATAACTGTATTAGTAACATTGCTGGCAGGGATATGTTCGAGTGTAGCAAGGTTTTGCTTTGTTATTCTGCTTTGCTGGTTTGATATGGTTGGATGCAAGCCTGGACAATGTCATATGGAGGACATACTGTTGCCCATGCAGCACATCCCCCCTCTCCACGTCGCTGATCGATCCAAAGGAACAGCAGGGCCGTTACAGTTTGGCACCAGCGCCGTCGCAGGTTGTAAACAATGACAAACTGCCTTAGGTAGTAATGTTACAAAATTTGGGGATTTTAATAATCAAGTCTGCAATTTATCCCATCAGATAAAGCATAAAAAGAAGTTTAATTTGACACCTAATTCACTTTCATATCTTCAGTATTATAAAAAGTTATGGCCATTTTCATACTCGGAAATTAGCATCTTGTTCCCTATTGCTTTTCCATTGACTTAACTCAAAAGCTGTGATCAAGGACAGTCAAAACCCCATAAATTTCTTAAAAATTAAGAGAACTGAATGACATTTTCAGTCATTATAGATTGAAGCATTCTGAAACAAATATGAAACAATCTTACTTAGATGACCTGAAATTAAAGTATATAATTAGTTAGTTACCTAATTGTGGCTAATTACAAAATCCAATTACTAAATCTAAACATCTATCCATTTCTTAAGAAAAGATTAACATTTTTAAATGGCCTAAGTGTCCAAATAACATTCACACAAGAATTCACAATATAACATGATTTTTAAATCTCATTGTCATTAATTTATAGGCTAAATGGAAGGAATTTAGTGTTTAATTCCCGTAAATTAATGGCCATTTAAATCATCTTGCGAGTGGGATTTTGTGGAACGCCATCATTTGGAACGTTGCGGTTTGCAGTGAATTTAAACCCCATATCACCAGGAAGAATACTGCCGGTTCATATGGGGCTTAAATCACCTTTTCGCAATGCAAAATTTGGATTAAAGTAATCCTAAGAAACAAGTTTATATGTAAAATAAACGGCTTACCTTTATTTGTCCCATATGGGAGATCTGTCCCGTTGTTGGCGTTGATGGCATTAGAAGTGGATTTTTATTTTACTCCAGCGGTGAAATTGTCCCGCTGTTTTAATAAAAAAATGAACAGAATGGCAGTCGGAACAATTATTCAGCATTAGCTAGCAGCCCGAGAAAATAGATCTCGGACAGGCAGGAGAAAACGGCATTTTAACCCCGTTCCCCCCCCACCCCCCTCAAAGGCACCAAAGTCGCACACACGCCCAGTGACAGAACTGCAGCGCCGCTGAAGGTAAGTATTGTAACATACCTACCTTAGGGGCTCCCACTCTGGATATTCCTGAGGTTTATTCCTGGAGCCTTTTCCATGACTGGATATGGCCACAAGGCAGTGGAGGTTTTAAATCAGAGTTTTCCCTCTCCCAGATGGACTGCCTTCCTAGGCTGATGAGTATCATCCGCTCGAGACTCGTGGGGGTGGGATCGTCTACCTTCCCTTGCAGGTCTATAGCACCTGCCCACTGCCCACATATGTATTACATATAACATATATTCATACATTCACATATACGCATATGTTTGTACACACGCACAGAGTATATTTTACAAATACATATTAAAAAGAAAATATAATGAGACAATAATTTTTGATTTTACTTATGCAGATAGACACAAAGATGGGAGCTCATTGGCAGTGCGTATATGATTTTAAACCAATTTTGCTGAATTCAAATATGAGAAGAATACTTTTCTAAATATAATAATCACTTGGACATTAAGAAAAAGCTTTAACAACAAAGTCATATCACAGTGTGAGACTCAGCTTTTGGTTAGATCTGCATGTAGACATAGGGATTTCTTAGAGCAACTTCATACCACGACAATGGTTAGTTTACAAATGTATGTTTTTTTCACCAATGTTTAAATAATCTTTTCGCTGACTGCAGAGCACGCAACAAAAAAGCTTTTCACTGTACTTGGGTACATGAGATAATAGTAAACAAAACTAAACTAAGCTAAAACAATCTGAAATTTGAAGTACAGTTAAATAAAAAGTTTATTTAATTTAGCCCTTAAAATAGCACAATGCATTTTCTCATAAATGTAGTCAATTATGCAGTTATATTGCTGGTCATGCTAGGCTTTGTGAAAATGTTATATACAGATGAGTATATATTTTCCTTTAACGTTCACTGGTTTGATACTAATACAACTATCCCTTGGATAATTATCAGCACTATCTAATAATCATATCCACTACCTTTACCCTTTAAAAAATGATTAATATAATTCACCTGCGAAAATATATCTTGATATAATACCTATTCTTCAGCTTGGAAATCCATAAACATAAACTGTGGGCAGCACAGTGGCGCAGTGGTCGAGTTACTGCCTTACGGTGCCTGAGATCCTAACTACAGGTGCTGTCTGTACCTAGTTTGTACGTTTTCCCTGTGACCACGTGAGTTTTCTCTAGGTGGTCCAGTTTCCTCCCACATTCCAAAAGCGTGTAGGTTTATAGGTTAATTGACTTCTGTAAAAATTGTCCCTAGTGTGTCGGATAGAACCAGTGTACGGGTGATTATTGGTTGGCGTGGACTCGGTGGGCCGAACACTGTTTCCACGCTGTATCTCTAAAAACTAAAAGAAAAACACTAACAGTGGTTCTATAGCCTGCTTAATAACTTGTGGAGTTGACACAAAATGGTTCATGGAGTTACAGTAGATGCAAAAATCTAACAATGCTAAAAGCTCTAAGCCTTCATAGAAAAATTCAATGGATAGTTTGTCAAATTAATTCCAACAAGTAATGTTTTGTAGCTGTTGGCCTCTGGTACAAACAAAACGTATTTGCTGCATCTGTATTTGGTAATTTATTTGGGTGTTGGGATTAAGGCATGTAATGCAATATGTGGTAAATTATTTATTCTGTGAGTTTCATGTGGACAAGCAATCTCATTGCATCCTGAAGTACACAGCAATAAACTAATGTTAAAGAGAGTCATACAGTCGTACAGCATGGAAGCAGGTCCTTCAGCCAAACTCCGTGTATCTATCCTACCTATTCCGTTCACGATCTTAACACTTCTTATAAAGACCCCTTAACCTCCTGCGTTTCAAGGAATAAAGTCCTAGCCTGCCGACCTCTCTCTATAGTTCTTGCACCTCAAGTCCAGGCAACATCCTCATACACCTCTGCACACTTTCCAGCTTAATGACATCTTTCCAATTGCAGGGTGACTAAAACTGAACATACAGTTATACCACAAATGTGGCTTCACCAATGTCTTGCACAACTGTAACATAATATCCCAACCTCTATACTTAATATTATGCAATGAAAAGAAACTGTGGAAACTGGTTTATACCAAAGATAGACACAGAATTCTGGAGTAACTCAACGGATCAGGCAGCATCTCTGGCGAAAATGGATAGGCGATGTTCAGGTCGGAACCCTTCTGCCTACACCTCTATACCCTATACACTCACTGAAGAAGGCCAATGAACCAAAAGGTTTCTTGACCACCCTACCTAAATCAGAAATAGTTACATGGTGAGCAGCAGGTTCAAGAAATAGTTAGTAGTGACCCCCAGGTTCATGAATAGCTTCTTCCCAACAACCATAAGTCTCTTAAAGACAAAACAACACATTAATCTCAACAATTAACTACCACGTGGTCTGTGGTTGCACTAAGGACTACTCTGTTTTTGCACATGTATTATGGTTATTATTTTTTTGAATTTTCATTTGTTTAATAAGTATTATCTAAGTACAGCATTTACCGTCGTTATGCTGCAAGTAAGAATGCCATGGTTCCATTGTTGGTATAATGGACAATTAAGCACTCTTGACTCTGGAGAAGAATGAAATAATATTTGCAAAGAAAATGCGGCACAGTGACGCAGCGGCAGAGTAGACTAACATCTCCCTGTCATTAAAGGGCGGCGCGGTGGCGCAGCTGTAGAGTTGCTGCCTGACAGCGCCTGCAGCGCCTGCAGCGCCAGAGACCCTGGTTTGAACCCGGCTACGGGTGCTGTCTGGACAGAGTTTGTACCTTCTCCCCGTAACCTGTGTGGGTTTTTTCCGAGATCTTCGGTTTCCTCCCACGCTCCAAAGACGTGGAGGTATGAAGGTAAATTGGCTTGGTAATTGTAAAAATTGTCCCTAGTGGGTGTAGGATAGTGTTAGTTTGCAGGGATCACTGGTCAGCGCGGACCCAGTAGACCGAAGCCCTGTTTCCTCACTGTACCTCTAAACTAAACTAAACAAATGTTGTTCGGTAGCACTTTGCAGTAATGTTAGATATAATATTAAATGTTTAGCAATGTTAAATATAATGTTAAATGATTGTTAAAGTTAAATATAATGTTAAAGTGACGCAGCAGTAGAGTTGCTGTCTTACAACGCCAGATTCCTGGGTTTGATCCTGACCGCGGGTGATGTCTGTGAGTTTGTACATTCTCCATGTGACCACGTGGGTTTTCTCCAGGTGCTCTGGTTTCCTCCCACACTCCAAAGATGTACAGGTTTGTAGGTTAATTGGCTTCAGTAAAAATGGTAAATTGTCCCAAGTGTGTAGGATAGTGCATTTGTGTACACATGTTTTGTCAGTTTAATTACGTAGGATTAAAATCCAATAGTCTTTTTTTATATCTTTCCCCAAATGATCATGTTCCCTAAATTCCATGCCAAAATAAATTGACTGAAGTGAGTGACTCGACTAAGAACATGGCTCCCTGCTATTTTATCAATATCTCTGCATTAATTTCATTCTCTGAGCACTCCAAAGGCATTGGAAGATTTCAGCCTGACAACCGCGCAGATCAAACAGAGCTACTCTTTCAGTCACAGTGAATGACGCAGGAAGTCAGTGAGTCACCAGATCCCCTGGGACGAGACATTTTCTCAGCTTTATTCATTCTCTGTGGAGCTGCATCATGCTATGGTGTAAAGCACTATTCGATTACACCAGGCAGATCAAGCCTGAAGAATGTCTGCCAGAATACCTATTGCTGCAGTGCTTATATATTCTGCTTTTGAGCTGAACCTTAGCTGTTGTCAACAGAAGACTGCAGTGAGGAACCAATGCAAATCTTGCTTGCAGTTCATAGCGGTAAAACGTAACGATATTTTTTTCCCTCCTGCCAGACTATTGTCCAGACAGCATCACACAGAATCTAAATCAAAAAAGGGATATTACACAACATGAAACATCCAAACAACTGTGACTCTTTTCAACTGCTTTTAAGTAATTGTTTAGTTTAGAGACAGCATGGCGATGGGCCCTTCGATCCACTAAGTCCACGCCGACCATTGATCACCCATTCACACTAGTTCTATGTTATCCCACTCTCACATCCAATCCCTACACATTCGGCAAGAACAGTGGCGCAGCGGTAGAGTTGCTGCCTTACACCCGGGTTTGATCCTGACTATAATGCTGTCTGTACGGAGTTTGCACATTCTTCCCGGGTTTTCCCCAGGCCCTCCGGTTTCCTAGTGTAGAGGTAGTGTTAGTATACGGAGATCGCTGGTCGGCGCCGGCTCGGTGGGTCAAATGGCCTGTTTCCGCACTGTATCACCGAACTAGACTGAACTAAACTAAACTAAACATAAGGGGCAACAATGCAGACACCAATTATTCTACAAACCCGCACGTGTTTGGGATGTAGGTAGAAACTAGAGCATTATGGTACCGCTGCCTCACAGTGCTTTCAGCACCAGAGACGCGGGTTCCATCCTAACTGCGGGGGCTGTCTATACAGGGTTTGTACTTTCTCCCTATGACTGTGTGAGTTTTCTCTGAGATCTTTGGTTTCTCCCACACTCCAAAGATGTGCAGCTTTGTAGGTTAATTGGCTTGGTATGAATGTAAAATTGTCCCTAGTGTGTGCAGGATAGTGTTAAGGTGCGGGGGTCGCTGGTCGGTGCAGACTTGGTAGGCCGAAAGACCTGTTTCCGCACTGCATCTGTAAACTAAACTAAACACTCGGAAGAAGTCAACGCAGTCACAAAGGGAACTTGCAAACTCTACACTGACATCACCTGAGGTCAGAATTGAACCCGCGTCTCTGGCACCCTGAGACCGCTGCCCTGTCAGTTCCACCACTGCGCCACGCAGTATATTGTAAAAAATTCCATCTCTCGTGGTAATTTGAGGGCAAATTTTTACATTCTATTCAGAAAAATATATGACTTCTTAGTGATTTGCTGGCAAACATCACATTGAAAGCTCTTTAAGCTTCTCATAACATTTTAATAGGAAGATGAATACTTAATGAATGTTTGGCAAGTTAGCATTGTTCCCAGTCAGAAGTAGTTCTGCAATTTGATTGATGGAGACAAAAGAAAATGCAATGCTGGAATCATGAGCAAAATATAAAGTCATTACCTCTGTCCTTCTGTCTTTCACTCCCCCCTCAACTGTATCCACTGATCACTTTTTAAATAGACTTTTTTTGTTTTTAGTTTTAGATATACAGTGTGGAAACAGGCCCTTCGGCCCACTGAGTCTGCACCGACTGCCGATTCCTGCACATTAACACTATCCTACACACACCAGTGACAATTTACACTTATACCACGGCAATTAGATTACAAACCTGTACATCTTTGGAGTGTGGGAGGAAACCGAGGATCTTGGGAAAAACCCACGCAGGTCACGGGGAGAACATACAAAGTCCGTACAGGCAGCATGTTTTGTCAGGATGAAACCCGGGCCTCCGGTGCTGCAAATGCTGTAAAGCAACAACTCAACCACTGCGTCACCATGCCGCCACTTTTTTAAAATTAAAAAATCTTCTCTGGTTCCGGGTTTTCTGGTTTACTTGCCAGGCTTTGCTCCATCCCCACCTCTCATCATGGAGTAGCCATGTGGAAAGTTTTCTTTATGGAAATCTTTGTGGAAAGTTTTACTCTGGATATCAATAGGAAACTTAAAGTTTCCCAGACATGACATAATAGGTTAATGAATTTAATATCTTATATGGTAATCGATTGAATCATTTGAAAGATGGAACTGAATCCTTTCCATGTTAATTCTGACTACATAAAGTCCTCAGTACCATCATGCCCAAACTTTCAACAATTTAGTGTTCAAAAGTCATAGGAGCAGAATTAGGTCATTTGGCCCATTGAGCCTGCTCCACCATTCAATCACGGCTGATATATTTTTCACTCTTAACCCTATTCTTCTGTCTTCTCCCCATAATGTTTGACACCCTTACTAATCAAGAACCTTTCAATCTCCGCCTTAAAAGTAGTCAAAGACTTGACTTTCACAGCCGTCTACGGCAATGAATTCCAAAGATTCACCACCCTCTGGCTAAAGTACTCAAGTACAATAAGTAGACCAAAGGCGACAGAAAATATAATTAGAACATTTGTATATGGTGTTAGATTTACAGGTAGAAAAGAGATTTAAAAGAATACAGTGTGTATCAGATGATAGTTGACCCTCCACTGGGAAGAGGGCGCCATCTTGGACTTTCCACATCCGACATGTCGAGCATCTGCTCCACTGCTACTGCTGCCCCTCAATACACATTGAAGAATAAATCTGTCAGATACAAGAAGTGAACCTTCAATTCCTTACCTTGATTGCGCATTCTCTCTTCATAGAAGCTCGATATTCACTTGATATTCACTCGGCCTGTATTTTTCTATCAGCAGCACTTCCATCTCAAACAGTCCCTCTCTTGTTCAATTCTCTTTTGCTCAAAATGAATGTAAATGGGGAGTTAAAACAAGTCCTAGGACCATGCATTAAACCACTTATAAAGTTATACAGCACAGAAACAGGCCCTTTGGCTCAACTTGCCAACCACGATGCCCTGCCGAAGTTACTCTCATTCACCTGTATCCCTCTAAACCTTGCCTATCCATGTGACCTAGTGTCTTTTAAATGATGTTTTATTGTCCCTGCCTCAACTACCTCCTCTGGAATCTCATTCCATATATCCAACATCCTCAGTATTAAGCAATGGGTGATGTTTCCGGTCAGACTGAAGAAGGGTCTCAACCTGAAACATCACCCATTCCTTCCCTCCAGAGATGCTGCCTGCCAACTGGGTTACTCCGGCATTTTGTGTCTATCTTCGGTGAAAACCAGCATCTGCAGTTCCTTCCTTCACCCTTGGTGTTAATACAATTGGCTAAGAACAAACAAAGCCCCAATAATTATATTATAATCCATATTATAATAACATAAATATATTTGTAATTATATTATAACTCTTCCGGCCATACAGTATCATGTACTGTGAGTGTTAATTCTCGGTTCACCTTTGGGTCACATCTCACCAGAGCTCATTTTGACCAACATTCTTCTTCTTGCGTATGGCGTGCACAGCCTAAAGTTGTAGGACAACTTGTTCTATTTGATTTTATTTGATTGTGCACGCCCCATTTGATTGCATTCGTCCGAAACAGGGTGGACCACGTGACGGTTGCACCCCTGACCAACATTATTGCCCTTCAGGAGGTCCCACTTGTTGCTCTGTGAAGTCACATACCTTTCATGCCAAAGACATGGACATCCAATGGATTATTCTTTCCTTATAGTCATTGTTATTGTGCACACAAAAGTCTGCAAACAATCCAGAAGCAGGAAACTGATAAACGACTGGTTTGATTTCTGGTGGTGTTGGATGAGAGAAGATTGCAAATGTAGCTATTCCATCTAATGCCTTGGCAAATATCAAATGACTTGCCGAAAAATATTGCTAAGCTGCAGACCTTTCATTTTGTACAGTTCAGCAGCACAGTAAATATCAATGTGCTAATCTAGGACATTGCAAATCTAAGCGATGGAGTAACTCAGCAGGTCAGGCAGCATCTCTGGTGAACATGGACAGGTGATGTTTTGGGTTGGGACTCTTCTTCAGACTTCATGTTTTGGGTCGAGACCCTTCTTGAGACCAGCATTTGCAGTTCTTTATTTCTACAATATGCTAATCCTTTAGGCATACGGCATTGGGGGTTCAGTATTGATGTGCATAGAGAACTGGCTGGCAAACAGGAAGCAAAGAGTAGGAGTAAACGGGTCGTTTTCACAATGGCAGGCAGTGACTAGTGGGGTACCGCAAGGCTCAGTGCTGGGACCCCAGCTATTTACAATATACATTAATGATCTGGATGAGGGAATTGAAGGCAATATCTCCAAGTTTGCGGATGACGCTAAGCTGGGGGGCAGTGTTAGCTGTGAGGAGGATGCTAGGAGACTGCAAGGTGACTTGGATAGGCTGGGTGAGTGGGCAAATGTTTGGCAGATGCAGTATAATGTGGATAAATGTGAGGTTATCCACTTTGGTGGCAAAAATAGGAAAGCAGACTATTATCTAAATGGTGGCCGATTAGGAAAAGGGGAGATGCAGCGCGACCTGGGTGTCATGGTACACCAGTCATTGAAAGTAGGCATGCAGGTGCAGCAGGCAGTGAAGAAAGCGAATGGTATGTTAGCTTTCATAGCAAAAGGATTTGAGTATAGGAGCAGGGAGGTTCTACTGCAGTTGTACAGGGTCTTGGTGAGACCACACCTGGAGTATTGCGTACAGTTCTGGTCTCCAAATCTGAGGAAGGACATTATTGCCATAGAGGGAGTGCAGAGAAGGTTCACCAGACTGATTCCTGGGATGTCAGGACTGTCTTATGAACAAAGACTGCATAGACTTGGTTTATACTCTCTAGAATTTAGGAGATTGAGAGGGGATCTCATAGAAACTTACAACATTCTTAAGGGGTTGGACAGGCTAGATGCAGGAAGATTGTTCCTGATGTTGGGGAGGTCCAGGACAAGGGGTCACAGCTTAAGGATAAGGGGGAAATACTTTAGGACCGAGATGAGAAGGACTTTTTTCACACACAGAGTGGTGGGTCTCTGGAACTCTCTGCCACAGAGGGTAGTTGAGGCCAGTTCATTGGCTATATTTAAGAGGGAGTTAGATATGGCCCTTGTGGCTAAGGGGATCAGAGGTATGGAGAGAAGGCAGGTACGGGATACTGAGTTGGATGATCAGCCATGATCATATTGAATGGCGGTGCAGGCTCAAAGGGCCGATTGGCCTACTCCTGCACCTAATTTCTATATTTCTATTTTTAATCGAGGCACGATCATTGTATGACCATAGACTCATAGGCATACAATAGGAAAGAGGCACTTCAGCCCAACTTGTCTATGCCAACCAAGATGCTAGTCCTATTTGACTGCATTTGGCCCATATGCCTGTAAACCTTTTCTATCCAAATATACTATTTTGTTGTGCTCCTGTATAAATGCTTGAGAACAAGTTGAGTTTGCTTCACCAACACCCATCATCCAGCCAGTGATGAACTATTCTGGAAGCATGTGATATTTGCATTTATGTTTAAATACTTGCTCAGAGGGATGCAGAGACCCGGGTTCAATCCTGACTATGGGTGCTGTCTGTGCGAAGTTTGCATGTTCTCCCTGTGACCGTGTGGGTTTTCTCCAGGTGTTCTGGTTTCCTCCCACATCCCAAAGATGTGCAGGTTAATTGGCTTCTGTAAATTGCCCCAGTGAGTGGGATAGAACTAGAGTATGGGATGATCGCTGGTCGGCACAGACTCAGTGGGCTGAAGGGCCTGTTTCCAAAATGTATTACTAAACTAAACTAAACATTGAATCATTTTTTTTTCACATGAACTTAATGTATCCAATTACTGCTTTACTCCTGTGGCACCATTTAAGTAGTCAGGCATGGTATAATGAAAGTAGGTGGAAGGTTTAACCTTTGAAGTCATCATCCACAGGGGTTCATTTATATCCCAGAGAGGAGGCATGTGAAAAAATTCTCTCACTCTGTGCTGCAAAATATCAAATAAACAGAGCTAAGGAATGAAAAGTCAGATTCTGACAATAGATCTGTGGATAAAGGTGAGAGACAGAAGACCCTGCTCCAAATAACCTCTGAAAATTCAATTAGATATTTAGTTTTCAGCAATCAATCTATGTCAGGAAGATCAGACATACACTTGCTAAAAACAGCTATTGTCTTGTGAGAAAATACACAAGGTGCTGAAGTAACTCAATGGGTCAGCCAGTGTCTCTCGAAAACATGGATAGATGATATTTCAGGTCGGGGCCCTTCTTCAGACTGATTGTAGGGACGGGTGGGGGAGAAAGCTGGGAGAGAGGAGGGGTAGAACAAAGAGTTGCAGGTAATGGGTGGACACATGAGGGGTTGGGGGGGGGGGGGGTAGGCAGATTGTTGGAACAAAAGCCAGAGGTTAAAGCGGAGGGTGTGAGAGAGGATTCCAGAGAGTTGCAAATTGTGAAGCCAGAGGAAGTAAAGTAGGATGAGTGGGAGGGGGAGGGGAGAAATAGCTGTGAGTCCAGGGGATGGGTGGGGGAGAAAGGAGGCTGTGGGGGAGAAAGGGGAGGGGCATGGTGTGACGTTAGAGGTTACCTGAAATGTGAGGAAACTTGCGATTTGGCCTCAGATATTAAGCACCACAACCACGTTGAGAAACGTTAGTCATTTGTTCATCAGCAATGCAATTTAATTTTCTTTATCTTGAAGCATAATTGAATGAAGACATTTTTCTGGCACTCTCCAAAATTGTTGGATGAAGTGGACGGGAGGAGACTCATGTGGAGCATTGACACTGACAGTAATGGGCCTGTCCCACTTAGGCGATTTTTCAGGCAAATGTCAGAGTGGAAGACACACACACACACACATCGCTTCCTTCACCAGCCCGTTATGCAGGCGGGGGACAGGGAAAGCGGGGGGAGCGCTGTCTGAGTGAAATTCGCACCTTCCAAAGCCAATGTGACACAGACACACACCGCAATGAACAGGAAGGTTGGCGCTGTAATTAAGACGGTGAAAGCACAGTATATGGAAAGGGTCTCGTAAGTCCTTTAAAAGAGGGGGGCAGAGGGAGGGGGAGGGGGGGAGAGAGAGGGGGAGAAGAGGGAAATGGGGGGATGAGGGGGGGAACGAGAGGGGGAGAAGAGGGAGATGGGGGAGAAGGAGTAGAGACAACTTTTAAGAAGCCAGAGATACGTGGCTGTGAAGCTCGGCGGACATTAACATTACCAGTCGGGTATCCTTGATTCTGGAAACTTCTGCTTATGTTTTTTTTTCTCCCAATGAGCCAATGAAATTCACCGATCAGCACCGGCTACAACCTACGACAACCTTCGACCTCCTGGCAACCCACCTACGGCACGAGAATTCTCGCTACTCTCCATGGCGGCTTCATTCTGGTCGCCACTAATTTTATTTATTTTTTTCACTTTAGTTTTTATTGCTTTTATGTATACACAAATAAAACACAACGGAAACATACAACACTACAATGAAACGTTCAACAGTGTAGTGGGGGGATTCAGTTTACAATTAATGATGCAGTATACGGAACTATTTTCTTATTAAAACATTTTCCAATAACTTACATTATTGTCAATTAAATTATACAGTGTTGATGTCTTTATTTCTATACCTAATCCATTTTTCCCATTTTCTGTTAAACTCGTCTTTTTTCACTCTTTGTCCATGACAAATATTTCTTGTACTATGTCTAACCATTGTCTAAGTCTGGGTGTGTCCGCTCCAAGCCAGTTGATTGTAATGGCCTTTCCGCCAGCTGTGAGTAGGATTTTAACCAAGTATTGATCTTCCTTCAGCACCACTCTATTTATGTTACCCAGGTATAAAATGGAACACTTCTTGGAGACTACATATCCCAATACCTCCTTTCATTCTGAATTCACTCTGTCCCAAAATGGTTCTATTTTTGGGCAACTCCAGAAGATATGTGCATGATTTGTGTCTGTTTGGCCACATTGCCTCCAGCATGTTTGCTGCCTTAGAATTTGCTTGCTTTTTAAGAATAAAGAAACAAATCAATTTTTTCCAATTAAATTCTCTCCATTTTTGTGAATTAGTGGATGTCTGTAGTGTTACACACATATGATGCCATTCTTCTTCTGAGATTGTGATGTTCAATTCCTTTTCCCATTTACATTTTACATAAAGCGTAGTTTTAGCTTGACATTAAATTAAACTATGATAAAGTTTAGAAATAACCCTTAATGTTTTTTGATGATACGCACTAACTGTCACTTCTATCACTGGATTATTTTCATCTAGTGCCTCCCTTTTTACTTTTTACTTTTTAATTGTAATAATCTCTCAGTTGGAGGTATCTAAACAAGTCTTGGTTCCGAAGTGCAAATCTATCCTTTAAATCTTGAAAACTTCTTAGGTCTCCATTTTCAGTAACAGTACAAAATGTCCTTTCTTCATCCACTCTAAGGAGTCATGCATCTATGGTTTAAATTCATTATCCAAAGCTATCCATCTTAAAACTTTTTGTTGTTTATTCAGTTTAAGTTGTCTGGTAAGAGCGAACCAGGTTTCTAAAGTAAATATCCTTATTGGATCGATTATACTCCTGATATGTCCAAGCCAAGATATGATGTGGAAGTCAGGGATATATGTATCAATCTCTTTCCACCGAGCTATATAGCTGTCCTCACACCAATTAATTAGTGGTTGAAGTTGGGCTGCATAGAAATATATCCTAACATTTGGAAGTGCCATTCCACCTTTCTCCTTTGGCAACTGGAGTAATGTGTATCGAATTCTGGCCTTCTTTCCCCCCCAAATAAATCTAGATATTAATTTATCCCATTCCGTGAATTGTTTTAATGGTACCTCTATTGGCAGAGATTGAAACAAGTACAATAGCCTTGGCAAAATATTCATTTTCACCACATTTATCTTACTACTAAAATCCATTCGGTAGGCGGACCATCTTTCTTTATCCTTTCTTATGTGTTGGTTGATGTGATTATAATTGGCCTCAAACACCATAAATATTTTTTTTGTTATATGTACCCCTAGGCATTTGATTGATTTTGAATCGCATTTAATATTATTATTATTTTTTTAAAGTTACATTTACTAGAGGCATGTACATATCATAGTCCGAACCACTACAAATTTTGTTAAACGGTTACATATTAAATATCCAGGTTTCCAGGGACTCCGCTACCAATGTAGCTGGGGTTATCATTTATCGGTTACATATTAACATTGACTCTAATTATTATTATTTTTTTTTAATAGATAGAAAAAATAAAGAAAAAGAAAAGAAAATTAGAAAAATAGAATAATCTATCCATAATACAACTTAGGAGATAGGTCCGTAGGTAAGAAAGCATAACTATTCATCTAGTCCTAGGTTCAAGCTTCCGTTAGATATCAGCGCCGGCCCATTCTCCCCCTCAAATAATCTATGAACGGAGACTATATTCTAGTAAATAATTCTGGTTTGTCATTAAGACAAATCAAATTTTTTCCACATTTAAGGTCTCCGACATCTCCATAATCCACATTTTGATTGAGGGGGATGCAGGGTTTTTCCAAACTTTTAATATTACATTTTTCCCAGTTATTATACTATAATCAAGGAACTTTCTTTGGTTTATTGTAAGTTTTAGGTATTGTTCAGATACGCCCAATATTATTAATTTAGGATCGGACTCCAGTTGAGTATTAACCACTACGGAAATAATTTTAAAAATATCCACCCAAAATGTTTTAATTTTTATGCAACTTACAAAGGTATGGGTTAAATTAGCCTCAGAATATTGACATTTATTGCAGATACGAGAAATATTAGGAAAAATTCTATTTAATTTTGTTTTAGAATACTGCAATCTATATAATATTTTAAATTGTATTAAAGAATGTCTGGTGTTTAACGAACATTGATGTATATGTTGTAGACTTTCATCCCAAATATCTTTCGTAATGGGTTGAACTAATTCATTTTCCCATGCTTGTCTATGGAATTCCGTCGACGGATTTTCACTATCTAAAAGAATATTATAAATGTAAGGTATTAATCTGGGGTGTTAATTCAAACATTCATCTAGAATCTCTGGCTCTCTAGCTCTGAATTCTTGTGTATGTGATAATCTTTCAGTTGTAAATATCTAAAAAAATTATTTGAATGTTATCCATAATTCTGTTGTACCTCCTGATTCTGTGATTCTTATAATCCCAAATAAAACTTGTTACAATAGAGTCGACTTTTTAAAATAAATTTTTAGGGAGATATATCGGAATTGATTGAAAGAGGTATAGAAGTTGAGGAAGGAAAATCATTTTAATAGCATTAACTTTACCGAGCATTGAAATGGGAAGTGTTTTCCAATATTGAATATTCTTATGCAATTTATTAAGTAAAGGTACGAAATTTGATTTAAATAAAGAAGTATATTTCTTGGTCACATAAATTTCTAAGTATTTAAATTTTTCATGCACTATTTTAAAAGGTGATTGTTGCAATATATATAAATTAGGTTCCATTATTGGCATAATCCCACTCTTATTCCAATTGATTCTGTATCCCGAGAATAAATTAAATTGAGTTATAAGATTTAACAGGTTAGGGATGCTAATTTCTGGATTTGTAATATATAGTAATACATCATCTGCATATGGAGAAATTTTATTAACTGTATTTTTAGTGTTATACCCATATATTTCTGGATGTGCTCGAACTCTTTCTGCTAGTGGTTCAATAGCAAGGGCGAATAGTAATGGGGATAACGGGCATCCTTATTTACAACCTTTAGATAAATCAATTTTTTTAGATAACATTTGAATTGTCATTATTCTGGCTGTTGGGTTGGTATATAGAAGCTTAACCCAAGTACAAAACTTCTCACCTAAACTTCTCACCTAACTGAAATTAAATAGGGCCATTCAACCTGATTGAATGCTTTCTCAGCATCTAGCAAAATAACTGCTAAATCTACATTAGCTATTCGATTTGAGTATATAATGTTAAATAATCGTCTCAGATTATAATATGAGTAACATTTTGGAATAAAGCCAGTTTGATTGGGGTGTATTAATTTATGAATCACTAAGCTTAATCTATGTGCTAAAATTTTGGTTAATATTCTCTGATCAGTGTTTAAGAGAGCAATTGCTCTATATGAACCTGGGTCTTCAAGGTCCTTATCCATTTTTGGTATAAGTATTATTGTTGATTCATTTAAAGTTTCTGGAAGTTTCTGTTGCATGAATGCTTGAGTATATAATGTCTGTAGGCGTGGCGAGATCAAATCATGACTTTTTTTTAAATCAAATTCACTATTTAAACCATCTGGGCCAGCGCCTGTTCCATTTTTTAAAGAACGAATAGATTCTTCAATATCTTTTACTGATATTTTGGCCCCTAATAATTCCCTCTCTTTCAAGTCTAAACCAGTAAGGGTACAATTCTGTAAGCATAATTCCATTCCTGCAGAACCCACTGCCGTTTTGGTTGAGTAAAGTGTTTGATAGTAGTGAGAGAATCTATCATTAATATCCTTGGGTAGTGTTAATATTTCTCCTGTATCTGATTTATTTTTATATATTGTTTTTTCCCCTTCCTGTTTCCGGAGTTGGCATGCTAGTAATTTTTGTGGTTTATCACCAAATTCAAAGTGTAACTGTTTAGTCTTTTGATAAAATTTTATGATTTCGTCTGAGTGTATTTGGTTTAACTTATATTTGAGTGCAGCAATTTTATTATGTATTATCATAGAAGGCACGCTTGCATTTTCCATATCTAATTGCCTTATTTCCATTTCCAATACCAGTTGTTTGGCACGGTTCTCTTTATTACGAAAAGCTTGTGTGGAAATTAACGCTCCTCGTATAAATGCTTTAAATGTTTCCCAAAGAAGTGAGGCAGAAATTTCAGGGCAGTCATTTGTCTCAAAAATGTTTGATAAGATATTCGTAACATGCTTTATCATTTAAAATTTGAGGATTAACTCTCCATTGTGTCTGCTTATCAGTCATTCCACTTAGTTTGATCATAAATGTCAAAGGAGTATGGTCCGAAATTATAATATTATGATATTTCGAATTATAAATAAATGGGATAAGTTTAGAATCTACTAAAAAGTAGTCTATCCTTGAATGGGTTTTATGTACTAATGATTAAAATGAGTATTCCCTTCCAGATGAGTTTTCAATTCTCCAAACATCCTTGATATTGGCAGTATTGATGTATGAGTTTAATAATTCGCTTGTCTTGGATTTTGCTTTTCTTTGTCTTGATGATCTATCAAGATAGGAATCTAGTGTACAACTGAAATCTCCACCAATTATCAAATTATGTTGTGTGAGCTCCGGGATAGTATTCAGTATTTTCTTAAAAAACATAGGATTATCAAAATTTGGTCCATAGACATTGAGAAAAATCACTTTTTTAAATATAATTCACCCACTAGTATAATATATCTATCATTGGTGTCCACAATAGTTGATATGTGTTTAAAAGGTATACCTTTACGAATTAAAATTGTGACACCTCTGGCCTTATGAGACAATGAAGAGTGATATGTTTCAGCGATCCATTTTGCTTTCAATCTATGTTGTGCGTCGTTTTTAAGGTGGGTCTCTTGAAGAAATGTTATGTCTGCTTTGAGTGATTTTAAGTGTGCCTTACCTCTTTTGATTGACTCATTAATTCCCTAAACATTCCAACTACAAAAAGTAATTCCTTGACCCCCGTTTTTTCTATTAATGTCTTGCATCTTGTGGTTAGGGTAGTCTATAAAAGAGCAGATAGCTCAACACCGTAAACCCGACATTCCACCCAAACACAGGACAGATGAGTTGTAAATCTAATTCAAATAAATCTTCCTCATGGACACATCTCCAGAAATAATATTTGTAAATTAATTCAAGTTTAAAATAGTAATTAAGTGAAAAATACAAAAAGTAAAAAAATACATAATTAATAATGTGTAAGAAGAAAAAATAAACTACATCTAAATTTAGTGTGGTTAGTACTAGCCACACTAACATGGCTGACCATCTAAGGACTTCCGTTGATTAAAAAAAAACATTATTCCTAGCTCCACGCTTTTAAAAAAAATTAAATATAAGTAATTTACGGGATTAAATTAAAACTATTTTGGCCCAGAGTGTTTTAGTGAGAGACTATTACTCTCTTAGTTAATTATTAGTCAAGTGTTAGTCTGATGTAAATAAAGGAAGAACATAACAAATTCCAATTATTAAGATATTTAAGTTGTACCTTTTTTTTACATTTCCTGTTTTTAACTAATTATTCCAATAATAATAACAAGTGTTTTTAATCATTAGTAATTGTTAGTAAAAATTAGTACTAAAATATTGGAATAATATGTCCATAACAGGAGGGACTGCACAGTTATCAGCTTTCATTGAATAAAGCGAATTAAAGTTCCATTTATTCTCAGCAAGATGACGATATTATATGAATGTTATTCAGTCCTCACTTGAACCCACAATCTTCTGGGCATACGCCAATGCTTTCTTGTGATCAGTGAAAAACTCTTCCTTCTGCAGATAAGTGGCTCTCAATCTTGCAGGACAGCAATCCATATTTCAAGTTGTCTATCTTCTTTAGAATCCCTCTTGTCTCGTTGAATTACGCTCTCCTACTGCAGGGTAATCTCGAAATGTGCTTATTTTGTCTCCATCAAGCATAAGATTTCTTGTGCCAGCAAATTTTTTCATGATATCCTCCAAAACATGATCGTATTGGACCTTCACTATCAGCTGCTGTGTGGGGACTTTGGGTCCGAGCGACATCCAAGAACTCTGTGTGCTCTCCCTAATAAGGGCTTTTTATCTAAATTTTGATCTAAATTCAAAACTTTTTTTAATAAGTCTGCGGCAAAGTCATGGAGATCTTTATTTCCTTCTTTACCCTCATGAACGCCCACAATTCTTAAATTCTGTCATCTCTGACGGCTCTCCAAGTCAATACATTTTTCAGTTAGTTTTTGCAGTAAATCTGATAAACGCTTGTTCTCGGTAGTTTCTTCCAAGTGAGTTATGGCGTCAGCTTGCTGCCTCAGTTGTTGATCCATTGTAGTGAAGGTCGACTCCAGCTTATCATTAAAGTTGGTTTCATTCAACTTAATTTTCTCGTTTACTTCATTGATTTGTAAGTCGAAAATTACTGACATTTCCTCCTTCATATTAGTCAGTTTCATACGCACAAGATTAGTCATTTTATTTTCAAACTCTAAGAAATCTCTTTTTTTAGACTTTTCAGTATTTCTTTAATATTCAATTCATTTTTTAAGATTATCAATTCTTCTTTTATACTTGCAATTTCCCTTGTGATGAAGTTGCAAAGTTCGTCCAGTTCACTTTTCTTTATCTTTGTTTTCTGGGCCATTGAGACGTCCTCCTGGAACGACATTAAAACTGAGCCCGAGGCTTCAGTCGGGCCTACTTCCTCCTTCGGTTGTTTTCCTCTTGTAGTTTTTTTAGTCGGTTCCTTTGTGGGGGAGCAAGTTACCGACAATAGGTCTCCAGAGTCGCGGTCTGATGACGCCACGCAGGCTGCCGGAGTGATTTCTGCCGGTCAGTTCTTTATTTAATTTCCGGTTTTTTCGGTTTTTCGCTTGGAGCTAGCTGGCACTCACCCTACTCCACCATTAGCGCCACTGGATGTCTTGAATTGCATTTAATATTATGCTTTTGCTTGATTTCTTCTGGAGGAGCACAATTAAATCGGAGGGTTTGAGTTTTAGAAATATTCACTTTATATCGTGCATAAAAATTAAAATTTCTCTATGATCCCCATCATCCTTGGGAATGCTCGAAAGTTTTTTCCGCATCTGGGCTTATCAGGACAGCGCGCGTACTTTCCTTTTGAATCTTGTGTATTATATGTAGGGTTCTTCTAATACTCTCCTGTGTTTGTCTGCCTATTATAAAACCAGTCTGGTCTTCATCAATTAAATCTGGCATGAACTTTTCAAATCGTTTGGAGATAATTGAAGAATATAATTTATAGTCCACATTTAGAATTGATATTGGTCTGTTGAAAAATTTGCAGCGACCATAATGTAGCAATGTTACAAAATTTTGAGATTTTAAAAATCAAGTCTGCAATTTATCCCATCAGATAAAGCATAAAAAGAAGTTTAATTTGACACCTAATTTACTTTTATATCTTCAGTATTAAGAAAGTTATGGCCATTTCCATACTCGGAAATGAGCATCTTGCTTCCCATTGCCTTTCAATTGACTTAACTCAAAAGCTGTGATCTGGAAAAGTTAAAAGTCCATAACATTCTTAAAAATTAAGAGAACTCAATGAAATTTTCAGTTATTATAGATTGAAGCATTCTGAAACAAATATTAAACAATCTTACTTGGATTACCTGAAATTAAAGCATATAATTAGTTAGTTATCTAATTGTAGCTAATTACAAAATTCAATGAGTAGATCTAAACATCTATCAATTTCTTAAGAAAAGATAAACTTTTTTTAAATTGCCTAAGTGTCCAAATAACATTCACACAATAATCCACAATATAACATAATTTTTAAATCTAATTTTCATGAATTTCTGGGCCAAATGGAAGGAATTTAGTGTTTTATGCCTGTAAATTAACGGCCATTTAAATCAACTAGCCAGTGGGTTTTAGTAGAATGCGGTGGATTAGAACGTTGCGGTTAGCGGTGAAGTCGGGGGGAAAAATACTGGGGGTTCATACATTTTTTGGGGACCCCATTTCGCAACTTAAAAATATTATTAATGCCTCCCGAAAAACCAACTTTTAATATAAAAATAAAGTATTTACCTTTTTTTCTCCCCTACGGAAAATGCTTCCGGTTGTCTGCGGTCACGGCTTTTGAAGGTGATTTTTAAATTACTCTAGTTAATAAATAATGTAGAATAATTTAAAAATACCACCATTCATGAAATGTCGGAGCGATTTTTCTTCAGCAACCAAATCGCCCGACATTGATCGATTTGTCCTGCCTGTTGAAAAACGGCACTTTAAGCCCGCCCCCCTCTGCAAGGCGCGAATGTCACGCACACGGGGAGCGGCAGAAGTGCAGCGCCGGTGAAGGTACGTTTTGTAACATACCTACATAATGAGGCCGCGACTAGTTCCCAGAATGCGGGAACTCCTCACGACCATGAGGGCGACTCCCCGGCAACCACCCGCGAGCATGTGGCAACCATGTGACGACCGCATGGTCTCCTGCAGTCACCTAAAAAGTTGCCTAAGTGGGACAGGCCCATAAGCAACCTCACAGCACCAAAGACCTGGGTTCATCCTAACCTTGGCTGCTGTCTATGTGGAGTTTGCACTCTCCCTATGACAGCTTGGGTTTTCTCAGGGTGCTTTGATTTCCACCGACATTTCAAGGATGTGGGGGTTTGTGGGTTAATTGGCCTCTGTAAATTGCCCCCTATTGTGTAGGGAGTGGATTTGAAAGTGGGATAACATAGAACTAGTGTCAACGGGTGATCGATGGTCGGTGTGGAACTTGGTGGGCTGAAGGGCCTATTTCAATTCCCTGTCTCTAATTAAACGTTCTCTGCCAAACACGATATTTAACAAATATGGCCATACACAAGTGTACAAAAGATGACACAATGTGCTGGGGTAGCTCAATGGGTCAGTCAGCATCTATGGAGAACACGGATAGGTGACAGTTTGGGTTGGAACCCTTCTTCTGAACCCCCAGTCAGAAGAAGAGTCCTGTCTTGATATGTTGTCTATCCATGTTCTCCAGAGTTGCTGCCAGACCCGTTGAGTTACTCCAGTGTAAATCCTGGCCAAAAACAGAGCAGTATTAGCACCAAAAGTTAGTAAAGGACTCATGTATTGTTAGGTCATTTTGGACAAGTCTGATGTGCTCTGCAGAAATAAGACAAGCTTCTGCATGGTGCCAGTAACTGTAGGGCCCAGATCAATGTTACAGGTAAGAAATCTATGAGTATCTCTTCAATTGTCAGAATGAATGAGATTCTTGCAGAGGACCTCCAAGGAAGTGTAAAATGCATAAAGTTGATTGGATTACTGCAAGAGCCTTGTAAATATTGTAAATAATGCTGCTAGACAGTTCCCCTGCTGTTTGTTGACTGGTTAAAGTGTGAAGCCCTGGCAGGTTGTTTTGAATTCCAGGGTAAATGTTGCATTATTCAAGTTAAGTTAGCTTCTTCCAGAAGCTTCCCCTGAAACAATGTATGGAAGACCCTGTTATTGGTCTGGGGTACTGGCTATAATGTACTGATGTAATTAATATGTTTGATTGGATTGTAAAGAGACCACCCCTATGTAGTTTGACCCCTCATGGTTCGGGGACCTATAAAAGGCAGCCCCCACGAGGTACTTTGTCGATCTTCTGGAAGAGCGCTTGGGACTGCGTGACCTTTTTGGAGTGTTTCTGCTTGCACGAGGCTGAAGGGCTTGGCAGGCAGATACAAGGATCGAACCTGCGGTGGTTTAGGTATCATATAGGGGAATTTGTTGTTCTATCCAAATATAAAGATTAGTTGTTCCAGTGCTTGACTCAGTGTTTTTTTGTCTGAACTAGACTGGGGGGTAAGCTTGAGAAGAGCTTATTTACACAAGCACTTTGTGTCTTCTTTGATAAACCAGTTCTTGCAGTTCTTTGTGTCTCCAAAATGTACTACTGTAAGCTGGATGGTTTCACTTTCACATGAAGATGTTCATTTTCAGAGGGACAAAAGAGGGGGGAGGTTCAATCTTGCCTGGATACACAGCAGCAATATCAGGATGAGGAGAAATGAAAACTCCATAGTGTAGTGTTGTTACAAAACCTTACCATCAGTGGCGCTCCAGATCTGTCCACTGCCTGTGCGTCCAATTCTGAAGACTTTTTTTTGGGGGGGGGGGGGGGGGGATTAAAATGCAGGTCTGTATTGGTTGTTGGAGAGCGATTTGCTCGGACTTCAAGCTGATGAGCAAAAATTAATCTGCGATCCCGCCCCCGTTTTTTGGTTATTTAAAAATCTATTTTTAGCCTTTTCATAAGAATGGGATAGATGTTTAGACCTAGTAATTGAAATTAGATGCATTTAATTGATTTGATGACACTGATGAATATGATTTTTTGTTGGGTATTTACTATTTGTTTTAACGTTACAATAATATTAAAGTTCTGATCTTGAGAATATCATATTCTTGAATTTTCAAGGCAGTCTGGGTGTTTATTACTATTTCCGTCACAACGGGTAATTTTGTATTTAGCTACTTAATTAGGTAATTAACTAATTATATACTTTAATATCAGGCCATCCAAGTAAGATGTATCATATTTGTTTCAGAATGCTTCAATCTATGGAAATTTCATTCAGTTCTCTTAATTTTTAAGAAAATTATTGGGCTTTTATGTCAATTGACTGTCTTCGATCGCAGCTTTTGTGTTAAGTTAATGGAAAAACAATAGGGAAATGGAAAAAGTTAATGAAATGCAAGATGCTAATTTCCGAGTATGAAAATTACCATACCTTTTTTAATACTGAAGTTTTGAAACTGAAATAGGTATCAAATTAAAGTTATTTTTAAGCTTTATCTGATGGGATAAAATTACAGGCTTGATTTTTAAAATCTCATAATTTTGTAACATTCCTACAAATGTTGATAGAATTTTTATTGTCAGAGTTTCTGTAAACTGCAGCTTTTTAATTAATTTTCGCCCACTGGAAGCTGTGTTTATGAAGTCGTAATGATTATGTAAAAGCTTGGTACTTGCAATGAGGTTTAGTTACTGTGCCAAGGCTGAAATGGCAGCAACATACCAGGAAGAAATCTCCATCCTCCTGCAATCTGCCCGGGAGGAGTGGTGGACAATGTTACACCACAATATCCAAATGTGAGATGAACCACTGTGTGGTTATAAAGAATGGTGATGTGATCATAGGAGGGGAAAAGCTGAAATAATGTGATGTTATTTCTTTACTCAAGATAGCATGAGACGTGACTACCTCTTGCTGATAAAATGTTGACTGGAACAGCAGTAAGCAAGATATAATTGACATGGTTTCAGTCCAAGCAAACAGCTTTGCATCTGTGAATGGTTGCAATTGTGATTTTTTCCCCTTTTCAAAACAATTACAGTCAACACTTTATTTTTGACAGAGCTTCCCCATTCTTGGCACAACAACATAAAACACATTATTTTTTGGTACACCTTACATTTTAGATTTTAGAGATACTGCATGGTAACAATCCCTTTGGCCCACTATCCTACAAACTAGGAACAATTTACAACTTACAGAAGCTAAATCTCCTACAAATCTGTACATTTTTGGAGTGTGGGAGGAAACCGGAGCACCTGGAGAAAACTGACGTGGTCACAGGGAAAATGTACAACTCCATACAGGCAAGGTCAGGATTGAACCTGGGTCAATAGAACTGTAAGGCAGCAACTCTACCGTTACGTCACTGTGTCACCCCAAATTTAACATAATATTTAACATTACCAAACTCATTTGTGAGATGTTACCAAACAAGATGTTGTAGGGAGTTGTTAGGGCAGGAGAATGCAGGCTTGTACCAAGTTGGATTTTAAGAAGTATCTTAAAGAAATCTGCGGAAGTAATGGACAGAGGACGTTTACGGTCAGGACCCTTCTTCTGACTGATGGTTGGAGAGAGGAGAACTTGTTCAATGGGGGCATACTTTGAAGAGGTTTTGCAGTGAAGTAGTAAGATGGAGACAAGAAACTGCTTTACAAGATGTTGTGACCCCACCGGGTGATGGTAAGTAAGTCCCGCGGCTCAACCGTGCTCCGCGAACGGGCCGGTTGAAACTCCGCGGCCCGGGGTGGTCGAAGCTGCCGAAGCTGCCGCCCTCCAGACCAGTGGACGAAGCTGTTGTTGTGGGAGCTCCGAGAAACAGGTCACCAACCTGTGACTGGCGAGCTCCCGACGATGTCATCCACTGGGCCCGCGGCTGAGCCTCCGAGGTAGGGCCACCGCCAGACCGCTGCTGCCGCCACCACGGCTCCGAGGCCGAGTCGGGTCGTCGCTGCCGCTGCCAACGCCGCCGCTGCCAACGCCGCCGCTCCAAGGCCGAGTCGGGTCGCCGCATCCGCTGCCGCCAGAACGTTGCCACAGCTCCGAGGCGCCGGAACGCTGCTACAGCCCCGAGGCTGCCAGCTCCGCAATTAGGCCTCAGCAGAAACGGAGACGGGGGATACAACAAAAGAAGTTGCATCCCCCCGAAGGAAGAGACCAGAAACACGTTTCTCCCCCCCACCCACACACATACACATACACAACCTAATAAAACTAAATTAACTAAAAAAACAGGATACAGTAACAAAAAAAAAGAAAAAAACAGATGGACTGCAGGCGGGCCGCAGCTGTTAAGACAGCATCTGGAATCTTGAGCAAAAGAAACAAGTGCTGAAAGGAGAGTAACTTCATTTTGAAGAAGGGGTCCCACGCAAATCATTGTCTGTCCATTCCCTCCACTGATGCTGCCTGACGCATTGAGTTTCTCCAGCACTTTTGTTTTGCTCTTAAACTCTGGACTTACATACGTATGAGATTCTCTTAAATCTGCCTCTTTGTCCAAACAATTGATCATTTCCCATATAGTTCCTTATTTGGCTTGAAGTCAAATGTTTTTTCAACAATGCACCCGTAAAGGTCCTTGGATTTTTATAACATTAAAAATACATGCCATTGTGTCTCTGTACCTCTTCCGATTGTAGCTTCTTGTGCATCCTAGTGTGACCATCAGTCTGAAGTATCCCAACCCACAATGTCATCTGTACATTCCCTCCACAGATGCTGCGTGACCTGCTGAGGTCATCCAGCACTTTGTGTTTTGCTCACAATAGTTGTGCTCTCGACTCTCTGATTTTTATTGCTCTACCACTGGCAACCCTGCCTTCTGTTGCTTTGTCTCTAAATTCTGCAGTTATCTCCCAAAACCACTTACCCCTCTCTCTCTGCCCTTGCCAACAAACTTAAAACCACCACTTTGACCATGGTTTCTTGACTCCTAACCAAATATCTCCTCATATCTACTGGTGACGAGTTTTAATAATTGTTCCTGTGAAGCATAATGGACTAATAGAGTCATACAGCATGGAAACAGGCCCTTCAGCCCAACTCACCCATGCCAACCAATATGCCCCTTCTAAACTAGTCCCATTTGCCTGCATACGGCTAGTTTGGAAGAACTACAGAGGTACAATGGGAGGTTTCTTTACTATATTAAAGATATTTTATAAACACAATTTTGTTGCAAGCAGTTTCCCAAAGCTTATCTTCACCGGGTGCAATTCACCGAGACCTATTAACCTACTAACCTGCTCATCTTTGGAATGTGGGAGGAAACCGGAGCTCCCGGATAAAACCGGCACAGTCACAGGGGGAACGTACAAAATCCATGCAGACATCACCCAAGGTCAGGATCGACCCAGGGTCTCTGGAACTGTGCGGCAGCAGCTCAGCCAACCGCGTCACTGTGCCGTCCTGTGTTTCAGGAACATTTTAATAACTGAAAAATGGAAGATTGATGAAGAAAATCCTTCTAAATAAAATTACAGTCCTTTTAATTTTAAAAGTAATTAATAAGATTTTAATTACTTTTGAAATTAAAACAGACTAGTTATCACAGATCATATTTTTCAAACTAAAAAAGACTAGATATTACAGGTCAATAATAATTCAAACCACGTAATAATTAGATGCTGATATCCTTGGGAAAGGAAGGCCCTTTCTGGTAGCATGGTGTTCCATTGTGCATAGCCAGAGTTATTCTAAAAAGCACCGTTCAGCTCTCCGGTTTAATGTGAAATTCAGGAATCATAAATCATTGATTGGAATCTAAACCCAGTTAGGTTCAATGTGTCACTGTCTTCATCGACTGTGAGTAGAACAGTGGCCGTGGTGCGGTGGCGCAGAGGTAGCATTGCTGTCTTACAGCGCCAGAGACCTGGGTTCGATTCTGCCGACAGGTGTTATCTGTATGGAGTTTGTACGCTCTCCCTGTGACCACCTGGGTTTTGTCCAGGTACTCCGGCTTCCTCCCAAATTCCAAAGACGGACAGATTTGTAGGTTAATTGGCTATTTTAAATTGTTCCTATTGTGTAGGATAGTATAAGTGTACGGGGTGATCGCTGGTAGGTGCGGACTCGGTGGGCCGAAGGGCCTCTTTCCATGCTGTGTCTCTAAAGTCTAAAAGTAAACATAGAACGTTGATCAACACAGCACAAGATCCATGTACCTATCTAAATATTCCATGCTAAGACATCTTCCATTCCCGTGGGTTTTTTCAAAATAGAAATGATTGTTTGTGGTAAATAACATTAATTATTTCCTGGCACATTCACTGTATTCAAAAGTAGCCTAATTAAACAATGAATTATTTATCATGAACAGTGGCTGCATATTTCCATGAGAAAATATGCTTGCAGGATATGACCATCTTTTGGGGCATTACGGTGGCGCAGCGGTAGAGTTGCTGCCTTACAGCACCAAAGACCCAAGTTCAATCCCAACTACTGGTGGTGTCCGTACAAAGTTTATAAATTCTTCCCATGACTGCGTGGGTTTTCCCCGGGTGCTCCAGCTTGTAGCTAGCTATACAGGTTTACATTTTAATCCATTACTTCATAAAGTCTCTATGATTTATACATGGTGATTAAAATGAATACCAACATTTTTATAAAGGCTCTTTTCTCAAAGGCTATTTTAAACTCAAAGCCCAGTCTTAATAAAGCATTGACAACCCTGGATTCCAACATTTTCAAAAAGGCTCGATTTTTATTAACCTCAAAATCCAAACTGAAAGAATGCAAAATGAACAATTAATTGGCATTCATTATTCCGAGTCCCACATTTCTTAGTTTAGTTTAAAGATACAACACGGAAACAAGCCATTCTGGTCACTTTACAGTGGCCAAATAACCTACAAACCAGCATGTCTTTATGAGATGGGAGGAAACCAGAGCACCCGGAGGAAACCCTCGTGGTCACAGGGAGAACATGTAAACTCCACACAGACAGCATCCAAGGACAGGATCGAACTTGGGACTCCTGTGCTGTGAGGCAGCAGCTGCACCACTGTCCGTGGCATTTTATATGTTTAGTTAATTTTAAGACTGACAACATTATCTAATAATCAACAACTAATGCTTAGTCAGAGCATTTTTTAATAATTGCCATTTCCACATGTTATCAAGCACTTGAACATTTTGAGTTTAATTTAAATTCATAGATCTGCAAGCTGCCTTTATTTCTGCAAAAGTAGCCTTTAGCAACCATGGTGAACCAAGTTGAAATCACTAGTCCCTGTGAATTCTGACGTCAATGTGAAGGCACCAAAGAGTATTGCAGGAATGAACCATGTCTCCCACGGTGAAACTGGATGTCTTTACACAGCAGCCTAATTAACAGATGTGGTCGGGCTGCCATAAATTATACTTCAAAGTTGTGATGTCTCGCGAACGCTTAACAATTAAAAGAGGTCAATCTGTTTTGACATTCAGTTGTAAGAAATAATTGTGACTTGTTTTCATTGTTTTTTATAGAATTATTGGAAACACCAACAGAACTCTACTCTTGTTACCAATAAGAAGAGGCAGTCTTGGCCAACTGCAGCACATTTAAGGGATAATTCAGAGCGAATCTACCACAAAAGGATAGTTTAATATTCATTCTCACCCTTGTGACGCACACTAAAATGCCCTCACAGCTTATGCTCGGTATTTCTTGTAAAATATATGAGCAATTTTAGTTACATTTATAATTAATGCAAATCTTGCAAAAAGACAGAAAAATAAATGCGATCCATGCTGATTCATTATGCTGTTGTGTCATTTAATTGATTAATTGTTATAAACCCAGGGGTCTTTTTCATAAGTTCATAAGTCCTAGGAGCAGAATTACACCATTCACCCATCGAGTGTACTCTGCCATTCAATCAGGGCAGATCTATCTTTCCCTCTTAACACCATTCTCCTGCCTTCTCCCTGTAACCTTTGATACCCATACTGAATCACAAACCTATCAATCGCCCCTCACCTGCATCCAACTATCGCAGCCATCTGTGGCAATGAATTCCACAGATTCACCAACTTCTGGCTAAAGAAATTCCTCCTCAACTCCAATCCAATGGGTCATGTCCCTCGATAGAGCCATTTAGATCCATTTAGCAGGAAGGTAGCCAATGGAGAATAAAAGGAAGGGATAGACTGTTTGTAGGTTGGGAGTAGATATGAGTAGGTCTTAATAGCAATGTTAGTCAAGCTAAATAGCGAGGCCACAAGCAAGTTGGAGGAACAGCACCTCATATTTTGTTTGGGTAACTTACACCCCAGCGATATGAACATTGAATTTTCTAATTTTAAGTAACTTCAACAAACACTTCCCTCCTACATAGGTATTGTGTGCAAGAATAAGGAGTAGCAGTACTTTTTCTATGTCCTGATTTTCTAGGATTCCCTTAAATTTCTTTCACGTCATGAATTGAAAGGACAACATAAGTTTTAAGGTCCTTCAATGTAATAAATAATTTTATACATTTTCAACTTCTTTCATTTGAATTTTTTACAAAAAGCATTTCAACAAGTTGAAGTCCTTAACATTATGCTTAATTTGTTGCAGTTTGTGTTTTTTTTTAAATGTTTATGAATGTGAATATGTTCATATTTTTATGTTTATGAATATGAATATGAATATGTTCATATTTATTGACGCTATTTGATAGGAGTTTGGCCTGGAACTTAAACAGCTGTCAAAGCACAAGGTTTATTTTCCAAAGTTGAACCTTCAGAATAAAAAAATATATACAAAACAAAATCCGTGTAAGATTCTTAACACAGTTTTGCATTGTGAAAGACCATGGCAATCAAATCGGAACTGATCTTGGTCGGTGAATGGTGAACATTACTATCTTGGCCCCTCCCATTATATTCTGGGTTACAACACAATGTGTAAATAAGGACACATTTTATTATAAAGAACATTTATGTTAATGACCGCATTCAGCATGAATGCATCAGAAAGTCACCTTCCAATCATTTTCTTTATTACTAACTATCTAATATGCCATATATACTTGTTTTTCATTATACTTTCCCTTTGATAACACTTAGTCAATTGTAGGAGAATTCTATTACCAATACTATTGGCAATACTATTCTCTTCTTCAATTGACAATACTATTGTGGTGTGATTAGACTGAGAAGTTACTATATTTTCTGTTTTATGAAACTTTGGAATCTGGTATAACTCTACTAAGGCTTCACATTTCCCCCTTCTTATCTCATATCCCTTTGTTTCCTTCTCATCTCTGGCCTTTGTCCACCCATCTGCCAATCAACCCCCCCTCACCAGCTTCCACCTATCTCTTGCTGTAGGAGGTGAACTGCAGATGCTGGTTTAAACCGGCGATAAACACAAAATTCTGGAGTAACTCAACAGGTCAGGCAGCATCTCTGGATAGAAGGAATGGGTGATGTTTCAGGTCGAGGCCCTTCTTCACGCCCAACCCGAAACGTCACCCATTCCTTCTCTCCAGAGATGCTGCCTGTCTCGCTGATTAACTCCAGTTTATTGGGTCTATCTTCAGTTTAAACAAGCATCTGAAGTACCTTCCTACATGTTCAATGCAAGCCTCCTTCTCTCCAGAGATGCTGCCTGTCCCACTGAGTTTGTGTTTATCTGCCACCCATCACTTGCCAGGCTTTATCCTGCTCCCACCACTTTTCCAGCTTCTTGCCCAGAGTGAGGGAATCGAGAACCAGAGGACATAGGTTTAAGGTGAGGGGAAAGATTTAATAGGAAAGATTTAATAGGAACAATAGACAATAGACAATAGGTGCAGGAGTAGGCCATTTCGGCCTTCGAGCCAGCCATTCAATGTGATCATGGCTGATCATCCACAATCTGTACCCCTGAAGGATAACTTTTTTACACAATGTGAATAGTAACCCTCTGGTCGATTGTTGACTAGTACCTGATAGCGAAGAGTACCTGAGAGATGGGAACCTGTTTACTTGATGAAAATTAATCTGAATAGTGAAGGGTACCCCTAATTCTGTAGAACAGAGAGGAGGGATAGAGGTCCCCCTATAGAAGTCCAGCCTTAGCAGCAGGGTAGTAAAATTCGGGAGGAAAAGTAGTCATTTAAGGAGTAGTCCCCCTCAGCAAAAAGTAACCTAGGAAGGGGAAAATCTTTGGTATCAGAGGGAGAGGTTCACTAAGTGATAACAGCATGGCGCAGCGTCGAGATTGAGTGTTCGTAAACTGTGCGCTAGTGCTTTAAATCATTTTGTAAATTGTAAAAATCGAGCTTTTCGTATTGTTATCGGATCCGGATTGTGTAAATATTCTCTGTGCGTAAATAAACTTAGAATGTATTAAGGTTGTGTTAAGTCCACGGACCGTTATTTGTGTTGCTGCTTGTGCGAGTGTTTACGGATTTAGATACTTGAAGTAAAAGTGAGTTTGAGTTAAATATTTGTAATTATTTAGAGCGTGACATTGTAAGAATCTGAGGCGATCAGGGGTTGTACTCTTCCAATCGCTGTGTCAGGAGAGGAGTCATTCCGCTGACTGATTGCGCCACGAGGAGGATTTCGTGGAGTGCGTGATTTATAATAAACAAATGTTTGTGGTTTATTTAGGAGTGTGGTTGTGCCTGATAGTAATACGTAGTGTGTTATCCTGCTTGTGTACTGTGTTACTTGCGTGTCTGAAGATCATTTTTGGGTGTTTCGATTGAGGATTAACGTGTTTGATTGTACGTGGATGTGTTTGATTGGTCCCTGGTGTACTCTGATTCTTGAATGACGGGATTGAGAAAGTTGTAAGGTTGAAAGGGTGTGGACTTGAGGGAGATAGGAGAAGAATTTGAATAGGAGAGTAGGATTGGTGGAGCAAAGTACTAACGAGTTGCAAGGCTGCTAATGCTTTGAGCCATTAGCCATTGTCTAGGAACGAGCTTGGTAACTTTAAGGATCAAAAGGAAGGATTTAGGAATTCTGTTTCGGGTGATCGGAAGCATGGGGAATAATGAAAATCGAGATGTAACAGAAGATGAAAAGAGCCCATTTCAACTAATGTGCAATGAGTTTCCTCACAAGGGAGAGAAATTAAGAAATTAATCATGAGCGTTAAATAAGAAATTAGGAAATAAGCTATGGCCACGGGGGGGGGGGGGCATTAGAACAGTAAAAGGGATAAAATACATAGAACAGATTATTTGGCAGCATAGTAATAATGAAAGTGCAAAAGAATTTATAGGGTTATGGAGAAAATATTTAGATAAACGGAAGGCGAATAAGGAGATTAAGAGAATAGCTGTTAGAAACATAGAAACATAGAAAATAGGTGCAGGAGTAGGCCATTCGGCCCTTCGAGCCTGCACCGCCATTCAATGTGATCATGGCTGATCATCCAACTCAGTATCCCGTACCTGCCTTCTCTCCATACCCCCTGATCCCTTTAGCCACAAGTGCCACATCTAACGCCCTCTTAAATATAGCCAATGAACTGGCCTCAACTACCTTCTGTGGCGGAGAATTCCAGAGACTCAACACTCTCTGTGTAAAGAATGTTTTCCTCATTTCGGTCCTAAAGGAATTCCCCCTTATCCTTAGACTGTGACCCCTTGTTCTGGACTCCCCCAACATCGGGAACAATCTTCCAGCATCTAGCCTGTCCAACCCCTTAAGAATTTTGTAAGTTTCTATAAGATCCCCCCTCAATCTTCTAAATTCCAGCGAGTACAAGCCGAGTCTATCCAATCTTTCCTCATATGAAAATCCTGACATCCCAAGAAGGAATGTTAAAGAAGGAACTGCAGATGCTGGAGAATCGAGGGTTCCCCTCCCCCACTATAGATGAGGCTTGCACCAGGGTCTCCTCCATACCCCGCAACACTGCCCTCTCTCCCCATTCCCCCACTCACAACAAGGGCAGAGTCCCCCTGGTCCTCACCTTTCGCCCCACCAGCCGGCACATACAACAGATAGTCCTCCGCCAGTTTCGCCACCTCCAACGTGACCCCTCCACTCGCCACATCTTCCCATCTCCCCCCCGTCTGCCTTCCACAAAGACTGCTCCCTCCGCAACTCCCTTGTTATTCTTCCCTTCCCTCCCGCTCCACCCCTTCCCCGGGCACTTTCCCTTGCAACCGCAAGAGATGCTACACTTGTCCCTTCACCTCCCCCATCCACTCCTTTCAGGGACCCAAGCAGTCCTTCCAAGTCTGACAGAGGTTCACCTGCACCTCCTCCAACCTCATCTACTGCATCCATTGCTCCAGATGCCAGCTGATCTATATCGGTGAGACCAAGCGGAGGCTTGGCGATCGTTTCGCCAAACACCTTCGCGCGGTCCGCAATAACCAACCCGACCTCCCGGTGGCTCAGCACTTCAACTCCCCCTCCCATTCCGTATCCGACCTCTCGGTCCTGGGCCTCCTCCACGGCCAGAGTGAGCAACACCGCAAGTTGGAGGAACAGCACCTCATATTCCGCTTGGGGAGTCTGCATCCTCTGGGCTTAAACATTGAATTTTCTCAATTCTGTTAACCCTGGCTGCCTCCTCCCCTTCCCACCTCTCCCTCAGCCCTCAGCCCTCGGGCCCTGGCATTCCTTCTCTCTCTATCTCCCCCACCCAAGTCGCACTAGCTTCTCATTTTCACACTACAAACAGCTTACAATGGCCTGTTTCCTTTATCATCGATACTTTTTTGCACATCTTTCATTCATTGTTCTTTATCTCTCCACATCACCGTCTATATCTCTCGTTTCCCTGATCCCTGACCAGTCTGAAGAAGGGTCTCGACCCGAAACGTCGCCTATCTCCTTCGCTCCTTAGATGCTGCTGCACCAGCTTTTTGTGTAACCCTTAAGAGAATAGCTAGCTGGGGAAAAGTGATTGCTAAACTTGGAATAGAACTAAAAGAAGGTAAAGTAGATCGCCCTAAATCGCAGACCTAAAATAAATATTTTAGGTCTGCAGAATCTATAACAACTCCTGCAGATTCTACATCTGAACAGACTCTACCAACAGCAGATACTGAGATACCAGATTCTTCTATCCAATCCCCGCCAACATTAATAGATCGTCCAGTGGCTTATGGCACCAGGAGTAGAAAGTAAAGGCTAGCTCCGGTGTTTAAAGAAAAGAAAGGTATGTTAGATATAGCGCAACTGTCAGAGTATTTCTGTGAGCCACAACATAGACTGATTACACTAGTAGAAAGGAAAAGGAATGACTTATATGAGCTGTATCGGGAAACCCTAGCGAACAGGAAGATTCATCTGAGGGTGAGACAGTGGTTGAAGATACCGAGATAGATTTTGACATAACCGAAAGCTTACAAATTAAACAGGTATCCCATAGGCAGTTACCAGTAAGGGAAGGAATAGGTACAGCGGATTCGGCCAGCGCAGTAAGTATGAATAATCCCCGTGCCACAGACATCCATACGCCGTGGAAGCCCCATGAAATAATGGCGGTACTAAACAGAAACCCCAATAGAAAAAGGTCACCTGCTGCCTTTATAGATTATCTAAGAACCGCAATGTGTGAATATCATGCAGATCCCCGGGATTTGTGGGAGACCATACAACAGATAATTACTCCAGCTGAGAATACCAAATTGCTAGTAGCCCTAGGACACCCGACTTATGAAACATTGGCAAACGCAGTAATGGATGACAGTGCAAGAGAAGAAGCTGTTTTAACGGCCCTTGCAAAAACGTTTCAGAAACCAGGCGATTTAAGTCGCGTTCTGGAAATAAAACCAGAAAAGGGTGAAGGGACAGGCGAATTTCTAGACTGTTTTTCAAAATTATATATGGACCAATCAGATGATTTAGACTATCAAAATAGATCAAGTTCCCCTCAGTATTGTGCAATCTTATTGAATTGTTTCCCCACTAAAGTAGCGGATTTAATTGAAACTGATAACAGGAACTGGTCTGAGAACCGAGCCAGTCAATTGGCCAGAGCTGTGAGGTATTATTGGAAGGAAGGTAGGAACCAGGAAAATTTTCCTGGAACTAGAAGAGAAAGTGAACACATAGCCAAGAAATAATTGCCAAGATCTAACTTTGAACCATGGATTCCCAGAGTACCAGCAAATTACGGATTGGGAGAAATTAGGGTTTCAGATTACTCAGATTATTATCACTACTACGCTCCCAATTTAGACCCCATTCCAATGGAACCCAGGGGTAGAATAAGACCAACCATGTTGCCTAATCAATGTTATACTTGTGGGGAATGGTACATTGTAGTCGGGCCTGTTCAACAAATGAGCGAATGAAAGAGAGGGGTCAAAGAAGGGATTTACAGGATTACGAAGAAATTAGAGATCCTAGGGAATATAGAAACATCGAGATCCGAGGAATTATGAGAGGTCCTTTAATTCAAGAGACGACCGGGACCCAAGAGACCAGAGAGGGAGATGGCCCAAATGTCAGGAAACAAGAAGTCACCCACCGTTCACTCAAGCTAACCCATTTCTCTGCCTCAGAGGGCAGTGGAGGCAGGTTCTCAGGATACTTTCAAGAGAGAGCTAGATAGGGCTCTTAAAGATAGCAGAGTCAGGGGATATGGGGAGAAGGCAGGAACGGGGTACTGATTGGGGATGATCAGCCATGATCACATTGAAGAAACAAACTTACTGTGCAGGAGGTACAGGATTGGGGAAAGAAGTTATTTTACTAATGTGTTATTGAGATTGTGCCTGCAGGACATATTATCTGGGGAGTGGGGGAAAGAATGCACAGACCCTTTGAGAACGGTCAGAAGACAGCAAAGGTAATGTAGTTCCCCAGAAACAGGAATCAACTAGCAGGAAGAACTGATACTGTCCTGCCCCTTTTAGACAAATTTAGGAAGGCCAGCAGACAGAGAAAGGTGCTCCCCAGTATCTCTACTCCCTTGTAATTGAAACTAACATCGGAAAAGAAGAAGTAGAAGACCTACCCTAGTGCCCAACTTTAGTATCACCTGGCTATTGGAGAAAGAAAAGGAAGGAAAGTAAAAGACACTCTATTCATCCTTAAAGAAACACCACTGAAAACTTGAATGATTATTGGGATTATCTTTAAGAATTAGATCTGAATTAAAAGGAATTCCTCTGTTGTTCGGGGCAAAATACTCACTTTGCGCCAAAATGTATTTATAAGAAAATTAATTTAAAGAGGGCTTATGGGATACGGTCTTAAAATTGTTAGATTATTGACTGTTAATTTGGCATTCTTCTCTTGTCTCACCCATAGGAGGGATAGTCGAAGATGGGACTGGACTATTTAGTTACTATCCAGGAAGGGACAGACCCTAGCAGATATCAGAAATTAAGACATACCCTGGAAACGTAAGGTGGTAGTATAACATGATGAGGTAGGCTGAAAATTTATGTTCCCCTCGGAAAGTCAATACCAACCACCCAGAAGAGTTACTTAGAGATAAAAAGAACTAGTATAAGTGAGAACCCCTAGACTGAGAATGAAGCCAATATAGTAAGGAGACATACATAAATAAGAAGATGTACTGGAGGAGAACCTAGTGAATTAGAGGGAGAGTTTTGAATAGGTATTGAGAATAGTAGAACTGATGCATATTTGAACCGATGAAAATTAATTTATTGAGTCTGAAGAAGGGTTTCGGCCTGAAACATTGCCTATTTCCTTCGCTGCATAGATGCTGCAGCACCCACTGAGTTTCTCCAGCACTTTTGTCTATCTTTGAATTATTTAACCCTTGATGGTAAAGCGGTTTCTATTATGAAAGTGGAAAGAAATTGTCTTTGGATTCGGCATTCTTGATTGGATTTATGATGAAATTGACAGCATATAGAAATTGATTATTTAAATTTGAATAGCTGGGAATTCCACAGGAATTGGAATGGAATTATATTATCGGCTACAATGCTGTGGAATGAGAAGGATGAGATGGACACTGAAATTTGAATAGTAAATTGAAGGCTGAGACTGAATTTGATTAAATTGGAAGATGTATCATGGTTTGCTTTAAATTAGAGTCACACCTGTAGGGAAATCTGGACTGAACCCAGCTGAAATTTATATGAGAACCCGTCATCAGATATACCTATTATAACATCATGTGAATATGAAGAAGGCTGATTGGTGTTGATCCGGGGATAATAAAGAGTATATTAGGGAACAGAATAGCAATAGGAATACAGTCATAGAGCAGAATATAATAGGTACGAGTGAAATGGAACAGGGAATTATAGTGAATGTATGGGAAAGCATGGGTGCATGATGGTAACTTGCCTTGTCCCAAGTTTTTCAGGAATTTTAGGTTTTAGGTTTGACTATGGAAAGGGATGGAAGAATGGACAACAACACAGATGGACAGAATTCGCACCCACGAAAACTCGGGAGGTGAAGACTCATCAGACGGAAATTGTGAAACTACGCCCACAAAAACTCGGGAAGCTTGGCATGACTCTGGGAAGAAACATCATCATCTTGTGTTGCTGATGAATGGAAAATGTAATGGACACACTGTATATCTGGTTAGCTGATTATTGGACAATTTGGTTACCATAAATGATGGGTTATCATATATGATAAAAAAAAGAAGGAATGTTAATCCTGGCCAGATTGGAGAGGTTAGGACTTTAAAATGGGGTAAAAGCTTCAGGGCTGCTGGGAGATTTGATCAATTTGGAAGTGCTCTCTGCAGAACTGGGACAAGCTGCAGAGTGGTGCCAGTTTGTCTAGAGCCTAGATCCAAGCTGCAGAAAAAGAATAAGAATTTTGTTTTGTTAAAATAAAGATTAGTTGATCAAGTGCTTGATTCAGTGGTTTTTGACTGAAACTAGCCTGGGGGGAAGCTTAGAATGAGCAATTTACAGTTTCAACGGCTGGATAAAAAGATAAAAACAGTGTTCCTGAAACGGGTAGACTGGGCGAATAACATCTACCACAAGGTGTCATACCAGAGAATGCAACGATCCTATGGTCAAAACACCTTTTGTCAACACGTGCCGACTGCAAGCTGCTGGTCTCTGAAGGTCCCCACTGATATTGACCAAAGTGGGACAGCCAGAAAACTGTGGTTTAGTTTTGTTTAGAGATACGGCGTGGAAACAGTCAGCTGATTGAAGTCGCGCCCACCAGCGATCCCCGCACACTAACACTATCCTACACACACGAGGGACAACTTTACCAAACCAATTAGGCTGCAAACCTGTGCGACTTTGGAGCATGGGAGGAAACCGGAGCACCTGGAGAAAACCCACGTAGGTCACGGGGAGAATGCACAAACTCCATACAGACAGCACCGGTAGTCAGAATTGAACCCAGGTCTCTGGTGCTGTAAGGCAGCAACTCTACCGCCATGGTACTCTCGAACATTAAGGCACAAAAACAATCGCGTACATACAAAGAAGCACGGAGTTTGAAACCGCAGATTCTGAGGCGACTTACAAAATAGCTTTTGAATGGTAGCTTTGTTCTCCAGTTTGCAGGCCAATCAATATTCTGGGCCATGGGCTGGGAAGATGCAAGATTGTGCACTCAATTAGTTAAGCAAGTCACTCATTTTGGCTGTAACACACAGGGAGGTGCAAAGTAAAGGCTGAGTGATTTTGCACAAAGGAAATTTGGGGACAAATGAATTACAGTATAAATAACCCAGGATTAATAATGCTGGACTGTTTTGCATGGATCGTAGAAAAATGTCATAAACTTGCCTTTTTGTTTACATCAGTAAGGAATAATACATATGAGTATGTTTAGTAAACAGAGGAAAACTAATGCAAGAATATTTAGCTTATTACTGTGACGTGTACTGACTTACAGTGAATAGCTTTTTGTTGCACGCTATCCAGTCAGCGAAAAGACTGTACATGATTACAATCATGCCGTCCACAATGTACAGACACAGGATAAAGGGTATCATGTTTAGTGCAAGATAAAGTCCAGTAAAGTCCATTTAAAGAGAGTCTGAAGGACTCCAATGAGGTAGACGGTAGGTCAGGACCGATCTCTAGTTGGTGAAAGGATGGTTCAGTTGCCTAACAACTGGGAAGAAAATGTAAATTCTTAGGAGAAAGAAAAAAATCAAAGAAAAAGTATGATCACAACTATTTCAAGCCTCAATGACCACACAATGCTGAATTATTCCGTTATCTTATTCAATCCTTCAACAGTTTTCAACGCTGCCTACTCTTGTTGCCTCTTCTCTGTTGCACCTGCATGCCAAAGTGAACAAGGCAAATTGCAGTGACATTTTTGCAGATGATAGATTAGTTTTAACCACTAAACTGTCCCATCTGCTACTTCAATTATGAGAATGTTCTTAAATCTGTGAGATAGGAACCAGAGTTTTTATTCATTTTCAATCATTAACATGCCTTCATAGTGCCACATCGATTTCATCTGCAATCAATTAATAGATTACAAGCCATTTAAGACCATTTTAAAATGAAGACATCAACATAATGTGAAAGTCGGAAAGCATGGCGGCACGGTGGTGCAGCGATAGAGTTGATGCTTTACAGCGCCAGAGAGCTGGGTTTGATCCTGACTACGGGTGATGTCTGTACGGAGTTTGTAAGTTCTCCCCAGTTTGTATGTTCTCCCCGAGTTCTCCCCAAAACCTGTACGGGTCTTGTCCGGGTGCTCCAGTTTCCTCCTACATCACAAAGACGTGCGGGTTTGTAAGTTAATTGGCCTATAAATTGCCCCGAGTGTATAGGGAGTCGATGAGAAAGTGGGATAACATAGAACTAGTGTGAACAGGTGATTGATGGTCAGCATGGACTTGGTGGGCTGAAGGGGCTGTTTCTATGCTGTAGCTTTCAGTCAGTCAGTCAATCACCAACTTCCCTGATGGCCACATCCCTTCAGTGTTTAGTTTAGTTTAGATATTTAGTGCGTAAACAGGCCCTTCGGCCCACTGTGTCTATGCCAACCAGCAATCACCTGTACATTAGTCCTATCCTACAAAGTAATAACAATATACAGACGCCAATTAGCCTGTAAACCCACATGTCTTTGGAATGTAGGAGGAAACCGTAGCGCCTGGAGAAAACCCATGTGATCACAGGGAGAACGTACAAACTCAGTAGAGACAGCATCATTAGTGAGGATCGAACTTGGGTCTCTGGTGCTGTAAGGCATCTCTGTAAGGCTCCACTGCACTACCATGCTACCCTGTGAGCCACAGCTAATTTTACTTTCATTTAATTCCTTCAAAGAAACTCTGAGCTTTAAAAATCTTCCCTTGAGTTCTTCAAATATGACATGACTTGCATTTAATGAAACGTTAGCTGCTTCACACGAGATCCAGGAATCCAGGAAAATGAATGATTCCTTTTGCCTCAATTTGCCTGAGATTGGGAACGTATTGCACTGTGAATCATTGACTTGTGTTGTGTCACTCTGTCACACAATAGACTGAGTCACTTGTACATTGAATCATAATGCCATCTCCAGTTCTGATTGTGCAGACTTGTATCTATGCAGCATTTAAATGGCTTCATTAAAGAAGGGTAGGCTGACACACTGAAAAGACAAAAGTGGGTCGCTCTAACCTTTGGTTAAATATGACAGGTATTGAGTATAGGGATTGGGAGGTCATGTTGCAGTTATATAAGACATGTACATTAGTTCTATCCTATAAAATAGTAACAATATACAGAAGCCAATTAACCGATAAACCCCCATGTCTTTGGAATGTAGGAGGAAATGCATTTAGAATATTGTGTTCAGTTCTGCACACCATTATAGGAAATATATTGTCAAGCTGAAAAGGGTGCGGAGAAGATTTATGAGGAAGTTACCAGGACTGAGCTATAGTGAAAGGTTTAGCAGGCTCGGACTCTAATCCTTGGAGTGCAGGAGGATGAGGGGTATAAAATCATGAACCAGGTAGACGTATAGTCTCTTGCCCAGAGTAGGGGAATGGAGAACCAGAGGACATCATTTAAGGTGAGGGGGGGAAAGATTTAATAGGAACCTGAAGGTTGGCTTTTTCACACAAAGGGTGGTGGGTGTATGGAACGAGCTGTCGGAGAAGGTAGTTGGGGCAGGTACTATCACAACTTTTAAGAAACATTTAGACAGGTACATGGATAGGACAGATTTCAATGGTTCAATGATTCAATGTCCTTTATTGTCATGTCAACCATTTAATGTACAATCAAATTTGATTTTCCATACAGTCATACAAGAAAAAAAGCAACAAGACACACAACTACATGAAAGCTAACATAAACATCCACCACAACGGCTCCCCCACATTCCTCTCTGTGATAGAAGGTAATGCAGTCTTATCTTCTTTCCTCCTTAATCTCCCGCGGACAGGGCAGTAGAACCATCTGCAGATGGGACGATTGAAGCTCCCACATTGGGCCGATCGAAGCTCTCGCGTCGAGGCGATTGAAGCTCCTGCGGTTGGAGCGCCCGGTCGATCCCTAACCAAGGGACCACGAGCGCCACAATGTTAAGTCCGCAGCCTCCCGCAGTTGGAGCTCCCGAAGTCGATCCCTGACAAAGGGACCGCCAGCTCCACGATGTTAAGTCCGCAATGCGGTCGGAGATACGATACGGAGAAATTCGCATCTCCGTCGAGGAAAGAGATAACAAAGTTTCCCCCACCCCCCTCATAATACAAAACTAAAGATACACTAAAACATACATTTAACAACAGACTGTAAACAACAAAAGAAGAAAGGGACGAGACAGCGTGATTGCGAGGCTGCTGCGAGGGATATGGGCCAAGCGCGGGCATGTGGGACTATTGTATATGGGACATGTTGGTCGGTGTGGACAGGTTGAGCCACTGGGCCTGTTTCCATGCTGTATCAGTCAATGACTATGACTACAACAATATTTTCTGCTTCTTCCTTAAAGAAAACTCCAACACAGTCATGATCCCAGTCTGTGATACAATTTCCCAGTCAGCTATTTCCTGAATAGGGACTTGTCACCATCATTCTCCCGAAGCCCAAGTGGGAGATATTCAGCAATCTAATTATACTTTATTATTGCTAAAGCAGAAAAGAAAGGTTACACTTTGAAAGTCAGCCCCAGATCTCATTGTGTTCCACCTTTATCTGTGGAAATCACATCTTTTTTGGAATGTGCAGTAAAATCAAAAAGAAAAATAAACCAGTAGAGATGAGTTAAATTATTTTTAATAAACAATAGACGGGCATGCGGTAGATGCATTCAGAATAAACCATGTATTGCTGTGAAAATCTTTTACCAAAAGAATGATTCATTACATTGAAAAACTCAGAGAGACAGAACCTTTTTCTCCAGGCAGAAATGTCACGGACCAGAGGGCAAAGTTTAAAGGAGATGTGCGGGACAGGGTTTTTACACAGAAAGTGGTGGGTGCCTGGAATATGTTGCTAGGGGTGGTGGTGGTGGAGGCAGATATGACCATGGCATTTAAGAGGCACATGGATATGCAGGGAATTGAGGGATAGGGATCACATACAGGCAGACGAGATTAGTTTAACTTGGCATTATGTTTGGCATGGACATTGTGGGCTGAAGAGCCTGTTCCTATGCTGCACTCTTCCATGTCCAACATAGTGTTTTTAAGAAACGTAGGTAATTCATACATGATACAATTAATAATTTTCTTCCACCAATTTCCCCCAAATTCCTCTTTATCCTCTAATATTTCACATTAGAATTGATAAATTACATGTGTAAAAATAGATGGGGCCATAAGAACAGAGGAGTATTATTGAATAGATTATTAGAAGTGCTAACATAAAGCTGAAAGGCCAAATGGCCTTTGCATTGCAACGTTTACATATACATTTTGGAATAAAGCAACTAATTGCAACGTTCCCTTATTTCAAGTATTAGAGAATATTCAGTAAAATTATGTGTAGAAAGTAATTACTGGTATATACTGAAGATTATAAGGTCATAAGGTCATAAGTGATAGGAGTAGAATTAGGCCATTCGGCCCATCGACTCCACTCTGCCATTCAATCATGGCTGATCTATCTCTCCCTCTTAACCCCATTCGCCTGCCTTCTCCCCATACCGTCTGCCACCTAGAGTTGCTAGGCATTCAGGCATCTTTATACACTTAAGAGCCTGTCCCACTGTACGAGCTAATTCAAGAGTTTCCCCTGATTCGAACTAGAAGAATTACGGTAATGACCGCTGGTAGGTACTCGTGGCTCTAGTGGACATTTTCAACATGTTGAAAAATCTTCATGAGTCTTCCCGAGCTTACCGCATTTCCCGAGTACCTGCCGTTAGCATTACGAGCCGTTAAGAGACGTCCTGAGCTCCGACGTACCAGCTATGTACATTCTACGTGCTTACCACGAGTTTGATTTTTTTAAAAACTTGGGAGAGCTCTTGAATTACCTCGTACAGTTGGACAGGCCCTTAAGATAGATGCAAAATGCTGAAGTACCTCAACGAGTCAGGCAGCATTCCTGGAGAAAAAGGCGGTTGACATTTCAGGTCGGGACCCTTCTTGAGACTGGAAATCATTTCCCCCCTGAAACCCCCAGCAGTCCTCTACACAGATTACACACTGTGCTCTAAGGTGTTTCTTCTAAGGTGCCCATAGTAGAAACAAAGAACTGCAGATAATGGTTTACACCAAAGTACACAATGTGCTGGAGTAATTTAGCGGGTCAGGCAGCATCCCTGGTAAATATACCCTGCATGTACCTCTACTTTCAGTCTGAATAAAGGTCCAACCCGAAGTGTCACCCATCCTTTTTCTCCAGAGATGTTGCCTAACCTGCTGAGTTACTCCAGCACTTTGTGTTTATACTCAGTAAAAACATACTCATTGTCATGGGTCCTAAAACTAATCAAAGGCCTTCGAGGCAGAAATTTGGAAGTCATGAGTAACCTATTATGCCAGCCTAGGAACTAGGGAATCGTAAAAACTAAATGGAAGAAAATAATTCTGGCCTGGAGAAGGAATAAATAACCCTCACATTTGTTTCAAAATGAATAATGTGCCTACACAGAATTTACAACTGTGATTAAGACAGCTGAATGCCACATAGGAATAAAGAATTCACTATGGACATGGGGCCAAGGGACTCTGCAACCATTCAAAAATCATGTACTTGGTGCGGTGAATTGTGGATGCAGCCCAGACCATCAAACAAACCAACCTCCCTTCCATTGAGTCTATCTGCACTTCACGCTGCCTCGGCAAGACCGCCAGTATAATCAAGGATGAGTCTCACTCCCTCTTCTCCCCCCTACCATCAGGCAAGAGGTACAGAAGTGTGAAAAAGCACACCTGAAGATTCAGGGACAGCTGTTATCAGGCAACTGAACGACTCTATCAACAACTAGAGAAGCAGTCCTGAGCTACTACCTACCTCATTGGAGACCCTTGGACTTTCTAAATTCAGAATTTACTGAACTTTATCTTGCCCTAAACATTATTCCCTTTATCATGTATCTGTGCACTGTGGTCGGCTTGATTGTAACCATGTATTTCTGCTGTCTAGTTAGCACGCAACTAAAAGCTTTTCACTGTATCTCGGTACACATGACAATAAACTAAACTAACTAACAACATTCAAGAAAAATGGGGAAAGGGACATAATAGTCTAAGAATTAGTTTAGTTTAGAGATACAGCGTGGTAACAGGCTTTTCAGGATGGCAGGCAGTGACTAGTGGGGTGCTGCAAGGCTCAGTGCTGGGACCTGCACTGATAATATTACAATATATATTAATGATTTGGACAAGGGAATTGAATGCAACATCTCCAAGTTTGTGGATGACATGAAGCTGGGGGGCAGTGTTAGCTGTGAGGAGGATGCTAGGAGGCTGCAAGGTGACTTGGATAGGCTGGGTGAGTGGGCAAATGCATGGCAGATGCAGTATAATGTGGATAAATGTGAGGTTATCCACTTTGGTGGCAAAAACAGGAAAGTATACTATTATTTGAATGGTGGCCGATTAGGAAAAGGGGAGATGCAACGAGACCTGGGTGTCATGGTACAGCAGGCTGTGAAGAAAGCGAATAGTATGTTAGCATTCATAGCAAAAGGATTTGAGTATAGGAGTAGGGAGGTTCTATTGCAGTTGTACAGGGTCTTGGTGAGACCACACCTGGAGTATTGCGTACAGTATTGGTCACCAAATCTGAGGAAAGACATTCTTGCGATAGAGGGAGTACAGAGAAGGTTCACCAGACTGATTCTTGGGATGTCAGGACTTTCATATGAAGAAAGACTGGATAGACTCGGCTTGTACGGTTGGACTGGCTAGATGCAGGAAGATTGTTCCCGATATTGGGGAAGTCCAGGACAAGGGGTCACAGTTTAAGGATAAGGGGGAAATCTTTTAGGACCGAGATAAGAAAAACATTTTTCACACAGAGAGTGGTGAATCACTGGAATTCTCCGCCACAGTTTGTTGGCTATATTTAAGAGGGAGTTAGATGTGGTCCTTGTGGCTAAAGGGATCAGGGGGTATGTAGAGAAGGCAGTTACGGGATACTGAGTTGGATGATCAGCCATGATCATATTGAATGGCGGTGCAGGCTCGAAGGGCCGAATGGCCTACTCCTGCACCAATTTTCTATGTTTCTATGTTTCTGTTTTCAGCCCACCCCGTCCATGCTATCCAGCGATTCCCGCAAATTAACACTAATCCTACTCATTGGGGACAATTTACAATTTTACCAAAGCCAATTAATATACAAACCTGTACATCTTTGGAGTGCGGGAGGAAACCAGAACTCCTGGAGAAAACCCACGCAGATCACGGCGAGAATGTACAAACTCTGTACAGGCAGCACCCACAGTCAGGATTGATCCTGGGTCTCTAGCACTGTGCGGCACGGACTCTACCGCTGCGCCACCGTGCCATTCAATATTGTGCAATATTTCACTCAGAAATACAGGGTGCACCACTTGCTCTGTAATGTTCTGTAGGGCTCATGTACTGAAATTATTGCAGAGCTATTCGGATCAAAGCTTGGAAATTGGACACATGGAGAAAATCCGAAGTGCATCAGAGAAGAAATAGCAATGTCATTTAACGAGTCTGCAGAGTTACAGCCAAGGTCCATTAACATCAGAAGTGTCGCAAAATAACAATTCTTCTCTCCTTATTAATGTGGATGCTGTACAGTTGAACCTTCACAAAGCAATCAAAAAAGGGACACCGATGTTGAAATTGCTCCTGCTTATTAAACCTCGAAGATGCCACAAATAATTACATTGGCTGTCATCAAGCGGAGAAAATTGGGTATAACTTGATTTTATAAACAAATCGCTGTAACATTAATGCTGTAACATTAAGCCAATTAACCTACAAACCTGTATGTCTTTGGATTTTGGGAGGAAACTGGAGCATGTAGAGAAAACCCATGGGGTCACAGAGAGAACATACAGATTCTGTACAGACAGCACCCACAGTCAGGATTGAACTCATGTCTCTGGCGCTCTAATGGGCCTGTTCAACTTAGGCGATTTTTTAGGCGACTGCCAGCGACTAGGACAATGGAATTCACCAAAGTCAGCATCAGCGACAACCTACGTCACCTGGCGCAACCTACATTAACCTGGTGGCAACCTACGACAGCACCTACGACAACCTACGACTGCCCAAATTGTCGCCACCTGTAGTCGCCTAAAAAATCGCCTAAGTGGGACAGGCCCATAAGGCAGCAGCTCCACCGCCATGCGACTGTGCCACTCTAGAGGCAAGAAGCAAACTTTGAGACCAGTAGCAAAGATTGATCCGTGACAATCCTTTACAATTGTTTGCAGGTTAGAGCGGCATAATGGCATTCTGCCTTATAGCGCTTGCAGCGCTGGAGACCCGGGTTCGATCCTGACTACAGGTGTCGTCTGTATGGACTTTGTACGTTCCACCCGTGGGTTTTCTCCGAGATCTTCGGCTTCCTCCCACACTCCAAAGACGTACAGGTTTGTAGCTTAATTGGCTTGGAAAATGTAAACATTGTCCCTAGTGTGTGTAGGGTATTGTTGATGTGTGGGGATTGCCGGTCATGGTGGACTTGGTGGGCCGTGGGGCCTGTTTCCGTGCTGTGTCTCTAAATTAAACTAAATCTTTGATTTCATGTTAATTTGTTGTGAGATGCCTTCTTTAATGAGTATCATTACACATGAACAGCAACGCTAATGGTGTTGTAAGACTTAAACTAAAACAAAATGAGATTTGTAGTTAAAAGTGGGATGTAACAAATGAATGCATTATATATGCTCATTAAGAGCCAAAGAGAATAGATCAAAAATGGTTATCTGTAACACTTAAATAAAAAATAATGAGATTAGAATTAAAAGTGGGATGTAACAAATGAATGCATTACAAAAGGCATCAATGATTAAAAGTTAAAGGAAGTATGGTAGAGAACAGATCAAAAATAGTTATCTGCACATTGACAGAAAGTAATTATAACAAGCATAAATCTTATTGCTTCAATTCCTTCTAACATCTCTTGCTGCTCAAGCAAATTTTTCATTGCTTCCAATTAATTAAATAATGAGAATACTCAATTAAAATTTCTCACTCGAAAGGTTCTCTTAAGTATTCAGGGATCAAGCCTAACATTTTGAATTTACACGTGTTAGAGCCAAGAGTCAGTATAATTTAGGCAGTGTTTTTTTGTGGACAAATCTGTGCAATGATCAATGTGAAATTATGATGTTTGATGTTTTACAGGCATGCCATGCCAATGTGTACTGTCCAAAAACACCATAGTTAGGTCATTTTTCATTCCTATCGTCAGTTATTGGCAAACCCTTGAGATGGTGCATGTGTTCAGATGATATTGAAATGTTTACCTCCCAAGGTAATTATATGTGACATCTTATACTTAAGATATATAATATCTTATGTATAAGATATATATAATATCTTATATAATATTATTTCACGAACTATATAATATATAAGATATATTATATATGATATAAAATATTGAGGTGGCTGTGTCTTTGCATGTCTTTCCTTACACAGAAGGAACCACTCACCCCTTCAGATCTATACCAGCTCCCGGGAAGCAGCTCCAAAGAGTAAAGACCACAGAATTCCGTGCAAAAAACAAAGTGCTGGAGGAACTCAGTGGGCCAGCAGCATTGGTGGAGGGAATGGACAGAGAACGATGGCCTTGCAAATATCATCTGTCCATTCCCTTCACAGACGCTGCCTGACCTGTTTTTCGCTCAAGATTCCAGCAGTTGCAGTTTCTTGTTTCTCACTTACAGAAATCAAAGTTAAGGGTCTGTCCCACCAGCATGCAACTCTATGCGATGAGTGTGCCCTAACGTGGTCGCTTGAGCCATCCGGCGTCGAGGGGCCGGTCCCACTTCGATCGCCGGAGCCGTGCGGAATTGTGCGGAGTTCGGCCCGACATCGCGCGGGGCTCCGAAAAACTGACTATTTTCAAAAATTCCGCGCAGCAACGGCTTGTCGGCTTGCAGTCGCCTCAACGCATCACATACCGTCTCAATGTCGTGCCTCCGTGACCTTCTCTGTAGGTGCCTCCGTGACCCTCCATGTGTGTGGCTCCGTGGCCCTCTCTGTGTGTGCCTCTGTGCCCCTCTCTGTGTGCCCCTTTCTGTCCTGGCGAACTTACCTTTAAGACTTCGCTCCAAGTTCGCCTCACTTTGCGCCGCGTTGCGCCACTCACCCGACCTCCGCGCGGCCCTCGCTGCCGTTTTGGTCACGCTTGGCGCATGCAGGCGCATGCTGGTGGGAACGGCCCTGTACAGGGACCACCCGACCTCCGCGCGGCCCCCGCTTCTAGTTTGATCGCGCTCATCGCATGGAGTCGGATGCTGGTAGGACAGGCCCTTAAATCTCTTGATCCAATGTACGCCTGTCCCCCGACACTTATCTCCCTGTATCCCAAAACTCATTCTTGCCCATTTTGAAGCAGAAACAGATTTATGCTCCTCTTAGTTAGTTGTTAGTATTCTTAACGTGATTGACAATGCAGTGTTAAGCACAAAGTTATTTTTGTTGCTGGTAGACCCTACTACTTTATAAACTCCATCAAACAGATTAACTTTTTGCCTCGTTTAGATCTATCTGTTTGGAATTTAATTGAAATATCGATACATTATGGACCATCTCTACACCCGACACCTTTAAGCTCAAACTCAAGCTTCAAGTCATTTTTGGTCTCACATACTGAAATATTTGTATATTTATTATGAAAGGTTTCCATACCATAATGAGTTTAACGTAGGCTATTACTAAACCCGCAACACAATATCCCTTATATTAGCATTGTGTAAATATTCTCTGCACGTAAATAAACTTAGAGTGCATTAAGGTTGTGTTAAGTCCACGGACCGTTATTTGTGTTGCTGCTTGTGCGAGTGTTTACGGATTTAGATACTTGAAGTAAAAGTGAGTTTGAGTTAAATATTTGTAATTATTTAGAGCATGACATTGTAAGAATCTGAGTCGATCAGGGGTTGTACTCTTCCAATAGCTGTGTCAAGGGAGGATTCATTCCACTGACTGATTGCGCCACGAGGAGGATTTCTTGGAGTGCGTGATTTATAATTTAAAAATGTTTGTGGTTTATTTAGGAGTGTGGTTGTACCTGATAGTAATAGGTAGTGTGTTATCCTGCTTGTGTACTGTGTTACTTGCATGTCTGAAGATCATTTTTGGGTGTTTCGATTGAGGATTAAATGAGAACGATAACGTGTTTGATTGTACGTGGATGTGTTTGATTGTTCACTGGTGTACTCTGACTCTTGAATGACGGGATTGAGAACGTTGTAAGGTTGAAAGGGTGTGGACTTGTGGGAGATAGGAGAAGAATTTGAATAGGAGAGTATGATTGGTGGAGCAAAGTACTAACGAGTTGCAAGGCTGCTAACGCTTTGAGCCATTAGCTCTTGCTTGGTCACTTTAAGGATCAAAAGGAAGGATTTAGGAATTCTGTTTCGGGTGATCGGAAGCATGGGGAATAACGAAGATCAAGATGTAACAGAAGATGAAAAGAGCCCATTTCAACTAATGAGTAATGAGTTTCCTCACAAGGGAGAGAAATTAAGAAATTAATCATGAGCGTTAAATAAGAAATTAGGAAATAAGCTATGGCCGCCGGGGGGCATTAGAACAGTAAAAGGGATAAAATACATAGAACAGATTATCTGGCAGCATAGTAATAATGAAAGTGCAAAAGAATTAATAGGGTTATGGAGAAAATATTTAGAGAAACGGAAGGCGAATAAGGAGATTAAGAGAATAGCTAGCTGGGGAAAAGTGATTGCTAAACTTGGAATAGAACTAAAAGAAGGTAAAGTAGATCGCCCTTCAGTAGCAATGTTACAAAATTTTGAGATTTAAAAAATCAAGTCTGCAATTTATCCCATCAGATAAAGCATAAAAAGAAGTTTAATTTGACACCTAATTTACTTTAATATCTTCAATATTAAGAAAGTTATGGCCATTTTCATACTCGGAAATTAGCATCTTGCTCCCCATTGCCTTTCAATTGACTTAACTCAAAAGCTGTGATCTGGAAAAGTTAAAAGCCCATAACTTTCTTAAAAAGTAAGGGAACTCAATGAAATTCTCAGTTATTATAGATTGAAGCATTCTGAAACAAATATTAAACAATCTTACTTGGATGACCTGAAATTAAAGCATATAATTAGTTAGTTATCTAATTGTAGCTAATTACAAAATTCAATGAGTAGATCTAAACATCTATCCATTTCTTAAGAAAAGATAAACTTTTTTTTAATTGCCTAAGTGTCCAAATAACATTCACACAATAATCCACAATATAACATAATTTTTAAATCTCATTTTCATGAATTTCTGGGCCAAATGGAAGGAATTTAGTGTTTGATTCCTGTAAATTAGTGGCCATTTAAATCAACTAGCGAGTGGGTTTTAGTGGAATGCGGTGGATTGGAACATAGATTTTTTGGGACCCCATTTCGCAACATAAAAATATTATTAAAGGCTCCCGAAAAAACAACTTTTAATATAAAAATAAACTATTTACCTTTTCTTCTCCCCTATGCAAACTCCTTCCGGTTGTCGGTGCTCACGGCTTTTGAAGGTGATTTTTAAATTACTCTAGTTAATAAATAATTTAGAGTAATTTAAAAATACCTTCATTCATGAAATGTCGGAGCGATTTTTCTTCCGCAACTAAATCGCCCGACATTCATCGATTTGTCCTGCCTGTTGAAAAACGGCACTTTAAGCCCGCCCCCCTCTGAAAGGCGCCAAAGTCGCGCACACGGGGAGCGGCAGAAGTGCAGCGCTGCTCAAGGTAAGTTTTGCAACATACCTACTTATATAATTATGCAAGTTCAATTTACTTCTTTAACTGATATAAACAACCTTTAAGCATCAGATGTTAGGGTAAAGAAAAATCTTGCCCGTTGCAATTTCCAGCATGTACATTTTGAGTTGGGATGGTTTAGGATGTAATCCGATCCACTTTTAAACACCTCAGGGGCAGAACTCCAGTAAAGGGCCTGTCCCACCAGCATGCAACTCGATGCGATTAACGCGACCTAACGTGGTCGCTTGAGCCGTCCGGCGTCGCGGGGCCGGTCCCACTTCGATCGCCGGAGCCGTGCGGAATTGTGCGGAGTTCGTCCCGAGTTCGTCCCGACGCCGCGCGGGGCTCCGAAAAACCGACAATGTCCAAAAATCCCGCGCGGCAACGGCTTGTCGGCTCGCAGTCGCCGCGACATTTACACACCGCCCGGACATCGTGCCTCCGTTAAACTATTGGTAAGTGCCTCCGTGACCATCTATGTGTGTGGCTCCGTGGCCCTGTATGTGTGTGTGTCTCGGTGCCCCTCTCTGTGTGCCCCTCTAAGTCCTGGCGAACTTACCTTGGACTTGCTTCAAGTTCGCCTCGCTTTGCGCCGCGTTGCGCCACTCACCCAACCTCCGCGCGACCCCTGCTGCCGGTTTAGTTGCGCTTGCCGCATGCAGGCGCATGCTGGTGGGACCGGCCCTGTACAGGGGATCACCCGACCTCCGCGCGGCCCCCGCTGCCGGTTTGATCGCGTTCATCGCATATAGTTGCGTGCTGGTGGGACAGGCCCTTAAGGGGCAGTGCGGTACAGTGGTGCATTTGGCAGCACAATGGCGCATCGGTAGAGTTGCTGGCTCACAGGGACAGGGACCCAGATTTGATCCTGACTAATGGTGCTGTCTGTACCGAGTTTGTACGTTCTCCATGTGACCATGTAGGGCATGGTTTCCTCCCACACTCCAAAGACGTACAGGTTTGTAAGTTGTTTGGCTTTGACAAAATTGTAAAATTACCCTTAGTATCCTCGTGTGCGGGATAGTGTTAGTGTACGGGATAATCGCTGGTCGGCATGGACTCGGTGGGCTGAAGGGCCTGTTTCTGCACTGTATCTCTAAAATCTAGTAGTAATAGATCATTTTCTGTTCCAGTAGCTCATTTGGAATAAGTACCAATTAGCACATTGTTAATCAAATCAATTTTGAGTAAATTAAACATGCACAGTCCTGAAACAACTCCAAATCAGGCTCCCTATGGTTTGGTTAGGCCACATTCAGATATTGCATGCAGTTCTGGTCACCCCATTACAGGAAGGCTGTGGAAGCTTTGGAGAGGGTGCAGAGGGAGTTTACTAGAATTATGTCTGCATTAGAGGATTTCAGCTCCAAGAAGAGGTTGGATAAACTTGGATTGCTTTCTCTAGAATGTTGGAGTGCTGAGGGGAGATTGATGGAGGTATATGAAATTATGAGAGGCATAGATAGGGTAGAGGGTTGGATCCTTTCTCCAAGGGTGGAAATGTCCAACAGTAGACGGCATAGCTATGAGATGAGAGGGTTAAGTTTAGTGGAAATGTGCGGGCAATGTTTTTACATAGAAAGTAGTGGAACACCCACAGAAGGCAGTGGAGGCCAATTCACTGGGTATATTCAAGGGATAGTTAGATATAGCTCTTAGGGCTAAAGGAATCAAGGGGCTTGGGGAGAAAGTAGCAACAGGGTACTGATTATGGATGATCAGCCATGATCATATTGAATGTTGCTGGCTCGAAGGGCCGAATGGCCTACTCCTGCACCTATTTTCTATGTCTCTATGGTTCTAAGTGATAGCCTAAACAAAATAACCAGGCTCATACATTTGATTGTAAGGATTACATTCTATCGATGTAACATCTCTAATGATCTATTAATTCAATTACAATTTACTGCATCTATTACGATTCTGCTGATACAAAAAATATTGTGTGAAGCATTTGCCCTGAGCTGTTTGTAGGATGAATCAAGAGTACGACATTTTGTGTGGAATGCTGTAAATTATTGGTTGTCAGAGAGAAAGCGCCAAGAGGTGAAAGGTTCTGACAGGTTATTTATCTTGTCATTGCCTGTACTGAAACCCATCTATGTTCTTACATGTGGAGGAAGGCAGCGATAATTTCAATCTCTGACAGAAAATCTGTCCGCAAGGAAACCGTCGCTGCATTCAGCTTTGAATTATTTTAGTTTTTATTTTTGCAGTTGTCCGTCTTATTATATCTGTCTTATAATTAACTGACATTCTGATTGTTATAAAGCACATTTCAATTATTTATAAATATTAAAAAGCATTCAAGGTTTGTGAGAATCATTATGGTGGTTTACATGTTTAAGTGTCCATTAATGTTGTTTAATATTTGGAAATAATAGAAATAATATTAATAGGAATGCCGGTTATACTTTTGTCAGTGGCACGGTGATAGTGCCAGAAAGCTGGGATTGATCCTGATCTCGAGTGCTGTTTGTGAGGAGTTTGCAGTTTCTCACTGTGACTGAAAACCGGTCCTCCGGGTGCTCCAATTTCCTTGCACATCCCACAGATGTGCGGGTTTGTAGGTTTATGGGCCTCTGTAAATTGCCCGAGTTTGCGGGGAGTGGATGAGAATGTAGGAGAACATAGAACTAGTGTGAATGAGAGATTGATGGTCGGCATGGACTGGGAGGGCTGAAGGGCCTGTTTCCATGCTGTGTCTCTAAACTAAAGCTAAGGAACCGTTTCACTCATGCACGATGACTTCAAAACATAATTACACTGCTATTTCAGCAAGATGTATTGCCTTCAAAACAGATTTCTGTTGGTAAACTCTACCTTTGTTTATTTATATAACAAAAGTGCCTACATGTGAGACCCTTACATTGGAGATTAAGCTAGGATGCTGGTGCCTCCGCGCAACACAATGGCGCAGCTGGTAGAGCTGCTGCATCACAGTGCCAGGTTCAATCCCAACCTCGGCTGCTGTCTGTGTGGTGTTTTTACGTTCTCCCTGTGTTTCATCTGGGTACTCTTGTTTCCTCCCACATCTCAAAGTGTACGGATCTGTAGGTTCATGGCCTCTGTAAAATTGCCCCTCCTGTGTGGGGAGTGGGATAACATAAAACTAGTGTGAGTGGGTGATCGATGGTCGGCATGGAATCTGTGGGATGAAGGGCCTGTTCAATGCTGTATCTCTGAACCAGAGCTAACCTGAAGAGCTGACTGTCCCATGCATTTTGACTTTTATACATTATTATCATGTGGCTTAGCCAACAGTTACTGCCTGATGATGGCAGGAAGTGTTAGATACTACTGGGAGTCCAATTCCCAGAGAGTATAATGATCTTACACATTCATGTTGTGAACGTAATGAGTGGAGATGCTGCTTAGGTCAAATGATTTATCAAAGGGGGAGAACATAGAGCTAAGAAATATACTTTATTTTAGACTTTAGAGATACAGCAGGAAAACAGACCCTTCGACCCACTGAGTCCATGCTGAACAGAAATCACTCCCTGCACTGACACTATCCTACACACTTGAGACAATTTACAATTTTACCAAAGTCAATTAACCTACAAACCTGTATGTCTTTGGAGTGAGGGAGGTAACTAGAGCACCCAGAGAAAACCCATGCTGACACAGGGAGAACGTACAAACTCCATACAGACAGCACCTGTAGTCAGGATCGAATCCACGTCTCTGGAGCTGTAAGGCAGCAACTCTACTGCTGCACCACCCTAACATAAGTAAGGATGGGAACATAAGAGAGGATGTTTAGACTATCAGCTCAATAAACTACACCGGAGGTTTCATACAAAGACAATGTGAAAGCTTTGAAAGATGTCTTTCTAATTTATCACGACCAAATCTTTGCGAGCAACATATTTGGCACCTGACCATATGACATAGGAGCAGAATTAATGCATTCAACCCATCAATTCTACTCCACCGTTAGATCGTGACTGATCTATTTTTTCCTCTCAACCCCATTCTCCTGCCTTCAAACACCATGGACTGAAGAGACAATTGATGACTACAATGTCAGGCAGAAGATATCTACAAATAGAAACTAATTTCTCATTGGAGACCCTTGGACTATCTATAATCGGACTTTATTTTGCACTAAGTGTTATTCCCTTTATCATGTATCTGTGTAATCGAATGTAATCAAGTACAGTCTTTCCGCTGACTAGTTGGCACACAACAAAAGCTTTTCAATGTACCTCAGTACACGTCACAATAAAGTAAACTTCAAACCTCTAAATCTTCTCTGCACCCTTTCCAGCTAGAAACCAGCACAGTTTGGAAAGGTCCCGAGCATTTAGCGTACAATACGTTTTCAATACTATCATATAGCCCAATGTAGCAACCAAATTTCACACAGCAAGTGATATTGAATCTGGATGAGACAGTGCTGATTGATGAAAGGAAATGTACTCATGACTCCCAGAGAATTCTCTTCCTTTCCAAAAAGATCATGGTGGATCTTTGTTCCCAACCTGCAGCCTAAAACTGCAGTCAACTCAAGATACAAACTCAAGTGAAAACTGAAGCCAACTACCACTGATTGAACAAATCTAACTTAATTACACTTATGCCCAAGAGGATTTCCGCACTTTGTAACTTAAATGCATTTGCAACATAATTAAACGGCAGCAAATTAGTTGAGGTAACCATGGTTTAATCTAAAAATGGAATCAAAACAGCTGAGCACAGGGCAGTGCGGAGAATCGTTTAGATAGGCTGATAAAATAACATTCACTGTATCGCCGACTAACTGAAAAAGGGAATAATCACATCTCCTTATATTGGCTCTCTGCTCTATGCTTCCAATGCCACAACACAAAATATTAACCATCCTTCTGCCTCCACAGATGCTGCCTGACTCACTGAGTTCCTCCAGCACTTTTCTTTTTGCTCTGGATTATAACATTTGTAGTTTCTAGTGTCTTCAAATAGCTTTCTGCAACCCTCTTCCCAAGAAGTATTTTACCTGGAAAAAATGGGAGTAGGTATGTTTTAGTTTGTAACAACACCCAGAGTCCCATCTATACATTAAATGCTAAGATCTTATAGTAAAAGACTCACCTGTATATTTACAATGCAGCTGGTAGAGCTGCTGCCTCACAGCGCCAGAGACCCGGGTTCAATCCTGACCTCGGGAGCTGCCTGAGTGGAGTACATACGTTCTCCTTTTGACTTTGTAGATTTCCTCCAGGTGCTCCGGTTTTCTCCCACACCCCAAAGATGTCTGGTTGTGTAGGTTATTTGGCCTCTGTAAATTGCCCCTAGTATGTAGGGAGTGGAAGAAAAAGAGGGATTGATGGTCAGCGTAGACTCAGCGAGACAAAGGGCCTGTTTCATTGCAGAATATCTAAACTAACATAAATTAAGCAGAATATTGACATTAAATATATTTGAGAGTACATGAAGGAACATTCACTCAGAACCTGTCTGGATTGAACTGAAGAGGATACAGGCATGAACTAAGACTCTTAAAGCCCTGTCTCACGGTGCGAGTTGACCCACGAGTGACCCCGAGTTTTCACTCGTGGCGATCACATACAGCCAACGTAGCGGGAACATCGGAACCCGCGCGATCAACTTGTCCACTCGTGGCGCTAACAGCAGGTACCTGTGAAACTTGTGAACTCGTGAAAAAAGTCCAACATGTTTGACTTTTTCCACGAGTCAAATTTCGTGTTCAAGTTTAAAATTGAAACATTTGAACTCAGAGTTATATCGTAGTGGCCCGTGCGTTAAGTTTAGTGATTCGTGCGTCTACCGTGGGAACTCTTTAATAGACACAAAATGCTGGAGTAACTCAGCGGACCAGGCAGCATCTCTGGAGAGAAGGAATGGAGTCGAGACCCTTCTTCAGACACCCAAAACGCCACCCATTCCTTCTCTCCAGAGATGCGGCCTGTCCTGCCGAGTTACTCCAGCATTTTGTGTCTATCTATACTTTAGTTTCGGATATGATCAAGTGTAAGAAACGCAAACCAGACTACCTTCACATCAGAGAATCCTACTGTTCCAGGATAAAAATCCACACACCCTAGTTACATCCAATATTAAATTGCATGAATATCATGCATTAGTATGCATCTATGAGCTCAACATTTAAAGGGCTGCCCTTTAAATGAAAAGTATGCCAATCATAGAGATTGTATTAAACCACTGTACAATATTTTAAAATATTTATAACCTGTATCTATTTACTTGGGTGACAAAATAAACGCATCAAAACCTAAAAGCGAGAAAGAGAAAATAAATAGGTCCGATATTTGCTTAAAATCATCTCCTAGATTTTAGAAATGATGCCAAAGCCCGGCTTTACCATTCAAAACTGCAGCATTTCAAATTATCTAATTTATAAAAATACAATGAGAATCAATGATTCATAATGGAATGACTCCGCTCTTCAGTAGAAGCAATTAATTTATTCTGGGGTTTTTTTTACCAGACATAGTCTCTTTTTAAACAAGATTAATTTAATTATTTTTGTTTGGTGCCTCTCCCACCACTTTATTTCTCATTATCATCCTCGCTCCTCCGTCAAGAAAATCTCCACTGAACGCACCGGCTCTGATGGAGAAATTAAATAACATATATAGTGGATATGTCAACATCTTTTTGATCTTGGGATTAGGTGGGGCGGTTTAGTCCATCAAGTCCGAACACACAGATCTGCTTCAGCTGATGTGAAGAAGGGTCTCGACCCGAAACGTCTATCATTCCTTCTCTCCAGAGATGCTGCCTGTCCCACTGAGTTACTCCAGCATTTTGTGTCTATCTCAGCAGGACACAGCCCCGTGGTTAACACCACACTCCAGACCTATCTAGCCCCTTATTTGTGAAAGTTCCACACATATTTATCGACATTTTTTCCGGCACTGTGCCCAGGCTACGGACACCACACTGAGCCCAAACTAAAACAATCCCAGTACTTATTGGTGTGTATGGTTTGACCGAGAACACGTGCAATTTGGCCGAAGCACTTCACTGTCCGTGTGTAGGAAGGAACTGCAGATGCTGGTTTACACCGACGATAGACACAAACATGCTGGAGTAACTCAGCGGGACAGGCATCGCCTCTGGAGAGAAGGAATGGGTGATGTTTTGGGTCGGGACCCTTCTTCAGACTCCCCGCTCATTCTTCCCTCGTCGATGTGAACTTGTGGGGGTGCGAGGAATCGGGCGTCGCTGGGTAAGGGGAAGAGAGGTTTTACTGCTGAATTATGCGCAACAGAAGCATGAAGTAGGGGTAAGGTCCGTTTAAACTATCTTGTCGTCCCCCCCCCCCTCCCCCCCCAATGTTGGGAGAGAGAGGGGAGAGAGTTGTGCAAACAAACCACAGGAGACTGCATCTTTGGAGGGAAATCATAAAATGTATAGGAATGTTTCGGGCCGGGACCCTAAAGGTTGACTACCCATTTCGCAGATGCCGTTCCTAGCCCCCCTCTCACTCCTCCCCACCCATAGTCTTTGCCTTCTCCCAATTCCACCATCCCTCGCCCCCCCCCCCCCCCCAAACCTGTCCTCGCCTGAACTGCTGAAGATAACCGAGTGCTTTAAATGTGAATCCCGGACTGCAGCAACAACACACGCCCTGAGCGGGAGAGGAACTTGGTAACTCAAGAGCAAACGGGAGGGGAACTTGGTAATTCTGGAGACGAACTCGGAACATTGCAGAAAGTACAAGTAAACGGCAAACTTACCATACCCGTGGGAACTCGCCTCAAACACTTGAACATCAACTTGGAATATCGTACACAACCACGAGTCTGTCAATCTGGGTCACTTGTGGGTCAACTCGCACCGTGAGACAGGGCCTTTACTGTTTCATTCACTCTGGCCTCCATTTTGAACCGCTCACTACTTCTGGCCGATGGTGGTCTTTGCTACAGGCAGATGGAAACCTCACAGGTATTTCGCAAAAAGTGATTGTGTTTTGTTAATTTCAAATGTAAACCTTATTCAGAACAAAACATATAAAAATCAAAAACCGTGCAAGGACTCTTCATAACTTCTCTATCCATTTAATAGTATTATATTAGTGTTTGTACCTATCTGTAAACAGAAGGTATGAATATTGATTTCTCTAACTTCAAGTAATCCTTGCATTCCCTCTCTTTCCCCGTCTCTCCCACACTCAAGTCGGCATACTAGTTTCACTGTTGTCCTGCCTAGTTTCACTGTTTGTATCCACTCATTATCACCTTATCCATGGTCAACAATGGACCATTGTGGGCTCCACCTTTCCTGGATCACCGTTGTTGGCTTTGATTTGTTCTTTTCATACCTTTCATTCATTTGACCTTTGTACCTTTTCACATCTCTAATTTCCCTCTCCCCTTACTCAGTCTGAAGAAGGGTATCGACCCAAAACATCACCTATTCCTTGGGGTGGGAGATTGCAACCTTCAAATGGTCCCCCCTGTTTCGATGAATGCAATCAATCTGGTGTGCACAATCAAATAAGATCAAATAGAACAAGTTGTCCTACAACATTAGGCTGTGCACGCCATACGCAAGAAGAAGAAGAAGACCTATTCCTTTACTCCAGAAATGCTGCCTGACCAGCTGAGTTACTGCACAATTTTGTGTCTGCCCATGCCACTCATGTGGCTTCCTGTATTAGCTTAATGGAGCCATCCATCCATCCATCCATCCATCCATCCATCCATCCATCCATCCATCCATCCATCCATCCATCCATCCATCCATCCATCCATCCATCCATCCATCCATCCATCCATCCATCCATCCATCCATCCATCCATCCATCCATCCATCCATCCATCCATCCATCCGATACTGGTTTAAATTAAAGGTAGACACAAACGCAACTCTGAAGACATTTCGGGTTGAGATCCTTCTTCAGACTGATGTCAGGGGAGTGGGATGGACAGGGATAGAATGTAGTCGGAGACAGTAAGACTGGTGGGAGAACTGGGAAGGGGGAGGGGATAGAGAGAGAGGGAAAGCAAGGGCTATTTGAAGTTAGAGAAGTCAATGTTCATACCGCTGGGGTGTAACCTACCCAAACAAAATATGAGGTGCTGTTCCTCCAATTTGTGCTGGGCCTCACTCTGACAATGGAGAATGCCCAGGACAGAAAGGTCAGATTGGGAATGGGAGAGGGGGTTAATCCGCCAACACTTTCACCACCTCCAACGGGATCCCACTACTGGCCACATCTTCTCATCTCCACCCCTTTCTGCTTTCCGCAGAGACCGTTCTCTCCGCAACTCCTTGGTTTACTCGTCGCTTCCCACCCAAACAACCTCCTCCCCAGGTACTTTCCCAGGCAACCGCAGGGGATTCAACACCTGTCCCTTTACCTCCCTCCTCGACTCCATCCAAGGGCCCCGACAGTCTTTTCAGCTGAGGCAGAGGTTCACTTGCACCTCCTCCAACCTCATCTACTGTATCCGCTGTTCCAGGTGTCAACTTCTGTACATTGGCGAGCCCAAGCGCAAGCTCGGCGATCACTTCGCTGAACACCTCCACTCAGTCCACCTTAACCTACCTGATCTCCCGGTTGCTCAACACTCTCTCCATCCCCTCCCCCTTCCCGGTTCTCCCACCAGTCTTATTGTCTCCGGCTAAATTCTATCTGTCCCGCCCACTCCCCTGACATCAGTTTGAAGAAGGGTCTCGATCCGAAACGTCACCCATTCCTTCTCTCCAGAGATGCTGCCTGTCCCGCTGAGTTACTCCAGCATTTTGTGTCTATCTTTGATTTTTTTTTTTTTTACTTTTTTTTTATTAGAAGTAGGTACATAATAAGAACATTTTACATATGGCATACATTATTAATGTTATCAATATTATCAATTATTTAATTGTTCTACTATATATATATTTTTTTTATGTAGATAGAAAATAATAGAGAGAAAAAAAAAGATATAATAGAAAAGAATGGAATAATTAACTAATAATACATCATTGGAGATATGTTCGTAAATTATAAAATGTAACTCTTCATCTAATCCTTAATTCGGGTTTCAGTCAGGTTCTCGTGCCGAACCAGTTTGCCCCTTCAAATAATCAATAAATTGGGACCATATTCTGATAAAAAGTTCTTGTTTGTCCATTAATACAAATCTGATTCTTTCCAAATGTAGGGTCTCCGACATTTCCATAATCCAAATTAAAATTGTTCCAAAATTTTAATATTAATTATTTCCCAATTATTATACTGTAGTCAATAAAGTTTATTTGGCTAGTAGTAAATATTTGACTTTGTTCTAAAATTCCTAATATTATTAGTTTTGAGTCGGGGTCCAATTGGGTGTTGACAACTTCCGAAATTACCTTAAAAATTTCCGTCCAAAAATTATTAATTTTTATACAATTTACAAATGTATGAGTAAAGTTAGTCTCTAAGTGCTGATATTTTTCGCAGATAGGAGATATATTTGGGAAGATTCTATTTAATTTCGTTTTTGAATAATGTAATCTATGTAATACTTTAAATTGTATTAAGGAGTGTCTAGCATTTAACGAACAATGATGTATAGTTTGTAAGCTTTCATCCCAAAGATCTTGCATTATTGGTTGGCCTAGATCATTTTCCCCATGATTGCCTATATATTTCCATCATAGGTGCCTCACTGTCTAATAGGATATTATAGATATAAGATATTAATTTTTCTGTATTAGGGTGTTTATTCAAACATTCATCAATAATTTCTGGATCTCTAGTTCTATAATCCTGTGTATTTTATTTAGCATAATCTCTAAGTTTAGATATCTGAAATAGTCATTTGAGTGAAGTCCACAAATTTGTTGTAGCTCCTGAAATGAAAGGAATGTGCCTTTGCTATACTGATGACCCATCTTTTTAATTCTGTGATTTTTCCATTGTAAAAAACCTTTATCCAACATTTTTAGGTTTAAATCCAGGGTTGTTTACAATGGGAAGATGTAGTGATAGATTATCCAATTTTAAAGCCTTTTTTAATTGTTTCCAAATTTGTATACCACTGTATATTATAGGGTTTTCACTATAGGTTTTTTTGCTTAATTCAGTGGTAGCAAACAAAATCAAACCAATTTCAAAGGGTAAGCAGTCTTCCTTTTCCATTTCTAACCAATCTGGTTGCTGGTCCAATTCTTCCAACCATAAGTTCATATTTTTAATGTTAACTGCCCAGAAATAGAGCATGAAATTCGGTAAAGCTAAACCACCATTTATTTTTGATTTACATAAATGATTTTTGTTTGTTCTGTGATTCTTATCATCCCAGATAAAATTAGTGACTATGGAGTCTACCTTTAAAAAAAAAGTTTTTGGAAGATATATCGCGATTGATTGAAAAAGGTACAGTAATTGCGGAAGAAAAATCATTTTTATTGCATTAATTCTACCATACATTGAGATAGGTAGTGTTTTCCAATATTGAATATTCTCATGCAATTTGTTCAATAAAGGTGGGAAGTTTAGTTTAAATAAAGAAGTATATGTCTTTGTTATATAAATTCCAAGATATTTAAATTTTTCATTAACTATTTTATAGGGGAATTGTTGTAATATATGTGGAGTGATTTCCGTTATTGGCATTATTTTGCTTTTATTCCAAATATCTATTAAATTTAATAGATATGGGATACTAAGTTCAGGTTTTGTAATGTAGATTAATACATCGTCTGCATATAAAGAAATTTTATTCTCAGTGGCTTTAGTATTATACCCGTATATTTCAGGATGGGACCTAACACTTTCTGCTACTGGCTCAATTGCAAGTGCGAATAGTAACGGGGACAATGGGCATCCTTGTCTACAACCTCTAGATAAATTAAATTTAGTTGATAACATTTGGTTTGTTGACATTCTAGCTGTTGGATTAGTATATAAGAGTTTTACCCATGTACTAAACTTCTCGCCCAGTTGAAAATTTTCCACGACCGAGAATAAATAGGGCCATTCCATCTGATCAAATGCTTTCTCAGCATCTAAGGAAATAATTGCTAAATCTTCGTTAGTAATTCTCTTTGAGTATATAATATTGAATAATCGTCTCAGGTTATAGGAAGAATAGCGTTTTGGGATAAATCCTGTTTGGTCATGATGTATTAATTTATTAAACGTGGAGAGATCAGATCACAATTTCTTTAATAGAATTCAGAACTTTTACCGTCAGGCCCGGGGCCTTGCTGATTTTTAGAGATCTGATAGACTCTTCAATTTATTTTACTGTTATTTCAGCGCCTAGTAATTCTCTATCTTTCAAATCTAACCCTTTAAGGTTACATTTTTGTAAGAATGCTTCCATTCCTGTCAAGTGATCTATCATTTTAGCTGAGTAGAGGTTTTGATAATATTGCAGAAAACTCTCATTGATATCCTTAGACTGTACTAGTGGTTCTCCCATATCCGATCTAATTTTGTGAATTGTTTTTTCCCCATCCAGTTTTCGTAGCTGGCGAGTTAATAGTTTTTGTGGTTTGTCGCCGAATTCAAAATGTAATTGTTTAGTATACTGATAAAGTTTTATAATTTGGTCTGAATATATTTTATTTAATTTATATTTCAATATTGTGATATTTTATTATGTTTTATCATAGTTGGAGCAGCCACATTTTCTATGTCTAATTGTCTTATTTCCCTTTCCAGTGCCTGTTGTTTAACCCGATTCTCTTTATTGTGAAATGCTTGGGAGGAGATCATTGCTTCTCGGGCAAATGCTTTAAATGTTTCCCAGAGTAGTGAGGCAGACCTTCCAGGATGATCAATGGTCTCAAAGAACTTATTAATCTGTTTAGTAAGATATTCCTGACATACTTTTTCATTTAAGATTTGTGGGTTAAGTTTCCATTGTGACTGTTTCTCTGTCCTTCCATTTAGTTTAATCATAAATGTTAAGGGTGCATGGTCTGAGATTATAATGTTATGATATTTTGAATTGTAAGTAAATGGGATAAGCTTGGAATCTACTAGAAAATAATCTATTCTTAAATGTGTTTTATGCACCGACAAGTAAAATGAATATTCTCGTCCGGTTGGGTTTTCAATTCGCCAGACATCCGTAATATTAGTAGTATCTATATATGCATTTAATAATTCACTTGATTGAGATTTTATTTTTCATTGTCTTGATGATCTGTCTAAATAAGGGTCTAGTGTACAGTTTAAGTCTCCTCCAATTATTAAATTGTGTTGTGTAAGTTCCGGAATTGTGTTAAATATTTTCTTGAAAAACAAGGGTCTATCAAAATTTGGTCCATAAACATTGATAAGAATCACTTTTTTTGCATATAACTCACCTATTAATACAATGTATTATTGTATTGTCCGTTATAGTTGATACATGTTTAAAAGGTATCCCTTTATGGATTAGTATTGCAACACCTCTGGATTTATGCAAAAATGAGGAGTGATACGTTTTAGCAATCCATTTAGCTTTCAATCTATGCTGTGCTTCCTTTTTAAGGTGAGTTTCCTGAAGGAATATTATATCTGTGTTAATGATTTTAAATGTGTTAATACTTTACCTCTCTTGATTGGTTCGTTAATTCCCTTAACATTCCAGCTACAAAATGTGATTCCTTTGCCCCCAATCTTCATATTCAAATCTAGCTTCTTTTGTTTACGGTGGTCTATAAAAAAGTAGATGGCTCAGTGCAACAAGCCCGACATTACACCCAAACATCCGATAAATGCATTTTAAAGCTCGTTGGTCTTTCACCCGTACATATCTCCTTTGATAAAACATATAATTCCATTCAAAATTAAAATTATAATAAAGTATTATATTAAAAAAAATAATAGGATAGGCGGTTAGTTAAGTGCAAAAAGAAAGAAAAAACTACATCTATAATTAGTGCAGTTAGTGATAGCCATACTAACATGGCTAGCCATCTACAGACTTCCATAGCCTTTGAAAAATAAAAAAAATGTTACTATCTCCATGCTCCCTTTAAGATGAAATTTCAATTACAACATTTTATCGGGGAGGAGGAAAACATTTTAAATTCCAAAGTATTCATAATCCATTAGTAAAAAGTAAAAAATAAAAAGGCATCTATTCTCAAAATACAGTGTAAGTCCCATATATATCTAAAAAAAAAACAGAAAAAAAAGATGAAATCAAACTTTAAATCCAACCGTACTTATAGTTTCCATTTTAACTAATTCTAAGTAATCCAGTTATAAGTACTTAGTAACAGTTAGTAATAATTATTAGTAGTAACGAGCAGTTATGATTAGTATTTGTCAGTTGTTAACATTAATAGTAAATATGAGTGTGGTATGTCCATAGGGAAAACCTTGCTCAACAATCCTTGTCCAATTTCATTTGTCCTTAAGTATAACAGCTGAAGTTCCATCAGGTCTTTACAAAGTCACACTGTTTGGTGGCGTCAGGTATTTTGTGAGTAATGTTCAGTCATCGGTCATATTCTCGATGTTCTGGGCAAATTCCAATGCATCCTTATGGTTAGTGAAGATGTATTCCTTCTTCCTGTAGGTGACTCTTAATGTTGCCGGGTACATCAGGCCGTACCTCAGACCTGGCACATCCTTGAGTATTCTTCTTGTCTCTTTAAACAGTGTTCCTGGAGACCTCCACAGGATAATCTCGGTAGGTGCTGATCTTATCTCCTTCATATGTGAGATTCCTGGTACGAACAATTTTCTTCATCATGTCATCCAGTACATGGTCGCATTGCACCTTCACTATCATTTGTCTTGGTGGGGCGTCTGCTCGTGGACGGCGTCTCATCACTCTATGTGCACGACCTAGTAGAGGTTTTTGATCCAGATTTAAGGCTTTTTGCAATAATTCTGCAGCAAATTTGCAGGGATTTATGGTTCCTCTCTCTTCCTCCTTGGATGCTGACGGTTCTTAAATTCAGACGCCTCTGACATCCTTCCAATTCAGTACATTTTTCAGTTATTTTACCCAGTAAATCTGATAGACGTTGATTCTCTTTGATAAGCTGTTTTGTGGTTTTGGCACTAGTTGCAGCAATCTCCTCTAAATGAGTTATTGCTATATTTTGTTGGTTCAAAGGCTTATCGATGGGACCCAAACTATCATTAAAGCTGGACTCCATTGAGTTGATTTTAACATCTATCTCCTCAATCTGTTGAGCCAGATTTTCTTCTGTTTCGTTCTTCCATGTATCCAATAGTTCAAGGACAGTGGAATTGATTTCTTCTTTCATTTCCTCTTTAAATTCTTCTTTAAAAGTTTGAAATTCTTCTTTAAAATTCAGCTTCTCATTAAAATTCTTCAATGGCTCTTTAATATTTTTTATTTCTTGAGATAGAAAATTCCGATGTTCTTCTATCTCAGATTTTTTTAGACTTTGGTTTCTTTGAAACATCTTCTTGGGACGACATTGTACCTGAGCCCGAGGCTTCAGTCGGGCCTATTTCCTCCGGCGCTTGTTTAGGCTTAATGGGCCATTTCGTCTTGGCCATTTTGTATGTTGCATAGGCATACCACCGGAGTCGCGCGCCTGATGATGTCACTCACGTGTTGCAGGCAGCCGGTGCGTAACAGCAGGTAAGTCCCGTTCTTTTCCCCGTTTTCAGCGGATTTTGCGTGGAGCTAGCTGGCGCTGGTCTCTAGCCCTCCATAGCGCCACCGGAAGTCCTACCTGTGATTTAAACCAGCATCTGCAGTTCTTTCCTACACATAGATGGGTGGATAGATAGATACAGTAGATAGATAGATAATTACTGAGATTTATGCTGACCAAGATATCCCATCTAATCTAGCCCCATTTGCCCGCATTTGCTCAAATCCCTTTAAGCCTTTCCTTTCCATTTACCTGTCCAAATGTTTTTAAAATGTTTTTACTGCACCTACTTGAACTACTTCCTCTGGCAGTTCGTTCCATACATCCACCACCTTCTGTGTGAAAAATTTGCCCCTCAGGTTCCTCTTAAATCTTTCCTTTAACTTCAACTAAATTTCACCTTTAACCTATGTCCTCTAGTTCTTGATTCCCCTGCCTTGGGAAAAAGACTCTATGCTTTCACCCTTTCTATTCCCCTCGTGATTTTATACATGATCCACAAGATTACCCCTCAGCCTCCTACAAACCAAGGAATAAAGTCCAAGTCTGCCCAATCTCTCTACATCTCAGGCCCTCGAGTCCTGGCAATTGTCCTTGTAAATCTTCTCTGCACTCTCTCCAGCTTTTCAAAACATAATTCCTAAAATTATGCAGGTTTTCATTTATGCCTTAGTAAAGTAACATCCTTTCATCCTTAGTGAAGTAACAAATAGTTTTAAAATTCTTCCATACAAAGACAGAACTTACACATGCAGAGATGCATTTAGTTGCGATCAAAGTAACATATCGTGTAAAAATCAAAGGCAGCTGAATTTCACTAAGAACTGTCTAAAAGGAAAAGCACGGTAGATGTAATGAATAATGCAGGAATATTCCAAGGCTGAGATGTTGATTTGTTATGCATAATGCTTCAATGCTTAGAACTGGAACGGTTTTCCCCTTGTCCCTCCTTAAATATTCCTTCCAACTGAATTATATAGATTGTCAATAATGCAGCAGCTCAAATAAAATTAAAATTTATTGCCTGATAAATGAAGAGCAATGTTATTTGAAAACACTGTGAATCACCCTCCATGTGTTCATGACAGAGTTTGAATCAGAAATGTTACTGTGATCCCTAAATAAAGAGCATTTATTGATTGAAATGAATAGTTAGGTACCATAATTGAATACCATTGTATAAAAATAATTAAAGTGTAAATAGAAAGGATTATATTGTTCAGATGGAATTAATATCTTTTTTTTTTATAAACCAGATGGTGAAAGGATGTGAATGCAATATAAAATTGCCTGCAGGGTCAGTATGGAATTGTTATAACCTCAGTAATAAAATATCTCTAATATATTCAAAGTTTTCTACATCCTTACAATGTACCAAGTGCAGATCTATCTTAGATTTAAATATAAACTTGTCATTTTTGTTTGCGGAGGCAATACTGTAATTGGAATTTGAAAATATGAATAGAATGCATGAATTTAAAATGGGGATAGTGTTTTGTCTGTGTGGTTGCTGTTTAATAATGTTCTGCTTGCTAACTCACCTCCCCTTGGTCTGGGTTCAGATGTACAGTGACTCAGAACATAGGCCTGCTTAATAAAAGTACACTGTGATTGTTTCTATGCTGCAGGGCACAGTATAATAAATAAACCAACACAATGGAAATACGCAACACTTTTTGTAAGCTGTATGTCCATTCTTTGTGGAACAGACAGAAGCAGCGACATCTGAGCTGTTTTCTCAGATGAAAGCAGAATTGAAGAAAAGCAACTCACAGCACGAAAATAAAAGGCATGCGAAAGATAAATGTATACCGAGATGCCATTCATAAACATCTTTCTACTGGCAGCTGCCATTTATGCTAGAGAACTACATTCGAAAGCGGCAGCACAGTGGTGCAGCTGGTGCAGTTACTGCCTCACAGCACCAGAGACCTTGGTTTGATCCTTACCCTGGGTGCTGTCTTTGTGGAGTTTGCATGTTCTCCCCGTGACTGCGTAGATTTGTTTCAGAGGGTGTGCATGGTGCAGGCAAAATCCACATAAGTAAAAAGCATTTCATTGGAAAAGCAGATGTTATATCTACTCAAGTTTTACATATTTTAGCTGGCAGTTTATTGTGTGTGTCTGAGGGGAAATTGCTTCGCACAATATATGAAAGGAAAGAAAAGTGATTCAATTTGTAAGCAACACATCTAAATAATGAAACGTATTAGAATATAGTACAGCACAAGAACAATATCTGTGCAAACATGATGCCAAGACCAACTCTTACCTGTCAGCACATAACCCATATTCTTCCATTCCCTGCATATATACCTATCCCAAAGCCGCATAAATGCCACTATCACATCTCCCTCCACCACCACCCCTGGGAGGGCGTTCCTGGCACCTGCCACCCTCTATGTAAAAAACGTGTCCCACAGGTCTACTTTAAACTTTGCCCCCCCTCGCCTTAAAGCTATAAAGCGTCTGTGGCATCACAACGTTCACTATCGATTACCAATTAAATTGGGTAACATCTCCCAGATGAAGCTTGAGTATTTCAATTTGGTAGATTATGAACATGTCAGTGGCAGGTGCCAAGAATGTTGAACTGTACGTGTATTCAGGTTATATTTATCATCCCTTGGACACTCACTTAATTAACTGGTAATTAGACAACGATGAAAACTATGTTGTGTAACTGAATTCTCATTCTATTTTAACAACCCATTCTTTCTTCACCCATTCTTTCTCGCTGTCTAAAATTTTTAATTGCTGTATAGTTAAAGATCAGTGGAAGTTCACATTCCCAATTATGAACAGATATATCAATGTTAATAATACTCTAAAAGAACTCTCATTCTTTTCCGTTGCTAACTACGATTCAGGCTGGCTGTTTGCTGGGTCGGACTGCACTGTGAATCATTATTTGACCATGTGCAGTGGCTGGGCACAGTAATAGCTTTATGTCAACTGAAAAGACAATTTACACAGACAAGCTATCAGAAAAGTAATTAAATGAACAGCCCATGGCAAATCTCATTTTTTATGGTATTAGATAGTATTTGCAGCACAAAAACAGGACATTCAGCCCTACAGTTCCTGCAATGGAATTTGTACTCCACATTATTCTACTAACCCCATCCGTATTACCTTTTATTCCCTTCACATGTAAAGTCATAGAGTCTAACAGCGTGGAAACAGTCCCTTCAGCCCAACTTGCCCACACCGGCCAACATGTCCCATCTACACAAGTCCAACCTGCCTGTGTTTGCCCCATATCCCTTTAACCCTGTCCTAGCCATGTGCCTGTCTAAATGTTTCTTAAATGTTGCAATAGTACCTCCCTCAACTGCCTCCTCTGGCAGCACGTTCCATACACCCACCAATATTTGTGTGAAAAAGTTACCCCGCAAGTTCCTATGAAATCTTTCCTCCCTCACATTAAACCAATGTCCTCTGGTTCTCGATTCCCCTACTCTGGGCAAGAGACTTGGTGAGTCTACCCGATCTATTCCTCTCATAATTTTGTACACCTCTGAGATCATCCCTCCTGGCCTGCTCAACCTCTCCCAATAGATCAGGCCCTTGAGTCCTGACAACATCCTCGTAAATCTTCTCTGCATACTTTCCAGCTTGAGAAGATACGTTCACTTGAGAAAGTATACAACTACTTTAAAGAAAAGATATTTTCTATTTAAACAAATCCACGCTGATTAAAGAGCCTGTCTTACTTTCACGACCTAATTCAAAACCTCTGCCGAGTTTAAAGGACCTAAAAAAATAATCAAGATCGTGGTAATCCACAAACTCCTATGACCTTCCATGACTATGTTCACGAACTTCTACGAGTATGTCTACGAATTCCCACGACTATTTCGATGCTCTCTTGCAATTTCTTTCATCCCAACCATTTTTTTACTCATTGACATTGATATATCTACGAACTCCTACGGACTCGTTACGAACATTCTGTGAGTTTGAATCAAGGGGAAAACTTGGGAGAATTCGTGAATTACCTCGTGAAAGTGGAACAGGCCCTTAACTCCTACTTAGCATGGTATAATCGACACACTAACCACTCTCTGGGTATAATGCATTTGCCTAAACTGTCCATTGCACTTGGAGTCTTGTTATAGATTCACACAGCATGGAGAAAGACTCTTCAGCCTAACTTGTCCATGATGACCAAAATGCTGCGTCCAAGCTAGTCTCATTTGCCCCTAAACCTTTCTTATCCATATACCAGTCCAGATGTATTTTTAATTATGTTATAATACTTCCCTCAACAACCTCCAATGGTAGCTCTTTTCGTATACCCACCACCCTCTGTGTGAAATGATTGACGCTTAGGGTCCTATTAAATCTTACCCCTCTCACCTTAAACCTATGTCCTCTGGTTCTGGATTCCCCCTACCCTGTGTAATAGACTTTGTGCATTCACCCTATCTATTCCCCTTGTGATTATATACACCTTTATAAGATTATCATTCAGCCTCCAAGGATTAAAGTCCTAGCCTGCCCAACCGCTCCCTATAGTTCAAGCATTCGAGTTCTGGCAACATCCTCATAAATCTTCTCTGCATTCTTAATGCCATCAATCCTATAGCTGGGTGACCAAAACTGAACACAGTACTCTAAAGTGGCCTCACCAATATCTTGTACAATTCAAGAGTGCCTGCCTTATATACTTTTAGGTCGTTTTCACAAGGAAAAATGCTAAGTTTGAAATATTTCCTCAGTAATATCTGTAAATTCCACTTTGCCTAACCAAATGTGACTCAAGTGAAATTCTAATGCGCTTGTCAAAATATGTGGTGGCACAGTGGCGCAGTGGTGGAGGTGCGACCTTACAGCGCCAGAGCCAATCCTGACTATGGGTGCAGTTTGTACAGAGTTTGTAAGTTCTCCCCCTGAACCTGCGTGGGTTTTCCCCCGAGATCTCCGGTTTCCTCCCACACTCCAAAGACATACAAGTCTGTTAATCGGCTTGGTATCATTTAAATTGTCCTGAGTGTGTGCAAGATAGTGTTAGTGTGTGGGGATCGCTGGTTGGCGCGGACTTGATGGGCCGAAGGACCTGTTTCCGCTCTGTATTTCTAAAAAGCCTAATGTAAAGTTTTGTCTTAATAAAAATTTTGTTAGCACAGGCCATGCCAGTTCTGCAACTGCTCAGTTGAGTAAGAGGGCTATTTCAATGTGTGCTGCAAAATGGACAATTGTACTTGCTAACAATCCTTTAAATATCATGGTGTTACAGATGCAGAGAAATTGTGATGAATTCACATAAAGACAAATATAAAAAAAGATACCAAAAAGAAAGCAAACCTTGCAATTATATTGGTCCTTTCACATTTAGAGAATTTCCAACATGATATTCCAGCTGATTCATTGTTTTTGAGGTATTGCATTTTAGGCAAACACAAATGCCCATACAGTTTCCTTGGCAACCATGAATCAAAAGTCAGCAGCAATACAAATCAAGACAATTAAATCTCTCAGCATTTTCAGATTTATTTTTGGAACCAACTTATATGTACAGCCAAAATCTGAAAATAAGTTGCAAATCCTCCTTCAACCTAATTTATGTGCCACTGGAATGTTTTTGCTGAGAGGTTTTGGTTTTGGTTTTTGAGTAGGCCCCAAGCTTATTTACTTCCCTGCAATTGAAAGTTTGCTCTATTCTAAGTATGTTTCCTTGCCTCGGGATATTTCATTGAACAACTGAACTTGTATTGTCGGGGACACGAGAGATTGCGGGAAACAGGAGGGAAATAAAAACAAATTGGTTGAAGAACTCAGCGAGTCAAGCAGCATCCGTGGAAGCAAAGCAATGGCCAACATCTCTACAAGCTTGGTTTAGAGTACAGCATTGATACAGGCCCCTTGACCCACTGAGCCCACACCGACCATTGATCACCTGTTCACACTAGTTATCCCAGTTTCATGTCCACACCCTATACACCAGGGGCACATAACAGAGGCCAATTAGCCTACAAACCTGCACATCTTTGGGATGTGGGATGAAACCGGAGCACCCAGAGGAAACCTATGTGGTCACAGAGAAAACGTGCAAACTCCACACAGACAGCACCCATGGGTCAGGATTGAACCTGGGTCTCTGGAGCTGTGAGGCAACAGCTCTACCACCCTAAATTTCAAGGAAGATCCTACATGAGTACTGAGAGTGTAAAGGAAAGATAGCAAAAATATAGAGGAGAAAGGGAGCAGCAAGACTGAGGCTGGTAGGTGAAAGGTGGAAGCAGATGAGGGAGGTGGAACCAGGTAGAGGTGGTGATGGGAAAAGTGAACTAAGGGGGAACAGAGCTGGGTGGATGGCTACATGGATGATGTGCAGATGGATCTAGGGGGCATAATGTCATGGTAACATGGAAAGGGGTGGGGAGGGATTGAAAAGATAAACCTAGAGAGAGAACCTGGGTGTTCTGGTGGGAGCTGGATTGGCAATAGTACAGGAGAGATATCAATAATCTGGTTGAGTGGTGCCAGAAATGATTCTGATTCAGATGAAGAGGAAGATGCTGGCCGAGACATTGTGAGCAGCCAGGATGTGGAAGATATGCGGGAACAGAAGCCCGGACAGCTCAAGGCTGCTGATAGAATGCATGAACATACCCTGCAGTGGCACAGAATGGTGGAGCATGGCAGAGACCATCAACACATCACCTGGCCAGCATGGCCCCTGCACCTCTGACCCAGTGCTGCCGCCAGTACACTTATGGCCAAGTTAAGTCTCTAACATTTAAAAGAAAAATCAGACTGTTACCAGATGGTGCCCAAAATGTTGTGACTCTTGTGTATGGACTCATGTGTGATCTACTATCTTACACTCTTATACTTAGTATGATAGTGCATATTATGGATGGAGTGGCACAGTGGCACAGCAGTAGAATTGCTGCCTTACAGCGCCAGCGACTCGGGTTCGATCCTGCTGTCTGCATGGAGTTTGTACGTTTTCCCTGTGACTGTGTGGGTTTTCTCAGGGTGCTCTGGTTTCCTCCCACAGTAGGATTGTCATTGAACTGTATGCGAGAAAATAACTTCACTGTATTCAGGTACATGTGACACTAAAGTACCATTGAACCATAGAACCTGAACAAAAAACTTTCCCTCAACGTTAGCAAGACCAAAAAGCAGATTGGTGACTTCACGCAGGGAAAGCCAAGCGACCATAAACATATCTTCATCGTGGAATGGCAGTGGAGAAAGTCAATAGCTTGATGTTTCTAGACTTACACATCTCTGTTGATCTCTGAAGATAGCCACAAAATGCTGGAGTAGCTCAGCGGGACAGGCAGCATCTCTGGAGAGAAGGAATGGGTGACATTTCAGATCGAGACCCTTCTTCAGACTCCAGTCTCCCATTCCTTCTCTCCAGAGATGTGCCTGTCCCGCTGAGTTCTCCAACAATTTTGTGTCTATTGTCGGTGTAAAGCAGCATCTGCAGTTCCTTCCTACACTGCTTTGTTGATCTCTTCTGGACACTATCATGATCCGGTTTAGTTAGAATCAATGATAATAGATTGTATATTTATTTGTTGTTGTAAAGGTGCAGCAAGGAACATTCATTGCCCCCTTGCATATAACAAGTAAATACTCTTGAACTCTTGAATCACCTTGTGTTAATTGCATTTTCTCCCAGCGTCATTATTGATGAGTTGTCCACGTGTTTGGCATGATAAGTCACCCAGCTGTTGCGTAGTTCATCATTGTCATTCATGTCAAGATTAAACGGCAGTTGTTTCAAGTTTAACAAATAACGCACTCGCCTGTGCCTATATCCAACAAAATATTAACCATAATATTAAAAACAATGAAGAATTAAAAAAAGAAAAGTAAGAATATAACATATTACTAAAAGGTGACTTTGTTAACTAACCAAATAGAAAATAATGTAAGTGTTTCTGATGTGGGCTCCTGTACATCGATGATGCAAAGTGTAGACTCGGCGACCACTTCGATGAACATGGAAATCTGCCAAGGCCTACTGGATCTCCAGGTTGCTAACCACTCCAACTCCCCTTCCCATTCCCAGACTGACCTTTCTCTCTGTGGCCTCCCCCATTGGCAGAGTGAGTCCACATTCACATTGGAGGAACAGCACCTCATATTTTGCCTGGCAGTATGTACGTTGAATTCTCTAAATTTTAGGTAACTTCTAGCAACACCTCCTTCCCCACCTCCCCTTCCCAGTCCATTAAGCAGCTTTGCAGTCATAACAATGTGTCCCTCTGGGCCTCACAATTGTCTCTAGCCAACAATCGGCCAACCAGAGAACCTCCTTGCCTGAGGTCATCTATTGCCAGGCCTGATTTGTCCTGTGTTTTTTCTTGTTTCCATATCCCCCCCCCCCCCCTCCCCTCGTCACAATCCGTCTGAAGAAGGGGCCTGATCCAAAACATCACCCAGCCATTTTATCCAATTATACTGCCTGGCCCATTGAGTAGTTCCAGTGCTTTGTGTCTATCAATGTAAGTTATGTTTTAAAAACACATAATTTTAACAATTATATAAAATTATCCACTTACAACATATTCACATTCACCCTGTCCGGTCATTCCTTCTTCTCTCCGCATCCATTGGGCAGGAGAAACAGAAGCTTGAAAGCGTGCACCTCCACACACAGGAACACCTTCTTCCGCTCTGTTATCAGGCATTAATAGTCATTCCAAAATCTCAGCTACAACCTATTTCATTGCAGTCATTGTTTTTTTTTCTTGAACTGTGCTACAATGCTGAGAACTATATTCTGCATTCTGTATCTACCAAGACACCACAGTGGCACAGCGGTAGAGTTACTGCCTTATAGCACCAGGTACCCGGGTTCACTCCTGACTACGGGTGCTGCTGTATGGAGTTTGAACGTTTTCCCTGTGACTGCATGGGTTTTCCCTGGGTGCTCTGGTTTCCTCCCACACTCCAAAGTTTGTTGGGTTAATTTGGCTTTGATAAAAATTGTAATTTAAATTGTAATTGTAACAATGCTAGTGTGTAGAATAGTGCTAGTATACGGGGATCGCTGGTCGGCGTGGCTCCGTGGTCTGAAGGACCTGTTTCCATGCTGTATCTCTAAACTAAACTAAACTAGGAATTTTACAACATTTTGAGATTTTAAAAATCAAGCCTGTAATTTATCCCATCAGATAAAGCATTAAAATAACTTTAATTTGATACACAATTCACTTTCATATCTTCAGTATTAACAAAGTTATGGTCATTTTCATACTCGGAAATTAGCATCTTGTTCCCTATTGCTTTTCCATTGATTTAACACAAAAGCTGTGATCGAGGACAGTCAAAGGCCCATAACCTTCTTAAAAATTAAGAAAAATTAATGACATTTTCAGTTATTATATATTGAAGCATTCTGAAACATATATGATACATCTTACTTGAATGACCTGAAATTAAAGCATATAATTAGTTAGTTACCTAATTGTAGCTAATTACAAAATTGACCATTGTGAATAGTCATAAACACCCAGACTGCCTTGAAAATTCAAAGATGTGATATTCTCAAGATCAGAACTTTAATATTATTGTATTATATACTGTAAGTCTGTAACACACAGGTAAAGAAATAACAATTTCTAGGAAAATACCAAGTCTTTATGGAGAAGATCAATTGCTAGCTGGTACATTGGCATATCATAATCAGCAGCATCTTCACACTCCTGAATATCATAATCAGCAGAATCATCACACTCCTTGTAACCAATAAGCAACTATGTACACCTGGTTTTTCCTCAACTTTTCAATTTTGGCATTGTAAACGACAAGTTTTTGCTCTTCAAACCACGCATGACATGCCTTTCTCCCCACTACTTTCCCATGAAGAATGTCCTGTAGATCATAACATTTGGAGTAGTTGAAATTCAGATAATCTCTGCAAATGCTGTCTAAATCTCTTTTGCTGGGCATTTGGATTAACAATTTAGCATTTCTTCTTCGGAGACATCTGTTTAAAATGTAAAGGAAAAGAAAACACTGAACAACATTAACAGAAACAAGTTATTATTTGCAGTTTTACAAAAAAAGGCAGAAAGGATAAAGTTAAACGCTAAAATAAATAGTAAATACCCAACAAAAAATCATTTTCATCAGTTCCATCAAATCAATTCATCTGATCAACTAAATTCTTCTAAATTCAATTACATGATCTAAACATCTATCCATTTCTTAAGAAAAGGCTAAACATTTTAAATAGCCTAAGTATTCAAACAACAAAAAACAAACTGATCCAACTCACACAAGAATTCACAATATAACATGATTTTTAAATCTCACTTTGTCATGAATTTCTATGCCAAATGGAAGGAATTTTATGGTTAATTCCCATAAATTAATCCAGAAACATCCACTCGCAAGATAATCAAAATCATTATTGTTTGCACAATACATCTGACTAAAACTGTACTGTAGATGTTCAGTATGAAAATATTGATCATGGATAGACAATAACATCAAATATAGATGATTTGGATGTTCTTATGACATGATTATGCAAAAAAACAATAAATCTTGAGAGTGGATGTTTCTGGAATGTGACCATTTGGAATGTTGCCGTAGCCATAAAATTTAAGCCCATATCAACAGGCAAGACATGGCCAATTGATATGTGGGCCTAAATAACATTTTTCGCATCATTACATTTTAAACGAAGCCATACCAAAAAGCAAGATAATATGTTAAATAAACGACATACCTTTTGTTTTGTCCTGATATTGCGATCCGTGATGTTGAAGGCGTTGAAGGCGTTAGAAGTCGTGTTTAACTTCAATCCAGCGATGCAATCACCCAGCAAATTTATTTTTGTTTAAAACGGGAACGGAAGCGCAAACGATTTTTCTTCATCAGCTAGTAGCCCGAGGAAATCCCTCTCCGACAACCAATACAAACCTGCATTTTAATCCCCCCCCCCCCAACCAAAGCCTCTGGAATCGCATGCACAGGCATTGGCAGATCTGCAGCGCCGCTGATGGTAGGTTTTGTAACAACGCTATCTAAACTAAACTAAACTAAACAAACCAATTTCACTCCATCTTGAGTTAACTTGATTGTATTTATAGAAACATAGAAAAATAGGTGAAGGAGTAGGCCATTCGGTCCTTTGAGCCAGCACTGCATATGATCATGGCTGATCATCTAAAATCAGTACCCTGTTCCTGCTTTATCCCCATATGCCTTGATTCCATTAGCCCTAAGAGCCAGATCTAACTCTCTCTTGAAAAGCATATGCATATTATCATTGGTTCGTCTGGTTGCAGAGCATGCAAAACAAAACCTTTCACTGTACCTCAGAACACGTGACAATAATGAACCTAAACCTTGAACCTATTTGTGTACGTCATATTGAGCTATAGTCACTAAAAAGTCCTTTCTTTTTGTGGTTTGCTTGTACTTGTATGCCCCAAGGAATTCAACTGAGTTGTAACATAGCTACAAAAGGGAACTGAAAAAGATCCAGCACATTTTACCTTTAACATTTCACTGCAGGTCCTATATCTGTACAACTGCTCGATGATTTGACATTTAAGAAACATTGCCGTTGTCAAAGTACATGGCAGTTCAATCATATCTACCTTGGGAAAGAATCATTTCATTTAACTAGTCCATATAATCTTGCTCTTATATAAAAATGAAATGTTATTAAAAACATTTAAATCTCCTATGCAGTGCTTTATTGCAATTAATGGAAGGGTTCCTGGGGGAATAATGATACTCCATGGGTGTACGAAGGAAACAAAAATTCTTACACAAATTGGTCACTTCCTCATAATATTCCCAAACAGTAAAAACAATTAAGTTGCTTTGGAAGGGCAGGGAACCATTGGATGTAGGACAACCTTGCAACCAATTTGCAGATACTAAGGTCTCACAAGCCACAAAATGAATCACAATCTAATGGTCACGTTGGTACCTGCAATACTGAACAAACTTTCTAGTTTAGAGATGCACAGTGGAAACAGGCCCTTCGCCCACCGAGTCCACACCGACTATTGATCACCCATACACTAGTTCTATGTTATCGTACTTTCGCATCCTATACACTCGGGGCAATTTACAAAATTCACAAACCTGTATGTCTTTGGAATGTGGGAGGAAACAAGAGCAACCGGGGAAAACCCACACAGGTCACAGGGTGAATGTTCAAACTCCGTACAGACGGCACCCATAGTCAGGATCGAACCCAGGTCTCTGGCACTGTGAGGCAGCAACTCTATAGCTGCGCTACCGTGCCGCCCTAGATATCTAAATATCCTACTGTGTAGCACCACTTACTTCAGATGCATGTAGTTGAAAATATTATTTGGATGGAACAAACTGCTGTGATGACCACTTTGTTTCATTTCTTATCACCAACTAGACACCTCCTGGAAAGAATTACATTTGTGGAGAAATGTGTACAAAAATGTTTTTGTGGCAAAATATACTTTTTCGTAATAAAATTCCCAACAGGTTATTAAAAAGTAGATCTAAGAATCTGTTGATAGTGAGTCACCATTTGAGGATAGTTTAGTGGTATCACAGGAGGAATCTAGAGACTAATAGCACGGACATAAATGATGAGATATTGTGCACCAGAGGAGTGAACTTGCTACTAGTGGATTTGTTGGAAAATGTGATGAGCACATAGAAGAGGACGAAAAACAAATAATAAAGATCCGTGATTAACAATTAAATTGCTTAAATGCATAAGAAAGTAATGCAAAAGTTGCTTGAAGTTCACGTGGGGATTAATACTATTCCTGTGTCAACTAATGACAAAGTGCTGGAGGAACTCAATGAGTCAGGCAGCATCTGTGGAAGGAATGGAGAGGTGCTGTCTGACCATGAAGAAGGGTCTTGACCTGAAACATAATTCGTCCATTCCCTCCACACATGGGTGGCACGGTGGCACAGCGGTAGAGTTGCTGCCTTACAGATCCAGAGACCTGGGTTCGATCCTAACTACAGGTGCAGTCTGTACGGAGTTTGTATGTTCTCCCTGTGACCATGTGGATTTTCTCCAGGTGCCTCCTACGTCCGAAAACGTGCAGGTTCGTAGGTTTATTGGTTTGGTTTAATTGTAAATTGTCCCTAGCATGTGTAGGATAGTGGTATTGTTCGGGGATCGCTGGTTGGCACGGACTCGGTGGGCCGAAGAGCCTGTTTTTGCACTGTATCTCTAAACTAAATATGCTGCCTGACCGGCTGAGTTCCTCCAGCATTTTGAGTTTTGCTCAGGATTCTAGCATCTGCAGTTCTACGTGTTTCCTTGTTAACTGAATGTGGTTCAGATTCTGGAACAGACACGTACAGTTTAATTCAATGGGACACACAAAGAGTTAAAGCTTGGATGAAGACTGATAATGATAACTTTTATTTCTCTTTCTGCAGATGCTACTTGACCTGCTGAATGTTTTACTACCATTTCTGATTTTAAATGAGAAAGAGTCCGTTGATGTTCAGCTAGTTAGTGACAAAAACATGTCTGCATCGTTGTGACAATGAAAGGAATCTTGCTGACAGGAGTGGGTGCTTCTTGCCTTCCAGCCTTTTAAATGTCAGCTAGTCTCAGAGTCCTGTCCATGTGGAAATAAAAGCAGAATCTGAGACTTCGTGTCTGGCACAGTACAACCTGGAATCCAGCAGCAGGAATCTGTCTTGTTGGAAGGCAAAAGTCACTTATTTAATTTTTAGTTCATAAGGTCATGTCATAAGGGAAAGGAGCAGAATTAGGCCACACGGCCTATCAATTCTACTCCACCAATCAATTATTGCTTATCTATTTCTCCATCCTAACCCCATTGTCCTGCCTTCTCCAAATAACCCCTGACACCCACCCATACTAGTCAAGAATCTATCTATCTCTGCCTTCCAAATATAATTGGATATCTAGATCTACTTCTTAATACTGTTGGGAATTTTACTACCAAAAAGTACATTTTGGTACGTCGACATTTTTGTACACATATTGGATATTTTTAGAGTAGAGATCGATAAATTCTTGATTAGTAACAGTGTCAAAGGTTACGGGGAGAAAGCAGAAGAGGGAAAAATAGATCAGCCACGGTCGAATAGCGGAGCAGACATGATGTGTTAGTGTTTATGTGGTAAAATAATTTGGGTTAAAAATGTCTACAATTACATTATTCAATAACTGTTAAACTGGAAAGAGCGCAGAGAAGATTTCCGAGGATGTTGCCAGGACTTGTGGGCCTGAGCTATAGAGGTTGGGCATGCCATGACATTATTCCTTGGAGTGCAAGATGAGGGATGATCTTATAGAGGTGTATACGATCATGCAGGGAATAGATAGGGTCGACGCACACAGTCTTTTACCCAGAGTAGAGGAATCAAGAACCGGAGATTAAAGGTGAGAGGGGCAAGATTTAACAGGAACCTGAGGAGCAACTTTTTCACCCAAATGGAGGTTGGAACATGGGATGAGCTGCCAGAGGAGATGGTTGAGGGAGGTATTATAACAACATCTAAGAGATATTTGGACATGGATAGGAATGGTTTCGAGGGATATGGGCCAAATGCAGGCAGATGGGACCAATGTAGATGGGGCATCTTGGTTGGCGCGGGCAAGTTGGGCTTTATCTAGTCGTGAATAACAATGTTGGCAATATTCTTTGGAATGATCTTTATTATCAATGCATGCTTGTTCTCACAGTAGCTATTCCTCAGTGTTGCTCATACAAGTGTTAGTTGATATAACATTATACATCTGAACATATGATCATATTTAATTCATAATGCTTCTCAGCCATACTTACAGTAAGCCTCAGGAAATGGTAGCATATTTGACAGCAATAGTATTCACGCTGATCTCCAATGCACCGATTTCTCATGAGATAAATAGACATCAGTAAATAATTTATGAATGAAAATAATCCATTTTGCATTATTTCTCCCCATAATTATGAGAATAAACACTAACCTAGAAGCTTTATAGCTTCCTCTTGTAAACGCAATCTAATTTATATCTTCTGGGGATATGTGGAATGTGTAATTTGGTTACAATAAAATCTAAGTGGATTATTATAATGCAATGGCATTAATCTTCTTAAGCTCCTGAATAATAACATTTTAATCTGTGGATTTGAAGTAGTTTAAAGATGTCAATTCTGTTTCCCAAAATTTGCAAACTTACAAAGAGTGACATGCGAGCTGTTTGTTTTCTTGGCAAGATCGAGTGAGCATTGGCTTTTGAGGTGAGTTTCACAGTGAATCATGCTCCAAATGTTAAAACTAAACACATTTAAAGCAGGCTTTTCTGAAGAAAATGTAAACATTTAAATGTGATACTAAATGGATGATATATTATAAATTGTTTTTTCCTTAATATTTGTGTCAGAGTTATAGTCATACAGTGTGGAAGCAGACCCTTCAGCCCATTTTGACCACGCTGACCAACATGACGACGCATCTACACTCGTCCCACCTGCTTTCATTTGGCCCATATCCCTCCAATCCTATCCATGTACCTGTCGTAACGTTTCTTACACGTTGTGATAGTACCTGCCCCAACTACCTCCTCTGTCAGTTCGTTCCATATAGGTGGACAAAGGCGAGAGATAAAAGGGTACAATAGACTATAAGATAAGGAGAGAACTTGATAATTGGTTAATTTTGATCTGCACCATATTGCTAGAGAATATACCTTAAATTAAACACAGACCCCTGTGTTGAAACAAAGTACTGCAGATGTTGGTGAAATGCACAAAAGGACATAAAGTGCTGGAGTAAAGGGCCTGTCCCACCAGCATGCAACTCGATGCGATTAGCGCGACCTAACGTGGTCGCTTGAGCCGTCCGGCGTCGCGGGGCCGGTCCCACTTCGATCGCCGGAGCCGTGCGGAATTGTGCGGAGTTCGTCCCGAGTTCGTCCCGACGCCGCGCGGGGCTCCGAAAAACCGACAATGTCCAAAAATCCCGCGCGGCAACGGTTTGTCGGCTCGCAGTCGCCGCGACATTTACACACCGCCTGGACATCGTGCCTCCGTGAAACTATTTGTAAGTGCCTCCGTGACCCTCTATGTGTGTGGCTCCGTGGCCCTGTATGTGTGTGTGTCTCGGTGCCCCTCTCTGTGTGCCCCTCTAAGTCCTGGCGAACTTACCTTGGACTTGCTTCAAGTTCGCCTCGCTTTGCGCCGCGTTGCGCCACTCACCCAACCTCCGCGCGGCCCCTACTGCCGGTTTAGTTGCGCTTGCCGCATGCAGGCGCATGCTGGTGGGACCGGCCCTGTACAGGGGATCACCCGACCTCCGCGCGGCCCCCGCTGCCGGTTTGATCGCGTTCATCGCATATAGTTGCGTGCTGGTGGGACAGGCCCTTAAGGCAGCATCTCTTGGGAACATGGATTAATGAAGTTTCGGGCCAGAAGAAGGTCTCAACACAAAATGTCACTTGTGCATGTTCTCCAGCAATGCTGCCTGCTGACCTACTGAGTTTCTCCAGTACCTTGTGTCTTCCTTTGAGTGTTTATGGACATCGCTGTGCCTGCATATTTCCTCTGAAATGTGTGCTCGTGTATGCAAGTCTGTTTGTTTCTATCATTAATTCTGCCTGGGGCTTCCCAGAAATGAACGGCAATCATTAATTTAACCATTTTATTTGTGTTATTTAATTAACAGCGTGCTAAATGTCTTTCCAGATGAATAATTCTGTGACATTCTGAACGACTCAGTGGGAGTAACGGAAAGCTCCAGGTCTGCGGATATCACGAAGCAACGCATTTTGGAAGGAGATACAAAGAATAATACCGTGAATGGATAAAGATAATACATTTGATATGAAAATATTTAAAATTAATTGCCATATTTCTGAGTACTTCCCTTTAGAATCTAATACTTATATGAAGAATAGTGCAAATTCGAGTAGAATCCTTTGGCAGCCATGGCAGAAAGAAAGTGAGAGAGATATTAGGGAAATGATGATTGAATTGCCAATCTCCAGGTAGACCGCTAGTCAACCAGTGCAGTTTTTTGTGATCTATCTCAGTAACAGTGGCAAAGCTGGGATTGTTCACTCATGCTGCTGCGCTCTTTATCTCTATAAAGCAGACAATGACAGCCCTTTGGAAGACAGGAACAGATAAGTGGCAGATAATGTTCATGCAATCTAAATCAAATCATCTTTAAACAAAAGGCTATCCAGCAATTTCTTCCTTAGTCATCATTGATTTGTGCTTGACCAGAAAATGAATGAAATGATCGCAACAGGGCGGCATGGTGATGCCGCGGTATAGTTGCTGCCTTACAGCGCCAGAGACCTGGGATGGAATCTGACTATGGGTGCTGTTTGTACGGAGCTTGTATGTTCGCCCTGTGACTGCGTGAGTTTTCTCCGGGGTTTCTGATTTCGATGTGCAGGTTTGTAGGTTGATTGGCCTCTGTAAAATGTCCCTAGTGTGTAGGATAGAACTAGTGTATGGGTGATCGCTAGTTGGCGGGACCCAGTGGGCCGAAGGGCCTGTGTCCATGCTGTATCTCATAACTAAACAAGACTAATACAATGTCTACCAGACCAGGTCTACAGCCATACAGACTTTAATGATGGCTCCTTTGTAGACATTCCAAGCATCAATGCTACTTGTGATGGGATGGGACACTCTCACATCCACTGGGTTTACAGACACAGAATATGAATCTCGGCATAATGGCTACAATGATCAGCACGGGAGCACCTCAAGGCTGCGTGCTCAGCCCCCTGCTGTACTCACTCTATACTCATGACTGCGTAGCTGGTCATAGTACGAACTCCATCATCAAGTTCGCTGACGACACCACTGTTGTGGGACGTATCACTGATGGGGATGAGTCAGAGTATAGAAGAGAGATCAAGCGACTGTCCATATGGTGCCAGCACAATAACCTGGAGGCGTAGTCCTCTTTCTTACAGTTTGGCTTTCTTCCCAACCCATTGTTCAAGTGCTTTTGATTGCAACATACGCCTTAATTTAATTCAACAAAGAAACTGACAAGTTACTAAAGAACTTGTCAACACCAGCAAAATCAAGGAACTGATTGGGGACTTTGGAAGGAGTAGGATGGGGACCCACAGTCCTGTTTATATTAACGGGTCGATGGATGAAAGGGTCAAGAGCTTCAAATTCCTGGGCGTGCACATCTATGAAGATCTTTCCTGGTCCGAGAACACAGATGCCATTATTAAGAAAGCTCATCAGCGCCACTACTTCCAGAGAAGATTACGGAGAGTCGGTCTGTCAGGGAGGACTCTCTCTAACTTCTACAGGTGCACAGTAGAGAGCATGCTGACCGGTTGCATTGTGGCTTGGTTCGGCAACTTGAGCGCCCTGGAGAGGAAAAGACTACAAAAAGTAGTAAACACTGCCCAGTCCATCATCGGCCCTGACCTTCCTTCCATCGAGGGGATCTATCACAGTCGCTGCCTCAAAAAGGTGGCAGCATCATCAAGGACCCACACCATCCTGGCCACACACTCATCTCCCTGCTACCTTCGGGTAGAAGGTACAGGAGCCTGAGGACTGCAAAGACCAGGTTCAGGAATAGCTACTTCCCCACAGCCATCAGGCTATTAAACTTGGCTCGGACAAAACTCTGAACATTAATACCCCTTTATCTGTTATTTGCACTTTATCAATTTATTCATTCATGCGTGTATTTACGTATATAATGGTATATAGAAACATAGAAATTAGGTGCAGGAGTAGGCCATTCGGCCCTTCGAGCCTGCACCGCCATTCAATATGATCATGGCTGATCATCCAACTCAGTATCCCGTACCTGCCTTCTCTCCTTACCCTCTGATCCCCTTAGCCACAAGGGCCACATCTAACTCCCTCTTAAATATAGCCAATGAACTGGCCTCAACTACCCTCTGTGGCAGAGAGTTCCAGAGACCCACCACTCTCTGTGGACACACTGTACCCACACTTCTATATGGACACACTGATCTGTTTTGTAGTTAATGCCTACTATGTTCTGTTGTGCTAAGCAAAGAAAGAATTTCATTGTCCTGTCAGGGACACATGACAATAAACTCTTTTGACTTGACTTGACTTGATAGGAACCAACACCTATCAAAATGGAGACAAGAAACTGCAGATGCTGGTTTACAAAAAAAAGACACAGATTGGTGGAATAACACAAGAAATGTTGGGATAGTGAATGGAGATGTCTTGAGGATAGTACATATTACAGTTGTGGAGGTACTGGACATCCTAAGATGTATGAAGGTAGACATATCCCCAATGTTGGATCAGATATATCCAAGGACATTGTGGAAAGCTAGAGAAGAAATTGCAGGAGCCCTGAATGCGATATATGAATCATCGTTAGACACAAGTGAGGTGTTGGAAGACTGGGTATGGCGAATGTTATGCCTCTATGTAAGAAGGGCTGCAAATAAAATCCCGTTTACTCCAGATCAGTGAGCCTAACATCTGTGGTAGGAAAGTTACAGGAGAGGAGACTGAGTGATAAGATACACATGTATTTGGAAAGATGGTTGATGAGAGATATTCAACATGTTTTTTTTTGAGTGAGAGATAATGTCTCATGAATTTGATTGTTTCTTGAAGAAGTAATCAAGAAAGTTCATGAAGGCAGGACCATTGTTTGTGTCGATGTACACTTCATCAAGACTTTGATAAGGTTCCTCAAGGCTGCTCTGGAAGGTTAGATTGCATGGGATCCAGCGGGAGCTAGCTAATTGAATACAGAATTGGCTTTATAGTAAGAAGCAGAGGGTGGTGGTGGAAGGTTGCTTTTTGGACTGGAGGTTTGTGACTAGTGCTGGGCCCATTGCTGTTGATCATCTACATCAACGATTTGGATGTACAAGGAATAATTAGTAAGTTTCCAGAACACAATAATAGGTAGATAAATAAGATTTTACACTGTCTACTCTCCCCGGAATCCACAACTTCCCTGGTCAAAGCAATTCTACATTTCCAAGAAGATTGCATCTTTCTCCTGTTATGCTCACACAAATTATGACTAAGCATCAATTGTAAAAGACATTTATTACTGCTTCTGCAGTCGATAATAACCTTCAAGATCAGTGTCACCTATTCAACTGAAAATAATGATCACAGCACGTACTTGGTGTGGTGCATGTCCTCTTGTGTATTGTCTGCTTTCTTACTTAATCTTTCAAAGAAACTGGACTTGTGCTGTGAAATTGTAGCACACTTCAGGGATTCTGCAGCCTTTACATCAGGGAAGTGTGTCCTTATCTGACCTAATACTGGCTTCACTTTACTTTTAAGTGGAGTCATAGAGTGGTGCAGAAACGGGCACTTTTCGGCTCAACTTGTCGATGCCGACTGAGATGCCTCATCTAAACTAGTCCCATTTGCCACATTTGGTCCATATCCCTCTAAACCTTTCCTATCCAAGCTTGCATCTCAACTGTCCAAGTGTATGTTAAATGCTGTTATAATACCTGCCTCAACTACCCCATCTGGCAGCTCATTCCATATACCCACCATTCTCTGTGTAGCAACGTTACAAAATGTTGAGATTTAAAAAATCAAGTCTGCAATTTATCCCATCAGATAAAGCATAAAAAGAAGTTTAATTTGACACCTAATTTCATTTCGGAGTCACGTGAGTGACTTCGTGAAGAACCCGCCAGCACGCATGCGCGACATATCGTCGCTCGCATTGCAGTCGACGGCTGGAGAGGAGCGCGGCTCGTCACCAGCCCTTCATAAGGGCCACTCAGGTAAGTACTAACAATCTTGAGTTGGTTGTTCTGTGTAAGTAATTGTGTTTTCTTCCACAGAGACATGGACAGCAGGAAAAATAAAGGCCGTAAAACCTCTACAAGGAGTTGTCGGCAACCCAACCCGGAGCCCCCCTCCACGGCAGGAGGACGGGCCGGGAAAAAGGCGCGCAAGCCGGGGAGCCCTGTATTCACAGGATCCGGTTCACCGACGCAGCTATGCCCTAGCGGGGTACCTGCAGAACAATCAGTCGGTACAGCGCCGGAGCAGGTGCATCCTGACTCCATCTCTCTCTCACCCACTGGGTCGTTTGTAGAGACAAGCAAAAAGGATTCGCGTGCTGATGCACGGCCCTTCTCCCTGAGCCCTCTTGAAGGAGGCAGGGATACAATTCCACTACCTAGCCCTTCGCGGGTTGAGGTCTCACCAGGAGCCACTAGGAAGTGGTCTGGTGAATCAGGCAGGCCCGAGTCCACTGGCAGACCAAGAAGGGCCAGTGTCGACTCACCACCCAGAGGGACCAGGAGGAGTCACAAGGGTGGAGCCTCGCCTAGGTCACCGCTTCCCCCGCTGGGGGCAGGTCGGGACCGTACGCCGTCTGGGTCCAGATTCAGGACAGTCGGCAAGCCCGTGCGGACGTCGGGTCACCACGCTGCGGCGTCAGGTGCCGACCTCTCCTCACCCATGCCCTTCGAGGCAGCCGGGTCCAGCTCAGCGAAGAGGAGGCGCTCGAGCAGGTCCGCGCGGGAATCGCTCAGCTTCGCCGAGGCGGCTGGTAGCGACACATCATCACAGTACCGATATTACCTCGACGAGGTACGGACTGATGATCGGAGCCTCAGGAGTTCCTTCGGGCACGAGGCCTCTTACCTCCCACACCCTCCCGATGAAGGGCGCTTGGATCGTATGGAGAGGATATTGGAGCAAGTTCTACTCAATCAGAAACAGGACACACACAGCTCCAGGGGACTCGTGGATATATCCCCGTCCCCATCTACGGACAACATAAGACCAGATGAGGAGGATATCCTGGTACATGCCCCAGCAGCACCTGAGGTCCTTCAGGAAGATCTGCTGGATGTGGCAGCCAAATTCGGGTTACCCGTATCATCAGGACAACCCCTCAACATCAAACTGGCCGCAACCATAGATTACCTTACCAACCATCAATTGCAGGAGGAGGTCCTTGCGAAGGCCATGGAGAGACACAAGGCTCCAGGGAACTGCAATTCACTCCACGTGCCGATTGTGAACATGCCAATCTGGGGTAATATCAGCCCGGGCATCAGAGCGCAGGAAGTGAAACTGCAGAGGATTTTAAAACTACTTACGTCTGGGATCACCGCTTTTGCAAAGTCGGTAGATGGGGTTGATCTAAGCACCGAACAGGAGGATGCTCTAGCTCTGCTCTGCAATACGCAGTACGAGATCAACGCTTTCCGGAAGAGCATTATCAAACCTTCCTTGAATCCCAAATTTGCGGGACTATGCAGAGCACCTCCTACCCCCCCACCTAGACAGCTGTTCGGGGAAGACCTCCCAAAGCAGGTCAAAGAGCTGGATGACCATGAGAAAACCATAGGTCTGATGAGACCACATTTTGTGGCCAGACCTTCGGCCAAGAAGACACCTTACTTCAGGCCACGAGGTCAGACCGACAGGCCAACAAGGACCTACGTTCCGGCACCTCCTCAATATCAACAGCCTCCTCAGCCCAGGCCTTTTTTAGGACTAGGCCCTCAGCGGCCAGCATGGAAGATGCGGATTCCGCACCAACCACGAAACCCAGCACCTCCACGTCCCACCAAAAATCCCAGGGACCGCCGATAACCATGAAGGTAAGGGGGTCTGGGTTCCATGCACTTGCATGTCTAACCTCACGAGTTGGGGGCAGATTACGGGGATTTAAGGAGGCTTGGGAAACCATCACTTCAGATGAGTTTATCTTGCAAAGTATTCAGGGTTATGAAATTGAGTTTATTCATGGCCAATTGCCTCCACCCCAGCATATGCCGAATCGCAAATTTGCACTTTCCAAAAAAGAATTGGCAGAAGGCTATGCTGAAATCTTGAGTTTACAAGACAAAGGTGTGATAGAACGAACCACACATGAACCAATTGAATTTGTGTCTAATATATTTACTAAAACTAAAAAAGACGGTGGATGCCGGGTCATTATAGATTTAACTCACTTGAATACCTTTGTAAAATACACCCATTTCAAAATGGACACATTTGAAACAGCCAAATCTTTGATTTCGGAGGGCTGCTTCATGGCATGCATTGATTTAAAAGATGCATACTATTCAGTATCCATTCGGAAACATCATAGGAAGTTCTTGAAGTTTACCTGGATGGATCAGCTTTGGCAATACAAAGCATTGCCCAATGGGCTTACTACAGCCCCCAGACTGTTCACCAAACTACTCAAGCCAGTGTTATCTACACTGCGGAGACAAAATCATACGGTCATGGCCTATTTGGATGACATTCTGATAATTGGGCACACTCTGGAATCCGCAGAGTTGGCGGTTTCAGCCACAGTGGAAATTTTTCAACAAATGGGGTTTATAATCCATCCAGACAAATCAAAGTTCCTCCCCGCACAGATCATGGACTACTTGGGGTTCACGATAGACTCCAATCGCATGATCACCACCATCCCAACTAACAAAGTTGGTGATGTGTTTCAAGCATGCAAGAACCTGGTCTGCGCCAGTATACCGTCTATCAGATTAACTGCCAGGGTAATTGGCAAAATTGTAGCAGTATTTCCAGCTGCTCAATATGGACCTTTACACTATCAGAATTTACAAAGGTCAAAAATAACAGCATTAAAACTAAATGCTGGACATTATGATAGACCCATGCAGTTGCCGGTTAAGGCAAAACTTGAGTTACTATGGTGGATTGGCAATATCCATAACTCATTTAAACCCATCATTGTGCCTCGTCCAATGGTATACTTGCAAACAGATGCAAGCTCCCATGGCTGGGGAGCTACGGACAACAATAACAGTTGTGGAGGTAGATGGGATTCACTTGAAGCTACTTTGTTGTTAGCACAAGGGATAAACTATTTGGAGATGCTAGGAGCATTCCACGGACTAAGAGCCTATTGTTCAAACATGACTAACACTCATGTCCGTCTCCAAATAGACAATACCACTGCGGTGGCTTATCTGAATCATATGGGCGGTACCAGGTCAATTTCATGCAATGAATTGGCAAACACAATTTGGCTCTGGTGTATTCAACGGAATATTTGGATCTCAGCTACCTACAGCCAGGTGAGCTCAATACAGTGGCGGACACCAGGTCACGGAAGTTCAATGACAACATCGAGTGGATGTTGAACCCCCAAATATTCACCAAAATTACAGCCAAATTTGGTAAACCGGATATTGACCTTTTTGCGTCACGGTTGAACCATCAGGTACCAACATACGTATCATGGGAGCCAGATCCTGGGGCAATGGCGATGGACGCATTCTCGCTAGACTGGGGGAAATGGTTCTTCTATGCCTTTCCTCCATTCTGCCTCATCAGTCGGGTATTGCGGAAAATCCAGCTCGATGCTGCCAAGGGCATCCTCATTATACCCGACTGGCCTACGCAATCATGGTATCCGGTGGTCCTTGGAATGATAAGTCAACCATGGGTCCTCTTGGAGGGTTGCCCACAATTGGTGACGAACCCTGCCACAGGGGAACCACACCCCTGCCATAGTCATTTGAATCTATTGGCTTGCAGGATCTGAACAGGCCACTACTTCAGTATGGTCTATCGTCAAAGACAATGGATACCATGGGAGCATCATGCAGGGAGACCTCAAGACGGCAGTACTTATCGTACATCAGGAAATGGGAATCCTATTGTGGCCGCATGGACGTTGCATATGACTCCGTCTCCATCACAGATGTGCTGGAATTTCTTGCGGGGCTACATCATGATCAACATCTCAGCTATAGTGCCATCAATAGCGCCAGGAGTGCGCTCTCGTCCTACCTCAATATTGAGGTAGGATCCAATAAATTGGTCTCCAAACTTATGCGGGGGATATTTAATTCCAACCCGCCGAGGCCCCGTTACAACGTCACATGGGATATTGGCAAAGTGCTGACCCTGCTGAGAACATGGTCACCCATGATGGGGCTCGAATTGGACAAACTCACCCTGAAGGTGGTGATGTTGATGGCACTTACTTCAGCACAAAGGGTGCAAACGCTTCACAAGGCCAAGATCGACAGAATGATCTCTACCCCTGAACGGGTCACTTTCTTCGTTGATGAATTGCTCAAGCAGCATAGACCTGGATTTACAGGGCTGCAGCTGAAGTTTCCAGCATACCCCGCTGATGCTAGGCTATGCATAGCCACCCATATCCGCCACTATATCAAAGTGACGAGGAAAATAAGGGGAATGGAGCAATACCTGTTCATCAGTCACAAAAAACCTCACCATAGAGTGACGGTGCAGACGATATCCCGATGGCTCAGGATCGTCTTGAACAAAGCAGGTATTGACACTGATGTTTTTAAATCCCATTCCACCAGGGCAGCATCAACATCGGCGGCAAAGGCCATGGAGGTGCCCATGGACCAGATACTTGCCACAGCGGGATGGGCCAGTGAAGCCACTTTTCAACGGTTTTACAATAAACCCGTCACCGTACCTGGAATGTTCGCAGGAGCCGTGCTGGATGCAGGCCGAGAACATACAGTTCCCCCTCAGTGAGGGGTCCTTTCTTGTTGTTATTAATAAATATTATTATTTTTTCAGAGAAACAGTGACGGAAATTGATTACTGCTGTCCACCTTTTCAGTAGCGTGTGTGATAGCATGGACGTTGTCCAGGGCGTGAAATCACAGAAGCTTTGAAGTCTTCACGAAGTCACTCACGTGACTCCGAAATGAAATAGTAAGATTAAACAAGAACTTACCAGTTTGAAGTTTGATCTTTATTTTATGAGGAGTTGCGATGAGGGATTTCGTGCCCTCCGCTCCCAACCCTCGATCATAAAGTCAACTGGTAACTAGAGTCTCTTTAATCTTACTATAACAAGTCATTTCTTGGCTTGGGTTTTTCTGTGATTCCACACCGCGGCTTTGAAGTATGTCGCGCATGCGTGCTGGCGGGTTCTTCACGAAATCCCTCATCGCAACTCCTCATAAAATAAAGATCAAACTTCAAACTGGTAAGTTCTTGTTTAATCTTACTATTCACTTTCATATCTTCAGTATTAAAAAGGTTATGGCCATTTTCATACTCAGGAATTAGCATCTTGTTCCCCATTGCCTTTCCATTGACTTAACACAAAAGCTGTGATCTAGGACAGTCAAAAGCCCATAACTTTCTTAAAAATTAAGAGAACTCAATTAAATTTTCAGTTATTATAGATTGAATAATTCTGAAACAAATATGAAACAATCTTACTTGGATGACCTGAAATTAAAGCATATAATTAGTTAGTTACCTAATTGTAGCTAATTACAAAATTCAATTACTAGATCTAAACATCTATCCATTTCTTAAGAAAAGATAACGCTTTTTTTATATTGCCTAAGTGTCCACATAACATTCACACAATAATTCACAATATAACATGATTTTTAAATCTCATTTTCATGAATTTATAGGCCAAATTGAAGGAATTTAGTGTTTAATTCCTGTAAATTAATGGCCATTTAAATCAACTAGCGAGTGGGTTTTAGTGGATTAGAACGTTGCGGTTTGCGGTGAAGTCGGCATGAAAAACACTGCCGATTCTTTTTTTTTTGTCCCCATTTCGCAACATGAAAATGTGATTAAAGCCTTCCTAAAAACCAAGGTTTAATGTAAAAATAAACTGTGCACTTTATTTTCTCCCCTACGTAAAATCCTTCCCGTTGTCGGCGCTCACGGCTTTAGAAGATGATTTTTAAATTACTCTAGTTAATAAATAATCTAGCGTAATTTAAAAATACCTTCATGAATGAAATGTCGGAGTGATTTTTCTTCAGCAACAAAATCGCCCGACATGGATCGATTTGCCCTGTCTGTAGAAAAACGGTACTTTAAACACGCCCTCCTCTGAAAGGCGCCAAAGTCACGCACACGGGGAGCAGTAGAACTGCAGCGCTGCTCAAGGTAAGTTTTGTAACATACCTACTCTGTGTGAAAAATATGCCCCTCTCACCTTAAGCCTCTATCGACTGGTTCTTGATTCCCCTACCCTTTAACTACAGAGTAAAAGACACTGTCAATTCACCCTGCCAGTTTCCCCCATGTAGAGATAGTGCTCAACTTCTCACTGGAATATGATTCAAGCTTTGCAGGTCAGACAATTGTTGTGGGATCAACTGTTGAAAAAATCGGTGGCACAGTGGCGCGGCAGTGGAGTTGCTGCCTTACAGTGCCAGAGACCTGGGTTCGATCCTGACTACAGGTGCTGTCTGTATGGAGTTTGTACATTCTAAATGTCCCAATTTGCCTCCCCCACTGTGCACCAAGCAGCCACCACCCTCTGTGTAAAAACATGTCCCGCACATCTCCTTTAAAGATTGATCCTCTCACCATAAAGCTATAACCCATACTGCCTTCAATGTTTTTTTTAGAGATGCAGCATGGAAACAGCAGGCTCACTGAGTCCACGCCGACCATTGATCACCCATTCATTATCTAACACACAATTCTACATTATCCCACTCTTGCATCTGCTCCCTACGAAATTGGGGCCATTTTTACAGGTGGCAATTAACTTACCCACTCGCATGTCTTTGGGATGCACAGGGAGAAAAACCGGAGCACGGGGAGAAAACCTACGTGATCACAAGGAGAAGATGCAAACTCCACACAGTCGGCAACTGAGCTCAGTATCGAACCTGGTTCTCTGGAGCTGTGAGGCAGCAGCTCTGCTCTGTGGCGCCAGAATAACAGTTGTGCTCTGCCCTCAGTAAGCCTAAACCCGTCATAATAACGTTTCAGAAGATCCATGTGTCAGGAAATTGTTCATCTTAAAATGGATTGACACATCTGTCACAGATGTGACCGGGCACTACAATTGACTTTCCCATATTTCCGTTTCAAAAAAAGAATCAAACATTGTAGTTTTTATTCAAAACTATTTATTAATTATTATTAATAGTACTAATCAACATGAGAGATCAAATACATAACTGCTCCTCCTGAATTGTGTGCTGTTACTGCAGAAGCATTCCCCAGAGGTATTTTAAGGGGTCACATGGCATCTGTCCTCTTTGCTATGCCCTGGGAGTTCTGTCACATCCACACCAAAGCTCTTATAAGGAGACACGGCTCACCTTACCTTACTGATGGCGGGGGAGGAGGGTGGGGGTGGAGGGGGGAGGAGGGGGAGAGAAACCTGTTATAAGATGCATATAGAATAAAACCGATTTTAAACCCTGACTCCAAGTAATGAACGAAGTTAAGACAATAGGACTAAGATAAGCACCAGGACATGACTAGTGATGCCTGCTCACTGGTTATTCTCTGGAAAGCAGAAATAAATCTTAGATTGCAGAAATCTTGGCTGATCACTAATTTGTAAATATGAAGAAGAGTATTGCAACACTATGAAGATCGAGGTTCACATCAAGAGATTGAGTGAACCATGTGAATGAAATGTAGAAACAAGGAACGGCAGATGCTAGTGAAGTACATAAAAGGACACAAAGTGTTAGAGTAACTCAGCGCATCTTGCAGCATCTATGAATAGGTGATGTTTCAGGTCAAGACTCAGAAGAAGGGCCTCGACCTGAAATGTCACCTATTCATGTTCTCCAAAGATCTGACCTGCCCTGCTGAGTTACTCCAGCACATTATGACCAAAGCAGGTAGCTGGATGGCCAAATCACTTCACCTAAACACTACCTCCTCAGGGAAAAGGACAGGAAAATCGATCCTTCTTTCACAAATGGCTATCAGAATTAATCTGATGCAGGTCTACTTTGCCATTTTGAATGTAGTCACAAATAAATTAGAAGTTGTGTATCTGATGCCAGCCGTAATGTTTATACTGAATTTATCACAATTGTCACTAATTGTTCCTCATGGGAGCACAATGTAGGTTTGAATAAATGTATAGAAGGTAATATATTCTTGATAATTCTTTCTTGGAATTGGTCTGACATTCTATCAAGTCTTGCGATTCATTGCATTATTCCCCTTGATATTCTGGGAGGTGCTGAACATTTTGTCTTAGTGTTAATGTTAGTGTTAGTGTTAGTGTCAATGGTGATGGAAAGAAGAAATGTAAGATAAGGTCCAAACAAGATGGAATACACTGATGGTGGCAGAGAATTGCAAGCAAATAAACAGTTGTGGGGTTTAAATAACTCACAACATCATGCCTCTGCTCAGCTTCAGTAACCCGCGATAGATTCTGAACTCCCACACTGTCTACGTGCATTTTGCATGTGCTTCCTCTGGTGGTATGGGTTGTCTCCATGTGGTCTGGTTTCTTCCCACATCCCAAAGACGTGCTGGAAGATTAATTGTCCTCATTATCGGTGAGTAGTTTGAATTAGTAATTTGCCACAGACGGCTGTAGAGGCCAAGGCAGAAATTGATAAATTCTTGATTAATACAGGTGTCACGGGTTATGGGGAGAAGGCAGGAGAATAGGGTTGAGAGGGAAAGATAGATCGGCCATGATTGAATGGCACAGTATACATGATGGGCTGAATAGACTAATTCTGCTCCTAGAACTTATGAGTGAGAGGAGAATGAAGCAAGGTTTAATGGGCATGTGGGAGTAGTGTAGATGGGGCACCTTGGTCAGCATGGGCAAGCTGGGCTGAAGGGCCTGTTTCCATGCTGTATGACTATGTAAGAGAGAATAGATTGCAGGAAAATAAGTTGGGGAGAGGAGGAAATGCCCTGAAAATATCCACTAACTGGGACCAAATGTCTTCTTATGTTGCAAGGGAAATATAAAATGTTTTTACCTGAACCCATCATTTATATCTATGCCATTTATTCAACTCGCATCCATTCAATAGTTTCTGCAGATAGAGCTATCTACTCCTATAGAAAAGCAGTTTATGTATTTTGTAATACCTCAGTGCAATATCAAGGCACATATCACATTATAACACTGTGTAGGTTAATTTCATCAATGTGCATTATTTCACACGCTTAACGATTGATCAATGCAAAATGCTCCTGGATTCATCCAGCAATATTTCCTCGCTCTTGTGCTCCAGGTTTTCAAGCATGCTTTTTTTGTGACAAGCTGCAGAGCGAGCATAACTCTGTAAAATCCTTACAAAGTTTGGAACATTTAGTACACTTTACAATAGAAAGCACATTTATAAGGGAATAGTACTGCATCAGCCAGCTTTTGAGTAAGTTATCTGAGTATAACATTGAACAACACCTAATATAAGGTAGCATTTGATAGCGTGCATTAATACAGAACATAAGACACATTTGTAGCATCTCACAAAATTGTAAGTTGAAATGCAGATGCTTCAACAATTGTTAAGTGAATATTCCGAAGGCATAATATGCAAGATAAAAAATATTTTCTATATACTTTAATAACACACTAGAACATGGACCATCAAAGACATGTTAGCGACTATGCATGAATGAAGCTTGAGGTACTGTTTCATGGAGTGCTCACAGAAAGAACAACCTTCACTGGATGTGATACATCTTGGGCATTTAAACGGATGGAACAGCTCTTAAGCATGCCATTGATAATCATTTTACTTGCATTAAACAGGTAATCGACAGGTACCCTCCTTAAACTAATACGTGCTCTACATCAGAAATTAACCCACGGTCTAAGAATTGTAAAAGCAAATGATAGCTTCTAGACTCACTCTCACATCAGCCATTAGTAATACATGACTCATCTTTTGAGCATTCCACTCCGTTTATTAAATAAGGATTTTGCTTATTTTAGAACCATTGGGATTAGTTGCTTCCTTGCTGCAGTCTAGATGCTGCATACCTTTGCATAATGTGAATTTACTCCATGTGTCTGCCTCTCTCTTTTCACTAACATGGAGTAAGAGATCTTGAACGATACCCAAAAGGATTGTAGAGGATGATAGTAGTTTGGACGTAATAGTTTGGGTAGGAGGCATATATTTAGGCTAAGTGTTATGGGATTACAAAAGTGAAACAAAGCATGATACATGTGGGTGTACAATTACAGATTAAGAGCAGCAATTTACCAATTTATTACCAGTGACGAGAACACCCAGTGAGTATTTACTGTGGGAAGATAATTATTAATAATATATCTAATATTACCAAGACACAACTCTTAGTTAAAAAGCATCTGTGTATAAGGCTTGCTCATGGTGCATTAATATTGTGGTTTGAATCAAAATTCCTCAATAATCTTTACAGGGGATGTGCTTGTAATATTTTGGCAGCATTGGTCACAATTTGTGCTTAAAATCTTTCAATACTTACAGTTCAGTGGTCGGAACACGGACTTGGTGGGCCGAAGGGCCTGTTTCCACGCTGTATCTCAAAAGTCTAAAGATTACACAAGTTCTGTGGCAGATGAATCAATGCAAGGTCATTTTCCAAGTAAAACAATAATATTGTAATGAAGGAAAACTAAGAACTGCTGAAGAGCAAAAGGATTTGTGTCTGTGGGTTGGCCATTCACTGATGGCTAGTGCAAACCCATATAATGAAATTCAAAGGACACAATGCAATACTGATCTTTCTTGCAGTCAGATCGCGTCAGGAACTAAGATCCATTTTGAGCCCTGCACCCCAGAGCTATAATCAACAAAGTGGGATTCAGCAGAATGATGAAACAAAGAACTGCAGTTGTTGGTTTATACCAAAGATAGACACACGGTGGTGGGGTAACTCAACAGGTCAGGCAGTTTATTTGTAGAAAAAGGACTGGTGATGTTTTGAGTCAGGATCCTTCTTCAGGCTGAACATAGGCTCTGGAAGGGAGGGTGGGAGGGGGGTGATGGGGAGCTCTTCACTCCCATCCCTCCCCTTCGACCCCCTCCTTTCAGTCTGACAAAGAATCCTGACCTAAAACATCCTTTTTCTCCAGAGATGCTGCCTGACCCACTGTGTTTCTCCAGCACTTTGTGTCTATCTACAGAATAATACTGGAGATTAAAAAAATCAAATTGGAGAACGGATTGTATAAATGTGACTTGTATCCTCTTTCGTTTAGAAGGGTGAGGGCTATCCAATTGAGGTGTCGAAAAAAGATTAAGTGGAGCAGGTCCAACTTCCTGTGGTGAGGAATTGAGAATCATTTGATTTAGGTCTGGGAATTCAGGAGTATTTTTAACGCAATGGGGAGTGGAAATGGAAAATGTTCTTTATCTTGGTGTAATGGATGATGAATGGATTCAATCATGGCTAAGATTCACCGATTTCCTTTAAGAGCCTCAAAAGAAATGAATCAAGAGCAGATGATTGAAGTTCTGTTTTAAACCAGGCAATATCATTGATTAGTGAACAAGCTCTGAGAATGAATGGCCTTCTACAGTACCTTTGTCACTGGTTGCTGGTCCCATTAATAAATCACATTGCTGTTTATGAATGGGATTCAGTTTTACACAAATGTTATTGGCTTGAAATGATCTACCACTGAAGTTTTTATAGACCCAGACAAACTCCTGCAGCGATCCCTGCAGACATGCTGTTTGACTTCTACATGATGGAACAGGTGAATCCACAGCATTCTTTGAGCAAGGTCAGGCCAGTCTTTGCCATGAACGGTTTGGATGTCTGTTGTGCTCTAGATGTCGTCTTCCTTTCCTTTGCAGACTCTGTGATAAGAAAACAAGATTTTTCATTAGACACAAGGAACTGCAGATGCTGGAATTCTGAACAGAAAATACAAAGTGCTGGAGAAACTCAGCACGTCCACCCAGCTTTAGTAAACTAAACATGCTTGAATTTGGATCTAATGGTTCCAGCTTTTCGTTTGACAAAAACGGGCCAGGGCAAGGGAAATTATTTTGCCACGGATTGTTTAAAAGTGATGGAGATTATATTTCAGAACTGTTTAAAAGATTTTTAATGGTTTCACTATCAATCTGGCACCACAGGGAATCTGACTTGCATTCATTTTCTTGCAATCCATGTTATCTGACTTTACATCCCTCAAAGAATTAGAAAATGTATACTTCAAGGGAGAGGAAGATTGACGAAACTTCAAATCAGACTTAATTGGAAATTTCTCTGTTTATTATATATTTAGTTAGACATCTGTATGAAGGAGGAAATGCAAACGGAAAAGCGGCACAGTGGCACAGTGGTAGAGTTGCTGCCTTACAACACCAGAGAACCAAGTTCGATCCTGACTACGGGTGCTGTCTGGATGGAGTTTGTACATTCTCCCTGTGACTGTGTGGGTTTTCTCCAGGTTCTCCGGTTTCCTCTCACCTCCAAAGATGTACAGGTTTGGAGGTTAATTGGCTTGGATAAAAAATTATAAATTATCCCTAGTTTGTAGTGCTGGTGTAGAGGGATCGCTGGTTGGCACGGCCCAGTTGGTCGAAGGGCCTGTTTCTGTGCTATATCTCGATCGGCATGGAAGACCCAATGAAGTTGAAATCGGATGCCTCACCCATGCCTCATTTTCAGGGAGACGGCGGGGAGGGGGGAGACCACATGTGCACTCTCGTAATTTTGTCTGGATTAAAGAAGGCTCCAGACCATCAATTGCCAGGAAATTGGTGGTGGACCTCAATTTCCACAGGATTTTGGGAGAGTGCAGAGTTTTAGTCCCTTATTAAGGATGTAAGTACAGAGTCACTTAAAGGTTAACCACAGATATAAAGATAGTACACATCCATGATATCAGGATGTGTCAAGCCTTTTATAGCCAACTAGACAAAGGGGAACCCGTTGGGTCCCGTCCCCTCAATGCGCGGTTGCGGTGGAGGGGAGGGCGGCCTGCAGCGTCACACACACTAACCACCCCCACATTCACTAACCACCCCCCCCGCCCTTGATGTTATATAAATATTATACATTTGCTCCTTTTACCCGATCCTCCACCCTATCCACTCACGCATAACCCCCAACTGCGCAGGCGCGGCTAGAGAGGGGGGGTGTGGAGAGGGCGGGGCGGGGCATAGAGAGGGAGAGGGGTAGAGATTGAGGGGTGGGGGGGCGGCGTCACAAGGGAGGGCTGGATCCCAAACGCAATACTCCACCACTCACCCATTGGTCCCAATATTCACCATTACCTAGAGAGGAAGGGGGACACAGAGGGAGGGGGGGCAGAGGGGGAGGGAGGGGCAGAGAGAAAGGGGGGGCAGAGAGGGAGGGGGAGCAGAGAGGGGGGGGGCAGAAAGGGAGGGAACACAGAGGGAGGCGGTAGAGGCTGTAGCTACCCAGGTCGTAGAGCAGAAGCCTCCCCACCAGGCGCCGGGCCAGAGCAAGACTGCGGGTTGGCATGGACCCGAACGAGGGCCCCCTCTCCCATTTCCCTCCCCTCTCCTCCCCCCACCCCCTTCCTCTCTCTCTTTGTCTGTCCTGGGGAGGGGGTAGAGGCAGCACCTACCCCAGGCCGTAGTGCAGCAGACTCCCCAGCAGGCGCTGGGCTGTGGCCAGCGTGGACCCGAGCGAGACCCGGGTCTCGAGGACGGTTAAAAGCAGCGGAGGGCCGGACGATCGTGGCTTCCACGAGGGGAAGCCCACCCACCCGCCTGAAAGACGATCGGACGGGGGAGGCGGAGAGGAGTTCGTCCCCCGTGACGGTCAGGTGTGATCGGGATCACCAGTGAGGAAAAGGCGTCACGATTCCCCGAGTCCCTGCAATCGACAGAGGAATCACAGGGCTCCATAGAAGATTTCTCCCAGAGGGAGTGATGTCCGCCACGATCAACTTCCCATCACGCTGTCCCGCACCCTAACCCGCGCCTGCGTGGCGATAACAGTTGCTGCCGCAATATTCTAGAACTTCAAGGAGCCCAGCGGAGCGCGCAGCACGACCTGAGCAGCAGTTTAAAAACGCTAAGTGACAAATTTAAAGAAGTGAAAGTTAAGAAGCCACAAAGTACAGAAGACAGAACAGGGGTGACGTCACTCGCAGCCCAAGCAGAGGCAAGGCAGTCAGATCCGTTGTGATGTCATCAGTGAGACCATCCTGTTTATTTACCAAGTTATTTGATAAAACAGTTATAATGGGTGACATCAATCTACATATAGATTGGGTGAATCAAATTGGCAGGGGTGCTGAGGAAGAGGATTTCTTGGAATGTATGCGGGATAGTTTTCTAAACCAACATGTAGAGGAACCAACGAGAGAGCAGGCTATTCTCGACTGGGTATTGAATAATGAGGAAGGGTTAGTTAACAGCCTTGTTGTGCGTGTCCCCTTGGGCAAGAGTGACCATAATATGGTTGAGTTCTTCATTATGATGGAGAGTGACATTGTTAATTCAGAAACACGGGTCCTGAGCTTAAAGAAAGGTAGCTTCGAGGGTATGAGACGTGAATTGGCCAAGATAGACTGGCAAGTGATTCTTAAAGGGTTGACGGTGGATATACAATGGAAGGCATTTAAAGACTGCATGGATCAACTACAACAATTGTTCATCCCAGTTTGGCAAAATAATAAATCAGGGAAGGTAGTGCATCCATGGATAACAAGGGAAATCAGGCATAGTATCAAAACAAAACATGAAGCGTACAAATTAGCCAGCGAAAGCAGCCTACCAGAGAACTGGGAGAAATTCAGAGCCCAGCAGAAGAGGACAAAGGGCTTAATTAGGAAAGGGAAAATAGATTATGAAAGAAAACTGGCAGGGAACATAAAAACTGATTGCAATTTTTTTAATAGATATGTGAAGAGAAAAAGATTAGTTAAAACAAATGTAGGTCCCTTGCAGTCAGAAACAGGTGAACTGATCATGGGGAACAAGGACATGCAGACCAATTGAATAACTACTTTGGTTCTGTCTTCACAAAGGAAGACATAAATAATCTGCCGGAAATAGCAGGGGATCGCAGGTCAAATGAGATGGAGGAACTGAGTGAAATCCAGGTTAGCCGGGAAGTGGTGTTAGGTAAATTGAATGGAGTAAAGGCCGATAAATCCCCAGGACCAGATAGGCTGCATCCCAGGGTACTTAAGGAAGTAGCCCCAGAAACAGTGGATGCCTTAGTGATAATTTTTCAAAACTCTTTAGTTTCTGGAGTAGTTCCTGAGGATTGGAGGGTAGCTAATGTAACCCCACTTTTTTAAAAGGGAGGGAGAGAGAAAACGGGGAATTACAGATCAGTTAGTCTAACATCGGTAGTGGGGAAACTGCTAGAGTCAGTTATCAAAGATGGGATAGCAGCACATTTGGAAAGTGGTGAAATCATTGGACAAAGTCAGCATGGATTTACGAAAGGTAAATCATGTCTGATGAATCTTATAAAAATTTTTGAGGATGTAACTAGTAGAGTGGATAAGGGAGAACCAGTGGATGTGTTATATCTGTACTTTCAGAAGGCTTTCGACAAGGTCCCACATAAGAGATTAGTATACAAACTTAAAGCACACAGTATTGGGGGTTCAGTATAGATGTGGATAGAGAACTGGCTGGCAAACAGGAAGCAAAGAGTAGGAGTAAACGGGTCCTTTTCAGAATGGCAGGCAGTGACTAGTGGGGTACCGCAAGGCTCTGTGCTGGGACCCCAGCTATTTACAATATATATTAATGATTTGGACGAGGGAATTGAATGCAACATCTCGAAGATTGCAGATGACACGAAGCTGGGGGGCAGTGTTAGCTGTGAGGAGGATGCTAGGAGGCTGCAAGGTGACTTGGATAGGCTGGGTGAGTGGGCAAATGCATGGCAGATGCAGTACAATGTGGATAAATGGGAGGTTATTCACTTTGGTGGCAAAAACAGGAAGGTAGACTATTATCTGAATGGTGGCCGATTAGGAAAAGGGGAGATGCAACGAGACCTGGGTGTCATGGTACACCAGTCATTGAAAGTAGGTATGTAGGTGCAGCAGGCAGTGAAGAAAGCGAATGGTATGTTCGCTTCCATTCATAGCAAAAGGATTTGAGTACAGGAGCAGGGAGGTTCTACTTCAGTTGTACAGGGTCTTGGTGAGACCGCACCTGGAGTATTGCGTACAGTTTTGGTCTCCAAATCTGAGGAAAGACATTCTTGCCATAGAGGGAGTACAGAGAAGGTTCACCAGACTGATTCCTGCGATGTCAGGACTTCCATATGCAGAAAGACTGGAGAGACTTGGCTTGTACTTGCTAGAATTTAGAAGATTGAGGGGGGATCTTATAGAAACTTACAAAATTCTTAAGGGGTTGGACAGGCTAGATGCAGGAAGATTGTTCCCGATGTTGGGGAAGGCTGGGGATGTCCAGGACAAGGGGTCACAGTTTAAGAATAAGGGGGAAATCTTTTAGGACCGAGATGAGAAAAACATTTTTCACACAGAGAGTGGTGAATCTCTGGAATTCTCTGCCACAGAAGGTAATTGAGGCCAGTACATTGGCTATATTTAAGAAGGAGTTAGATGTGGCCCTTGTGGCTAAAGGAATCAAGGGGTATGGAGAGAAGGCAGGTAAGGTATACTGAGTTGGATGATCAGCCATGATCATATTGAATGGCGGTGCAGGCTCGAAGGGCCGAATGGCCTACTCCTGCACCTATTTTCTATGTTTCTTTGTTTCTATTTGAAATTCTTGGACATTTTCATAAATAACTGAGGAAATAATGCATTACATTTTCAGATTAGGCGATTTTTGACAATATGGCGTATATCTCAATCGGAATATGTAAAAATTTTACCGTTAGCGCGTTGTGTTTTCGAGGAGATATGAATCGTAGACAAGCACACACAATCAGAGTTTAATAGTTATAAGCTATGATCTTTTTATAAAGGTAATCACTGCTGTCATATCGTAATAGGGATGTTGGGTGGCACAGTGGCACAGCTGGTAGAGCTCCTGCCTCACAGCGCCAAAGACCGGTTAACAATCCTGACCTCAAGTGCTGTTGTGTGGTGTTTGCACGTTCTTCCTGTGACCCCGAGGGTTTCTCTCCGGTGCTCCGGTTTCCTCCCACGTCCAGAAGATGTACGGGATGTAGGTTCATTTTCCTCTGTAAATTAGCTGTAGTGCGTAGGGAGTGGATGTTAAAGTGGGATAACATAGAACCAGTATGAATAGGTGATCGATGGTAAGCATGGACTCGGTGAGCCGAAGATTCTGTTTCTATGCTGTATCGTTTAATCGATTCATTTAATCAACCGTGTCCAGAAGATTCCCCGAAATACCAAAGTGATCATCATAATAAAATCTTTATTGGATTTATTTTATCAAAGGACAAGCTTTGGCCAGGGCAAAGGGGATTAAAATAAAAACTGGGTGGAACTCAGCAGGTCAAGCAGCATCTGTGGAGGCAAAGGTATAACTGGCCTTTCAAGCTGGGTGCAGGGGTAAGAGGGGATAATGCCCATGGTCTTCCTTAACACAGCATCGATGGTCTTTTACATCAACCTGACAGTAGTTGGAGCCCCAGCTAAACTTCTCATCCAAAGGACTGCACCAGTCGGGCACCATTTCTCAGTCACCTACTTGTCAACCAAAGTTTTTGAAGGAGGAGTTTTCATGTTATGCAGCGCCACCTGCTGCACAGGAGGAGCAACGGGTACTCCCACCCTACACAGTCCACCAAACAGTACAGGAGTAATTTTTCATATAACATGGAAAAAATATATAGCTGGAAAGGGTACAGGAAAGATTTATGATGTTGCCAGGACTCAAGGGCCTGAGCTCCAGGGAGAGGTTGACCAGGCTAGGACTTTATTCCTTGGAGTGCTGGAGGATGAGGAATGATCTTATAGAAGTGGGTATGATCATGTGATGAATAAATAAGGGTAAAAGCACGGAGTGGCAGATCTGAGTCAGAACCTATTTATGCATTCTGGTCTTCTGCAACAACCCATCCCAAGGAACACTGAGCAGTCTTGTGAAGGACACTAAAATTCCACTCCCAATAGGAGGAAGCTGCTAATCCCAAAAGTTCAAAACAACGTGAGAAGGGAAAAGTGGCAGAGCTGGTAGAACTGCTGCCTCACCGCACCAGAGACCTGGTTCAATCCTGACCTCAGGTGCTGTCCATGTGAAGTCTTTATGTTCTCCCTGTGACTGCGTGGGTTTTTCCCGGGTGCTCCGGTTTCCTCCCCTCTTTCTCCAAAACGCCCTGATTTGTGGGTTAACTGGCCTCTGTGAATTTGCCCCTTGGGAGTTGATGAGCAAGTGGGATAACATAGAACTAGTGTGAACAGGTGATCGACGGTCAGTGTAAACCCAATGGGCTGAAGCCTGTTTCCTTGCTGTATCTCCAAACTAAAGAACTGGAAGTATTAAAAAGACAGGATGTACCTGTAGAAAGTCAGATGATGGTGAATCTGTGGAATTCATTGCTGTGGAGACCGTCATTAAGTACTGACAGAAGATTGACAGATTCTTAATTAGTCAGGGGGTCAGCAGAGTAGACTTGATGGGCCGAACGGCCTAATTCTGCTACTATAACTTATGAATTTATGAACATTGAGGTCCAATGTCCTTTCATAACCCAAGACTTGGGACACAGTGAGGATACAGTCCACACTGGTCAAACAGTGGACAAGTGGTCAAAACCTGTCAATTAGGATGGCACAGTGGTAGCGTTGCTGCCTTACAGCGCCAGCTACCAGGGTTCGATCCTGACTATGGGTTGGTAGGGAGCTTTTGCATTTGCATTTTTCAGCTTGAAATTGTGCAATCTGGTGCATACTGTTGCGAGTCTTTTAACTTACACTTGAATGCAACATTTATGCTTCAAATTGGATTAGGTATGAATAAGGTTAGGCAAAATTACATGCCTAACTACATTCCACAGTGGAGCCAGGCTCTGATCAACAGGTGCAACACATGAATGACAATATATTCATGTATGGAAATCAGATTATAATTTCATTTCGGAGTCACGTGAGTGACTTCGTGAAGAGCCCGCCGGCACGCATGCGCGACATATCGTCGCAACGCATTGCTGCCGACAGCTGGCGGTGGGGCGCGCTCCTCGCCAGCCCTTCATAAGGAGCCGCTTAGGTAAGTTTAAACTAACCTTAAGTTGGTTGGCCCTTGCTGTCGGTTTTGTCTTTCAGCAAGGGTGCGGATTGGAGTATTCGAAATGTCTGGTCGAAGTCGTCGTTTGACCGGCCCGGCGCCCTCATCGTTTACACCTGGGGCCGGGAAGAAGGCGGGGAAACCGTTGGCATCTGCTGCTGCAGGTCGGGACCCGCTGAGTCGCCACAGCTCCGAGGAGGAGTGCGTGGAGGAGGACGACGGGGTGCCTCCTGAAAGGGTGGACCCTGCCACAAGTTCGCCTTTGGCGACAACGGGGAAGGGGTCTCGTGCTGCGGCCCGACCCCCCTCCGCAAGCCCTTCATCAAAAGGCAGCAGAGGAGCCCGTAAGCCTAACCTGGTTCGGGCCAAGGCTCCACCAGCCGCCATGGGGCGGTCTGGTGCAACGGCGGGACCTGGGTCTGTAAGGTCTGCTATCCAACTCCCAACCCCCGCCGCCGGGACGGGGGGCTTGGGTACGGTCCCGCCTCGGTCGCCGAGTCCACCATGGATGGGTGGACGAGACCATGCGTCGGCACCGTCCAAAATGTGGAAAGCCGGCAAGCCCGCGCGGGCGTCGCTCCATGCTTCTGCTGGAGTCGACCCCAAGCCGTCAGGGCCCTTTGTGGCAACGGTTTCTGCTCCCGCCAAGAAGAGGCGGTTGGACACCTTGCCCGCGCGGGAATCGCACGGTTTCGCTGCGGCGGCCGAAAGCGATCCATTCCGGCACCGAGATCACTTCTCAGAGGTGCGGGCCGATGATAGGAGCCCCGGCATGTTTTCTGAGCCGGAGGACTCCGACCACCCGAGTGTTCAGGGTGGTGGGCGTATTGACCGCATCGAGCGGCTGCTGGAGCTGTTGCTCCATAATCAACAGCAGTACGCACCCACGGATATCGACAGGCACAGGGCCACCTCGCCAGCTTCTCTCATCAGCGAGCCACAAGGGGAAGAAGGGTTTGACCCTACACCAACACCGTCGGAGCCACCGACAGCTGAGCTACTGGACGTGGCGGCCAAATTTGCTGCACCAGTCACAACTGGACTTCCGCTTCAACCAAAACTGGCAGCAACAGTAGACTTTCTCACGAATCATCGGCTGCAGGAGGAAGTACTTTCGCAGGCCACTCAGCGCCACAAGCCCCCGTCCAACTGTAATGCCCTCAACGTGCCTCTGGTCAATACGCCCATATGGGGCAACATCGGCGTGGCTGTCCGCCATCAGGAGGTCAAACTCCAGCGGATCCTCAAACTCCTCACGGCCGGTATTACCGCCTTTGCGCGGTCGGTTGATGGTACTGATCTGTCATTGGACCAAGAGGATGCGTTGGCGCTGTTATGTGCCACCCAGCACGAAATCAATGATTTTCGGAAAAATAGCATCCGCCCTTCTATCAACCCAAAATTTGCTGGGTTGTGTAAACCACCACCGCCACCGCCGCCCCGACAACTCTTCGGAGAAGACCTTCCGAAGAGGGTCAAGGAGCTTGACGAGTTAGCCAAAACGGTGGGACTTATGCGATCTCAGATCGCCCCCAGACCGATGGTGCCAAAAGCTCCTCCTGCTCGACCGCGAGGTCCGGTCGCACCAGCACCAAGACCATATGCTGCTACTATCGTCAGCCCAACCCAGCACCTCCTCGGCCACCCAAGTATGTCAGGGACCGCCGGTGACCATGGAGGTAAGGTGGTCTGGTTTTCTTTCTCCTGCCCCTTTAATCTCACATGTTGGAGGGCGACTCCGGTTCTTTGCTGAAGCTTGGACATCAGTTACTTCAGATAAATTTGTTTTACAAAATATTCGGGGTCATTCTATTGAATTTATTCACGGGAACATCCCTCCATCCCAGCATATGCCTAAACGGAAGTTTACGCTGTCTGCCGTTGAGCAGGCAGCAGGCACGGCTGAAATTTTTCGTTTGGAACAAAAAGGCGTGATAGAGAAAACTATTCACGTGCCCATTGAATTCGTCTCCAATATTTTTACTAGGCCAAAAAAGGATGGAGGGTGTCGGGTGATTATTGACTTGACCCAGTTGAATACTTTTGTAACATACACACATTTCAAAATGGACACCTTTGAGACAGCCAAATCACTGATTTCGCATGGTTGCTTTATGGCATGGATTGATTTGAAAGATGAATACTATTCAGTATCCATCCGGAAACATCACCGGAAATTTTTGAAATTTGTCTGGATGGATCAGCTCTGGCAATATAGGGCCTTACCAAATGGGCTTACTACCGCCCCTAGGCTCTTTACTAAATTACTCAAACCTATTATGGCCCAATTACGCATACAACATCATATTGTAATGGCTTATTTAGATGATATTTTGATTATTGGCAACACTCTGGAAGCAGCTGAAAGGGCTGTTTCGGCTACTGTCACTGTATTTCAGCAGCTAGGGTTTATAGTCCATCCAGACAAATCGAAGTTTCACCCATCCCAGGTTATGGATTATTTGGGTTTCACGGTGGACTCTATTCAAATGAGGGCCACCATTCCATTTCACAAGGTTGAGGATGTCTCCCTTGCATGTCAGGATCTCGCATCCGCCAGTATACCATCTATTCGGCATACAGCTAAGGTGATTGGGAAAATCGTAGCTTTATTTCCGGCAGCCCGGTTTGGGCCTTTGCATTATCAAAATCTGCAAAGGGCCAAGATTGCTGCGTTAAAAAAAGAACGCTGGTCATTTTGACAGACCTATGGGGCTGCCTTCTGATGCTAAGGTTGAGCTACAATGGTGGGTGTCCAATATTGGCAGGGCATTCAAACCCATTGTTGTGCCCAATCCGGTGGTATATTTGCAAACTGATGCAAGCTCTCTAGGCTGGGGAGCTGCGGACAGCTCTTCTAGTTGTGGAGGCAGGTGGGATCCCCTTGAAGCTAGCATGTTGCTACTACAAGGGATTAACTATTTAGAGCTGCTTGCAGCATTTCACGGACTGCGGGCGTATTGTGCTAATCTTAGTGGAACTCATGTCCGTCTCCAAATAGACAACACCACAGCGGTGGCATATTTAAACCATATGGGCGGTACCAGGTCAGTCTCTTGTGACAAATTGGCTAATACTATTTGGTTCTGGTGTATTGATCGGGATATTTGGATTTCAGCCACCTATTTGCCAGGTAGGCTTAATACTGTGGCAGACACCAGGTCACGCAAATTCAATGATAGTATTGAGTGGATGCTGCATCCTCAAATATTTGCCCAAATTACAGCCAAATTTGGCCAACCGGATATAGACCTTTTTGCGTCCCGGTTGAACCATCAGGTACCGACATATGTTTCATGGGAACCAGACCCTGGGGCATTAGCGATTGATGCGTTCTCGCTAGACTGGGGGAATTGGTTTTTCTATGCATTCCCCCCGTTTTGCCTCATCAGTCGGGTATTACAAAAAATCAAGATGGATTCTGCCAGAGGCATTCTTGTCATACCCGACTGGCCTACGCAGCCTTGGTATCCGGTGGTCTCTGACATGATTAGTCAACCTTGGGTCCCTCTAGAGGGTTGCCCACATTTGGTTTCTCACCCTGTTTCACGGGAGTTACACCCCTGCCATGCCTATCTAAAATTACTGGCTTGCAGGTTCTGACCAGGCCATGGATGCAGTATGGCCTCACCACCCGGACCATGAACATCATTGGAGCATCATGTCGAGAGTCAACCAGGCGGAGATATCTCTCCCACATCACCAAGTGGGAAGCCTACTGCAGTCGCTCTCACATCACCTATGATGATGTCTCCATAGCCGACGTCCTGGAATTCCTCGCGGGGTTGCACCACGATGAGCACTTGAGTTACAGTGCCATCAACAGCGCAAGGAGTGCGCTATCATTCTACCTCAACATCGAGGTAGGATCGAACAGGCTAGTGTCCAGGCTGATGCGGGGAATATTCAATCTAAATCCGCCGACACCACGCTACAACATCACCTGGGATGTCAGGGATGTACTTACCCTGCTCAGGTCGTGGTCACCCATGGAAGGGTTACAGCTGGACCAACTCACTATGAAATTGGTGATGTTACTAGCGCTGACTTCAGCACAGCGGGTTCAGACGCTCCACAAACTACGTATTGACAGGATGACGTCCACCCCTGGAGAAGTAGTCTTTTTCATCGATGAGCTACTCAAGCAGCATAGACCTGGGTGCACAGGGCTGCAGATGAAGTTCCCGGCATACCCTGCAGATGCTCGGCTATGTTTAGCCACTCACATCCGTTACTACATCAAGGTGACGAGGAGCATCAGAGGAATGGAGTTGTACCTGCTTGTCACTCACAAAAGACCTCACCATCGAGTGACAGTCCAGACGATATCCAGGTGGCTCCGGATCGTCCTGGATAAGGCAGGTATTGACACTAATGTGTTTAAATCTCACTCCACCAGGGCTGCATCTACGTCGGCGGCGAGGGTCATGGAGGTGCCCATGGACCATATCCTCGCCACAGCAGGATGGGCGAATGAAGCTGTGTTCCAGCGGTTCTATAATAAGCCTGTTGCTGCTCCCCTTCAGTTCGCAGAGGCCGTGCTGAACGCCGGGCGAGAACGTGGGGATGTCCCTGATTAAAAGGGCGTTATTTGTTGTGTTATTAATAAATCTTCTTTTTGTTTCAGTATAACCTCGTTTCATCAACTTGTTTACTCCAATCCATCCTTGCTAGTGGTGTGTCCGCATGGACGTTGTCCAGGGCGTGTAATCACAGAAGCTTTGAAGTCTTCACGAAGTCACTCACGTGACTCCGAAATGAAATAGTAAGATTGAACGAGAACTTACCAGTTTGAAGGTTGATCTTTATTTCATGAGGAGTTGCGGTGAGGGATTTCGTGCCCTCCGCTCCCAACCCTCGATCATCTTCAGCTGGTAATCAGCGTCTCTTTAAATCTTACTATGCCAAATCATTTCTGTTGTTGTTTCTGTGATTCCACACCGCTGCTTTGAAGAATGTCGCGCATGCGTGCCGGCGGGCTCTTCACGAAATCCCTCACCGCAACTCCTCATGAAATAAAGATCAACCTTCAAACTGGTAAGTTCTCGTTCAATCTTACTATTCATGTTGTTATGCATATATATAGAGAAACAAAAACCTAGAAACAAGGCAAGAGGAGTTGGACTTCCACCACTGTTCTGCACAAATAAATCAATCAACCTTACCCTTTGACTACAGAAACAAGACGAAAATAATATTCAATCATATATGGTTCAATGAAATTATGATATATATGTAAAACATATATATGGAAACGGGGCCTTCAGCCCACCAAGTCCACACTGACCAGCAATCTACCTTACATCAGTTGTATCCTATGCGCCACGGACAATTGACAGAAGCCAATTAACCTACAAACCTGCACTTCTTTCGAATGTGGGAGAAGCCGGAATATCCAGAGAAAACCATGTGGTCATAAGGAGAATGTACAAATACTGTACAGACAGCACCCGTAGTCAGGATCAAATCTGGGTCTGTGGTGCTGCAAGACAGCAACTCTACCGCTGCACCACCGTGCCACCCCATTACATTCTTTTTGCTGTAATATATTTATTATGGTATCACGTCAATAAAGATGAACACATGATTATAATTTCTTCCCTTAGTTGGATAACACACATCTCCAGTCAATGTGTTTTATGGCTGGTTTTCAACCTCTTCAGTCTGAAGGTCTCGACCCGAAACATCACCTATTCTTTCTCTCCAGAGATGCTGCCTGTCCTGCTGAGTTATTCCAGCTTTTAGTGTCTATCTTCAGTTTAAACCACCATCTGCAGTTCCTTCTTACACTCTTTGTTAAGCAAAACAGGTCTTATTCTCATAATATTATTCACCTCAACTAAGTATTTTCTTCACCACCATTGCTACAGAGAATACAATCCCAGTTATCAATTCTTTCTTCAAAGTGAAAAAAAAATTCCAGCCCCACCAATATGTTCATAAATCGCCCCTGGATCTTCTCAAAAGCAATTGCACCCTTTCTATGGTGTGCCACAGTCTTACAGCATGGAAACAGGCCCTTCATCCCAACTTGTCCATGCAGATCAAGATGCCCCATCTAAACTAGTACCATTTATCCGCATTTGACCCATATCCCTTTAAACCTTGTGTGTGTGTGTGTGTGTGTGTGTGTGTGTGTGTAAGGGTGTGTTTTAGGTTGTGTGTGAGAGTGTGTGTTAGGTTGTGTGTGAGAGTATGTGTTAGGTTGTGCGTGAGAGAGTGTGTCAGTGAAGCGGCGACAACACCCCGAGTGAGCGGAGACTTGGCGATGTCTAGGGAGCGTTTCCCCCTCTCCCCCCCTCCCCGGGAATGCGGGCCGGCCCAGATGCCCTGTGTCCAGCTGGGGTCCAGGGGAGGTGAGGGTCAGTGACATGTTCGTCCGGGGGAGGTGAGGGACAGTGACCCGGGGGTCGGGCATCGGAGCGGTGCCTTAACCCGCGATTCATCCCCGCGGCTCCGGAGACGGCACCGACGCCCGCACTCACCCGGTTCACTCCTGGCAACTCCATGCGGTGTGGACAGAGCGGCCGACGGCCACAGAACCGCCGCAGGTGAGGGCGGGAGGTGTGAGCGGTGCCTGGGGGTGGGGGGGGGGGAGGTCGGTGCTGGGACCGCCACCGTGTCTCACCTCTCACACGATCTGCATGGGAATGTGAATGCGGGTGAGGCTGCATCTATAGAGCGGTAGACAAAAATGGTGGAGAAATGCTTGAGTCTGAACAAGAGTCAAACTCAGACATAGATGCTGCCTCACCCGCTGAATTTCTCCAGCATTGTTGTATACATTGCCATTTTAAATAGTGTGCGATGGGCTTAAGCCAATTAAATTGCTCGTCCTTTACGGGGGAACCCGCCGACAAAAAAACTATTATCATTGGTTTGTGTGGAGGAGTGTGACTTTATTTATTTATTCATATATTTTTTAAAAGATTTTTTTGAGCGTGAGAACTTCTGTCATCAGCTTGAGAGCGTGAGAATTTCCTCAAATGCGTTAGTCTCACGCTCAATGCATGAGAGTTGGCAGCCCTGGCTGATATACAGCTAGGCCATTTTGATCAAGTATATAGCTGGAAAGGGTGCCTTTGCTGAACTGAGACTAGCTGCTGAATGGTGCCAGTTTTTCTGTGGCCCAGATAAGAGCTGCAGAGAAAGAATGGGAAATCTGCAGCAGTCTTACAATGAGGTGTAAAATGCATGGAACTGATTGGGTCAATGCAAACCAGATGTACATAGTGTAAATAATGTTGCAAAGCCTTATTTGGATATTTGTTGATTGGTTGAAATGTTAAGCTTTGTTTGGGTTGCCTGAATCTCAGGGCACATGTTGCATTATTCATCTGTGTTAGCTTCTTTCTAGAAGCTCCTTTCGAATACAATGTATTGGTTACTGTGTTATTGGGTTGGGGAACTACCCATCATGTATTGTATTAATTGATATGCGTTATTGGACTGTATAGAGACCACCCCCATTTGGTCCAGCCCCTCAAGGTTCGGGGACCTATAAAAGGTGGCTCCCATGAGGTCCGATGTTGACCTGGAAGAACACTTGGGACTGCGTGACCTTTTGGAGTGTCTCTGCTTGCACGAGGTTAGAAGGGCTTGGCCAAGCAGATGCAAGGATCGAACCCGCGGTGGTTAGGTATTGTATAGAGGAACTGTTACTGCATTATCCAAATTAAAGTTTAGTTGCTCAAGTGCTTCATTCAGTATTTTATTGACTGAAACTAGACTGTGGGGGGAGGGGAATGGGGAGCTTAGAACAAGCTATTTACATTTGCACAGTTTTAAGGGCAGTAAGAATAATTACAGTCTGAACAATGTGCCAAGCCATCAGAAAACTAGCTGCCACCATGAGTATTTAACATTCGATGTTTATATCCCTGCTGACTACAGAATTACTTTTACTAGATCCATTAACATTGACTTGTTAAAAACACAAAGTGCTGGAATAACTCAGCGGGCCAGGCAGCAGACGTGGAGGGAATGGATAGGCAATGGCTCAGGTAAGGACCCTTCTTCAGACTCAAGACTGGCTGACCTGTTGAATTCTCGCATCATTTTGTGATTTGGTCAATTCTGCGCTGATGTTTCAAAATGCCAGATACCTAGAGAAACCCAGAAGTTCAAGATAATATAGGAAGAGATGTGGAAGTATTTAAAAAAAAGATGGCAGGCTGTTAACATAGAGGTGCCAAAGTCCATTGACAAAACAAGAGTTGGAGACACTGTGAGGGTGCAGTCCACACTGGTCAGTGCTCGACATGGCAGAAGACAGCGCTGACGCACACGCACCACAACTCCATTCAAGCAGAACCCATCGAAAGACAACTGTATGACTGCTAAACATTGAGGTCTGTTGATGTTTACGAGGATTTTCTCCAACGTGGCAATCTGGGAAATGTAACTGCAATAGTAAGTTCATGGATCGTTTTACTTACAGGATAATTTCCTCCATTAATGCTCTTGGAGGGCGCGCAGACGGTTGCCAAACCCAGGCAGGCACCAGGGGCAGCCTGCCTGGAGTGGGTCCGTGCTTCCTGCTTGCCCCCGAAGACCACGGACCAGAAGGAGAAGAGAGTTGGCAAACACCGGTGGACGCTGGACAAAGGGCCAGATAGAACCAGGGTAGTCTAACCATCCACAGCTTCAAGGTCGGCTGCAGGTGGCGCCCCCACCCACCCACCCACCCCCTGGGGCATGAAGATTGAAGGCCCGGAGAGGAGAGAAGGACGGCTCACTGGTGAATCACATGAGGAGATGGCTGCAACAGGCCTTCATGACAGCCTAGACTGTTTAAAATGGCACCTCGCTGATGCTACTGTTACATATGGATCACCTGTTCGCACTAGTATGTTGCACTACTTTCTCATCCACTCTCCACATCAAGGGTTCCCAACCTGGGGTAAATTTACCCCCAGCAGGTAAATTTGGTGATTCTGGATTTGTACATATTTTTTCTAATTGACTGACTGTTTGGTTCTGGTTCTGGATCTGTTCATCATTAGTTGTTGAATAAGTGAAATAATATTGTTATGTGCTATTAAAGTTACCAGGGGTAAACGGGACGAAAAAGGTTGGGAACCCCTGCTCTACACACCAGGGGCAATTTACAGAGGCTCATTAACCTACAAACCCGCACGTCTTTGGGATGTGGGAGGAAACTGGAGCACCCGGAGAATGTGCAATCTCCACACAGACAGGATCGACCTAAGGTCAGGAGCGAAGTGGAAAAATATCCCTAATCTGGCCTGATTTAACTAATAAATTTAATGCACGACATTAGTACACGAGTCAGCCTGATCATTGGTCTTAATTATTCCACTAATCTTAATTCTAATCATCCAAACACATTGACGGCATTCTGTGCAGTGTTTAATCTAATGTTATCGGATTCATTGATTGGCATCAATTTTGATAAAGCTTGCACAGTTTGAAGGGCAGTGGGAATGTTTGCAAACTAAACAATGAGCAAAGCCATCTGCAAACTAACTGACACCATCAGTCTTTTACATTCAATCCTTGCATACATGCTAACTACAGACCTACCTTCTCTAGATCTACCAACATTGACATTCAAAAGGCAAGGTGAAGGGGTAACTCAGTGGATCAGGCAGCATCTGTGGAGGGAATGAATGTTTTGGGTCGGGACCCTTCTTCAGACTCCAATCATCTATCCATCCATCCACCAAAGCTGCCTGACCCACTAAGTAACTGCAGCACTCTGTGTCCTTTACTTTACTCAGTGTCCTTTCACTATACTTTAGAGATACAGCTCCGAAACAGGCCCTTCGGCCCACCGAGTCAGTGCTGACCAGCGATCCCTGTACACTAACCCCATCCGACACACTAGGGACAATTTACAAATTTACTGAAGGCAATTAACCTACAAACCTGCATGTCTTTTGAGTGTGGGAAGAAACTGGAGCACCCGGAGAAACCCCACACAGTCACAGGGAGAATGTTCAAATTCAATAGACAATAGGAGCAGGAGTAGGCCATTTCGGCCTTTCGAGCCAGCACCGCCATTCACTGTGATCATGGCTGATCATCCACAATCAGTATCCCATTCCTGTCTTCTCCCCACATCCCCTGACTCCACTATCTTTAAGAGCTCTATCTAACTCTCTCTTGAAAACATCCAGAGAATTGGCGTCCACTGCCTTCTGAAGCAGAGAATTCGACAGATTCATAACCCTCTGTGTGAAAAAATTTATCCTCATCTCCGTTCTAAATGGCTTACCCCTTATTCTTAAACGGTGGCCCCTGGTTCTGGACTCCCCCAACATCGGGAATATGTCCAAACCTTTAATAAACATATTTATTCTTCTAAATTCTTGAGTATACAAGCCCAGTTGCTCCATTCTATCAACATATGACTGTCCCGCCATCCCAACAATTAACCTCATTAACCTATGCTGCACTCCCTCAATAGCAAGAATGTCCTTCCTCAAATTTGGAGACCAAAACTGCACACAATATTCCAGGTGTGGTCTCACTGGGGTCCTGTACAACTACAGAAGGACTTCTTTGCTCCTATACTCAACTCTTCTTGTTATGAAGGCCAACATGCCATTCGCTTTCTTCACTGCCTGCTGTACCTGCATGCTTTCTTTCAGTGACAGATAAACAAGGACCCCCAGACCTCGTTGTACTTCCCATTTTCCCAACTTGACACCATTCAGATAATAATCTGCCTTTCTGTTTTTGCTACCAAAGTGGATAACCTCACATTTATCCGCATTAAACTTCATCTGCCATGCATCTGCCAGCTCACCCAACCTGTCCAAGTCACCCTGCATCCTCATAGCATCCTCCTCACAGTTCACACTGCCACCCAACTTTGCATCATCTGCAAATTTGCTAATGTTACTTTTAAATCCTTCATGTAAATCATTAATATATATTGTAAATAGCTGCGGTCCCAGGACCGAGCCTTGCGGTACTCCACTAGTCACTAGCTGCCATTTTGAAAGGGACCCGTTAATCCCTACTCTTTGTTTCTTGTCTGCCAACCAATTTTCTATCCATGTCAGTACCCTACCCCCAATATCATGTGCTCTAATTTTGTCCACTAATCTCCTACTGTGGGACCTTATCAAATGCTTTCTGAAAGTCCAGGTACACTACATCCACTGGCCCTCCCTTGTCCATTTTCCTAGTTACATCCTAAAAAAAAATCCAGAAGATTTCCCCTTCATAAATCCATGCTGAATCCTGTCACTGCTATTCAAATGTGCTGCTATTTCATCTTATATAATTGACTCCAGCATCTTCCCTACCACTGGTGTCAGGCTAACTAGTCTAAAATTCCCTGTTTTCTCTAGCCTGCCTTTCTTAAAAAGTGGGATAACATTAGCTGCCCTTCAATCCACAGGAACTGATCCTGAATCTATCGAACATTGGAAAATGATCACCAATGCATCCATGATTTCTAGAGCCACTTCTTTAAGTACCCTGGGATGCAGGCCATCAGGCCCTGGGGATTTATCAGCCTTCAGTCCCATCCGTCTACCCAACACCATTTCCTGTCTAATGTGAATTTCCTTCAGTTTCTCCATCACCCTAGATCCTCTGGCCACTAGTACATCAGGGAGATTGTTTGTATCTTCCTTAGTGAGCATGGATCCAAAATACCTGTTCAACTCATCTGCCATTTCCTTAATCCCCAAAATAAATTCACCTGTTTCAGTCTCCAAGGGTCCAACTTTGGTCTTAACTAATGTTTTCCTCTTCACATACCTATAGAAGCTTTTACTATCCCCCTCTATATTCTTGGATAGCTTACCTTAGTAGGTTATCTTTTCTCCCCGTATTGCCTTTTTAGTTATCTTCTGTTGCTCTTTAAAAGATTCCCAATCCTCTGGCTTCCTGCTCATCTTTGTAGGTATGTTACAAAACTTACCTTTAGCGGCGCTGCACTTCTGCCGCTCCCCGTGTGCGCGACTTTCGCGCCTTGCAGAGGGGGGCGGGCTTAAAGTGCCGTTTTTCAACAGGCAGGACAAATCGATCAATGTCGGGCGATTTGGTTGCTGAAGAAAAATCGCTCCGACATTTCATGAATGGTGGTATTTTTAAATTACTCTAGATTATTTATTAACTAGAGTAATTTAAAAATCACCTTCAAAAGCCGTGAGCGCAGACAACCGGAAGCATTTTCCGTAGGGGAGAAAAAAAGGTAAATACTTTATTTTTATATTAAAAGTTGGTTTTTCGGGAGGCATTAATAATATTTTTATGTTGCGAAATGGGGTCCCCAAAAAATGTATGAACCCCCAGTATTTTTCCCCCCGACTTCACCGCTAACTGCAACGTTCCAATCCACCGCATTCCACTAAAACCCACTCGCTAGTTGATTTAAATGGCCATTAATTTACAGGAATCAAACACTAAATTCCTTCCATTTGGCCCAGAAATTCATGAAAATTAGATTTAAAAATCATGTTATATTGTGGATTATTGTGTGAATGTTATTTGGACACTTAGGCAATTTTAAAAAAGTTTATCTTTTCTTAAGAAATGGATAGATGTTTAGATCTACTCATTGAATTTTGTAATTAGCTACAATTAGATAACTAACTAATTATATGCTTTAATTTCAGGTAATCCAAGTAAGATTGTTTAATATTTGTTTCAGAATGCTTCAATCTATAATAACTGAAAATTTCATTGAGTTCTCTTAATTTTTAAGAATGTTATGGACTTTTAACTTTTCCAGATCACAGCTTTTGAGTTAAGTCAATTGAAAGGCAATGGGAAGCAAGATGCTCATTTCCGAGTATGAAAATGGCCATAACTTTCTTAATACTGAAGATATGAAAGTAAATTAGGTGTCAAATTAAACTTCCTTTTATGCTTTATCTGAAGGGTTAAATTGCAGACTTGATTTTTAAAATCTCAAAATTTTGTAACATTGCTAATCTTTGCTATGTTATACTTCTCTTTTATTTTTATTCTGTCCCTGACTACCCTTGTCAGCCATGGTTGCCCCTTATTCCCCTTGGAATCTTTCTTCCTCTTTGGAATGAACTGATCCTGCACCTTCTGAATGATTCCCAGAAATACCTGCCATTGTTGTTCCACTGACATCCCTGTTAGGGTATCTTTCCAGTCAACTTTGGCCAGCTCCTCCCTCATGGCCCATAGTCCCGTTTGTTCAATTGTAATACTGACACTTCCGATTTTCCCTTCTCCCTCTCAAATTGTAGATTAAAACCTATCATATTATGGTCTCTCCCTCCTAATGGCTCATTTACTTCGAGTTCCCTTATCAAATCAGGTTCATTACACAACACCAAATGCAGAATTGCCTTCTCCCTGGTAGGCTACAGTACAAGCTGCTCTCAGAATCCATCATGGAGGCACTCCACAAACTCCCTTTCTTGGAGTCCAGTACCAACCTGATTTTCCCAGTCTACCCGCATGTTGAAATCTCCCATAACAACCATAGCATTAACTTTGCAACATGCCAATTTTAACTCTTGATTCAACTTGCACCCTATATCTAGGCTACTGTTTGGGGGCCTGTAGATAACTCCCATTAGGGTTTTTTTACCCTTACAATTCCTCAGTTCTATCCATACTGACTCCACATCTCCTGATTCTATGTCACCCCTCGCAAGGGCCTGAATTTCATTCCTCACCAACAGAGCAACCCCACCCCCTCTGCCCACCTGTCTGTCTTCTCAAAAGGACCTATACCCTTGAATATTCAGTTCCCAGCCCTGGCCCTCTTGCAGCCATGTCTCAGTAATTCCCACAACATCATACTTGCCAATTTTTAACTGAGCCTCAAGATCATCCATTTAATTTCTTATACATCGTGCGTTCATATACAACACTTTCACTTCAGTATTCACCTCCCATCTCACACCGGTCACTATTGGCCCTTACCTTATCCTTCTCATTAATTTGGGAGTCTTTTGTAACTTCCCCTTTAACTCCATCTTTATACTCACTCCCTCCCCCCCACTATTTAGTTTAAACCCACACGTGTAGCCCTAGCAAACCTGCCTGCCAGAACGTTGGTCCCCCTCCAGTTAAGGTGTAACCCGTCCCTTTTGTACAGGTCACCCCTACCCCAGAAGAGATCCCAGTGGTCTATTAATCTAAATCCTTGCTCCCTGAACCAGCCACCCAGCCACACATTCAGATCCCCTATCTCCCTGTTCCTGCCCTCACTAACACGTGGTACTGGAAGCAATCCAGAGATAACCACCCGAGAACTCCTGCTTTTCAGTCTTCTTCCTAACTCTAAACTCGCGTTGCAGAACCTCCTTCCTCTTCTTCCTGACGTCGTTTGTGCCCACATGCCCAACTACTTCCGGCTGTTCAACTTCCCTCTCGAGGATGTTCTATTGTGATATCTCGAGGATGTTCTATTGTAATATCTTGAACCCTGGCACCAGGGAGGCAACAGACCAGCCTCGAGTTTCACCTGCCGCCACAGAATCTCCAGTCCGCACCTCGGACAATGGAGTCACCCACCAGTATAGCTCTGCCCGACGTTGGTCTCGCCAGTCAAGTCTCATCGCTAGGATTGGAGCCACCGCCTAGTCTGCCGCGTGGACTGGAAGTGTCCTCTGCCCCGACAGCTCTCAAAAGGGTTTACCAGTTTTCATTTGACACAACCACTGGGGTCTCCTGCACTCCACGGCTACTCCCCTTTCTCCCAGTCACCCACCTTCGTTCTTCCTGTATCCTTGGCGTGACACCCTCACTGTAGGTCCTGTCCACCAAACTCTCGTTTGGCCGGATAGCCCTGAGGTCATTCAGCTGCTTCTCCAGTTCCCCAACACATTCATTCAGGAGCTGCACCTGGACACAATTCCTGCAGGTACTATGTCACCTGAACACTGAAAAAACTCCCAAGAGCTTACCTCTCAGCCAACCCCCGCACTCCTTCAACTGACGCTCCGCTTCCGACCTTGAAGGGATGTCCGTACAGACAGTGCCCGTAGTCGGGATCGAATCCGGGACGCTGGTGCTGTAAGGCAGCAACTTTACTGCTGCGCCACTGTGCCATCCGAAACATGTTTTCTGTAACCCAGCATCTGCAATTCCTTGTGTCAATATTGACTTGTGTTTTAAATACGGCTCAGCTTCAAATTGGTCAGCTTCTGTGAGGATTCAGGGCCTTGTGTTATTTAATATTGTCACGTAGGCATGGCAGAGCCAGCTACAGGCACTAAATGGCAGAAATGCACTTACAGCTGATAAAGCCGTATTAGCTTCTGCCACGCATTACTGGCTGCCAAAGCATTCAAACGCCCTAACTATTTCTGAATACCCCTCCACATTCAAAAATGTCTAATGTAAAAAACAACTAAACAAGTAAACAACAAAAATGGTTATTAAAACTTACATAAAAACAAATTTAAGACATGGAAGCAAATATAACTATTTCAAAGAATGTGAACCATATTGTACTCAGGATTCTCCACTGTAGTATTTCCCGATGGTTATGCTGAGGATTTGCCATAAATTCATGCTTTTTTAGAAGAGTGAAGCGAATTCCCTTTGGCCATTCAATATTTCCATTAAGTAAAGAGTAAAGATTGTCTCCCCACATCAATCTCCTTTCTTCCCCACTGTGTAAATATTTTATACCATCTGATTTATTTCCTCCTACTGAGCGCATTTCAAAGGCAATTCTGCGTAATCATCCCATTTGCTACTTCTGTTACCTCTTTCATTCCAATATCTCAGACGCAAAGAACCGCAGATGCTGGTTTACAAAAAAAAAGTCAAAGTGCTGGGGTAACTCAACAGGTCAGGATCATCAATGGAGAACATGGATGGGTGATGTTTCAGGCTGGGACCCTTCTTTCAAATGCCTTGTATGATTTTCTTTATCTCCTTTGGCCTTGGTTCCCTTCGCCCCACCATTTGTTTAGACGTTTAGAGATACGGTGTGGAAACAGGTCCTTCTGCCCACCAAGTCTGCGCTGATCAACAATCACCCTCATACTAGTTCTATCCTATACACTAGGAATCAATTACAGAATCCAATTAACCTGCAAACCTGAATGTCTCTAGATTGTGGGAGGAAACTGGGACACCCAGAGAGAATCCACACGGTCCAGGGAGAATGTACAAACTCCATACAGGCAGCAACCATAGCCAGGATCAAACCCAGGTCTCTGGTGCTGTAAGACTGCAGCTCTACCGCTGCACCATTGTGCCGAGATTTTTATCCCATTTCAGATCTATTCTCTAGAAATCTTCCTGAGCGCCTTCTTACATCTTTCAAAACATACTCAAAACCTGACAGGAAAATTCCTGTATGGGACCAATTGGTAAGGCATTTCTAAAATTCCATCCACATGTGCATAAATTTATACTTAAAGGGCCTGTCCCACTTGGGCGTCATTTGCGCTTCACGCAGATGTCGCGCGAAGATTTTGTACATCCCAAAATCCTGGGGCGCTGCACGCGACGGCACGTCACTGCTGACGTCACCACGCAACCATGCACGCAAAATGCGCACCATGCGTGCATCACGTGTGCGTCACGACTCGCACGTTGTGCCTTGTGACACGTAAATGATGTCACGTAAATGACGCGCAAATGACAGCCCAAGTTGGACAGGCCCTTAAGTCTTGTCGATCACATTAAGCAATGGGCACTGCCGTGAGGGGGTGTCGAGCAATGGACGACGGGGACCCGGCGTGGGGGGACCGCCATGAGGGGGAGGGTGAGGGGGAAGCACAAAGGGGGAAACTGGCATGGGGGGGAGAATTTGTTACTCTGTAAATGCCCTTCATGGGCGACTATTTGCATACCTTGTCAAGATATGCAAACAAAGATTTGTCTTTCATATGTTTTCATTCACATCATTCATTCATTCAATATATTCTGGAAACAGAAAGGCAGCAGGAACAGGTGGAATGCAGGTCTGGATCCGGGAATACAGTACAGATACTTAACAGTGTATACAGATATAAATTTCAACCTATTTGACATCGGTCAAGGAAAATGAGTCTAGCTTCAAAACATTTAATTGCTGAAGCATTTCAGTTTGAAACATGATTCACATAAATAGCATAAAAGATAAATAGAAAATTAAGTGCAGGACTCAGTGAGAGTATTAATATATTTTAAAAAGCAAGGTGAATTACCAAGAACCCCACAAAATAGTAGAACTATAATTTTGATTACTATTGCATCCAAAATATGTCCATATCCATCTACATACCTTGGGTGGAGGCACTATGATGAGTTGATCTGCATCTTTAAATAGAGATCAATATAATGATCCAAGAAATTTGAATAATATGCTTAATAATTTTGATACAACTAGTATTTAAACTGATCACTGGTTCAATATAGGTGTTTGATAGCACTGAGCCCCTATTCGCTGAAGTTTAGAAGTATGAGGGGGAATCACATTGAAACTTACTGAATAGTGAATGGTCTGGATAGAATGGGTGTGGAGAGGATGTTCCCAATGATTGGAGAGTCTGGGACCAGAGGTTGAGTAGATTTGATGGGTCGAATGACCTAATTCTGCTCCTATAACTTGAATATATAGACCTGCCATCCCCCATTCCTCCAATTTCTTGAATTCTCCTTCATAACTCAGAATTTATATCTTTAGTTATGTTTTTCCTCAGCGATGTGAAGTGTATAGAGGAGAGAGGCCGCAATAAAGGACATTTGGATACCTACTTGTTTTTTTAGAGCTGGCCTTCGATAGTTTTATCTGCAAGAAATCAGCCATTTCTTTGTCTTCCTCTCTTTCTCTGTGATAAAAGCAATTCAGTTCAAAGCCATTAGACTAAACCAGCATAGAAATTAATTCAACACATCTGAAATCATTGACAACTCAAACCACACATAACTTACGAATGTACTTCTCAAGCTTTAAAAGACATCACTGTACCTCAGTCGTTCAAATTCAACATCATCCACTAGGAAATCTCTTGTCTCCACTAGTTTATGAATCTGCTGTAGCAATTCCTCTTCCTTCTGCTTATCCTCATTTGATTTGTCTTTATCTACATTTTTAAACAGGAATGAAGGTTAGTTTCAGTCACGGTTGTAATTGTACTGAAATATCTCTGGTGATTGTGAGCTTTCCAATCAGTAGTCACATGTTCACTTTTTGATCCATAGTCTGTCCACAGTTTCGTCATTTAAGTTGGTTTGGTTTAGAGATGCAATGCGGAAACAGGCCCTTCGGCCCACTGAGTCCGCGCCGACCGGCGATCACGTCCACGAGCACTATCCTACATATTAGGGAAAATGTACAATCTTTATATTGAAGCCAATTAACCTACAAACCTGTACATCTGTGGAGTGTGGGAGGAAACTGGTGCACCCTGGGAAAACCCACATGGTCACGGGGAGAATGTACAATCTCCGTACAGAGAGCGCCCGTAGTCTGGATCAAACCCGGGTCTCTGGCGCTGAAAGGCAGCAACTCTACCGCTGCACCACTGTGATGTGCGGTGGCAATGGAGGTACTACAACTTATGAGTGGTCATAGATTAACCAAGGGGAAAACAAAATACTGTAATAACTTAGTTGGGACCACTCACTCTGACTTGCATTTATGCCCCTCTCGATAGATTTGACCAATGACCATTCTGCAGAACACTTGCACTCGGTCCACCAAGGCCTGCTGGATCTCCTGGTTGCTAACTATCTTAACCCCCCCTGATTCCTATAGCAACCTTTCTGTGTTGGGCCTCCTCCATGGCCCTTGTGCGGCCACACGCAAACTGGAGGATCAGCACCTTCTACACCTTGGGTAGCTCACAACCCGACATATGAATGTTGAATTCTCCAGTTCTTGGTAACACCCCACTGTCATAATAACCAATAGTGTATTGTAATGCATCGCGTACTGCATTTAGTCACATGCTCACAAAATGTCAGGTAACTCATGTTTGGGAGATAACAATAAACGCACATTTTACACCACAGAAAATGAAAGTGCTGTCTTTTTTTATGCCATTTTGTCATCTCCTGAACATTTCTCTCTTCCCCATGCTCACCATATCCCACACCTATTCCCCACCCTCTCCCCATGTGTCGCCTTCACCCACATCACTCCCTCTGGGTTTACATTTCACTCTTCTGCTCTCCTTATCTGACATCCTTTTATCTCCTTTTCATTTCTAGCTCCACCTTTCTCCCCCTCCCCCCTAATCACCTGTATCCACCTATCACTTGCCAGGCTTTAGCCCACCTCCACCACTTTTCTAGCTTTTGCCCCCCTACTACAATCAGTCTGAAGAAAGGTTCCAACCCAACATATCGAGTGCTCTCCGTGTGGAGTTTGCACGTTGTCCCTGTCACTGCGTGGGTTTCCTCCAGTACTCCAGTTTCCTCCCACATCCCAAAGACATGCGGGTTCGTAGGGTAATTGGCCTCTATAAAGTTGCCCCTGTTGTGTGGGAGTGGATGTGAAAGTGGGACAACATCGGACTAGCGTGAACGAGTGATCGATGGTCGGCATGGACTCGATGGACTGAAGCACCGTTTTCCATGCTGCATCATTTAATCTTCCAATCAATCAATCCTGCAATTAGCGTGAGGGAAATCTGTTCCAGGAGGATTCATTGTTGATTCAGTCGGTTCAAAATGCAGAAAAATACTTCTATTCCCAGGTGTATTGAAAAACATGAAACAAAAATGCAAAAGGGAGAAATCATTTTTGTTTGTTCCAACGTAAGGGCCTGAGGTTTTTTTTTTGATAAAGGAGCGTTGTGGTTGTAGCTTCTAAATGCTACATACAAGATATGGACTTCTTATGTTCTCGAGCAGAATTGGTTTTCTTGTCATTTATATTTGGCCAGCAGTTCTACACAGATACGTTACTTGTAAACGATGATTTACTACAATTACTGAATCATAATTCAGAGATGGCCCAGAGCAAACTGGCTTCATTCACTGACGGACGGTGTATCGTATCGTCGGAAACATTGCCGCTGTCAGTAAAATTAAAATAACATTCAAGTCTATACGGCACCACCTCCCTTGTTTGTTCAACCACCAAGTATTAAGTTAAGTAAATCATGATTAACGCAATAATTAAACCTAGAAGTTAAACACCAAGTTGCACATTTTACACTTCGCAAAAAATAGCTCAGGTTTTGAAATCATATCTTTTGTTTATCAAAGGCAGTTCATAATTCTGTGAAACTCACTGGATTCATAAATATTGGATGACATTTTAGGAGTAATTTGACAAATTAAAATAATTTGATAAATTATCAAACTGTAAAATCAAATATTGATGCAATCAATATAAAACAAATCGGCAACAGCCAGGTTCCAGTTTTACAGATTTCCGTAAATAGACTTTGTCTGTAAGTCAGGCAAATACACATACATCACTTGATCAACCTTTCCTGCACAGTATTGCAATGATTACCATCAAAAGTACAGAAGATTAATAAGAAAGAATGATTACTAACAGCAGGGCAACGTAAAGAAGGTGGTGAGTACCTGGAATGTGCAGTTGTGGGTGGTCTGGAGTAAGACACAACCATAACAGGTAAGAGGTTTGTAGATGCGAGGCATGTGGATATGCAGGGTATGGAGGGATATGGATAATGCGTAAGCAGATACGAGTCGGGTTTGGCATCATGTTTGGCTTAGACAAAGTGGGCCATAGTGCTGTATTTTCTATGATTTATGGAGGAGGAAAGGAAGTTAGTTCTGCTGTTCGTAGAAATAAACATTTGTACACACGTCAGACTTTTAAGTTTATTAACATTTTAGGAGCTCGTTCGTACGAAGGGGAGTCCATAATCCAGGGAACGTCTGTAAAGGAAACAGTTTTTACATCATTGATTAGTATAAAGTCCAATCACTGTACAAATGGTAATACTGAGAATGATTCAAATACCGACCTGGTATTGATACCAGTTTTTGCAGCTCTTTCTTGAGTCGAGTTATTTCTTTACACAGTTGTATGTCGTCCATCCTAGGAACAAATATTAAAATAATAATGAGAGACGAGCAATAAAAATGCAATAAGGACAATATCTTCCCAATAACAACACGGTAAAACATTGATAAAATCAGCAGCTTGACATATGATCTTCATCAGTGAGCAGAACAGGGAAATCTAGTGAGGAAATCTTTATTAAACAATTGAATGCATGGAGGATTAACTAAATAGTTTAAATCAGTTTGATTTAGTTTAGTTTAGTTTAATTTAGAGATACAGCATGGAAGCAGGCCCTTGGCCCACAGAGTCCATAGTGTCGAACGATCACCCTGTACACTAGTTCCATCGAACACATGAGACAAGTTACAGAAGCCAATTAACCTACAAACTTGCACGTCTTTGGAATGTGGGAGGGAACTAGAGAAACTGGAGAAAACCCGCAGGGTCACAGAGAGAACGTCCAAACTCCGTACAGACAGCACCTGTAGTCCGGATCGGACCTGGGAGTCTGGCGATGCGAGGCAGCAACTCTAACGCTGCGTTCTTGGTGCCGCCTGAAATGCAGATCCATTAACAAAAAGCAAACTATGGGCAAAACCATCATCTCGTCACCTTTATATTTCCCAAGCAACAGAGTTGATGCATAGAGTCGCAGAGTCACCAGGTCTCAGAGTACAGATAAATGACTGTCAGCCCACATCTATGAACACCATTGCACTTATAGAAACATAGAAAATAGGTGCAGGAGTAGGCCATTTGGCACTTCGAGCCAGCAGCATTCAATATGATCATGGCTGATCATCCAAAATCAATACCCCGTTCCTGCCGTCTCTCCATAGCCCTTGATTCTGTTAGCCCTAAGACCTACAGTATATCTAACTCGCTCTTGAATACATCCAGTGAATTGACCTCCACTGTCTTCTGTGGCAGAGAATTCCACAGATTCACAACTCTCTGGGTGAAAATGTTTTTCCTCATCTCAGTCCTAAATGGCCTTCTCCTTATTCTTAAACTGTGGCCCCTGGTTCTCAACTCCCCCAACATCGGAACATTTTTCCTGCATCTAGCCTGTCCAATCCCTTAAGAATTGTATATGTTTCTATAAGATCCCCTCTCATCCTTCTAAATTTCAGTGAAGATAAGCCAAGTCGATCCATTCTTTCATCATATGTCAGTCCCGCCATCCCGGGAATTAACCTGGTGAACTGACGCTGCACTCCCTCAATAGCAAGACTGTCCTTCCGCAAATTAGTAGACCGAAGCTGCACACAATACTCCAGGTGTGGTCCCACCAGGGCCCTGTACAATTGCAGTAGAACCTCCTTGCTCCTATATTCAAATCCTCTCGCTGTGAAGGCCAACATGCCATTTGCTTTCTTCACTGCCTGCTGTACCTGCATCATTTGTATCATTACAAATCTCATTTTTCCACAATACAGCAGCCTCCTATGCCTTGATGATTCAAGTCCCTGTCCAAAGGCTTCTTAAATGCGATGAGAGTATCTGCCTCCACTATCTCCTCAGGCAAAGTGGTCCAGATTCCAACCACTCTGTGTGAAAAAAAAAAAATCTACAGCTGATCCTCTCAAAATCTCCTACCTCTTACCTTATAACTACACCCTCATGATTTAATTCCCACCCCCCGTCCCCACCAGGGGAAAAAGATTTTACCATCCGACCTATTAACCCCCAAAATGTGGTATTATCTGTCAGGTCACCCTTTAGACCTCTTTGCTCCAGGGAAAACAAACCCAACCAACCCAATGGAGAAACACAGAACTGAGCTATGCCCCCAGAGGTAAACAGTGCATTCAGAACATATTCAGACCCCTTCACTTTTTCCACATTGTTACGTTACAGCCTTATTCTACAATGGATTAAATTTTTTTTTTAAATCATCAATCTACACACAATACCCCATAATAAAAATGCGAAAACAGGCAGTTAGAAATGTTTGCAAAGTAATTAAAAATAAATAACTGAAATATTACATTTACAGAAGCATCAGACCCTTTACTCAGTACTTTGTTGAGGCACCTTTGGCAGCGATTACAGCCTCAAGTCTTCTTGGGTATGACATTACAAGCTTGGCACACATGTATTTGGGTAATTTCTCCCATTCTTCTCTGTAGATCCTCTCAAGCTCTGTCAGGTTGGATGGGGAGCACCGATGCACAGCTATTTTCAGGTCCCTCCAGAGATGTTCGATCGGGTTCAAGTCCGGGCTCTGGCTGGGCCACTCAAGGACATTCACAGACTTGTCACAACGCTACTCCTGCATTGTCTTGGCTGTGTGCTTAGGGTCGTTGTCCTGTTGGAAGGTGAACCTCTGCCCCAGTCTGAGGTTCAGAACGCTCTGGAGCAGGTTTTCATCAGGAACTCTCTGTACTTTGTTCCGCTCATCTTTCCCACGATCCTGACCCGTCTCCCAGTTCCTGCCACTGAAAAACATCCCCACAGCATGATGCTGCCACCATCATGCTTGACCTTAGGTATGGTATCGGCCAGGTGATAAGCGGTGCCTGGTTTCCTCCAGACGTGACGCTTGGCATTCAGGCCAAAGAGTTCAATATTTGTTTCATCAGACCAGAGAATCTTGTTTCTCATGCCTTTTGGCAAACTTGTGCCTTTTACTACAGTGTGGCTGCAGTAAAATGCTGTGTTCTACAATCAGGCCACTACCATAAAGGCCTGATTGGTGGAGTGCCACAGATATAGTTGTCCTTCCGGAAGGTTCTTCCATCTCCACAGAGGAACTCCACCATCGGGTTCTTGGTCACCTCCCTGACCAAGGCCCTTCTCCCCCGATTGCTCAGTTTGGCCAGGCGGCCAGCTCTATGAAGAGTCCTGGTGGTTCTAAAGTTCTTCCATTTAAGAATGACGGAAGCCACTGTGCTCTTCAGGACCTGCAATGCTGCAGAAATTGTTTATACCCTTCCCTAGATCTGTGTCTTGACACAATCCTGTCTCGGAGGTCTACGGACAATTCCTTCATTTTTGTTTTTTTCTCTGACTTGCACTGTCAGCTGTGGGACCTTATATAGACAGGTGTGTGCCTTTCCAAATCATGTCCTATCAATGCAATGACTCCAATCAAGTTGTAGAAACATTTCAAGGATAATCAATGGAAACAGGATGAACCTAAGCTCAATTTTGAATGTCATAGCAAAGGGTCTGAATACTTATGTAACTGTGATATTTCATTTATTTATTTTTAATTATTTTGCAAAATTTTCTAAACACCTGTTTTTGATTCTTCATTCTGGGGTATTGTGTGTAGAGAGATGATAAAAAGAAAATAATTTAATCCATTTTAAAATAAGGGTCTAATATAACAAAATGTGGAAAAAGTGAAGGGGTCTGAATACTTTCTGAGTGCACTATAATCTTCAAAGCGAGATTCAGCAGATGAAACAAAGAACTGCAGATGCTGGTTTGTACAAAAGGACACAAAGTGCTGGAGTAACTCAGCAGGTCAGGCAGAATTTCTGGAGAACAAGGAGAAGTTACTGAAGAAGAGTCCTGACCCACAACATTATCTATCCATGTTGTCCAGGGATGCTGCGTGACCCGCTGGGTTACTCAAGCACTATGCGCCCTCCTTATCATGGCAATGCTCTAATCCAGGCTACATCCTGGTGAAATGTTTAAGAAAGAACTGCAGATGTTAGTAAAATCGGAGGTAGACACTAAATGCTGGAGTAAATCAGTGGGTGATGCAGCATCTATGGAGTGAAGGAATTGGTGAAGGAATTGCAGAAGGGTCTCGACCCAAAACATCGCCAATTCCTTCTCTCCATAGATGCTACCTCACCCGCTGAGTTACTCCAGCATTTTGTATCTACATCCTGGTGAATCTCCTATTCACTTCCACACTGCAATCCCATTCTTTGAATAGTGCTCTGAATATTTTCCCGTTAATAACTGTATCTGTAATGCAATCCAACCAATTATTGTCACTTGCAGTGGTTCTAAATCAATTTATTACTTTACTAATAATCAGCATTATGGCCACATTTTGTTCAAAATTATTTTACGTTATATTACCTTAAGAACGCATGGCTTCACCAATGTTAAAATAATTTTAAAAATACTTGCAATTTTAAAGTGTTGCTTTTTGTAAATTTATGCCCCTGTCCCACTTAGGAAACCTGAACGGAAACGTCTGAAGACTTTGCGCCTCACCCAAGGTTTCCGTGCGGTTCCTGGAGGTTTTTGTCAGTCTCCCTAATGGTTGAAAGCGGTTTCCACTTCTTCTATGTTCCGGCGACTATTTCAAAAAATTCAAAACCGGCTGCGGCTAAAAATAGGTTGCCGTTTTAAAAATTGGTAATTTTTTAGTCGAAGCCGGTTGCGATGCTAGTTGAAGGTGGTTGCCGGAGATTGAAGGTTGTGGAAGGTAAGACCTTTTTTTCGTCCTGTTTTATTCCACCAGGGAGGTCTTACCTTCCATTAATTGACCAGCACTGAATTCAACAATTATCTATTTGTGTATGTTTAAGAAAGAACTGCAGATGCTGGAAGAATCGAAGTTAGGCAAAAATGCTGGAAAAATTCACCGGGTGAGGCAGCATCTATGGAGCAAAGGAATAGGTGACATTCCAGATCGAGCCTCTACTTCAGACTGATTGGGTATTAGTACAGATGTGATTTATTTTATACCGCCCAGATTTACGTAATTCAAATGGTAAACTTAGAGTTGTAAAAGTAACAATTTTCTAACCTGATAGAAATATATAAAATTATGAGAGCCATAATTAGGATAGACTGTCAGAACCCATTCCCTATGATATAAATATCAAAGACTAGAGGGCATAGCTTTAAAATGAGAGGCGCATAGCTTTAAGTTGAAAAAGGCAAAATTCAAAGGATATGTGTAGGACAAGTTTTTTTGCATAGAGGGTGGCAGGTTCCTGGAACATGCTGTCAGAGGCGGTGGTGGTGGCAAGTACAATAGTATAGGTCCACAACCAATTTTCCAGCAACTGGTGGTCCGGCACCTCCTTTACACTGGACAAATCGCTCGGAATTCTCCCACAAAATGTAGCACTTGGGTTGGATGAGGTGGCCAACTTCGACCACATCAGGGCTTCCGTGCTGATCGGCGGGTCGAATCTGCCCCCTGCGGCCGGGGTGCTGGAACTCCAGCTCAACCAGAGCAGACAGATCGGTTCCCATAACCAAATTCCATGGCCGACTTTGCAGGCCGGTTTCCCGGCTCTCTGGTGGCCTAGGCAGACTGTTCCGGGACCATTGGACCCCTCTCAGAGGCCATGACCTCTGTTGATCTTGCAAAATGGATAATCCAGAAAGGCTCTGGACTAAGGGTGCCGGAAAATCGGCGGTAGACCTGAAACAGTTAAGAAGGTTTTTAATAGGCACATGGATATGCAGGGAAAGTCGGGACATGGATCATGTGCAAGCAGTTGATATTAGTTTATCTTAGCATCATGTTCAGCACAGATATTGTGGGCCAAAGTGCTTGTTCCTGTACTGTACTGTTCTATGGGCTATATTCTATGAATGATTTATAAATCATAACATTATGTTTTCTAATTACTTTGAATGGAAATTCATTCTATTGGAAATTACACCTTTCTTAATCCAAAACAAAGTCTGGCATATTTTCAAATTAAGAGGTACAATGGGAATAAAATTGAAATTTATTTTTACTGGAAAATTCTATCAAGGAGGTGTTTTCAGCTTTTTTGGCTGCTGAAGAAAAGCAGGTAATTTCCTTCAACGAGAATTTCAATCCTAATTAGTAAAACAGTGAAGCTCAACAATTGAATGCAGAGGAAGATTGCATTGTTTCTGACAGCGATAAAGAACCCAGATGGAATGTACATTCAATTTTATCCCTCTTGCTTGGTTACCTTACTCCCTCAGAAGCTGACACAACCAATCACCATTTTATTGCTCAAGAGTCACCAGAATCCTCCTTCTCCCATTTTCCATCCCTGGGAGAAAGGAACTCGATGTACACAATCCTCTTTAGTGTGAAGCAAAATAGCAACTAAATGCTTGCCAAGTACTCAACGTTTATTCCAAATTCAATCTCAATTATTGAATCCGAGCTTCAATGATAAAACACAATGAACAGAAACAGATACAAAAATTGGCTCCGAAGATGTTTCATTCTAAAGTGTAGGAATCATTAGTCTGAAGAAGGTTCTTGTCCCAAAATGTCATCCTTTCCTTTTCTCTAGAGATTCTGTCTGACCCGCTGAGTTATTCCAGCTTTTTGTGTCTAACTATGAATCATTGCAGGTACTTATTTTAATCGCGCTACGTTATGAAATCATTTTAAATTGTTTTAATTTATGTCTTGTGCTTCACCGTCATTGAAAAGCTTCCAATTCCATAAAATTCAATTGAACACAAATGGCTCCTTAAGAATCTGTATAACAGTACATTTGTACTAGCATTATGATTTTACTGTTAATATTATTTTAACAAAAATTTCTCAGGCTATATAATGTTAAATCAATCAACAAGAATCTATTCCTGTAGCTAAAAAAGTATGGTAGTTTGTAAACCAACCAACAGTAATAGCAATATTCAAACTGATAAAAGGATTACTATTCAGACAGTCCCCGACTTAAGCTCACACTAACGTACACATTTCTGTGTTAAAGAAGGAACTGCAGATGCTGGAGAATCGAGGGTTACACAAAAAGCTGGAGAAACTTTGAAGAAGGGTCTCGACCCGAAACGTCGCCTATCTCCTTCGCTCCTTAGATGCTGCTGCACCCGCTGAGTTTCTCCAGCTTTTTGTGTAACCCTACACATTTCTGCACTCAGTCCCGAGTGCAATCAGGGCAGTTTGTAATTCCACAACACTGTACGATCACTCAAGTTTACATCAGAAACAAACCGGCAATGGCGGCAGTGCTTACCCAGAAGGCCATGCACCGTAGAAATTGCCCTGAACGCAGCCGGGCGCTGCTGAGACAGTTAATACTCTCAGTGAGTTGTTTTGAGCAGGGGAACGAAATAGTGATGCTAACTTATGTTCAATCTGACTAACGTAAAATCTGACTTGCGTGAAGGTTCATGGGACATGATCCTTAAGGAATGTCGGGGAGTGCTTGTATATAATAACAGCAAAAGATGATGGCCTACCGTGATTTCCTTTGAACTCTTCAATTAATATTACAGGATACATCAATGATGGAAAAAGCAAAGTATTGAGGGATTTTGGAATATTGGCATAAAACATTGTAATTCCATCATTTATTTTCATAGTCAATGCCATTTGGAAGCTTGTTATACATGTAGATCATAAAATAATGTCAAAACAATGTGCATTGCTGTTGCCACTTAAAGATAAAAAAGGGAGGGGATTAGCTTTTCTTATGTAATGGATGGAATGTAGCAGGTATGCAATTATTCAGTAATTATATCTAGTATGTATCACAGCAGAAACCCTGCCCTCAAGTTATGAGCAGTGTCGAGCTCCAGACATGGAAGAAAAAAAATGGAACAACACATTTCATTTGTGTTATTTATCACTGCCTTTCCCTCTGATCTCACTTGCTAGGCTTCTTTTATTAGGGCTGACTAATTAGGGCTGAAATTCTTGTTCAAATATTAATAAAAAATCACTAGCTTTTTTTCATGAAACAGATATTCTTACACCATTCATCAAAAGCAGCGGCAGCTTGGGGTCTATTCATTGAAGTGCATTTGGCAGGGCGGCACAGTGGCGCAGCGGTAGAGCTGCTGCCGCACAGAACAAGGGACCAGAGTTTGATCCTGAACACGGGTGCTGTCTGTTTGGAGTTTGCATGTTCTCCCTGTGACTGCGTGGATTTCCTCCTGCCGCTCAGGAAATCTGCCACATTCCAAAGATGTGCAGGTTTATAGGTTGATTGGGCTCTATAAATTGTGTGCAGGATGCAGGTGATCGCTAGTGAGCTAGCGATCATGAAGGGCCTGTTTCCATACTGTATCCCTAAAACGAAAAAACAATACTAAAATTCACCACATTTTGATACATGTATTTGTGTTTGCAACAACAAATATATGTTTAAAGCGCCCCCTGTAAAAGCTGTCAAATTAAAATTCCTCCCCACAGCCTTGATGATAAGCTTTTCACTATAAACTAGTCATAGAGCACGGAGGTAGGCCCTTCAGCCCACTCGTTCCGTTGGACCAGGGTGCCTTCCTGAGATAGTCTAGTTCAGTTGAGTTTAGTTTACAAAAGGACACAAAGTGCTGGAGCAGTCAGCATCTCTGCAGAACACGTATAGGTGACGTTTCGGGTCAAGACCCTTCTGCGGACCGATTGTAGGGGGTGGAGAAGAAAGCTAGAAGAGAGGAGAGGTGGGACTAAGCTTGGCAGGGAATAGATGGATGCGGGCTGGGGGGTGTTTTGTCAGGTGGACAGTTGGAATGAAGGCAAGGGATGAAGGCAGAAGGTGTGAGACAGGGCTGATGAGTATTTCTAGCAGAAAGTCAAAATAGTAACTCTGAAGGGGAGAATGTTTTGGCTGTGAAATATTCACACTGTAGGAGTGGCCGATAATTTCACTGGGGATTATTCCAGACATTAGCAAAGATATTCTGGTCGGGGGGGGGGGCACATAGTTTGACCAGAATGGCAAATAATATTTATAGGGTTAAATTAAATGGACAGCATGCATAGTGTTCCTAACTTAGAGGGCTGAGGGATGATCTAACAAAAATCTGTTAGATGCTGAAAGGTGGAGGGGAGTAGAACGCAAGGGTCATTAATCGTGGAAGTAGGTAATCACCATTTCAGAATGAAATCTGGAATCTGTTTTAAGGTTTTCAGGGTATAGCGTTAAAAAACATAATAAAGGGGCTCGATCCAAAACGTCACCCGTTCCTCTTCCCCCAGAGATGCTGCTTGACCCGCTGAGTCTTTTTTTGTATTTTGTGTCTATCTTCGGTATAAACCAGCATCTACAGTTCCTTCCTACACATATACAGTCAATTCTGTTATTCTCAATCATCTAATAATACAACTCACACTAGCCAGAATAGATAATGTGTTCAATGTTTTCATAGAACATGGAAAAGTACAGCACAGGAACAGGCCCTTCGACCCACAGTGTCCCTGTCGAACATGATGCCCCAATAAACTAATCTCCTCTGCCTGCATGTGATCCAGTCCCTCTTTTCCGTGCATATCCATGTACCTCATAAATACCACGTTATATTACATATTTGCTCCTATTAAGGAATAACATGCTTTGTAAATTAATGTAATACTTTATATTTCATTAACTTTCCAAAATAATAATCTTTCTTCATTGTATTTACATATTTTCATTACATTACGAGCTTAGGTTTGATGTCATTTTTTACAATAGCATCAAGAAATATCAGTACTGATCATCTTTCCCAGAAGCGGATTTCAAAGATTGGATGTGTATCGGACAATTGTATGCTTATTTCTCATCACTGCTTGCTTATACATGTACAATGTTTATCTGAATCAGAAAATTAATTAGTTTTTATCAAAAGACAAAAACTCCCATCATATGAAACTGAAGCAAAAATAGGTCAATGAGTAGTTGAGGCTGGATTGCAACCTTGTAGTGGTCGGGGAGCTTGTATGTCTCAGTGACCCCATGAGCTATGCCAGTGGGAGATTCGTCTCCTGTTAAGGTCTCCCATGTTGGACAGGTCGAAGGGTAGAGGCGAGACGAAAAGCGATCCGCTGGACCTCCAGGTTGGAGGTTGAGCACAGGGCTAACAACCCTGTCTCGTAAAACAAATATGTTACGGAAACAGCAACTGAAGGAATCAAAACTACTGAGCGTGATAGACTTCCAGGGCTATCGACAGATGACAGGATCATTGTCAATGTTGAAAGACCAGGCGGCATCCCAAGAATAGCCCTCAACTGGACACCGGAAGGGGAAAGGAAAAGAGGGAGACCCAAAATCACCTGGCGTGGAACTGTAGAGGAGGAAATGAAAACAATGGACCTGACACACCTGGAGTATTGTGTGCAGTTTTGGACCCCTCATTTGACAAGGACATTCTTGCTATTGAGGAAGTGCAGCGTAGGTTTACAAGATTAATTTCCGAGGTGGCGGGACTGTCATATGCTGAGAGAATGGAGCAGCTGGGCTTGTACACTCTGGAGTTTAGAAGGATGAGAGGGGATCTCATTGAAACATATAAGATTGTTAAGGGCGTGGACACGCTAGAGGCAGGAAACATGTTCCCGATGTTGGGGGAGTCCAGAACCAGGGGCCACAGTTTAAGAATAAGGAGTAAGCCATTTAGAACGGAGATGAGGAAACACTTTTTCTCACAGAGAGTGGTGAGTCTGTGGAATTCTCTGCCTCAGAGGGCGGTGGAGGCAGGTTCTCTGGATGCTTTCAAGAGAGTGCTAGATAGGGCTCTTAAAAATAGTGGAGTCAGGGGATATGGGGAGAAGGCCGGAATGGGGTACTGATTGGGGATGATCAGCCATGATCACATTGAATGGCGGTGCTGGCTCTAAGGGCCGAATGACCTACTTCTGCACCTATTGTCTATTGACCTGGGGTAGTGTCCAGAAGCTAGCCCAGAACATACAGGAGTGGAGGACCTTTGTTGCGGCCCTACATGCCAGGAGGCATAATAGGCAGTAAGTAAGTAAGTAGTCTAGTTGAGGCACAGCATTGAAATATTATGGTGCAGAATATCCCATTGCCTTCTCATAGGATAACCTCTACTTCCCGGAATCACACAGTGAACTTTTGCACTCCCTTTATCGTAGGTATATCCTTCCTTATGTAGGGATTCCACAGTTTAGTTTAGAGATGCAGCATGGACACAGGCCCTTTGGCCCACCGGGTCAACAGGAGAGATGTCGGCAACATTCTCGTGGTCTCTCCTGTTAATCCAGTTAGTCTTCTCTCGTGGAGACAGATGCCGATAACACAAAACCAAACCAGCCATTGACGCAGGGACAACAACCTGGCTGCCCAACACCCGGCTTGAGATTTTGCTATTCCTTTGGTTTAGGTTTCATTCACAAGAAGACGAAGAATCTCCCTTACACACTGGTTGTATGTTATCCTACATTCTCATCCACTCCCTGCACACTAGGGACAATTTACAGAAGTCAATTAGCCTATAAAACTCGCACATCTATGGAATATGGGGAGAAACCGGAGCACCGGGAAGAAACCCACATGGACACAGGGAGAATGTGAAAACTCCACACAGATATCGCCAGAGGTCAGGATCAAAACAGAGTCTCTGGCGCTTTGAGGCAGCAGCTCCACCCTCTGCATGACCGTGCGCAGGGAGAGCGTACAAGCTCCGTACAGACAGCACCCGTAGTCAGGATCAAACCCGTCCCTGACGCTGTAAGGTGGCAACTCTACTGCTGCACCACCATGCCACCCCTTGCGTGGGGACTTTGTGTACATCGCATGCATGTACAAAATTGTAAAAGCCTCTTAAAAGTCACCATTGAATCTCCCTCCACCACCAGTGCGTTAAGGCACCCAACACCCTCTGCGTAAAACACTTGCCCCACTCATCTCATTTAAAGTTTGCCCCTCCCACCTCAATGCTCCGCCCTCTAGTTTTTGTCATTTCCACCCCGGGAAGAAAGGTTCTGATTGTCTACCCTATCTATGGATCTCATAATTTGATATCCTTCTGGCAATCTCCCCTCAGCCTCCAACAAATTTTAGATCAAAATGGTGATATCTCGCAAGAAAGGTACATAATGGCAATTCCTATCATTTTTCACATGTGCCTATTGAAATATTATATTATGAAATCACATTCGGGATAACGTGTTAGATGTTGCTTTTCCAATAATTCTCATTAATTATTTAATAATTCTCATTAATCATTTAATAATTCTCATCGATCATTTAATAATTGTAATTATTTATAATTGAATAGGTGTTAATTGTCCATTCCGTCCTCTTTCAACATGAGCACCCTCATCTTGTGGACACCATCTCTTTTTTTAATAACAGTTTTCAAACACAGAGAAACCAACATTTAAAATGGATTTAGAACAGGGTGTGTGCTGGTGAATATGTTTACAGCTCAAGAAGAATTTATCTTTTTAGCAGTGCAGCAAACTGCAGAGAAATACAAAACTGAACTTAATTGGATTGACATTGAACCAAAAACACACTGCAAAAATATGAAGCTAAATATTTGTTCAGGAAATATAAAGTACTTGTGGGATTTTTATTGTGTTTGCACAAATTCTTGTGTAGAAAGGAACTGCAGATGCAGGTTTAAATCGAAGATAGACACAAAATGCTGGAGTAACTCAGCGGGACAGGCAGCATCTCTGGAGAGAAGGAATGGGTGATGGTTCGGGTCAAGACCCTTCTTCAGACTGATCAAATTGTGGGTGGACAGGGGCTTCTTTATTAAGAAAGGGATTCTTTCTTGGATCCAATGAAAAGGAATGTTCAATGGGTTTGCTTGGCAGCAGCAGACAATGAAGAAGGATAGTGTGGAGAATCTAGAAATTAAATAGCTTTGATCAAGTAGCAAGGTTTGATGAACTTTGATCAAAGTTGATCAAACCTTTTTCCAAGTTGCCAGGTTGAAGCTTGAGACACAGAACTGCAGATGCTGGTTTACAAAAAAGGCACAAAGCTTTGTTTAGTATGGAGATAGAGCACAGAAACAGGCCCTTCGGCCCACCAGCCTGGTGTAAGTTTCTAATTTGAACTTTGGTAAATTTGCAATTATCTTTCATTCTATTGCACTCATATTCATTTTACCACAGTCATACTGCATGGAAACAAGCCCTTTGGCCCCATTTGTCTGTGCTGACATTTCAGGTCAGGATCCTTCACCAGACTGATTGTCGTGAGGGGCGGGGACAAACCTAGGTGTTGAAGACTGAAGATCAAAAGATTGAAGAAGTGTTCCAACCCAAAATGCCACCTATCTATGTTCTCCAGAGATGCTGTCTGACCCGCTGAGGGACAGTTGCCGAGACTGATCAGTCTCCCTGATCAGTAGTGCAACTCCGCAACCTCTTTTGCCTCCCTCTTGATCACATCCGAGACATCGAAACTCAATCTGGAACATTGAGCTGCCAGTCATGTCCCTCTCGCAACCACACATTGTTCATCCGTGGGTCGGCATGGTGTCAATTGGCCGTGGTGGCCACTTCCCTGGTCCTATGAATGCACTGCGGAAAATGTCACCTGCTCCCTCATATTGTGGTATCCATGAATGCCCTTGAATTGAATTGAACATCTGACAAAGCAACACCCACATATGGAAAAGGAGTATTGTAATCACACCAATCTCTGTCCAACCCTGCATGCAACAGCCCCATTCAACCATCAGGGTTTTTTTAAATCCAAAGATATCTGCAAAATTTATACCAAGATACACGCAATATTTTCCTCGATGTAGAAATGTTTTGCTTTGGCTATTCTCATAGTCGCATAGTGTGGAAACAGACCCTACTTGCCCACACTGACCGACATGCCTCATCTGCACTAGTCCCACCTGCCTGCGTTTGGCCAATATCTCTCTAACCCGTCCTATCCATGTACCAAAGGGTTTCTTAAATGTTGCAAAATACCTATCTCAACCACCTCCTCCACCAGCTCATTCCATACACCCGCCACCCTTTGTGTAAAAAATCCCACCACTAGCCATATTTTCCCATCTCCACCCCTTTCCACCTTCCACAGATACCGTTCCCTCTGGAACTCCCCGGTTAACTCATCCATTCCCACTCTAACCACCCCCTCCCTAGGTACCTTCCCCTGCAACCGCAACAGATGCAACACCTGTCCCTATACCTCCTCCCTCGACTCTGTCCAAGGACCCCAACAGTCCTTTCAGGTTAGGCAGAGGTTCACTTGCACCTCCTCCAATCTCATCTATTGTATCCGTAGTTCAAGATGCGGACTCTTATACATCGGCGAGACCAAACATAGACCGGCGATCATTTCACGGAACACCTTTGTTCAGCCCGCCTAAACCAACCTGATCTCCCAGTTGCTGGACAGGGGAATTACCCTTCCCATTCCTACCCTGACCTTTCTGTCCTAGGTCTCCACCATTGTCAGAGTGAGGCAATGAGTAAACATAAATTGGAGGAACAGCATCTCATATTTCAATTGGGCAGCTTACCCAATCCCACACACTAGGGACAATTTACAATTTTTACCAAAGCCAATTAACCTACAAACATGTACAAATCTTTGGAGCGGGGGAAGAAACTGGAAATCACAGAGAAAACCCACGTGTTCACGGGGAGAACGTACAAACTCCGTACAGACAGCACTTGTAGTCGGGATTGAACCCGGGTAATTAGCGAAAATGATTAAATGAAGGAAATCTATTTTACTCACATGTATCGGAGTTCGGATTCTCTTCGAACCAGTATATCTCTTATCCTTTCAATTTTAAATAACTCATCCTCAATATCATCCACTGTAGTGGTGGAATCTGCCATCGATATAATATCTGTCTCTGGAACACAAAACATATAACAAAGGAATCATAAGTTCATGTCATAGAAGCAGAATTAGGCCATTTGGCCCATCGAGTCTACTCCGCCATTCAATTATGGCTGATCCATCTATCCCCCTCCACCTCTTCTCCTGCCTACTCCCCAAAACCTTTGTAATAGAGTCATAGAGAATCATAGAGTGATACAGTGTGGAAACAGGGCCTTTGGCCCAACTTAATCACACCGGCCAACATGTTCCAGCTACACTAGTCCCACCTGCCAGCATTTGGTCCATATCCCTCCAAACCAGTCATATCTATGTATCTGTCCAATTGTTTCTTAAATGTTGGGATAGTCCAAGCCTCAACCACCTCCTCTGGCAGCTTGTTCCATACACCCACCACCCTTTGTGAAATTAATCGTGCATCTTGCAGTTATAACATAAATTGCTGGTGATATTCAGGCAGCTCAGCTGGCAACTGCGGAGAGAGAAGTAGAAATAACATTATAGATCGAGAACCTTCCATAAGAAAAGGGAATGTTAAATACCTTACGTTATAGAGAAGGTGAAGACATGTAGAGAATGGTACAACAATTGTTGAACTTGGCCTCATGTTAGGCATGGACTTTGTACGCTGTATCTAAACTAAACTAATAGAAAATCAAATGTATTTTGAGGGATAACAGATGAACGTGTTAAACATTATTACCTAGCTGCGGGTGTCGATTTAAACCTAGCATGTGGTATTGTAAAGACATAATTAAAATACATCCCATGGGCAAGTCAAAAACAAAAGTGATTTTGGTACCCAGTGTGCTGGTATCAAAGCACCAAATCCTGGCAGCAATTGTTCCCTGAATCAGTCATCAGTAGATGCAAGGATCACATGGAATTCTAAATCAATTACCTACGAGTTACCCATTTATAAACATCATATAAAAATATGACTGAATGATTTAATAATTTATTGATACACCAGTGAAATGAAGTTTTGTAAAAATATATGATAGATGCATTTAAGAAACTTTTCGATAGGCACATGGATAGGCAGGGAATGGAGGGAGGATGCATCACAGCTTGGTTTGGGAACAGTTCCATCCAATACCACAAGAAATTGCAGTGAATTGAGGACACAGCCCAGACCATCACTCAAACCAACCTCCCTTCTATTGACTCCATTTATACCTCACGCTGCCTCAGCAAGGCCAGCAGCATAATCAAGGACAAGTTGCACCCTGGGCACTCCCTCTTTTTCCCTCTCCAATCAGGCAAAAGGTATAAAAGTGTGAAAACGCACACCACCAGATTCTGGGACAGTTTCTTCCCAACTGTTATCAGGCAACTGAATCATCCTACCACAACCAGAGAGTAGTGCTAAACTACTATCTACCTCATTGGTGACCCTCGGACTATCCTTCATCGGACTTTGCTGGCTTTACCTTGCACTAAACATTATTCCCTTATCACATATCTATACTGCAAATGGATCAATAGTAATCGTGTTTTGTCTTTCTGCTGATTGGTTAGCACGCAACAAAAGCTTTTCACTGTACCTCGGTACACATGACAGTAAACTAAACTGATATGGATTATGCACAGATAATTAAGAGATGGTCTTGATATCATGTTTGGCACAGACATTGTTGGCCGAAGGGCCTGTTCTTGTGCTGCAATGTTCAATGTTCTATAATAGGAAAGAAATAGTATCATATAATAACACAAGCATCTGGACTGTAATACTAGTCTTAATAGTAATACTAGCATCTGTTTGTCTAAGTAAATGTCAGCAACTTGTCCAGTCTTTTTCAACCAAAGTGATCATCAGATTCTTTCTCTTCAGATCTGGGTTCATCTTAAGATCAGTTTAATGTTATGGGTTTTTGTAAATTAAATCTTCAATCACAGTGAAATACCAAAAAAAAGCGTATTTCTTACATACAGCCCAGTACAGTATTCCTATACCCCAAGCACATCACCGATAAGCAAGTGTACAGAAATATTCTACTGAGCCCGCATGCAAAGGGTTCCATGTTTTGGCGCCATTTTCAAAATCCAGTCCGCGCTCTATATCTTATGAATGGTGCCAGATTCAGCTGCTGTGGGTCTCCAGCCACCGCCTTCCTTGGACGCAAGGTCCCTCTCCTTGCCCGTCCACCTTTGTGCCTCAGGGACGCCTCCTGCAGCCAATCTTGAGGAGACGGAAGGCCAGATGCCAATTCCCACTCCTACCGACCTTGTTCTTGGCCCGTTGTGTCCGTCGTCAACAGTTCCATCATCCTGGTTTCTGTTCTTCAGGAGACGGTTGGGCTGGCTCGGCAGCCTCCGCCATGTAGGCTGTGGTCCGCTGGGTCTGGCGTCCAGCCGCGGTGGACAAACATGCGCCGGCTCAGCAGTTCTCTCCCCACAGGACAGTCTGCCTGGTCCTCTAACCGGTGGCCAGCTCAGCCATTACCTTATTCAATGATCAGGCAGAGATGGGGAGACCAAATCATAAGTGACAGGAGCAGAATTAGGCCACTCGGCCCATCAAGTCTACTGCGCCATTCAATCATGGCTGATCTATCTATCTCTCCTAATCCCATTCTATCGCCTTCTCCCCATGACCTCTGACACCTATACTAATCAAGAAATGACCTACAGCTGTCATTTCCTTTTGGTCTTTTTAGAAAGTATACAATATTTTGCAAATAATCAGCTCAGTACATTTTCCCTGCTCCATATCATTCACAGAACATGAGGGTGGAAGGTGACATTTTCTTTGCAGGCAGATAATATGCTGTCTCAATTCCGCTGGAGCTGCTGGCATGAATCTGGACTGGTTTCCCACCGAGTCAGAAACTCCCTCGATGTGCTACAACAGAGAAGGTATACTCTACTGGTATGGACTATGATTCATGTGCAGAGCAAAAAAAGATCACTCCATGTACCCAGTTGTGATACTGCACAAATAATTAAATTAAAAGTACTTTTAAATGAATCAGCACAGCTCATCCACTTGCTTTCATCTTCCTTTCTATCTCACAAACACTGCATATTAATTTGATAACTAATTTCACAGCTAACTCATATGAACCTGGCGATGGTATGCTCTTATCAAATATTATAATACCAAGTAGAAATAGACACCACAGAAACATTTACAGTGCTTCAAAAGAAATAACTGAAATATCACATTTACATAAGTATTCAGATCCTTTACTCAGTACTTTGTTGAGGCACCTTTGGCAGCGATTACAGCATCAAGTCATCTTGGGTATGATGCTACAAGCTTGGCACACCTGTATTTGGGTAATTTCTGCCATTCTTCTCTGCAGATCCTCTCAAGCTCTGTCAGGTTGGATGGGGAGCGTCGATGCACAGCTATTTTCAGGTCCCTCCAGAGATGTTCGAGCGGGTTCAAGTCCGGGCTCTGGCGGGGCCACTTAAGGACATTCACAGACTTGTCACAAAGCCACTCCTGCATTGTCTTGGCTGTGTCTTGGGTCATTGTCCTGTTGGAAGGTGAACCTCCGCCCCAGTCGGAGGTCCAAAATGCACTGGTTTTCATCAAGGGTCTCTGTACTTAGCTCTGTTCATCTTTCCCATGATGCTGACTAGTCTTCCAATTCCTGCCGCTGAAAAAATATCCCCACAGCGTGATGCTGCCACCACCATGCTTCACCATAGGTATGGTATTGGCCAGGTGATGAGTGGTGCCTGGTTTCCTCCAGACGTGATACTTGGCAATCAGGCCAAAGAGTTAAATCTTGGTTTCATCAGACCAGAGAATCTTGTTTCTCATGCCTTTTGGCAAACTCCAAGCAGGCTGTCATGTGCCTTTTACTGAGGAGTAGCTTCTGTCCAGCCACTCTACCATAAAGGCCTGATTGGTGGAGTGCCACAGATATAGTTGTCTTTCCGGAAGGTTTTTCCATCTCCACAGAGGAACTCTGGAGCTCTGTCAGAGTGACGATCGGGTTCTTGGTCACCTCCCTGACCAAGGCCCTTCTCCCCCGATTGCTCAGTATGCCCGAGCAGCCACCTCTATGAAGAGTCCTGGTGGTTCCAAAGTTCTTCCATTTAAGAATGACGGAGGCCACAGTGCTCTTCGTACCTGCAATGCTGCAGAACATGTTTTAAACCCTTCCTCAGATCTGTGTCTCGACACAACCCTGTCTCAGAGGTCTACAGCCAATTCCTTCGTCTTCATGGCTTGGTTTTTGCTCTGGCATACACTGTCAACTGTGGGTCCTTATATAGACAGGTGTGTGCCTTTCCAAATCATGTCCAATCAATTTAATTTACCACTGGCGGACTCCAATCAAGTTGTAGAACCATCTCAAGGATAATCAATGGAAACAGGATGATCCAAAGCTCAATTTTGAGTGTCACAGCAAAGGGTCTGAATACTTATGTAAATGTGATATTTCAGTTATATATTGTTAATTACTTTGCAAAAATTTCTAAACACCTGTTTTCACTTCTTCATTCTGGGATATTGTGTGTAGATTGATAATCAAATAAAAGAATGTAATCAATTTTAAAATAAGGCTGTAACGTAACAAAATGTGTAAAAAGTGAAGGGGCCTGAATACTTTCTGAATGCACTGTGTTGCCTTACATGGATAGAAAAGGCTGAGAGGGATATAGGCCAAACACGGGCAGGTGGGGCAGCACAGTGGCGTAGCAGTAGAGTTGCTGCCTCTCAGCGGTAGGGACACAGGTTCGATCCTGAATATAGGTGCTGCCTGTACGGAGTTTGTACGTTCTCCCCATGACCGCGTTGTATTCTATGGGTGCTCCATTTTCTTCCCACACTCCAAAGACATATAGATTTTTAGGTTAATTGGCTTTGGTAAAAATTGTAAATTGTCCCTATTGTGTAGGATAGTGCTAGTGTATGGAGTGATCACTAGTCGGCGCAGACTCGGTGGGACTGAAAGACCTGTTTCCACACTGTATCTTTAATGAAAGTCGAAAAGGTGGGATTAGTGTGGACAGAGCATCTTAACCAGCATGGGCAAGTTAGCTGAAGGGCCCGTTTTCTTGCTGTGTAATTCTATGCCTCATTATAGTCAGTGTGATTTTATGGAATATCTCTTCCTTCAGTAGATGCCAGGGGTAAAATACAATAAATTATTTTTCATTTACTTCGAAATTGAGATGCATTAATTAAATATCAGCAAGTTATCATATTAATTAATTTTGTTCTGTTTGAAAAGTGACAACTGAGAAAATTATATTCAGAAGGAAAAGATTCATATTGCAAACTAGAGTTTGGGTTACTTGAATGGTAAACTAAAATTGGGTTTAGTTTTAGTTTAGTTTAGACACAGTGCAGAAACAGGCCCTTTGGCGCACCGAGTGCACGCCAACCAGCGATCCCCGTACACTAACACTATCCTACACACTAGGGACAATTTACAATTTTACCAAAGTCAATTAACCTGCAAACCTCCATGCCTTTGGAGTGAGGGAGGAAACCAGAGCACCCAGAGAATACCCACGTGGCCACGGGGAGAACGTACAAACTCCATACAGACAAGACTCATAGTCAGGATCGAAACCGGGTCTCTGGCACTGTAAGGCAGCAATTCTACTGCTGCGCCACTGTGCCACCATCAGTTACTGCTATAAGCTGCAAAGGGCCTTTATCATTATGTTAATGCATTGGCCATGATATAGAGGACTTTCACTCTATATCATGAAGGAACTGCAGATGCTGGTTTACACTGAAGATGCTCGAAAAGCTGGAGTAACTCAGCAGGTCAGGCAGAATCTCTGGAGAAAATAGGTGACGTTTTGGGTCGAGTCCCTTCTTCAGATGCAATAAACCTGACTGGTTGATAATTACCAGTTTGTCATGTGTACTGGATAAGATGCAACTGATTGCTTTGCAAATGGGAACACAAGGAGATTGCACTGAAATCAAGATCAAGCATTTCTGTACAGGAGCAATTTGTTCAAGATGTGGACACTTATACATCGGCGAGACCAAATGCAGACCGGGCGATCGTTTTGCGAAACACCTTCGCTCAGCCTGCCTGAACCTACCTGATCTCCCGGTTGCCGGACACTTTCATTCTCCTTCCCATTTCTACACAGACCTTTCTGTCCTCGGTCTCCTCCATTGTCAGAGTGAGACTAAATGCAAATTGGAGGAACAACAACTCATATTTCACTTGGGCAGCTTACACCCCAGTGGTACGAATTTTGATCCCTCTCACTTCAGGTATCCCCGGCATTCCCTCTCTCTCCATCTCACCCCCCTTCCCAGTTCTCCTACCAGTCTTACTGTCTCCGACTACATTTTATCTCTGTACCACCCACTCCCCTGACATCAGTCTGAAGATGGGTCTCGACCCGAAACGTCACCCATTCCTTCTCTTCAGTATAAACAGCATCTGCAGTTCTTTTCCACATGATGTGTCCAATATAGTGCATTCATTACAATATTATTTTGACGGTATACACCAGATTTGAGATAGTACTGCAGCGCAGGAGACACATACATATATTATGTACCCTGACTGCGTCAATCCAGCTCTCCTCAGATTAGTTAGGACTAGACCAGCCATTGAGTAAAGCTCTTACTATTTGCTTCACCTTTACAAAATTCATCAGTGAGTGGGATTGTGGAATTAGGGCTGATGTTCATAATTTCTGCTGATCAATAGATATTATCACATAAGATCTTGTAAAATTCCTTTGAAAGCCAATCTAGATTTTAAGTGACCTGCCTGAAGAAGGGTTCTGACCCAAAACGTCACCTATTCCTTTTCTTCAGAGATGCTGCCCCACACAAGTTACCCTAGCATTCTGTGTCTATCTTCGGTATAAACCAGCATCTGCAGTTCCTTCCTACACATAGATTTCAATCCAATTTCACTTCTATACACTACAAAAAATGTGGTTCAACACTAGGTATAATAAATCTTACAGATTTAGAAAGAAGAGGAGGAATGTCTTCAGTCAGAGGGTGATGAATTTGTGGAATTCATTGCCACAGATACATGTGGAGGCCAAATCAATCGAGATTGAAAATTTTAAATCGGAGATTGACTGATTCTTGATTAGTAGGTGTGTCAGTGGTTATGGGGAGAAGGCAGGAGAATGGGGCTGGGAGGAAAAAATAGATTAGCCCTGATTGAAAGATGGAGTAGACCGATGGGCCAAATGGCCTAATTCTGCTCCTATAACATGAAATTTCCCATTGCATGGCATAACTCCCAGGTCAAAAGCAGATGCAATAGAGGGAGATTCTTGATCCAAGAACCTAATTCTCATTCTGTACACTGTACAACAATATCCAAAATTGCTGTCATTAGAAAAACATTGTTACTGGCAAACATTATCATTCAGTAAAACGAAAGGAGTTGTATTTATTCTTTGAAATCTAGCAGCTGATTTAGATTGAGTTGGGCAACAGTAATTGATTTTCTCCAGTTAGCAGGTTTTGCAAATGCCTTGTCCACTAACTACCCTGCACGATCGAGGAATCACCGCCGACGTGAGAGCACCGGACATGTTGCCATGATCCGCTCTCTTCCTCGGACGTGCAAACATTTCAACTCACTCCGTTCCGAGAAAGAAGCCCAGGCTTCCACAGAATGGTGACAACAAACTTTGGCTTTGGAAGTGGCTTTGATGCGAGTGCGACCATTCCGAATATTTCATCAACCTGTACGGTGGCATTTATGATTTTACTTGTACGAATCAAAAAGAGGCAGTCCAAAAAACCCCAAAAATATCCTCCAGCAACAAATAACACCCTTCAATAAATAGTACAAAGGCAATACGATACAGGTGATCTGATGTTAACTTTGTCATGAAACCAAACGAAGCTATCTAACCCCTATTATCACTGACGTGCTTAAGAAATTAATATTGATTTTACAGTGGTCTTTGCATCGTTCCCACTTCTGCAATAAGATTTGCATATATAAACTCCAGTACCATGCTCGGATTGAAGATTTTGTGTTTACCTTTTTCAACGTCTGCCTTCCATGTAGTTGATTCAAGAGATCCATAATGTTTTGCGCATGATTTTTCATTTTCCATGATTCCTAATTTTAGTAATAAAAAAACACACACATATACATATAGTTTCTCCACCGCAAGCCAACAATATCTTCCCCACGCTCCAGGGATTTTTTGTTTTGTTTTGGTCAGTAATCTTCCAGGACTAGAGTCATGCAATGCAGTGGCATTGGTTTAGTCCGTTATTTCAACGCGTGCAACAATTAGGTACATCAGCAAGAGGGAGGCGGCAGCACTTCACACGGTAACTGCTCGGATGTGCTGCCTTCCCGGGTTCAGTTCTGAAATTGCCCGCAGAGGTGAGTTTCAGAGACCTCTGGTGGATTCCGCAGGAACTGTCGCTATTGGAGGGATCTTTGGGTTTCTTGGCAACGATTGCCTCTCCTTTGTTTGAAATATCTCACAGCATTTTATTTTACGTTAGTTGAGTCAATTGAAAACAAGGAACTGCAGATGCTGGTTTACATAAAAAAGGCACAAAGTGCTGGAGTAACTCTTGGTCAGGCAGCATCCCTAGAGAAGCCTGAAGAAGGGTCTCAACTTGAAATGTCACCCATTCCTTCTCTCCAGAGATAAGGCCTGTCCCGCTGAGTTACTCCAGCATTTTGTGTCTATCTCTGGACAACATGCATAGGCGACGTTTCGGGTCTGGTCCCTTCTTCAGACACCATGAAAATACAGTAAACCTTCGTTATTATGGACCTCTTTATAATAGATTTTGGTCATAGTGGATGGACCTGCCGACCTTCACCACCAGGCAAGGCTGTCAATGCCTCCCCGGCCACTTCCATGCCGGACCTACTGCCTCCACCACTGGCCCACGCCACATACCCAGCACTTCCAGGCCATGCCTACCACCATAGCCAGCGACCCTTACCTGCACTCTGGCCGCCCACAGGCCACGACCATTGACTCCTCCGACCTTCGCCTCTCCCCCGACTGCCAGCAGGTCCGGGCATTCAACTCACCTGGATTCCAGACCCGGTACCAGACCCAGAGTCTGAAGAAGGGTCCTAACCCTAAACGTCACCTATCCATGTTCTCCAGAAATACTGCCTGGTCTGCTGAGTTACTCCAGCACTTTGTGCCCATTCAGGATTGGCAATATTTAGGCTTCTTCTGTATCTGATATTTCATTCACTGTAGGGAAAGGCATAGACCAACATTTCCCTGTTGCTTAGGGATAGAGTTATAGAATCACAACATGGAAAGGGGCCCTTTGGCCCAACTCGCCCATACCGACCAAGATGCCCTATCTAAGCTAGTCCCATTTGCCAGCGTTTGGCCCATATCCCTTTAAACCTTCCTTATCCATGTACCTGTCCAAGTGTATTTTAATTGCTGTTAAAGTACCTGCCTCAACTACCTCCCCTGGCAGCTCGTTCCATATACCCACCACCGTATGAGTGAAAAGGTTGCTCCTCAGATTCCTATTAAATCTTTGCCCCCTCACCGTACCTGTAAAATGCAGCTTCCTGAGACCGAGGTTGCTTTCATAAATGAATACACAGCGTACCGCCACAGATAAGCACCCAGACCAAATGACCATTTTACCTTTACTTTGATCCCATTAGAGATGTAATTATTTTATCATCCATTCAACTCTGCCTATACAGCTCCTTACTTGATCCTTACTTCAAGGATCAAAGCGCCTTTCTTTGTATCTTTTGAAATAAAGCAAAGGTGGTGCTAAATATTACAATAACTTTTTATCTGGGGTGCCAAAAATTTGGGACTTGGTGGACAATTTTCAGGATAAAACTGAAGAGTGAAAGTAATAATTGTGTCCGGCACTACCGTGTACAGAGCACAACACGATTGCAATTTAGTTCACCTGCAAGAACACTGAAGTAAGTCTTCTCCAAGGGTAGACACAAAGTGCTGGAGTAACTCAGCTGTTCAGGCATCACCTCTGGAGAAAAATAATGGATCAGGACTCTCCTTCAAAATGAAAGTAGAGAGAAGGAAACTAGAGGCAAGAAAAGGCCAAAACAAAGTAGTAGGACTGGCAACAGATGACCATAATGGACAAATTGTTGACTGGAGAAGAGGTGATAATGAAAGTGTTCCATGTTATCAGGATGGGTGGTAGAAGTCCAAGATGTTCACGAAGCCTCCTGCAGGTGTGAGCATCAACCTCTTATCCTTTACTAGTCAGCGTTAACATCACCTCACTGCCAACTCACGCCTTATTTACATCATTCCAATAATCCGGCCATCTGACTGAACAACTCAGCTCCACACGTCCATCAATTGTCAAACTTGTTATTTGCCAAAATAACCAACACCAACCTATCACCCAGTCCTCACAGTGGCAGGAGTCGAATGAAAGATAGTTCAAAGGTCTCTAGTAAGATAGGTGGGAGGTCAAGACTGCAGTCTAGCTAAGGAGAGGTCGGTTCAATTACCTGATAACCATGGCCATGGAGGAGGCCCAGGACAGAAAGATCGGATTCGGAGTGGGAGGGGGAGTTGAAGTGCTGAGCCACCGGGAGATCAGGTAGGTTAATGCGATCCGAGCGGAGGTGTTGGGCGAAGCGATCGCCAAGCCTACACTTAGTCTCATCGACGTAGAGCAGATGACACTTAGAGCAGCGGATGCAATAGATGAGGTTGGAGGAGGTGCAGATGAACCTCTGCCGCACCTGGAAAGACTGCTTGGGTCCTTGAATGGAGTCAAGGGGGAAGGTAAGGCGACAAGTGTAGCATTTCCCGCGGTTGCAGGAAATACATATATAAACACAAATATATACACATATACATACAAATACACATAAATATATATATGTGTATATGTATGTATATATGTATATATACATGTATATATGTATATGTGTGTATATATATCTATATATGTATGTCTATATATATATGTATATCCATATATATGTATACATACCTATATAGACACATACATATATACCCACATATATATATACATACATATATACACACACACATATATATATATATATATACATATATATATATATATATATATATATATATATATATACATATATATATATATATACACATATACATATATATATATGCACATGCATATATATAAATGTGCATATCCATATACATGTATATATGCATATCCATATACACACACACATATATATGTATGTATATATACACACACATATATGCACATATATATATACACATACATACATATATGTATATATATACACACACACATACATATGTATGTATATATGGGCATGTATATGCATATATATATACATATATATGTATATGTATGTACATATATATACACACATATGCATATATATGCAATATATATATGTGTGTGTGTACATATATATGCACATATGCACACATATACATATATATGTGCATATACATATACACGTGCATATACATACATACATAGGCATATACATATATATATACGCATATACATATATATGTATGCACATGCATATATAAGTAGATACATATACATACATATATGCATATATATACATATATGTACATATATGCATATATATATGCACATCTATTCATATATATACATATGTGCATATATACATATATACACATATACATATATGCATATATATATATATATATATATATGTATATATACATCTATGCATTTATATACATATATGCATATATGTACACATACATATATGCATATATATATACACATATATGCATATATACATACATACATATATGCATATATATATAAATATATGCACATATATACACACATATACACACACACACACATATATATATATACACATACATACATATATGCATATATATACATACATATATGCATATATATATGCACATATATATACACACATATATATATACACATATATACACACACACACACACACACACACACACACACACACACACACACACACACACACACACACACACACACACACACACACACACACACACACACACACACACACACACACATATATATATATATATATATATATATATATATATATACAGTGGCTTGCAAACGTTTTCATACCCCTTGGACTTTTCCACATTTTGTCACGTTACAACCACAAACGTATTTTATTGGGATTTTATGTGATAGACCAACACAAAGTGGTGCATAATTGTGAAGTGGAAGGAAAATGTTACATGGTTTTAAAAATCTTTACAAATAAAAAACTGAAAAGTGTGGCGTGCAAACGTATTCAGCCCCCTTTACTCTGATTCCCCTAAATAAAATCCAGTGCAACCAATTGCCGTCAGAAGTCACCTAATTAGTAAATAGAGTCCACTTGTGTGTAATCTAATTTCAGTATAAATACAGCTGTTCTGTGAAGGCCTCAGAGGTTTGTTAGAGAACATTAGTGAACAAACAACATCATGAAGCCCAAAGAACACACCAGGCAGGTCAGGGATTAAGTTGTGAAGAAGTTTAAAGCAGGGTTAGGTTATAAAAAAATATCTCAAGCTTTGAACATCTCACAAAGCACTGTTCAATCCATCATCCGAAAATGGAAAGAGTATGGCACAACTGCAAACCTACCAAGACATGGCTGTCCACCTAAACTGACAGGCTGGGCAAGGAGAGCATTGATCAGAGAAGCAGCCAAGAGGCTCATGGTAACTCTGGAGGAGCTGCAGCGATCCACAGCTCAGGTGGGAGAATCTGTCCACAGGACAACTATTAGTCGTGCACTCCACAAATTGGGCCTTTATGGAAGAGTAGCAAGAAGAAAGCCATTGTTGAAACAAAGCCATAAGAAGTCCCGTTTGCAGTTTGCCACAAGCGATGTGGGGGACACAGCAAACATGTGGAGGAAGGTGCTCTGGTCTGATGAGACCAAAATTGAAGTTTTTGGCAAAATGCTATGTGTGGCGGAAAACTAACACTGCATATCACCCTGAACACACCATCCCCACTGTGAAACATGGTGGTGACAGCATCATGCTGTGGGGATGCTTTTCTTCAGCAGGGACAGGAAAGCTGGTCAGAGTTGATGGTAAGATGGATGGAGCCAAATACAGGGCAATCTTGGAAGAAAACCTGTTAGAGTCTGCAAAAGACCTGAGACTGGGGCAGAGGTTCACCTTCCAGCAGGACAACGACCCTAAACATACAGCCACAGCTACAATGGAATGGTTTAAATCAAAGCATATTCATGTGTTAGAATGGCCCAGTCAAAGTCCAGACCTAAATCCAATTGAGAATCTCTGGCAAGACTTGAAAATTGCTGTTCACAGACGCTCTCCATCCAATCTGACTGAGCTTGAGCTATTTTGCAAAGAAGAATGGGCAAACATTTCAGCCTCTAGATTTGCAAAGCTGGTAGAGACATACCCCAAAAGATTTGCAGCTGTAATTGCAGCGAAAGATGGTTCTACAAAGTATTGACTCAGGGGGGCTGAATACTTTTGCATGCCACACTTCTCAGTTTTTTATTTGTAAAAAAAATTGAAAACCATGTATCATTTCCCTTCCACTTCACAATTATGCACCACTTTGTGTTGGTCTATCACATAAAATCTCAATAAAATACATTTACGTTTGTGGTTGTAACGTGACAAAATGTGGAAAGGTTCAAGGGGTATGAAAACTTTTGCAAGCCACTGTACATATATATATATATATATATATATATATATATATATATATATATATATATATATATATATATATATATATATATATATACACACATACATGTACACATATATACACATACACATATATACATATACATATATACATACATATATATATATATATCAGGCACATGCCGTGAGTAATTACTCAAGCAGGCAGTCAGCTATTAAAAAAGAACTTAAACCGCGCATGCGCAGATTGTTCTGTCCGTAAAAATAAAAAATTAAAAACAGTAACAATTCAATTTTATCTCCTTTATTCTGATTTACTGAATGGGTGGGGGGGGGGGGTGAAGGGTGATGGCAGATGGAGAGATGGTGGGGAAAAAAGGGAGCACAGGGAAAAGTTGAATCAATTGTCATCTAATTGAATGACAACACTTGTTCAAGGGACCAATTGGGCGGAGATTCCTCTCACAGCGTGTGGAGAGTCTGTGCCACGGGTAAGGTTCCGGGGAGTGCAGGAGTGTTGAGAAGGAGGGGGTTGGGGATAATGCCAGTAACTGATTCACTTACCGCTGCTGTGGCGCTTCGGGCGTGAAGCCACCGCATTTTAGCCGGGGATAGAAGCAGCTGGAGGAGCTGCGAACGGCCACCGGGACCCGACAGCAGAACTGGCCGCCACTTCAGCGCCTTCTGCCGGCCCGCTCACCTCTGGCAATATTCTCTATCTGAACACCTCTCACCTGCCGCTCGCTCATGTCATTCCTGCAAATCCTTAAATTCCCACAGCTGAGTAACCTCAATCGCGCTGTCGGAATTTAAGGATTTGCGGGAAGCAGCTGACATAAATGAGGCCAGCGAGCGGCAGGAGAGAGGTTTTTAGATGGAGAGCTGCCAGAGGTGAGCGGGGGCCGGCAGAAGGCGCTGACGTGGCGGCCGGTTCCGCTGTCTGTTCCGGCAGCCTCTCGCAGCCACCCGAGCTACATCTTCCCCCCCCCCCCCGGCCACAATGCGGTGGCTCCATGCAAGGACCGTCGCAAGTGGGTTACTGGTATGATCCAGATCCCCTCCTTCAGAACACTCCTACTCTCCCCGCAACTTTACCCCGGGCCAGACACCCCAAACTCTGTGAAAGGAGATCTCCCGCCTCCCCCGGGAAATACATTATTTAAAAACATCACCGAGAAATGTACTTACCACATCATTGGTACACGAGCTCCATTCTTCTCTCCCTGTTTCCTAAGATACACTTAAAATAATGCCAATTCATATTTGAAAACCCCGCCAAGACACTAGCGCTGTGCATGCGCAGTACTGCAAAGGCAGAATTTCAGCTGCCTTCAGCCCCACTTGAAATTGACGGTTTGAAGCAGCACTGACGGCACGTGGGCTGCACAGAGCTTCAAGGGTAACAAGCGCTGCGGATGAAAGGCACGGAGAATTATGCCTACCAAAGTGATCGATCTCTTAAAAAGGCACGGAGAATTGTGCCTACCGGTGAGATCGATCTCTTAGATAGGCATAATTCTCCCATGCTGTTACTATTTATATTTAGCAATTACCATGTTATAATTTTAGTCAGGGTAGGCAGTGCCTACCTTGCCGGCACGTGCCTGATATATATGTAGGCAGGCATAGTGGGCAGGAGTGGCAGACCAGGCACCGAGGCAGAGGACACACATTTCTCACCAGACCGGTGGGGGGGGGGGGGGGAGGGGGGGGGATACACAGCTAGCTACAGCTTGTGTGCAGAATAAGGAAAACCTGGTGTGTTCATCTCTTTGTTTCAACAACTATTTCAATAAAGAACCAATGGAAATAACGACTGGAAAATCTGTTCTATTTGGACTGCATAAGATCACCCCTACTTAGCTGTGTACTAATGGCAACGGAAAGTTGGACACTGGAAGAGTGGGAAATTTGCCATTACACCCTCTAAACATGTCCTATCCATGCACCTGTCTAAACTGTTCTTAAATATTGACATTCTGTCCTTTTCTCTGTAAAACCTTCTGTCTAAATCGCTGGCCTTTGTCCAACTATCTGCCCATCAAGAAATACCCCTCGCCTGTGATCACCTATTACCTACCAGGCTTTGTCCTGCCCTTGCCCCTTCATTCTCACAGTTAACTTCCCCCCCCCCCCTCCTCCCCCCCATATAATTAATCTGAAGAAGGTTTCTGACCCGAAACGTCACCTATCGACGTCCTCCAGATATGCTGCCTAGCCCCCTGAGTTATTCCAGCACTGTGTCCTTTTTTGTAAACTAGTATCTGCAGTTCCTTGTTTCTACATCAAAAACCTGATTGGTCAGATTTTTTAAACCAAAATGAAACTTTACTTCAGAATGGAAAATATGTACAAAACAAAACTCTGCAAAAAAAAAGCTTTGCACATTCTCAGTGTCCACACCTATCTCAACACAAAACACCCTGGTAGAGTTACAATTTGTAATGGCAGCTGTAACACTTTTCTAAATAGCACCACTGACATCTAGTGAGCAAAATGTACCAATGCTGAACTCTCACGGATATGCTTTCATTACATAAACTAAAAATCATACGGAAATGTGCGGGGTGAGTTGTTTTTAAACGCAGGTGGGTGCCTGGAACGCGCTGCCAGAAGTGGTGGTGGAGGCAGATATGATGGTGACATTTAAGAGGCATTTCGACAGGCACATGGACATGCAGGGAATGGTGGGATATGGATCACGTGCAGGCAGGGGGGATTATTTTATTTTGGTATCGTATTCAGCGCAGACATTGTGGGACACAGGGCCTGTCCTGTAATAAAAAGGAACTGCAGATGCTGGCTTATAGGCACAGTGCTGGAGTAACCCAGCGAGTTATGTTGCATCTCTATAGAAAATGGATAGGTGATGTTTTGTGTCGGGTTCCTTCTTCAGACTGATTGTATGCAGAGGTAGTGGGGGGAGGGGGGGGGGGAGGGGGTGGGGGGGTTCTGGAAGCAAGAAAAGATCAGGACAAATCATGGCTGGCAACAGATTACCTCAGGCAGGGTGGCTCCCTGATAGGCCAATTGCTGGAAGGAGAAGGTGTGATCCCAAGAGGGAATGTACTGTCTAACTGGTTAACCAACTTTTAGTGGAGGAAGTGGGACGGCAAGGTGGAAAAAACGAAGGGAGGGGAAGGGAATGTTTGACGAAGTTACCTAAAATTACCCAGTTCATATGCTGTACTGTTCTATGTTATATGTTCTAAAACAGGAACAACACTTTTATTTAATGACATTACCACCCTGTCTTTCATACCAGTAACACTTATTAAAACAGAAACTTGCACGTAGGGAGAATAGACAGTCCGGTGCCACAATACAAAAGGTTCTTTGTTCCGCTTTGCAGTGTTGCACCTGTGCTCACACACAGGGCTGATTTGTGCTATGATGTGCTGGCAGGTATGATGTGACAGAGGTAGCGGAAAAATTTAAGTTGAGAGCGGAAAGATTTAATAGGAACCTGAGGTGAAACATTGCAAACAGTGTTGTGGTAGGGACATAGAACGAGCTGCCAGAGGAGGTAGTCGAGGCAGGTACTATAATAACATTTAAAAGACACTTGGACAGATACATGGATAGAAAATGTTTAGAGGAATAAGGAGCAAGTATGAGTGGAACGAGCTTAGATAAGCCATCTTGGACAGCAAGGACAGGTTGGGCCGGTTTCCATTCTGTGTGACCTTTGACCCCTTTGTCACACTCAGCAGGTCAAACAATATCTGTGGGGGAGAGAAATAGTTAATGCTTCAAATCATGAACTGAAAAGTTTATGACATGATGTTCATCGCAGATATTATGAGCCAAAGGGCCTGTATGTGCGCTGTGTGGCTCGATGTTCTACGAAAAATGAAAGAAAAAAGCTCATTTAAAGTAGCGGAAAGGGGGAGGATGGAGAAAACTGAGGGAATGTTTGTGATAGGGTGCAGACAAAGGTCGTCGAGGTAACGATTTACTTTATCCTTTTCCAGGTTGAAAGCAAAGAGCGAAAAAAAGGAAGACAATTGAAACAGAGAGGTATAACCATATCTGTGAAGAGAAAAATTAAAAGAAGGACCCTTATCTGTATCCACCCATCACTTGTAGAGGTAATGAACTTTCAAAAGAAGAGGGAATTAATTGGCTACGTTTCAGGTCAGGATCCCTCTTCATACTGATTGTAGCAGGAAGAGAAAACTGGAAAAGAATGGTGGGGACAGGGCAAGGCTCAGCAAGTGATAGGTGGACACAAAGTGCTGGAGTAACTCGGAGGCAGCATCTCTGGAGAGCATAGATCGGTGACATTTCGGGAAGTGCTGTCTGCTCTGGGAACCACACCACAGGATCCATGGAGTCATTTCCCTGCAGTGCCTGCAGGACGTTCTGTGCTGACCACTGCCCGATGGACCTGTGGTCAAAGGTGTTGGTCCGGAAGAACCTTGCCACCAATGACAGATAGTGCTGCAATGTCCAGCCTACTGGCATATTGCGTGGCATCTGCGCCAGGCCCATCCTTCGCAACACTGGGCACAGGTAGAACCTCAGCCGGAAGTAACACTTGGTGCCCACGTGCCTTTTCTCTACGCTCCGCCTGATGCAGGTGGCCATCAGGGTGAGGGCGATGTCGGGCAAGCTTTTACCCCATTGCCTGCTGACTTGTGCCTTGTGGCCTGTCGCACCCGATCCATCCTCGACCCCTGGATGAAGTGGAAGAAGGCCCGGGTGATCCCTGTGGCGTAGGGGGGGGGCACATTTGCGTCAATTACAGCGGCCCCGAGAGTACCTCACACCTGATGACCACATTTTTTCCCAGTATAAGGAGCGCAGTATTCCACAGCTCCAGTTTCTTCCCAACCTTGGCTATCCGCTCCAGCCAATTGTTGTCACATGCCTCAGCCCCCCCGAACCAAATCCCCAGCACCTTCAAGAAGTCAGGCTTGATGGTGAAGGGGACGGAAGATCGGTCGGGCCAGTTGCCAAAGAGCATGGCCTCGCTCTTCCTGCGGTTCACCCTTGCTCTCGTGGCCGACTCAAACTGGTCTCAGACGCTAATCAATCTGCGAACTGACCCTGGATCTGAGCAGAAGGCAGCGATATCGTCCATGTACAGGGAGGTTTTGACCTGAGTGCCCCCACTGCCTGGCAAGATCACTCCTCTTGTGCTCACGTCCTTCCTGATGGACTCGGCAAAAGGTTCAATACAACAGAGGAACAAGACAGGGTAGAGAGGGCAACCCTGCTTGACTCCAGACCTGACAGGGAAGCTTCTGATTCCCACCCATTGATTTTGACTGAACCACAGATATCGATGTGGAGCAATTGGATCCAATTCCTGATTCCCTCCCCAAAGCCCATTTTGGAGAGCACGTCCCTCATGTACATGTGCAATATCCTGTTGAGGGATTTCTCCTGGTCCAAGCTGACCAGGCGGGAACCCACCCGCCCCATGTTACAGGAAAAATGTTGTCAAGCTGGAAAGGGTGCAGATGAAATGTACGAAGATGTTGCCAGGGTTCCAGGGCCTAAGCTTTCGGGAGAGGTTGAGCAGTCTAGGACTCAATTCCATGGAATGCAGGAGGATGAGGGGTGATCTTATAGAGGTGTACAAAATCATGAGGTAAAGATCAGGTAAATGCACAGTCGCTTGCCCAGAGTATGGGAATGAAGAACCAGACAACATGGGTTTAAGGTGAGGGATGAAAGATTTAATAGGAACCTGAGAGGTAACTTTTTATGTATGGAATGAGCTGCCGCAGGAGGTATTTGAGGCAGGTACTATCACAACATTTAAGAAACATTTAGACAGGTACTTGGATAAGATAGGTTTAGAAGGATATGAACCAAATGCAGGCAGGGTGGGGTTAGTGTAGTTGGGTCATGTTGGTCAATGTGGGTAGGTTGGACCGTAGGGCCTGTTACCACACTGTATGACTCTATGCCCGGAATATTTTGTTCTCATTGTTGTAATGTTCTCAGTTGGAAGATAAGATATTGTTTCTCAAGCTCATATCGGGTAACATCAGAGCAAAGCAAGAGGCCTGAGATAAAGTAGAAATGAGTTGGAGAATTAAAGTGATTGGCAACTCAGACTGAATGAGGACTTTTGCAAAATTGTCAGCCAATCTGCGTTTGTTTTCTTCAGTGTGGAAGGGCCAACAGGCTGATTGCTGAATGCAGTAAACAGATTGCAAGAAGTGCAAATGGATTGCTGCTTCACCTGCAACCAATGCTTCATTCTCTAGACAATGGGAAGAAGTAACTGGTAGATATTGCATCTGCTACAGTTGCATGGGAAGGGGAAAATAGTGGTGGAGAGGGAAGAGGAGACGAAAGAGCAGTGTAGGTAACGGTCTCTCTGGAACGCTGAAATGGGAGGGGATGTGGGGAAGGAAAACTTTGTTTGCTGGTGGAACCCATTTGCAGGTGGCATTTTGTCTCTGAGAATCTACATTTAATAACTGAAAGTCCAATAAGCCAGTGATATTTATGTGGCTATGTGTCATATCTCAGATGTACCGTTCAACGTCACCGTAAGTGCAACACTCGCAGACAACTAAAATTTGACACATATTCAATATGTCTACGTTAAATGCCAAACAAATCTATGCATTGCACTTGAGAAATTTCCAAATATAGGTACAAAATGTGAAGAAATAATGGTGATGGTAAAAGGTTGCAATATTTCAGTGTGAAAGTATGAAAGTATGAAAGCTTGCGAGCAGTGAATTTCAAAAGGAGCTACATTCATAGATTCCTTCTAAAAAGTGTTCAGAATGTAACTTTAAAATATACAAATCAGGACGAATCACTACAGCAACAATTTTGCATTGAAATTTAAGGTATTTCAAACAGTTAATATGATAAATTACCAAGGCAAAAAATGTTTAATTATCATTTGTACCTACAATGGAATAATGAAATTGTTACTTGCTGCAGCTGAACAGGTCTGTAAACACAACACACATGGATAATGTATAACAAAATGAAAAATATCAATAAATTATGGACCAGCCCAGCAGTGCAAATAAACCCATCGTCCTTGTGGTTTGATTGATTGGTTGATCAAATGATGCAGCATGGATACAGGCCCTTCGGCCCATACTGAAGATCCATCACCGGTTCACTGTTATCCCTCTTTCTCATCCACTCCATTCTCAATTTACTGAGGCCAATTAACCTTCAAAGCTGCACGACTTTGGGAAGTGTGAGGAAACTGGAGCACCCGGAGGAAACGCGCATAAACGCAGGATGAAGGTGCAAACTCCACACAGACAGCACCCAAGGTCAGGACCGAACCGGGGTATCTGCCTTGCAAGGCAGCACGTCTGCCAGCTGCGCCACCATAACAGTTATTGTTAGTTAATACTGACAATGATGAGATTATTCAATAACAAAGAGTTAATACTGACAATGATGAGATTATTCAATAACAAGGAAGAATTTGACAAATTTGGAATAATAAAGTCTAAGTTAGGGAATTATGGTTTGATTATAATTAGCACAATTTAGTTCTCATTGGAAATAATGACCTACATGTACTTTAGCTGTCACATTTTAATTTTCATATGATCTTGAATCTGTGCAAACTAAATGACCTGACCGATTTGCAAACTCGTCACACATGATTCTATATTCATTTTATATAAAGAATTTATCTGTGCTGCCATGACAACAGTATTCCTGCATGCTGCATTCCATTGTCTGTTCATGAAAGCAGAACACTTCACCTATCTTTCAATTCTTTAATACACACCACCTGCTACATAATATCACTTAAAAACAAAAATGTTTATAAATGTCATGAGAAGATTGACTTAAAATGTAATTCATGCCCAATTGCATATGATATTTAGTAATTATTCATGACCAATTGCATATGATATTTAGTAATTATTCATGACCAATTGCATATGATATTTAGTAATTAAGCAACTTTGACCTCAGACTTAATAACTCAAATCATTTTGATAGATGTGCTTACAGGGCTTGCAATGCCAATAGGCAATTAATTTATTTATTCGAGAAAATAAGCAAATTTATTAGATAATTTAATTTACTAATTTTGTCATGAAACACGTCATAAACATACCAGTTACTGTCTTATCAAAAGTTTCAGAATTGTCTCCACCTATCTACAGGTATTCATGGCCTTTGTCTAACACTTCTTCTCAATACTGCTACATTTCCTTTAACCATCAGACAAAAAAATACTTAGGAGGAATAACCTGGACAGGACAGTGGTGCAGCTAGCAGATGCCAGGGTTTGATCCTGACCTTGGGTGCTGTTTGTGTGGAGTCTGCAGAACTTCTCCCAGGGTTTCCTCTCGGTGCTCTGGTTTCCTCCCACATCCCAAAGACATGCAGGTTAGATGGCCCCTGTAAATTGTCCCTAGCGTGTAGGGAGTGGATGAGAAAATGGGATAACATAGAAATCAAGAGAACAGTGGTCAGTGTGTACTCGATGGGCCGAAGGGCCTGTTTCCATGCTGTCTCTCTAAAAAATGAAAAGAAAACTATAGGCCCTGTCCCACTTTCCCGAGTTACTCACAAACTCTCCCGAGTTTTCCATGATTCGAACTCGGGGAATGTCGGTAGCGAGCGCGCAGGAGGCCGTAGCATTCCGTAGACGTTTCATAGCGGCTCGTAATGCCTGTCGTAGGAACTCGGGGTAAGTTGGGACGTTTTTTCAACATGTTGAAAAGTGTCCACGAGTTAACAAAATAGCCCGGGTACCTACGAATGGCTTTACTGTAATTCTCCGAGTTCGAAACAAGGGGAAAACTCGGGAGAGTTCGTGACTAATTCGGGAAAGTGGGACAGGGCCTTAAAAGGAATAAAAAACAGAACATGTTGGAAATAGTCAGCAGATCAGACTGCACCAATGGGAAGGGAACATAATTTGCAATGTCAATAGGCGATGAATGGGGCAGCACAGTGACGCAGCGGTAGAGTTGTTGCCTTACAGCACCAGTGACCCGGGTTTGATTCAGGGGCTGTCTGTATGGACTTTGTACGTTCTCCCTGTGACCACGTGGGTTTTCTTCGGGTACTGTGGTTTCCTCCCATTTTCCAGACATGCGCGTTTGCAGGTTAGTTGGTTTCTAAAAATTGTAAATTGTTCCTAATGTGTACGATAGTGCCTGTGACTTGGTAAGCCGAAGGAATTGTTTCCGTGCTGTGTCTTTAAACTAGAAGATCTAGAGGAGATTTAACAGAATGATGCTGGGGATGATTGGGTTAACATATGATGAGCGTTGATTGCACTGGGACCATCTATATAATTGAAAGTCTAAACTTGACCACTTCCTGTTTGCACTGTATATTGATTTTAGATTATTGGCCATCTAACTCAGAGTCCCCCTCCACTCATCAGGTGCAGAGGGTTCTTCCCACCAATGAAAAATAAAAGAGTTATTAGTGTTTAAAAAATGTTGAGATACTCTCTCCTGTCAATCACCGCAATGAAGGCCACGCCTCTTCCGGGGGTTGGGGGAGGAGCTATAAAACCCGGAAGTCTGGACATGGCTGTTGCTGCAACATGGCGAGCGAGAGGTCACGACTCTCAGTCTGAGCTTTGAATCAACTGGACACTGAATGTCTACTAAACTGTAAGTGTGGTTTTATGTGCCTACAGTGTCCACTGACCTGTAAGTGCCCTTAATGTGGTTTAAAAATGTGGTTGGTTTGAAAATGAAAATGTGGTTTGAAAATGAGGTTTGAAAATGACAATGTGGTTTGAAAATGAGGTTTGAAAATGAAAATGTGGTTGGTTTGAAAATGACAATGTGGTTGGTTTGAAAATGACAATGTGGTTTGAAAGATCAGACTGTGTTTACTGCAAAAGTCCTGTTCATTCCGTGACATAGTGGACAGATCGCGCAGGAGGGGTGACTGAGTGAACTGACACCACATCAGCCGTGACTGCTCTGCCAGCCCACCAGCTATGAGTAAGTGAACTGCCAGCCCACCAGCTATGAGTAAGTGAACTGCCAGCCCACCAGCTGTAAGTGAATGAAGTGCCAGTCTACCAGCTGTGACTTAGTGAACTTCCAGCCCACCAGCCATGACTCACTGAACTGCAAGTCCAAGAATCGATTCAGTCTACAATGTCCATACTAGCCCTCTGGAAACCAGTCCCTTCAGCACACAACACCCATTCTAGCACTCCACAGATCCACGCATAGACTGAATAGTCTATCCAATAACTCAATTTCAAAATTAAAGCCAACCTTCTAAAGACAAAGGAAACTAACATTGTAAACTTTATAGATTAACTTAAAAGCCTAAATATATGAAACTCTCAGACACTTGGTGTTCAATAAATACTTCAAACATAAACTAACAAATACCTGCTCAAGTTCTTCAGTGATAGCAGGAATCATTGTCATTTATCAATGCCTTCCCAAAACCCAGCATCTGTTGGTGATTAATCGAGGACAGCATCTGTAAGATTTCTGCAGATAACGCAAATGTTGGGCTTTTGTCAGCCAGGAGAAAACATGTATATATAATTAAAGGCCAGACCTACAAAATGCAGACCCATGTGTCAAAACTGCATCCTTTCCAAACTATTTTAATAAGATTCAAGCCTTAAATGCAAAACTGGATTCTTCAGTAACACATTTCCTGCTTGTGTTACTATTGGCATTCAACCAGGAAGGAAGGAAATTAAAAAACAGATTTCAAAATCTAAGTTATTATGCAGCTAAGGACATCTGCAGATTCCACCCAAGTATACATCAGATAGAAAGTATTAAATCACCAAATTGCATATTTCTTCCTGAAATCTATTCAGATAGCTCTCAGGTGATAACAACCCTAATGAACTATTACATTGCATGATCATATTAAAACTCACTTTGCCTCACAGTAATAATCAGTAGACATTGAAAAAAATGTGCTCAAGGGGTCACGGAGCGAAAGCAAAGGCAATCAATCTGCAGACTAAGCTCTCCAAGCAGCACAGTGACGCTGCTGGTAGAGCTGCTGCCTCACAGCGCCAGTGATCCGGGTTCAATTCTGTCTTCGGGCTCCGGTCAGTCTTGAGTTTGCATTCTCCCTGTGACCACATGGGTTTCCTCCGGATGCTCCCATTTCCCAGAAGTGAGGGATTGTAGGTTAATTGGCCTCTATTAAATCACTCTTCATGTGTAAGGAGTGTAACTATAAACGACATAACATAGAACGTGCGTGAATGAGTGATCAATGGTTGGCATGGACCCGGTGGACTATAGGGCCTGTTTCCATGCTGCATCTCTAAACTAAGTAGCTTAATGGATTCTTCTAGTTGCTGAAAAAATATCGGGTTTAGAGAAAAAAAACGAATAAGCCCTCAAATGCCACTGTTAATTAAAGCTGCATTTTAATTGCAGAACAAGTTAAATTGATTAGAATTTTATTTGGATTCTGCTGCAATTGTTGGTTCAAATCTCAGCTTCTTTTTATACTTTCAACTTTGGTGGGAAACAGAATGTGCATAGAGTTGAAATGAATTGATAACATTGACAAACTCGGCAAGAAACATAGGGTTGACCAAATTTTAATAAGATGAACCATTGAAAATCAGTACAGTATTTCCACTCACCAAAATAAATAATCCAGTAATACATTTACTAATATTTAACATTCAAATATGTTAAGTGCATAACCTGCTACACAGCAGTGATTACCAACTAAAGTACTTTTAATTACCTTCACCAGGATTATTTACCACAGAAGACATAAACATAGCATCTTTTCCAGAGTAAGGCACATTCAGGAGTATTTTAGAAGTGCAAAAATGTATCTAAACCACTATCTTACCACAAATCACTTTTTTTTTTTACTGCATATCATTGTAATATAATTTGAAAATAATCACTTTTCAATCTCATACCAGTAGCTCTCACTAAATTTAAACTAACGCTGCCCATGATAATCAAAAACGTTTTGTTCTTTTCACGACTTATGTGACATACATGGAGCAGAAGGATCAAAATCTGACTTGAATCTACCAAAAAAAATAGCATGGATAACTTTACGTGGGGCAAAGTTTTCAGAACAATTCTTCTTTCAAGGGAAAAAAAATTGCCAGGCTAGGTATATGTTAGAGGGTATATGTCACTTCAGTAATGGAGCTAACTAACCTTATGAACTAAGGTCGGATTCTTTAAGGCATAGTTGACTCTTATTCCTTCATTTTTTTCTTTGTAGAAATGGAGAGGCCCATGCAGTCTAGCAATATCATAAAGTATATGAGTCAGGTATTATAGATCTTTTTTTCCCCCCAATTGCAATCACAACAGCACTTGCATTAGAATGCTAATTATTTGAGGAAGAGAGCATTGTTCCCCATCATCTATTTCTATTTATTGGTTTGCTAGTAGAAAACTGGGCCACAAAGTTCTGTGCAAAGATTTTCATTTCAAAATTGCATATAAAAATATGTAGAATGATCAGAAATTAAGCTCTGTACATCAGGGAAATATTCCACTCTCCCATGAGCAGCTAAGAAAATAAATTTGCTATATAGCTGTGTTTTAATTTAGTTTAGAGACAAGAGTGGAATCAAGTCCTTTGGCCCACTGAGTCGGTGCCAACCACGGTCATCTGCTCACACTTGTTCTATCCTACACATGAGGGACAATTTCCAGAAGCCAATTAAACTGCAAATCTGCACATCTTTGGAAAATGGGAGGAAACCAGAGTACCTGGAGAAAGCCCACATGGTCACAGGGAGAAAGTACAAACTACGTACAGACAGCACCTGTAATCAGGATCAAACCCAGGTCTCTGGTGCAGTGAGGCAGCAGGTCTACAAAAAGCAGCTCAGGCATAATTACAAAAAAACTAGTTGTACTGGCATATTAGAATATTAACATATTTCGGTAATGCATGGAAGCATTTCCTTTAATATTGGCAGATTCCCAAAGATGATTGCTTCATTGTGTGACTTGAGGGCAGAAAAGGTTTTCTTACATTAGACTGAGCAGACACCTCGATGGTCATTGAAAGATTGGGACAGCATGAAAGCTCAAAGCACAAATTGGTAAAAAATCTACAAGTCTCTAACTAGCTGGACAGGTGCATAAAGGAATGAAAGACCATCTGTTGCCATGTGTAGTTCTACATTAACATTGCATTTCATGCATGATTTCAGGCCCTGTGGCATGCATTGCAAAAGTCTTATGAGGGTGTGTTTTATCCAGTATAGCTGTTCTTAAAAGAAATTCCATTCCTTTCAGGAACATGGTGGATTCTTTTGGTTTAAATTTTAAAAGGGTAGTATGATGAAGAGAAGGGGAAGTAGTCTTTCCCTAAAACATCAGCCAAACAATCATTTGCATGCACATTTCAATAAGGTTGTGGCTTCACTAAGCCAAAAACACAAACAGAAAACATCCTTCCTTGTCTTTATTAAGGGAAGCAGAGCTTAAAAGTACACCTGCAGCCAACTCCGAAAAAAAACAGAAACTGCACACTAGAAATTTCTCATTTGTATGGCTGCTACACTGTAGATTGAGATAGTCCAACTGCAAATTTGTCCTTAAATTAGAGTGCCTTCTCACAAATAAAGTCTAATCTAACCTTATACTCCAATTGCAAACATATCCCCGAACACACATGATGGAAGACAGAAAACATCTTATTTCTCCCAAAGCAGCCAAAATGGCTTCATTATATATATATATTTTATTTAACTTCTTTTTAATTGCTGACAAAAAAAATATTCAATGCAACATACAGTAGAAACAAGGAGTTGCAGATGCTAGTTTAACTAATTAAGACAAAGTGCTATCCATGTTCTCCAGGGATACCGCCTGACCAGCCGAGTTTCACCAACACTGTATTTTTCTTAAAAGAGCGACATACATCAGCTTTTATGAATAACTTGCATATAATCAAGGGAACAAAAATTGAATCTCTGTCCAATTTATTAATGTTTAATAGCTGTTTGCTAATAATGGTATCATGTGCATTGTCAGCTAGTAGAAACCGAGAACTGCAGATGCTGGTTTACACAAAAGGACACAAAGTGCTGGAGTAACTCAGTGCGACAGGCAGCATCCCTGGAGAATATGGATAGGTGATGTTTTGGCTCAAGATCATTCTTCAGACTGATTGTACAAAGTGGGGAGGGGGGGGAGGGAAGAGAAGAGAAGAAAGCTATTATCGGTTAGACGAGATTTTGTTAGATCTCAGCTTCCTTTTTGTTGGATCACTGCACCATGCATCAATGCAAACGTTTCCATTAGTACAACTTGTCTTGTCAACTGCTGGCTTATATTATATCTCAAATATTTTGTTTATTTTTATTTGCGTTCAACTCCCAAAGGCATCAAATAAAACTCATGATACTCGTGCAGAGCTTCTATTCTATACATGTTATTGCATTAACCATTTAGAAAAGAGACTGAGTGTGAATTATTTAACTGATCTCATCTCAGTCCACATTTTAAATTAAAACCTCTCAGTCCCCCATTTTGTTAACAAACACGGTGACAGCACCCCTCCACGTCCAAGCCATCACAATATCATATTAAAATTCCCCTCAAAAAGGGATATCAGGAATTTGATGCAAACTTCCAAGGAGGCTTGCCAAATAATCAAGAACCTGAATATGGACTTAAGATAATGTTTGCAGATATTCTATTGGGTGGCAGTGGAAAAGAAATATGTTTTAAAAATGATGAAAAATGCGTGCACTAGTGAGATGCAGGTAGCCAGAGCAGACACAGCTGAGGAAAGAGTGGTTATTGAGCACGAGACAATTTTGTTTTGGCTGTGGTATATTTTTGATTGCCCTGAGAGCATGGTACAGTAAAGTAGTTGCATAAATTGAATGTTTGCATATATTGATATTCAGGACCTACTCGTTTAAAGCAATGAAATGAGGATCATAAGATATATTCAGTCTTGAATACATCTGATCCTTCAATTGCTCACTGTAAATCAAATAGGCACGTTATGTCAGAGACCTTACATAAGTAATTACATCCACATTACACTCTATTACAGAAACTTTTTTAATTGAAATATGTTACTTACTCTAAAGCTATCAATTTCCCATAATTTTAATTAAAAAAAATAATCCTGCAATTTTGTAGATAAAAGTGCCTGTTTTAATGAAAAACCCTCTTGGAATAGGCATACAGTATTTAACAGCATAAATCAGTTAATATAGTTTACCAAATCAGAAAGTTTCTATGCCACTGGTTTCTAGACTGGCTTGTGCCGTTAAAGGAACAGCGATGTATGCTGACTATTTAAATTTATTGTTTATTCAACAGGAAACAAGGAAAAAGTAAACTGGCTACTTCATTATAAAGTCATCGTTTTTCAGAGCTTTAACAAGCCAGTCGTTATTTTGCTCATCATCTGTGTCACTCATATCACTAGTATCAGCTGCTAACAGTCGTGAGTAGTTTAATCTTTTTTGCCGAGGGATTTTTGATTGCAGCGTAATAAAGACCACTGCCCAAAGCATGGCAGTAACAGAGCATGCTTGGTAAAGCCTTCCTATGCCAAAACGCTCCACAATGAAGCCACTGCAAAAGCTGCCAGAACTCGCACCCAGACCAAAAGATATCCCATGGTAGATCTTATAGAGTGTTCTTTCAATGCCAGGGGTAGCTAAATCGTCAGACTGATTCAAAACAGCCCACCACAAGGCACCACTGCTAAATCCATTCAAAACTTGAATAGGCAATACTGCCCAAGGTGACCACAAGAATGAATAGTAGAGCAGTTGAGCTGCAAGACAGATTAGCCCAAATCCAACTGTTCCAGAGAATGAGAGGACTTTTAACATTCGATCTTTGAAAAGGTAAAATAAAAATTCAGCCATGAAGCCTATTGCCACAGCAGCACCCATATATGCCTCACTACCTCCTTTGTCCTGCATTTGCCAAAAGAGGAAGTTATTTATGGCAGATCCAATGGCTCCAGTGATAAAGACTGTAACTGCAAATAGCACAGCTCTCCCATCACTTCCCAACAAGTGAAATGCTTTAAAAGTCTTGTTGAATGCGTCATTTTTCTTGGCGGTGTGAATTGGATAGAATACTCCGACAATAAACGCTAACACAAGTAGTGTTGCATAAGCGTAAAAGTGCACTGCAGTTCTAGAAGTCTGCGCATTGAGGAAACAGTGCAGCCTGTCCACGAGGATACCAACACTAAAAGCTGCTCCCGCGGTACCCAAGTATCCCCAGATCCACTGCTTGCCATAGCGGTCAAGAGAGTCTACAAAGTCCAAGTAGTCATAGAGTCCATCATCTGTAACCCAATCTAAAGTTGATGCTAGAACCTCCCATAAAGATACAGCCAGCAGAATAAGCACCAACGTCTGGTGCCAATTATCTAGGATTTTATGACTATGATTTGGCTCAGGGCTGAGCCGTTTGATTTTATTGCTCATTTCAGGGTCGTTCTTCAATGGAGCATGCCTTTTCACAAGAATATTTGCAGTACTGAAATAAACATCTGAACTGCCATTTTTGTCCTCGTTATTTTTTTGCATAGAAAAGTGCGTGGTAGTTTCTTCCACAGTTCTTGTGTAGCCAGAGCCTTCAGTAGGCAGAATCTGTCCTGTTTCAGAATAGTCCGCATTCCTGGTGGTACCTCTTTCTGATTGTTGAGACTTTTCAGAATCCGTAATATTCATAGATGGCTGTTTGGTTAAGTTTTCCAGAGGTGATTCAACAGTGGTCAACAAGTGGAGGTTCATTTTCTTCTCAGTACTGTGGACATTAACGAGTTCCGAACTCTGATGACTTGACAAAGCAACTTTTACTGTTATTGGAGGCACGGTATATGCAAGTTCATTCATCTCAAAATCACCAGTATGGTCTGTGTCATCTGGTATGTTTGGATTCCAATTGTCTTTTGTGTACAGGCTTCTGTTACAATACAAGCTCTGAATTTCCTTATTTACAGGTGGAATGAGTGTAAATAGAAAGCTAATTCCTATTGATGATAACAAGGAACCCAACACAAGAATTCTTCTTTTGTCATGGTGTCTAGCACAGTAAGACCAGAACGGAGTACAAATCAAGGATATAAAATACTTTGTTCCAATCACAATCCCAACAAATGGCGCAGTCAATCCAAGCTGTCTGAAGTATATGGTGAGAAAAGGAATTACGCAGGCTTTGGCTGCACAGTAAAGAAAATGATAGGAACTGGCAAGAGCCAGTGCTTTGCTGATGTTCCACTGTTTATTTCTTTTCATGATTCAAGTTTCATCTTCTACTAAGCTTTCTCAGTTAGACGTCTGAAAAAAAGAGACATGGACCATTTAAAGATACACATTTAACACAAGATTAACTGAGACAGATACGCCATAGATAGCATTTTTATCGGGATGTATCACAGCATGGTTTGGGAACAGCTCCATCCAAGTGCAAGAAATTGTAAAGTTGTGCATGCCAGACCATCACCATTAAAGGCTTAATGTACAAATTAGGTGACAAATCAACCACAATAATAACCTCTCATCTTTTCTCAACTATTAGCCAGAATCTTAAACCTTTCTCCACAGTTTCAAGACGCTCATCACAATGTGAAAGCAGATCAGAGAAGTCTTTATCAGAGATGACCCATACAGTTGCCTTTTTTACCCTGTGTGCCCTTCTAAAGGTAAGACTGGCTCGCCTGGCATAGCAAAAACCTCAGCCTCCAGTCTATTTTCCAGTACACCCTCTATAAAACAATCCCAAATCTCCTAATTCCACCCAAATTTCATTCCTAATCGCCCAATTTCCGTCTCTTGGTGTCTTCAAGGTACCCTTGACTATGATACTCACCTTCCTGCTTTCAAACCTTCATTAGATAGACACAAGATAGACACAAAGTGCTGGAGTAACTCAGACGGGTTAGGCAACATCTTAGGAGAAAAAGGATGGGGTCATGTTCTTCACTCATTAACACATACATTTCTGTAAAAATCCTTCACTATTTGTAAAAATTATCCTATGAGAAGTCTCCCCAAAGTTCTTGAAATGCTTTTGACTTCCAAAATTACACGCATTCCTCCAGATTATTTCAATAAAACATTTGCCCTGATAGAACCAAAGCAGTCCTGAATAAAATGGTAATATTGTAACTGAAACCCTCTCAATATTTTCCAATCTCGAGTTTTGCTACAGATATAATAATCACCCCATAGCTCCCTCCCACAAGATTGGTTTCTCTATTTTTTGCCAGATTGTGCTTCCGACTACATCGCCTTCACGATCCTCACCTCTGCTTCCATATAATGGACCACCCCACATGCAACAGTTTTCATACTTCTCAGATTAATCTCTTTTCAAACCTTGCCTCACCCATAATCTTGTTGACCATCTTAACTCTGAACGCTGGGCCAACCACTAAGCCATATATTTTTAAGGTCCTGAATTTAGACTTCTCTGTTCTGGAAAAAGGGTAATTGGAGCAAGTATTAAAGTATCACCTCTTTTTCTCACTACCTTACACTAAATATTTACAGATCACTTATTATTTTAAATTCCTTTCAGTTTATTGCAGCTTATACTTTTTCTAAGAACACTGGCTGGGAAGAAAATGTTCATTTCCTTAGCAGTGATGCTAATAATTAAAGCTAATGGACGACAAAATGAGAAGGACGACAGGAAACTATTTGTTGCTAAAGGGTTATAGAGCTTTGAAATTCAAATTCTTGAGATAGAAATCTTCTCATTAAAAAGGCATCTTGGTCCATGCCAAAACCACCAAGGGCTCTTTCTGTACAACTTCTACAATTATTTTTGATTGATTGAAAGATCATCCAAACAGTCCCAAATCCACACCGACTATTAATCACGCTTTCAAACTAGTTCTATGCTATTCAACTTTGCATTCACTTCCTACACACTAGGAACAATTTACAGACAAATTTACCTACTAAACCGCACGTCTTTGAGATGATGGAGCAAATTAGAGCACTTGGAGGAAACCCACATGGCCGCAGAGAGAAGTGCAAACAGTACAGACAGCACCGAGGTCAGCATCAAACCTGGGTCTATGGCACTGAGGCAGTGGCGTTTATCAGCTGTGCAACACACAGGTTGGAGGTTCTGTCACACCCGACACCTTCCACAGTCCCTGTGTCTCCCTTTTCCATTGGACCATACCACAAATAAATCTAGTGATATCGATGCTGAAAACTTGAATTAAAAACAACCTGCTTGCTTAAGATTCCAGCATTGGAAGTTCCTTGTGCCTCAGCTGAAGAAACTCAGTAGGTCAGGCAGCATCTGTGGAGGACCCTTCTTCAGAGACTGGTGCACCCAATTTTCCTGCCCTTCGCATTCCATCCTCCCTGTCCTGGGTCACTTCCATTGCAAGAGTAAGGCCACTCACAAACTGGAGGAATGGCACCTCATATTCTACTTCGGTAGCTAACAACCCAATGGTATGAATATTGAATTCTCCAGTTTTAACGAACACCCCTTCACTGTCTCTTTTTCTCCAGTCAGTCTAATGCACACACATTTCTCCCACTAACACAACTCTCTTATTATCCATCCTCCACCGTTTATACCCCCTCCTCCAGCTTTACATTTCACTCCTCTTCTTAGATACCCATTTATCTCATTTTCATCTCTAGCCATTCACTTTCTCCAACAATCCGCCTCTAGCTGTATCCCCCTGTCACTTGCCAGGCTATGCCCCACTCCAAACGATCTTTTCAAGCTTTCTCTCCACTCCCCCCCCTCCCCTCCTCCCTCCAAACTACAGTCTGAAGGGTACGAGGAAGAAACATTACCTATCCATTCTCCTCCACAGATGCTGCCTAACCCACTGAGTTACTCAGTACTTTGGGTCTTTTTTTTGTACCTGTAGGGTCTCCAGGCGAGTGATATTCCTACCTCGGTCACTAGGCGGGAAACATTCAAGGAAGTGCTCAGAGCGTCCCTTGAAAATTGCAACGAGCCTTCAGATTTTGGGGAATCTTTGACTGCTTAAAGTGGAGGAGCACAGCGACAGGCCCATCGGCCCACGGCGTCGGTGCTGAACATGACGCCAAGACTAATTTAATCTGCCTGGATATGATCGAGTTGCTCGAGCTCCCCGCGCCTGCAGCTCCCTCCGTCTCCGGGTTGCGGGTGTCGGAGCCCAGGCCCAGTGCTGGCGCCCGGGCCGGCTTTTGGGGAAGTGGCAAGAGCTCAAAACACTGTGACAGGCGAATCGGACTGCTCTCCCGGCCCGCATGACAATGCCTCCCCACAGGCCCTGGTCCGCATAGCAACCAGCCCCCAGCCCGCATAGCAACCGGCCCCGCTCTACCTGCGCTGCCTCACTCGGGCCGCACGGCGCTCAGGTGCCCAACGTCGCCTTCCTTCGCCTTGCGTCGCGACGCACGCAAGCCGAGACCCGCCTCTCAACGTCACCGCCCCCAAGACCCGGCGCCACGTGACTCCACTTGTTCCTGACCAAACCACCCGGCGGCCTTGCACCACGTGACACGCCGCGCTCTTGTCCCACGTGACCCCGTGTTCTTACGCCCTGTTCCCCCCCACGCCATTGTCCCCACGTGACCCCTCGGTTACCTTGCCGCCCGGCGGCTCACGTGACCGATCCTGCGGTCCTGCCCCTCCCCCAGCGCTCACGTGACCGCCCCTCTCCCAACGCTCACGTGACCGCCCGGTGGTCCCGCCCCACCCCCAGCGCTCACGTGACCGAGACTGCGGCCCCGCCCTCCCCAACGCTCACGTGACCGCCCTGCACCGTTGTGGGGAGGAGAGAGGCTTGTGTACAAAAACACGGATGTAATGCTGAGGCTCCATAAGGCGCTGGTAAAGCCACATTTGAAATATTGTGTGCAATTTTGGGCACCCATCAATCTGAGGAAGGGTGTGCTGGCTCTGGAGAGGGTCCAGAGGAAGTTTTGCAAGAATTATCCCAGGAATGAGTAGGTTAACCTATGACGTCACTGGGCCTGTACTCACTGGAGTTTAGAAGAATGAGGGTGGACCTCATTGAAATGTGCAGAATAGTGAAAGACTTGAATAGAGTGGATGTGGGGAGAATGTTTCCTCTGGTGGGTGAGTCTAGGACTAGAGGTCATAGCCTCAGAATTAAAGGTTGTTCTTTTAGGAAGAAGATAAGGAGAAATTTCTTTAGTCAGAGGAATTCTTTGCCACAGAAGGCTGTGTATATTTATAAGGCAGGGATAGATTGATTATTGATTAGTACAGGTCATGTTATGGGGAGCAGGCAGGAGAATGGGGTTAGGAGGGAAAGATAGATCAGCCATGATTGAATGGTGGAATAGACTTGATGAAGAGAATGGCCTACTGCTACTCCTATCACTTATGACTGAGTTTCTCCCACACTTTGTGTCCTTTTTTGTACCTGGAGAGTCCCCAGATCAGTTAAGGGATGTGATATTCCCAACTCGGATATTAGGCAGGAAGGATTTAAGGATGTTCTCAAAGCTTCCCTTCAGACCTTCCGGAATATTTGACCCATCTGTAGATGGAGTCAATGGAAGGGAGGTTGGTTTGCGTGATGGAATAGGCTATGTCCTCAACTATGCAAATTCATGCTAAATACAAGATAATTTCATCTGCCTGCACATAATCAATATCTTCCATTCTCTGCATGTAAAGCACTGTGAAAATTGAGTCAGTGTGTCGGGAGCATTGGCATGAGTTAGAATGAAATGCAGCGCCTGTCCGATCTGCCCCTTCAGAGGTAGAGTCTGCCATTCCCATATTGGCCGTATTCCGCAATTCTGCGATAGAAGTCATATTTAATTCCGAATCCACTTAAGAAGATTATCTGAGACAATACTTACATGCCCCCATTTACACCCCCTCCCGACCAGCCCTTTGTTTCATACTGTGACCCATTACCACCCATCCTCACCTCACATTGTTCCTTTTCCATTTAGTTTCATCCTAGGTAGCAAGAGCAGGCATGGAGGGGTGTGGCTGTGGGACACCAGAACAAACTGATGAACCTTCCTGACATATCCTGGGCCTAACTCAACGAAACACCAGTGTAGGGAGGTGCCCACTTGATAATCCCAAAGACTGGCATCTGCAAGACTAGTTTTTGTTGCCCCATGGAATGAATGAATGATTGAATGAATGCTGATACTTAATTGTCATATGTGACAAGATATCCGTTGTTTTGCGTACCTAAGGTACGCAGAGTCGCGACATAACGGTGCAAAAAAAGTTACAAAGTATCCCATGACAGGTCCTACTGAGTTTCCCTCCCCTCCCCTCACGGCAGTTCCCCCACTGAGGGTCATCCTTTGATCCCGGTGGCACGTCCGTCCTCCAGCACCCACATGGCTCGTCCTTGACCACTGTGTAAAGCTATCTTCGATGTCTGAAGAAGGATTTCGACACAAAATGCCGCCTATTCCTTCTCTCCATAGATGCTGCCTCACCTGCCGAGTTACTCCAGCATTTTTGTGTACCTTTGATTCACATGTGGCATTGGGATTGGATTTCTTGGTTGCGTGTTTGTTACCATGTAGTTTATCACTAAATATGTAGTTAGTTATTGTCCTATAGCGCATGTGTGTTAAACAGTTTAGATACTACTTTGGCATTGAGCTTGGTTTTCTCGGATGAGGGCTTATCCTGGTGTTAAAGCACATGTACTTTGTGTTTTAACAGTAATCTCCTGCCTTTTACCTGTTCACTATCCTGATTGCTTCTTGCCTCCATCATTGATGCCGAGAACAAAGGGTGGTGCAATGGGGGGAAACTGGCATGGTGAGGGGGGGGGGGCGGGGAGGAATCATCAAGTACTAATCGGGAGGGGAGGGGGGGGGAGAGAAATAAAGGAATTAGTACTTTTTAAAACTTTGTCGGCACCATTGTGGTGACTCTTTTGTGTACTTTGTATGCAAAAACAAAGAATTTAACTGCTCCTAGCTTGGAACAAGTGACAATAAAGTATCAATATCATCACTGCTGCTCAACCTAACTCTTTTCAGGTTTTATTTTTGTCATTTTCGGTGGTCACTTGCAGTGAAACTGTCAGACCATGTGCCTGCGACATAACGATGTCTAATTATTGTGGGGATGGCCAGGTAAGTTGTGTCGCTCTTGAGTTCACACCATCCCTAGCCAATAATGGACCCACCAGGGCACCAACCTGCCCAAAGTCATTTATGGCTGGCCTCGATCTTTTCTCAGCTCTAATGAGAACCATCACAACCCCCCTCCCCCACAGCTTTCTTTCAATCTAATGATGGGTCCCGACCTAAAATGTCAGCTGTTCTTTTTCTTCAGAGATGCTGCCTGACCCTCCTTCGCACAATGAAAACATATGTTGCAGCAGAACTACCTGCACTCCTCAAGACAACTGATATCCAGTGATAGTGATTTTGATCAAAGCCTGCAACTGGTGTGAAGCAATGGTTCAGGCCCATAAATGAATTAGAAGCAGTGATGCTTTTCATGGGAATTTTGTGATCTTATTTTTTTTTTAATTGTTATTTTAAAAGTGGCTATGATAATTGAGAATTATAAAAACGGCTAAACATTTGTAGGAAAGAAGAATTACATAGAACAATTGTGAATGGGTGACTGATGGTCAGTCTGGGCTCAGTAAATCAATCAATCAATTAATGAAATGAACAACTTCACATTTTCCCACACTCTATTCCATTTACTAGTTTATTGCCCACTCACCTAATCTATCATCCACAGTGAAGTAGATTCAAATGAAGGTATGCAGGTGAAGTAATTAGTCATATCAACTACAAGTTTCCTGAAAACATACATGTTACATTATGTTAAAAAAAACATACAGGCAGGAAAATGGGATTAGGAGGCAGAGATCAGCCATGATTGAATGGCGGAGTAGACTCGATGGGTTGAATGGCCTAATTCTACTCCTATAACTTGCAAACTTATGTTTCATTGGAAGATCAGTGAATAATAAAAACTATTAGGCGTTCAGTAGTATTGAGCATGGTGATTATATTTTAATGTAAAATATTTTTACAGAACCAGATAATAAATACTATACATTGAAGACACACAGTTACATATTATAAACTTGGACTTTGGAAATGTAGCTAAGTAGTAGGTCAATCAGCATAGTGGAATCATCTGTGTAAAAATTCATGGAGAAAGATGTCTTTTCATTGTAGTGAAATTGTACATCCAAGCATAAACAGAGTTATGAAGTTGCTACCGGAAATTAAGTCATTCCCCCTCCCCGTGAGGACAAGCAATTTTTTATTCATGTAGTGATCTTTCCAATCATAGATTCAGCTGAATGGTATGAAAATTGAATTCTCCAATTTTAAGTCGTAACCCCTTCCCCCACTCCCTTTCCTGTGTACCCAATCCATTGCACACCAATTTCTTTGACTCTCCCACCTCACCTCATCCTTTCCACTCCTATCCCTCCCTGTGGTTTTACATTTCACTCCTCGCTCCTTTTCATCTCTAACATTTGCCACACACTCCACCCCCAGCCAATATAACCGCCTCCCCCCCCCCCAACCACCTATATCTACCTAACACTTGCCAGGCTTAGTCCCACCCACATCTCTTTTATACAGCTTTCTTCACCTAACTATTGTCTGATAGAGGGTCTTAACCCGAAATGCGTCTATCCATTCCTATCACGGGTGCTGCCTGGCCCGCTGGGTTACTCCAGAATTTATTAATTTTTGCTCATAGGTTCATTAACATTCAATCCAAAATTTAAAGAGAGACTTTTGTGAACAAAAATTGAAGGAATATAATCTGTACATCTGATATTGATCTTTCCTGCAAAAATGTATTTTGCACGGTATAAATCACACCCTTGAATATTGCATTCTGCAAAAGATGGTTAATGTCCACCAGTTTTGGAGACAAGCTCAATAGCATGCATGAGTATTAAGTAGCCATGAAAAGGCCCATACAATAGATCACTTCACATAATCTGTGGGAATGTTTCATCAATACGGTGTTTGCATTTGTGCGGTGGTCACCTTTTCTGACTTCCTTGGACTCGTTCAAATATCATGCAAGTTGATTCCAACCAAGCACCCACAATCTGACGTCCCCAATAAAAAGCACCACAGTTTTTGGACTAGCCAAATGTCGACAAATAATTGTTCCTTTCCTCGTGAACAAACAAATATAACTATCGTGACTTTTTATTGTTCCAGCTGATCATGAAAAGACACAAAGTGCTGGAGTAACTCAGCAGGTCAGGCTGCATCCCTGGAGAACATGGATAAGTGACCTTTCCAGGTCAGGATCCTTTTTCAGATCTATTCGACCCAAAACATCACCTATCCATGTCTTTCAGGGATGTTGCCTGATCCGCTCAGTTACTCCAACACTTTGTGTCTTTTTATTGCATGCCAGCACCTGCACTTCCTTGTTTCTATCTCCAAATCATGAGTTTCTCCAAGAAGTTAATTAACTGTTGAATCAGTTATCTTAACTCACAAGATACCTACAAATGTGTTGATTGGTAACAACAGGCATTTTGGCATGTACTTAGCTAATCCAATGTTTTCCGTTCCGCTTTGAGTAAATTTTGACGTCCTCATTTTATGCAGACTGTATCCAGGCTCCAGACAAGGCGACACATCAATGCTGTGTTTTTTTATAGAGAAAAAATAATTAAGACGCAATATTTTCCAAACCTTTTCAAACAATAAACAACTAATTTCCTATTTTTTTAAAATGTTGATTGAAATTAAAACCCAAGTCTTGAATTTAAGATTAAATCCAACAATTTAATGTGAATCAAAGAAAACCATTCAAAGAATCAAAGAAAACGGGTCTGAAGAAGAGTTCTGACCCGAAACGTAACCCATCCCTTTTCTCCAGAGATGCTGCCTGACCCGCTGAGTTACTCCAGCACTGTGTCTAATAAAGAAAACTCTTTTTGGTGAATTTATTCTCCAGATAAGAGGAATTTAATAAAGAGGGGGAAGGGGGGGGGGGGGGGGGGATATAAAAAATGTTCAAAGATATTCCAAATCTGTATTCATTTCCCGGATCATTATTATTATTGTTTAGTCTATTGTCACATGTACCGAGGTACAGTGAAAGGCTTTTGTTGCGTGTATTGATACATGATAAGGGAATAACGTTTAGTGGAAGGTAAAGCCAGCAATGTCCAATCAAGGATAGTCTGAGGGTTCAGAATTAAGTTGAGCATTGATCATGAGCAGTATTACAGGTAGAGATGTTCCCCGACTTACGTCAGAGTTACGTCCCGCGATCCCTGCGTAAATCACATGTTACGTATGTCAGAAGCGGAAGCGCTACTGTGCACACTTAAATTTACTATTCATACCTTATAGCATATGGGAGACCACGGGGGAGCTCCGACGCAGAGGGAGCACCAGATGTGCAATAAAGCAGTGGGATTAAAGAATTGGCTACGTAAGTGTGAGTTTACATAAGTCGTGGAGTGTCTAAACAGTGTTTGATCACAGTAGGAGAGGTTCTGGCCAAGAATCATCGTCTCTTTCTCCCCAAGATTCTGCCTAACTGCAGAGTGTTTTTGTGATATGAAACACAAAAGCTCAAGTGCCTCCACCCAAATATTTTAATTCAGGTAGATACACAAGGAGCTGCAAAAGATAAATCTGGTCAGGCAGCATCTGTGGAGGGAATGGGCAGGTGGCATTTCAGATCAGGACCCTTCTTCAGACTGATCGTTGTGTGGAGGGGGAAAAGCTGTAAAAGAGAGGTGGGGGGGGGGGGGGGGGACGACACGACAAAACCCAGCAAGTAATATAATACAAAGTGCTGGAGGGTCAGGCAGCATCTCTGGAGGACATGGCTAGGGAATATTTCGGGTCAGGGCCGTTCTTCAGACTCCATGTCCTCCTGAAATGCTTCCTGACCAAACGAGTAACTCCAGCACTTTTTGTTCTGCACAAGATTCCAACATCTGCTGTTCATTGTGTTTACCTGGTAAGTGATAGGTGGATACAGGTGAAGGTACTAAGATTGGTAGAGGGGTGAAGTAAGTGACAAAGGCTAGAGATGAAAAGGAGACATGTAGGCAAGGAGGGAATAGTTCAAGTTTGTTAACATTTATTGTCACATGCACCAATTAAGGTACAGTGATACGAGTTAACATGCATCCATACAATTAAAAGAACACAATACACGATAGAACTTAACATAAACATCCACCACAGTGATCACTGTGAGGAAGGCAATAAAGTTCAGTCAGTCTTCCCTCTTTTGTTCACCCGTGTTCGGGGCCTTGACCTCCCCGTCGTTGCCGCTACGGACGGCCCGATGTACAGGCCCTCACTCGTCAGGATGACAAGAGTGAAAAGTAAAGCAAGATGGAGGGGTATAGGTGAAAGTGATGGGTTTGGGGAGAGGGGTAGTTCATGGGTAGTGGGTGGTATTAAACCAAACCGTTGAATGGCAGTTTTGTAGCACTTGCATGAACTGCTAGCTGTCCCTTTTATAAGATTTTAAGGCGAGGCAGAGCATTGACGAACACTCAGCCTGTATGGACAAACTTCATTCCACACATCCACCCTCAGGAACTCCCTGTAAATGACGCAGAGTTATATTACTCATGCTATTGTGAGTCTCTCACCTTTTTTATTTACAGGGTTCCCATCTCCAGGTCAGATCGTGGTTAGACGACTTTAGAGATATAGCATGGAAACAGGCCCTTCGGCCACCGAGTCCGTGTCGATCAGCGATCACCCCATACACCAGCTCTATCCTACACACTAGGGATAATTTACAATTTTCAGAAGCCAATTAACCTACAAACCTGTACATCTTTGGAGTGTGGAGGATCCGGAGAAAACCATTGGGTTACAGGGAGAACATACAAACTGCATGCAGACAGCACCCGTAGTCACGATCGAACCCAGGTCTTTGGCATTGTAAGGCAGCAACTCTACCGCTGCGCCAGCAGACCTCCCCACAGGTTCTGGAAATGCACAAGAGCTCAAATAGGCAAATAAATATTCTTATATTCTGTCCAAGACAAATTGGGGACAGGAGTTCAACAAACAAATTAGTTCAGATGGTAATCTAGGTTCAAATTTTCTTCATTTTAGAATTATTTTACACTCTTCAAAGTAATTACATGCTTAAATGATGTAAAGTGTAGCAGCGGGCATATCCACACCAATATCTATCACTTGCCTACTGATAGTTTGGGTCCTGACCCGAAACGTCACCTGTCCATGTTCTCCAGAGATGCTGCCTGACCCGCTGAATTACTCCAGTTATTTGTTTTTTTTTGTAAACCTACATCTGTACTTCCTTATCACTCACTCAAAGTGGAATTGTTAGTGAGTTAACTAGAACACTGATTTTGGATGATCAGCCAAGATCATATTGAATGGGGGTGCTGGCTTGAAGGGCTGAATGGCCTACTCCTACACCTATTTTCTATGTCCAACATAGGAAAGCACAACACAGGAACAGTGTCTGTGCCAAACACGATGCCATGCCTTATGTATCCTGTGAATAATCCTCAATCCCACGCATATCTATGCTTTTATTCAAATGTCTCTTAAATGAAACTATAGTATCTGCCTCCAGCCCCACACCTGGCAGTGCGTTCCAAGCAATCACCACACTGCATGTAAAAAAAATGGCTCGTACATCTCCTTTAAACTTTGTCCCTCTCACGTTAAAGCTGTCTCTTCTAGTATGGATAGACACAAAGTGGTGCAGTAACTCAGCAGGTCAGGCAGCAACTCTGGAGAAAATGGATAGGCGACGTTTCAGGTTGGGATCCTTCTTCAGATTAATTGTAGGCCGGTGGGGATGGGAACTAGAAGCTAAAAAAGACCAGGAGAGATCGGGGCCAGCAACAGATGACCTCAGACAGGAAGGTTCCCTGATAGGCCGATTGTTGGCTAGGGATAGTTTGATCTCAAGAGGAATAAACCGTTGTGAATTGTGGAACTGGTTAACCCACATTTAGTGGATGAGGGGGGGCAAAGGGGGAGGGGGCATGGAGGTGCTGTTCTTCCATTTTTAATGAGGCCTCTCTATGGCAATGGTATGGATCCTCTAGTATGGAGTTAGGGGCACAATCGCTCTGATGTAATCAATCCCACAGATCTTGCAAAGACCTGCAAAGTTATTTTTATGGTACCCATCCAATAGATGTAGAATGAAGAAAAACCTCCTTTTGAAAAATTAAATATAGCTCACGTCCAAAATTTTAAGGGTTCAAGGCCTTTTTCATGCAACTATTTAGTAGGTTTTTCTCAAACCCACATTAAAATGCTTAATATACATTGACCGGTATGCATACACCAACCTGATAACATCCTTGTATACTCTTCGAGAATCCTTGTCCAGCGAAATCACCATGGATTTTCCACTGTTCTGCATTTTAACCTTTACCTGAGATGTTCTGATCTTGACATTTTCAATCTGTAAGAAATAATTGTTTGAGGAGTTATCTGCTGCAGAACTAATACCAGTTTGTCAATTTAGAAGCTTGTAGATGCTTGAAATAACTGCAGAAAGGCGTGACACAATAATTATCATGGAAAGGTCTCAATGGGACTGGAAGCACATTGTACTAGTTTTTCACTTAAAGAGGCATTGTGCTATCGTGGGGAGACATGGACGCCAGTAGAAATTACTGCAGGATACTCAAATGTATTCCAAAGTCAGAGTGCGCTACTGCAAATTGGGTTTTATTTTCCCCTGGCATTTTGCTGATGAGATGCCCATTCAATGGGTACTTCAGCAGTGATATCACTCATCACAGGAGGCACCGCTACAGCCATAGATGGTCAATCATGGAAGACTACGGACCTCGGGATAAGAGGCAAAGTTGCACCCATTAGCAAAAGACCTATTTCTACTAAGTCTTCTGAGGCAACACAGTGGCGCAGCTGGTAGAGCCGCTGCCTCACAGCGCCAGAGACCCAGATTTGATCCTGACCTCGGGTACTGCCCGAGTGGAGTTTGCACATTCTCCCTGTGACCGAGTGGGTTTCCTCCAGGTGCTCAGATTTCCACTCACATCCCAAAGAGTGATGGGTGTATGGAACGAACTGTCGGTGGAGGTAGTTGAGGCAGGTATTATCACAATGTTTCAGAAACATTTACACTAGTACATGGGATAGGACAGTTTGAGGAATATGGGCCAAAGGCAGGCAGGTGGGACTAGTGTAGATGGGACATGTTGGTCAGTGTGGGCACTTGGGCCGAAGTGCCTGTTTCCGCGCTGTAAGGTTTTATGACTAACACATGCAGTTTTACAGGTTAATTGGCCTCTTAAAAGGTTGCTCCCAGTATGTAAGGTGGATGAGAAAGAGGGATCTCATAGAGCTTGTGTGAATGGGTGATCGATGTTCAGTGAGGACAGTAGGCCAAAGAGGCTGTGTCTCTTAAAAAAAACACACTGTATTGGATGGCGGGATGGATCCAGGAGAAGGACTAACACAAGCCTCTGCTTCCTCACACCAGTTCTCTCTTTACCCATGGTCACTAACTACAGATGGAACAAGAGTTACACAAGTACCTGCTTCACAGAAAAAAATATATGGGTCCCAAGATAAGATTTTATTACCCACACCTCTCTGTGGATAGGGAGAGACTAAGAACATAGTACATAGAAGAGTACAACACAGGGACAGGTCCTTCAGCCCACAATGTCTGTGCAGGACATGTCTGTGCGCCTCCTCTGTCTGCATGTGATCCATACCCCTCCATTCCCCACATATTCATGTGCCTATCAAAAGACTTTTGAATGCCACAGTTGTATCAGTCTCCACCACTACCTCTGGCAGTGTGCTCAACACATCCACCATTCTCAGTGAAAAAAAAACATTTGCCCATTGCATTTCCTTTAAACGTTGCCTCTCTCATCTTAAAGCAATGTGCTTAAGTCTGTGACATTTCCACCCTGAGCAAAGGCTCTGACTGTCTAGCCTATCTATATCCCTCATAATTCTGTACAGTACCGTGAGGTCTCCCCTGAATCCTATTAGTTCCGGAGAAAACAATCCAACTTTGAAAACAATCCAAGAGTGTTGATGCAATCGCACATAATTGTAGAGAAGTAGACTGTCTGGTCGGACAGGTCTAAAACTATCATTTATGTTCACAGGTTTCCTCCCATATTCATGAGTTACATTTTCATTTGGAATTAGTGTTCTTGGCTGATCTGCAGTTTAATCTTTAATAAAGAAGCTTTGGGACTGCAGTGAAATGTACTCCGCAGCAGTGTGCAATTAGAAGGTTAAAATGCCTGATTGACAACAAGTAGCAAGGATCAATGTTCATCAAGTTGTCATGTTTCTTAAAATAATGGGAAAGAGAGGGAAAAAAGTTGGATTTACTTTGCAGAGAGGGTGAGAAGGGCTGGTATAAGTGGACAGGTCATAAGCGGTTAATGAAGCATCTGGGAGGTTAATGTGTGAAGTTATGCAATTATAGATAGACACAAGGTGCTGGAGTAACTCAGCAGGTCAGGCAGCATCTCTGGAGAGAAAGAATAGGTGACGTTTTGGGGCAGGGCCTTCTTGGGCTGTACAATCTGCCACCATTGCTATTACCCATGAGTGCAGGCAGCCAGTGAGCCAGTTCCGGACCTGAAACGTCACCCATCCTTTCCCCCAGAGATGCTCTCAGATGTAATGAGATTGTTCTGCAAGAGAAGTATCCCAGGCATTTTGTATTTCTAAACAACAATAACTGATGAAGTGTGTAGGAAGCAACTTCAGATACTGGTTTACACTGAAGATAGACACAAAGTGCAGGAGTAACTCAGCGGGTCGGGCAGCATCTCTGGAGAAAAGGAATAGGTGACGTTTTGGGTCGAGACCCATCTTCATAAGAAATAACTGAAGAAGGATCCTGACCGAAAACGTTGCCTATTAATGTCTTCCAGAGATGCTGCATGACCTGCTGACTTACTCCAGCACTTTGCATCTTTCTTTGTATGACTAGTAAATCAATTTATTCAGTAGTTTATCTCCATCTTGACCTCAGATCATCTAATTATTTTGACTTTCATGGTTACCTTCAGATTTGACTTGACCAATCCACCCTGCTCAACATTTTGTTTTAACCTCTTTAAATTGAGATCATTCTAGAGTCCATTACCCATATCTTACCATGCACCATATCTGCTTCGCACATTATCCCTGCACTTGTAGCCCAAAATTAATTCCTGATCTGGCAACACCTATTTTTTTCTCATCATTATTTTTGATTTTCGTGGCGGTTTAACCCTCCTTATTTCTCAGATCCTAATGCTCTACCACCCTCCATTCGTGGAGTTTGTTGCTGTCAATATCTTGGTCATTCCGATGTTTCATATTCCATTGTACTGGTGTCTTGGCCACATCCTCTACAATTTACTGTCTAATTAACTTAATTATACCTCTTCTCTTTTAAAACCTCTCTCTTTGTCCAAGCCTTTTGTTGCCTCCTCTTATAACTCTTTATGTATAGGAAGGAACTGCAGATGCTGGTTTATACCAAAGATAGACACAAAATGTTAGAGTAACTCAGTGGGTCAGGCAGATCTCTGGAGAAAGGGAATAATTGACATTTTGGTTCCAGAACCCTTCTTCACACTATAGACTGAGACTTTATTAAAAAGGCCAACAAATTGAACTACAGTCTGAAGAAGTTGTTCGGACACAAAACGTCACTTATTCCTTTTCTCCAGAGATGCTACCTGACCTGTTGTGTTACTCCAGCATTTTGTGTCTCTCTATTTATGTAGCTAAGACCTAATGTTTATTTTATGAAGATATTTTACGATGCATTTTGTAAAGTAATTTTCATGATATTTTAATTGAATGAACAACACTGAACGAATAGCATTTGAAGACAAATCTCTCTTTAAATTGGCAAATAATCTTGCTCTGCCCCTCAAAGCCAGCTTTACCCACATGGTCTTGTATTAGTAGAGTTTAAAATTGGGAGATACAGCGTGGCAAAGGGCCCTTCAGCCCAACGAGTCTGCACCGACCGCTGATCTCCGTGCACTAGCACTATCCTACACACACGGGCCAATTTTTACCAAAGCCAAATTGACCTACAAACCTGTACATCTTTGGAATGTGGGAGGCAACGGGAGCACCCGGGTATAACCCATGCGGTCACGGGGAGAACATACAAACTCTGTACATACAATACCCACAGTCAGGATTGAACCTGGGTCTCTGGCGCTGTAAGACAGCAACTCTGGCACATTATAAGCCATTGAGGGTAACCAGTTTATATCACTGGACTGTGGCCAGTTTATATCACACTGTAGTTCAATGTGTTGCCCTTGTATTAATTTTTACTTACCAAAGTTGTTTTTCCAGATAGGTGTGTCTTACTTGTTACCTCAGATATGCTTACGTCTAGGCAAACGAGATCTGCAAAACAAAAGTGCATTGCAAACGGAGGCATCAAAATTAAATGGCTTCAAAAATATTTTTTGGCTATATGTCAATGAAACTCCGTTTGTAACGCCATATCAAACAATCTGCCAGACGTCCCACAGCTCTCCATCAGTGGTTTTAATTTATTGCCAATTTTTGTCATGAAGAGAATCTGTCAAATGCTGTTCAAAGAATAGATGCCACATAATTTGCTTACAATCATTACTTAGCCCCACTGAACCTAATCCTAGTATAGGTCCACCATTCATTTTCCAGCAACTGACGGTGTGGCACCTCCTTCAATCCGGAAAAAATAGATTTGGAACTGATGCACTACAATGCTGAAAACTATATTCTACCCTCTGCATCTACCCCTTTGCTCTCTCTATTGTACTTGAGTTTGACTTGATTGTATTAATGTGTAGTATATCTGATCAGTTTGGGTAGCATGCAAAAATAAAACATTTCACTACCCTCAGGCTATCTTTAATCGGACTTTATCTTCCACTAAATGTTATTCCCCTTTATCCTGTATCTGTACATTGTGGACGGCTTGATTGTAATTATGTATAGTCTTTCTACTGACTGGACAGCACGCAAAAAAAAAGCTTTTCACTGTACCTCGGTACACGTGACAATAAAATAAACATGACAATAATAAACCTTAACCAAAAACCTAAAATCCAACTTCAAAGCACGAGATTAAATTGGTTTTAGTCTTTTTTTGAACAAAGAGGATCATTGGAAGTAAACCAGACAGAATTTAATCTTGATCCCATTGCTGTCAAATGCAGATGGAATTATCAGGTAGTAGTTTGTGGGGGAGAAAATAATTTAAACAAGGACCTAATTTAAAATGAAATATCTGCAGTATCCAAAAGAGGTAGCAATGTTACAAAATTTTGAGATTTTAAAAATCAAGTCAGCAATTTATCCCATCAGATAAAGCATAAAAGGAAGTTTAATTTGACACCTAATTCACTTTCGTATTTTAAGTATTAAGAAAGTTATGGCCATTTTCATACTCGGAAATTAGCATCTTGTTCCCCATTGCCTTTCAATTGACTTAACTCAAAAGCTGTGATCTAGAACAGTCAAAAGCCCATAACTTTCTTAAAAATTAAGAGAACTCAATGAAATTTTCAGTTATTATAGATTGAAGCATTCTGAAACAAATATGAAACAATCTTACTTGGATGACCTGAAATTAAAGCATATAATTAGTTAGTTATCTAATTGTAGCTAATTACAAAATTCAATGAATAGATCTAAACATCTATCCAGTTCTTAAGAAAAGATAAACTTTTTTTAAATTGCCTAAGTGTCCAAATAACATTCACACAATAATCCACAATATAACATAATTTTTAAATCTCATTTTCATGAATTTATAGGCCAAATGGAAGGAATTTAGTGTTTAATGCCTGTAAATTAATGGCCATTTAAATCAACTTGCGAGTGGGTTTTAGTGGAATGCGGTGGATTGGAACGTTGTGGTTTGCGGTGAAGTCAGTATGAAAAACACAGCTGGTTCATACATTTTTTTTGTCCCCTTTTCGCAACATGAAAATGTGATTATAGCCTTCCTAAAAACCAAGTTTTTATATAAAAATAAACTGTGTAGCTTCTTTTATCGCCTACCTTAAGTCCGTTCCGCTGTCACCATTCAGAGCTTTAGAAGATGATTTTTAAACTACTCTAGTTAATAAATAATCTAGCGTAGTTTAAAAATGCCTTTATGAATGAAATGTCGGAGCGATTTCTCTTTAGCGACGAAATCGCCCGACATGGATCGACATGGACTGCCTAGAAAAAAAATCGGCATTTTAAACACACCCCCCTCTGAATGGCGCCAAAGTCGCGCACACGGGGAGCGGCAGAACTGCAGTGCTGCTAAAGGTAGGTACTGTAACATACTTAAAAGAGGGCTTTAAATACTGGGACATAACAGACATTTATTATCTGCAAATTAAATCATAGCTGTGATAAGATCATAGCATACCATCAGTTCCTGCTTTCATCACTATACCAGTACAATGACTTGCGAGTTGTTTTGTACTTTCCCTGTTACTCAGTGCGATCTACAGTGGAAATAGACAGAAAATAACGGATATATTGTTGGTGGTTAATATGAACACCTTCAATAAACAAGAAAGAAATCTAAATTTTTCAACTGCTTTAATAACAAAAATCAATTTGCCAGCGACATATAATATCTGCTAGCCACATATATTTGCTAAAGAAAAAAGTAAATTGTCAATTCTAGCATTTTCAATCTAAGTATGTTTATTTATAATTTTGCAAGATAAGAAATAGGCTGCATTAATTTTATTTACCAATATGGAACAAGACAATTTCAATGTGTAATTGTAACTCAGACAATATTGCAGAAACTGAGGGAATTCATGTTGTAGAAATCTAAATTTCTCATAAATATTTAAATTCTTACACTATTTCACAAAAAACTTTTGAATGCACTTTTTAAAGATTGATGGGAGGAGTTTCATCAGGTATCATTGGACATTCTTTTCCAATGAAGGTTATTTTCTGTATTGAACATTCACTGACATGTCCACGGCTGATCAATAACAACACTACCTCTGCTCCTTCTCTCCTTGATACATCATCTCCCATCCCCAAATACTATATTTCCCCTTTTATCCTCTTCTTTCCTCTCCCACTTGCCCCTTTCTGCCCATATCTCTCCCTCTGGCTTTATCTCTCCTTCTGGCTTTCCTCATCTGACACATCTTTTGTCTCCTTTTCACCTTCAGCCTTTGTCACTTACTCCACCTATCTGCCAATCAACCCCCCCCCCCCACTTACCTGTATTAGCTAATCACTTGCCAGTTTTGCTCCACCCCATCTCTCTTTTCCAGCTTTCTATCCTCTAATCCCATCAGTCTGAAGAAGGGTCCCGTCCATAAATGTCATCTGTTTATTCCCTCCATAGATGCTGCCTGACCCACTGAGTTCCTCCAGTATTATGCTTTTTGAAAATGATAGAATTGTGGTTGTAGAATCATGGAGTCATACAGCACTGAAAAATACCCTTCAGCCCAACTAGCCCATGCTGACCAAGATGTCCCATCTACACGAGTCTCATCCACTCATGTTTGACCCATATCCCTCTAAACCTTTGGATTTGTAAACACAGGATGACTTTGAGCCACATTGGGCCACTAAGGCATTTATTGACAAAAAAGGCATAAAAAGGCATGTATTTCCACCACCAAAATATGGTTAAAAATGATAATATAAAGGTATACTACATTAAATGACCAAAGTTGCCTGGTTGCACATAATTACTAGCATTTGTTTCAAACTATCTGGTGTCCGTCAGTCAGACAGAATATGCTTCAGTTGTGAAAAACTTCTTTCTACCTCAGCTGAGGTCACTGGTGCATACCCGAAACAAGCTACAGACTCTATATTCATGTCGATATTGTGTGCATTACAACTACCTTTGAGAACTTTAGCTATGTTTTGTATTGCTTCAAGATCTTTGTTAGCTAAAATCACTCACATTTTCCTTGTATGTCTTTACCTACATCGCCAGGAATTTTACAAATATCGTCAGTTACTTTGTTGAAAACCTGCAAGTTATTCACTGTTTTGTCATGTTTCTCAAGGGAAATGATAACTTGTGGGAAGTTTGCAAAATTGGAAGCAATAAACACAAGATCGCAGTGGAGGGAATTATTCTGCATGATTTCACTGACGATTCTGAATTTATTTTATCTTTTCAAAATTTGCAGCATAGTAGAATACAGCAGAGAGCCATGTACCCCACCTAGTCAAAACGGGCTGAGGAGGTAGCGGAATCTTGGGTGCCATTTCCTTGAACAACTGCATGCGTGACTTGAGGAAGATTTTCTTGAGATTGGAAACTAGGCGCTCGACATTTGGAAACAAGCCACATACATCCTTGGCAATTCTATGAAGTCCTTGAGCTAAGCATGTCAAATGCAACATTTTGGGGAATAAAACTTTAAGAGCACTAGCAGCTGTTTTCATGTACGGAGCTGCATCAGTCACAAACAGAAGAACATTTACATGTTTTATACCTTCTGGCCAAAGTACAGCAAGTGAAGATGTAAATAACTGAGCAATAGTTGAGCTGTTTGACTTCTCCAATACTTCCAATGTCAACAAATACTCCTATGATGGTTGGCCAGCATGCAGTGTACCGATGACCACATTGACAACATATCTCCCCACAGCATCGGTTGTCTTATCCATTGAGATACATATTTTGTTGCATGCAACTTAATCTCTAATTTTCTGCACAACATTGTTGAAGTTGCTGTCAACATAATTTTCTGTAATGGTGACTTGCTTCGTATACGTTCCTCTGTGTATTTCTCTAAAAAACCTCAAAGATTTGTTTTCCAATTTCCACAGTGGAATTCCAGCATCAATGAATGCCTTGCACAGATCACTCAAAAAACTCAGATTTGCGACTGGAGCCAGCAGTAAATGTAGTGAGGAGACAAGCTTGGGTATTTCGCTTTGGCAAAATGGGAAAACAAAAGGCTGATTTAGGCACTCGATCGTGAAAAAGACATTATCTTGGTGAAATCATAAAAAAAAGGCATGAAAGGGCACATGGCATTTATGGCAAAATCCTGGCTCTACTTATCATTTATTGAAACACAGATGTTGGATGTTACAAAAGAGTAGGCGATCTATTGGTCATAAAATTAGACCAACACCAGGGCTATATGTGTCGCCTCGTCACGATCGCTTTAAGAGTCCATGTGTGGTCTGGCATGATCACATGCTGGAAACACGATCAGCATTGGAAATGAGCTAGTCTAGAGTTTTGGCAATGCGTGATAGATAACTGCAAACATATAGCACCAAGAACCTTGCAGATATAACATAGAACAGAACAGAATATAGACACAAAATGCTGGAGTAACTCAGCGGGTCAGGCAGCATCTCTGGAAAAAAGGAATAGGCGATGCCTTGGGTCGGAACCCTTCTTCGGACCAGCGCAGGAACAGTCCCTTCAGCCTACAATGAGCAACCTGAACGGTATGCCAAGTTAATCTAATATCCTCTTCTTGCACATAGAAAATAGAAACATAGAAAATAGGTGCAGGAGTAGGCCATTCGGCCCTTCGAGCCTGCACCGCCACATGATCCATATCCCTCCGTTCCCTGTACATTAATGTGCCTACCTAAAGACCTTTTCAACACCACCATCGTATCTGCCTCCACTACCACCCTTGGCAGAGTGTTCCATGCATCCATCACTCTCAGTATATAAAAAATTGCCCTGCTCATCTTTCAACTTTACCCCTCTTGCAAAGCTATGCCCTAATGATGCAGAATAAGTGAGTGCATGCTGTAAAATGTGAGCCATTTACTTGGTCAAAATGTCCCATAGTATTATATCACATATCCTTCTTCAGTATTCTCTCCTGCAAAAAGGTTGTGATGGAAAAATCAGACATGAAGATTAATTGTGTTCATTTCGCTTGGTAAGGATGGAATTGCATCATCTAGGACCAGAGGGCAAAGCCAAAGTAAAAAAAAAAAAAAAAGCATCTTTAGAAGGAGATGAGGAATTTCTTTAGCCAAAGGGTGGTGAATCTGTGAAATTCAATGCCACAGACAGTGGTGGAGGCCAAGTCATTGGGTATTTTAAGGGTATTTTAAGTGATCGGGTATTTTAACAGATATTGAAAGGTTCTGGATTAGTAAGGGCATCATAGATTATGCGGAGAAGGCAGGAGAATGGTGTTGAGAGGGAAAAATAGGTCAGTCATGATCAAGTGACAGAGCCGACTTGATGGGTCAAATGGCCTAACTCTGCTCTTATGTCAGAAACTTATGAATTATTGGTAACCATCCTCTATAATATTATTGTCTGACTAAGCAAGTTTATACACATCACATTTTATATAAGGAAAAGCCATCTCTTCTTTATGGTCAAAAGCGTCAGGAGAGTAGTCATAACGGGCTGAATGGTCGACTCCCACTTATTTATTATGTTCTTATACCATCTTAGAGTCATACAGCACAGAAACAGGTCCCTCAGCCCAACCTGTCCATGCTGACCAATATGTTCCCTCTAAGCTAGTCCCATTTGCCCACGTTTGGCCCATATCCATCTAAACCCTTCTTATCTATATACCGTCTTTTATATGTTGTTATAGTACCTGTCTCAACTACCTCTTTATATTCAAGAATATTACTAGTTTAAATATTGCTGATATTCTTTAACCAAACGTGAAACTATTTGGTACCTCCAAGTGGAAACAACACTTGGAAAGGATATGGATTGAATATATGGTTAGCACTTGTAGACTCATTCTGTATGAATATTTCCTTCTGGGTTTGGAACAGGTTGGTGGTGTGGGTGAGAGCGGAATTTAGAAATGCTGAATGTTGTTGTCACAAGAAGCTGGTTTCAACTGTGCCCTATACGTGGGTGAGTTAAGCTGTGTGTAAATCACCCCTTCAGGATGTGCGGTTTGGGAGTTTTATCAATGTTCACATATCAATTGACTGCTGAGTTCAAAACCACATGTGTGAGTGTTGTAGACCAAGTAGAAAGATAACTAAGTACCATCACCATGTAGTTGTAGATCCTCATCTCCATCAGCTTGGTGGGTGTGGTGACACGCTGGTTAACCCCAGCAACTTTGGTTGCAGTTATAAAGCACGGAAACAGGCCCTTTGCCCCAATTCATCCATGCCGACCAAGTGCTTCACTGCCTCTATCACATCCTGTGGTAGATTGTTCCATCTGTTACCACTTCTGTGTGGAAAAACTAGCCCCTCAATCTCCTGTAGATGTTCTTCTTCTCACCTTAAACTGATGCCTGCCTACCCTGGGAAAATAAAAGTGTGACCATTCGCCTTATCTGTAGCCTTCATGATCTTATAAATCTCCTCAAGGTCACCACTCAGCCTTTTTCATTCCAGGGCTGCATAGTGGCAGAGTTGCTACTTCAGAGTAACAAAGACCTGGGTTCGATCCGGACTACGGGTGGTGTCTATGGAGAATTCTCCCTGAGACCACATGGGTTTTCTTCAGGTCCTCTGGTTCCCTCCCACATTCCAAAGACACATTCTAGGTTAATTGGCATATGTAAATTGCTCCCTAGTGTGTAGGATGTGAAAAGTGAGATAACGTAGAACTAGTGTGATTGATGGTCGGCGTGGACTCATGTGGTGGATGGGCTTCCAAGCTGTATCTCTTTGGTCTATCATCTTGTGAAACTTTTCTGAGGTCTCTCCTTCGGCACGGAAGGTCTGAAGAAGTCCCGACGATGAGAGTAATGACTCGTAGTTAAACAATGGATGGAGAGCATTTGTTGAGGGTGTACTTGAAGGAAAGGTGCAGCATTACATGAATACGATTGTCAGTACGAGTTGGGCAGATGTATGTTTAGTTTAGAGATACAGCATGGAAACAGGCTCTTTGGCCCACCGAGTCCACTCCGACCATTGATCACCCATTCACACTAGTTCTATGTTATTCCACTTTGGTATATAGTAATGTGCAGATGGGTAATGGTAAAAAGGGAGACAAGTATTCCTGCAGGTGGATAGAGGTGGGGCAACAAATCTAAAAGGAAAGTGAGGTTTAGAGGAATCAGGAAAATCACCGTACTCACATTTTATTATTTAATTAGAGTCATGATGCATGGAGGTAGGCCCTTTGGCCCAACTAGTCCAAGCTGATTTGACCTTAATTTGCATTAAAATAGTTCACTAAGTTTTGTTTTTGACTGTAGCTGCACTAATTCTGGTCTTCTCTGCCTTTGCAACTTGCATCTCTCAAACCATCTTAAAATATGTAGGCAATCTACTATTAAACCAATGCAAACAATTCTTAAGACAGAGACACAAGGAACTGCAAATCTTGCAATCTTGAGGAAAACACAGTGCGGGAGGAACTCAGCAAGTCAGGTCGCATCTGTAGAGGGATTGATTGGATAATGTTTTGAGTTGGGATTATTCGTCGGACTGAAGAGGCACCCCAACCCAAAATATCATCTACCCATTTCCTCCACAGATGAGCTCCACTGAGTTCCTCCAGCACGTTGTGTTTTGCACACAATTATTTCTCAAAATTATGCAATTCCATTATTTCACCAATGACATATCAGCATTTTTCATATGATAGGATTAAATTTGGATGTTGGATGCAGAAGTTGGTGCTGATTACATATCAACTCAGTTACATTGGTTTTATATAGCAGCAGCACACACCATACAGCATGAATGTGAATAAATATTTAACATACAAGCCAAGGATAAAAATCTATCCTACAGTTTTCAACATAACTTCATGAAACATCTTTATTTGGTAATTTTGGTTTACTTTGTAAATGGGATTGCAGCTGATGCTAACATAGCGCTAAAATAATAATTTGGCCCTTACCTTTTTATACGTAACCGCGATTTGTCCACCCACTCCTTCTGATGTCCCCCTCCTCCGCGCCAAGGTGGCTCCTGCAAGGGGAGAACGGAACATTTCCCATCATCACTACAAAACTGAATTGCCATCATAGAAACATAGAAAATAGGTGCAGGAGGCGGCCATTCGGCCCTTGGAGCCAGCACCACCATTCATTGTGATCAAGGCTGATCATCCCCAATCAATAATCCGTGCCTGCCTTCACCCCATATCCCTTGATTCCACTAGCCCCTAGAGCTCTACCAGTGACTTACCCTCCACTGCCCTCTGTGGCAGTGAATTCCACAAATTCACAACTCTCTGGGTGAAAACGTTTTTTCTCACCTCAGTCTTAAATGGCTTCCCCTTTATTCTAAGGTGACAATTGTAAAAGCGGGGGAGAAAGCTGGAAAAGAGAGGTTGGAGCAGCTCAAAGCGTAGCACCCAACAGATGGATGCAGATGAGGAGGTTTTGAACGGCAGACAGGTGGACAAAGGCTTGAGATTAAAAGGATAAGGAGAGAAGAGGAGTGAAATGTAAAGGCAGAGGGAGGGATGTAGGTGGAAGGTGGAGAACTCTGTTGGCAGTACAGTGGTGCAGCAGAAGAGTTCCTTCCTTACAGCGCCCGAGACCGGGGTTCGATCCTACGGGTGCTGCCAGCACGGAGTTTGTATGTTCTCCCTGTGACCGCATTGGTTTTCTCCGGGTGCTCTGGTTTCCTCCAGCACTCCAAAGACGTGCAGGTTTGTAGATTAATTGTGTTCTGGAAATTGTCCTTAGATTGTAGAATAGAACTAATGTACAGGGTGATTGTTGGTCGGTGTGGACTCGGTGGGCTGAAGGGCCTGCTTCCACACTATCTCTAAACTCAGAAAATGTCAACATAACCAATAGTATTAATGCGATGTGGTTTAACAATTCCCATATTCTTTTATCTGCATTAATTTTAACTACATTTAAATTGTTTCTGAAGTGTTAATCTGCTCCCTGCTTAAATCACAAATCTGACAGGGAATGAGCAGTCTCAAACGTTTCTGTAAAAAAAGTTTTGTATTCCGTTTGATATGACTGCCGTGCCCTCTTCATTTTATACGCTTCAATCCTTAGAAACAGCTTCTAATTATTCTGTCCCATCATTCATACTTGGAAGCACCTTAAGATATACTTTAGTCTAATAAAAGTGATTTATTTTCCACACAAAAAACAAAAAAAAACTCAGGAAATGTTTCTGCTGAGAGCCAACAGGAACCTGCTGGGCTGAATTGCTTCTGCCTGTTTCCTAACATGCAAGCAATTGACCATGTAGCCATTCAAGAACCAGCCTTCATGTTTGCTTTCTACCAGTAGATGGCACATGTCAACAAGCATCATACATTAGTAGCAGTGTAGCTCCATATTTGGCGAATAGCTTATAAAATCTCAAAGGGGCGGTTTTAAATAACATTTTGTAAATAATCATTTTAAAGTTCATTCATAATCACACTAGCTTTTACAATGAAGTTGATACAACAAATAATGTAAATTTATCTCCTAGTGTAACTTTAATTTAGTTCACTTCTTACATTCCTGCATTTCAGACAGAGCATGTTTGAATGTTCAATAATTTTCAATTGCAAATTTAAAGTGAAAAAATTACATGTGAACCATTAACTTCACAGGGAAAGGACACTGAAAGTAACTCAGCAGGTCAGGTAGCATCACTGGAGAACATGGATAGGTGATGTTTCAGGTCGAGTCACTCCTTCACTCTGGAGAAGGGTCTCGATAGGTGATTGTGAATCTGTGAAATTCAGAGGGTGGTGAATTTGTGAAATTCATTGCCACAGAAGGCTTTCAATGGATATTTTTAAGGCGGAGATTGATAGATTCTTGATTAGTATGGCTATCAGGGGTTATGGGGAGAAAGCAGGAGAATGGAATTGAGAGGGAAAGATAAATCAGCTATGATTCAATTGCGGAGTAGATTTAATTGCCAGAAGTTTTTTCACCTAGAGAGTTGCGAATCTGTGGAATTGTCTGCCACAGAAGGCAGTGGAGGCCAATTCACTGGATGTTTTCAAGAGCGTTAGATATAGCTCTTAGGGCTAATGGAATCAAGAGATATGGGGAGAAAGCAGGAATGGGGTACTGATTTTGGATGATCAGCCATGATCATATTGAATGGCGGTGCTGGCTCGAAGGGCCCACTCCTGCACCTATTTGCTATGTTTCTATGAATAGCCTAATTCTGCTCCTATAACTTATGAACGTATGAATATTCTTGTTCTCCAGAGATGTTGCCTGACCTGCTGAGTTACTCCATCACTTTGTGTCCATTTTCTTGTAAACCAGCATCTGCAGTTGCTTGCTTCAACAACCTCACATTGAAAACTATTTGTAGATATTCCCAGGGTTTATTTCAATGCAACTGTTATTCATAAACGCAGAACCTTGCTCAACCATTCGTCAATGTCAATACACTTTGATAATTGCACAGTGGCAGTCAAATATCCAATATTTTATGAGGAATCACTTGCCTTTGACAGGCTTCTGTTCTGGAAACCCTACTTCAAGCTGTATTAGAAAAACATCATCCACAACTTCATCGGTTTCATTTGAAAAGGTAAGCTGAGGCACAGAACAAAATGTCAATTATTACAAATAAAATCTAACTCAGTTACTTCAGTTTGAGTTTTGACAAACCAAATGACCTGAAATTAAATCTAGTCTTAGTAAAGGAGCATATGAAACTACTGATTGTTGTCAAAGTCTGCATGGTTCATTCATATCCTTCAGGGAAGAAAATCTGGTGACCTTATATCATCTTGACTTTGTGGGTGTACAGTCCTGCATTTATATAGTTGTCCAGAGAGGAGGAAGTCAACGACGATGGACGCGAGGAGCAAGGGCCGGTAGGAGAGTAAACTGGGTTCGTGCCTTCCACGCCTGCAAGGTTGGCAGTGGGAGACAATCCCGGGGCAAAGGCTGAAGGTGGCTGGGTGAGGAATGAGACGACGGTTTTCTCTAGACCAAGGTGATGGCTGGAGGCCCTGCAGCAGCCTGGGGCTTGCCTGGATCGGACGCCACTCCAAAAGAACAAATGCGCAGACTAGACTGGATTTTTGGGAACGGTCCCAAAACTTGGCAACTCTTGCATGTGGTCTCAGTGGACTATTTTGCTAATGGTATGGCAATGCGATAGTGCTTAGGTTCTGACAATGCTTTAATGAACCGTATGGAAAAAAAAAAATCCCTGTGCATTTGTACATCGCAATAAATCACCATTGACTTTTAACGGACCTCTTATTGCTTTAGAAACCTAGCAAGGTCAATGTTGGCGCAGCTAATCACACCCACAAGTCACACATAGATCTCAAATGAACACTGAGGCTCATTGGTGCATTCAGACATATAAATAGAAAGAATAGATACGTGCTGTTACAACATTTTTGTTTTGCTGCTGCATAATAATAATTTTATACTCTTATTATCAGGCAACTTGTTCAGAAGACAATTGTTTGTGGAGATGGTTGCCTGGAAGATGACGTCAATTTAATTTGAAGCTGTGCAGCCACAGAATTTAATCAGCAACTATTTAATAGTCTTGACTACTAGAGCAAAGGGTAACACCAACTGGAACAAAATGTCACCCTATGTACAAACCTAAACTGCCTCGCTACAAAATAAGACCGACGCCTTTTGCACAAATAGAATTTTAATGAGATTGGAAATCTCTTTCAGCATCCGCTTCATAGTCATGAAAACACAGAGTCATACAGCACGAAAACTGGCCATTCAGCCCTACTAGGCCATGCTGACCAAGACACCCCATCTCAGCTAATCCCATTTACCCCCATTTAGTTTAGTTGATTGTCATGTGTACGGAGGTAGAGTAAAAATATTATTGTTGCAGGCTATCCAGTCACTATGCATGATTACAATTGAGCCATCCACAGTGTACAGATACAGGATAAAGGGTACAACGTGTATTGCAAGATAAAGTCCAATAAAGTCAGATTAAAGATAGTCTGAGGGTCTCCAATGAGGTAGATGGTAGGTCTCTAGTTGGTGATAGGATGGTTCAGATGCCTGATAACAGCTAGGAAGGAACTGTCCCTGAATCTGGATGCGTACGTTTTCAAACTTCAGTACCTCTTGCCTGATGGGAGAGAGGACAAGAGGCAGTGAGACTGGACCTTGATTATGACCACATAATGGATTTGAGAGTCCGAGGGCCCAGACGCCTCTAAATCCTTTCTTATCCGCGTACCTGTCCAAGTATTTTTTAAATGCTTTTATAATACCTGACTCCACTACCTACTCTGGCTATTTGTTCCATTCACCCACCACACTATCTGTGTGAAAAGGTTGTCCCTCTGGTTCCTATTAAATCTTTCCCCTCTCACATGTTCCTATTAAATCTTTCCCCTCTCACATGTGTCCTCTGGTTTTTGATTCCCCTATCCAGGATAAAAGACATTAATTGACGGAAATGCAATTGTGCTATTAGGTTAATTCGTAAAATACGTCACTTGAAATTGCAATAGAAGTACGTACCTTTACACTGTAGATTTGAAAGCAAACAGGCTGACATCCCATACGTACATAATATGATGTGACATCCACAATAAATGGATCAGCACCGCTCTGGCGACCAGACATTGTTGACTGTGGGGGAAAAAACCGTTGTACTATAGATTAACTGTTAATTGCATGTAGACATAAAGCACTTTGTTCACTAAAATAAACAACTTGGCAAAAAGCATTTGCAATTAATTCATGCCCATTTTTTGGCTGCAATTAACATTGAAATTCAAGCTAACTATTACTTCATTGCCACCTTAAAACAATTCCTAACCAATGCTGGAGTACGGAACTGCAGATGCTGGATTTCACCGAAGATAGAAACAAAAATGTTGGTGTAACAGCAGGACAGGCTACCAGCATCTCAGAGCCCTCTTGACCCTGATGATGATGATCCTGAGCATCACTGAGTTACTCCAACGTTTTGTGTCTATCCTAACAATGCTGCTTTGACTTGGGGCGGCATGGTGAAGGAGCGGTAGAGTTGCTGTCTTACAGCGCCAGAGACCTGGGTTCAATCCTGACTATGGGAGATGTCTGTATGGAATTTGCATGTTCTCCCTGTGACCACGTGGGTTTTCTCCAGGATCTACGGTTTCCTCCAACATTCCAAAGATGTACAATTTTGTACGCTAATTGGCTTGGTAAAATTGTAAATTTTCCCTAGTGTGTAGGATAGTGTTAATGTGCAGGTGTCATTGGTCAGCGCAGACTTCGTGGCACAAGGAGCCTGTTGCCATGCTGTATCTCTAAACTAAACTAAGACTGTTACATCAAGTGCATTATATTGGATGATCTATAACTAAACGCAGCTAGGAATGCAAAATAAGGGAATATGTGTGGTAGTTGAGGGATTGAGAAATATTGTTCATAATTTATACATTAGGTATTCACAGTGTTTTTTTTGGTGGAGATAAAGATGACGGTATGCATGATTAATAGTTGTACGTGTCACATGGCCAGAAAACAAAATAAGTCCAGACCGATTCATTAGATTATTTAGAGGTGCTGGCATAAATACTGGGAACTTATGCTAAAATCTTGTGTTTTATTTTAATTTATGTTATTTAACAAATTTAGCTGTCCTATATTTCTAAGAGGGATAATGTCTTAGAATAGTGGCTCAAACAATTGCTAGCATATCAGCATATTAAATAATGTTCGACAGATTATTTAGAGCCCTTGAAATTTCCCACATTTCAAGCTATGATTTTCTTTCAAGTTAAGGTTTAGTTTATCAGTGTGGTCAGATTAGAAATGCAGTTCAAAAAGCATTTGGATATTACCTTGGAATATACTGGGTGACAACCAAGAATAGTTTGGTGACTACTGGAGAGACAGTTGACGGCACGGAAAGACGGCACCCGGGAAAGGCTGGGTTAGCACCCCAGTCTGTGTCTTACGTGAGAAAGACACCCAACAAAGCTACGGAGAGGCCTAATGAACCATCGTGGCCTAAACATCCATCGGGCGAGAATGAAATGCTCGGAGAAGGAGAAAGAGGTGCAGCGCACAGGCCTTGAACCTGGTGAGACGCAGGAGGAGCCCGGCCGGGAGCCACCCCACAGAGCCCAGTCCCTCCATGCACTAGAGTCTCCCAACCCCTGCAGAGTAGTTATTAAGATGGCTGATCCGTGGTCAGTTGCTGCTGGGACGCAAGTCGGGGCCTGATCAACCCCGGCTGGGTCGCCTGGGCGAGGTTGTCTGATGTTGTGAGACCCGAAACACCCGATGACTCCAGGTCACATCACTGAGGATGCGTCCCAGCGCATCTAGAAGATGTATATTTTTCACATAGAAGGTTATTTTTTGTGCAAACTCCACACTTTCAAATGAGATAATCCATATAATGCCTGCTTTTACCTCAATCTAACTCCAAAGCTATATCATTGATTTAATATTATGAATTATATAAATAAAACTATTTTATGCCTTTACTTTTGAAGCTATGCTTCTACTGTACTCCTCCCCGATTATGTATCATTTTAGAATACTTTCTCATTTTGCATCCTTCTGAATTCCTTCTCTGGAAGACAACATTTAGTTTGCATGTGAAATGTGAATTAAAATAATTAATTTTTCAGTTCCAATCTCTGACACTCCAACCAAGTTAACACTGAGTGTTGGCATCACATATCATTGATGGATTGAATTGAAGGAATCAGCACGGAAACAGGTCCTTAATGTTCTCCATTGTTGTGGGATAAAACATAGAAACATAGAAATTAGGTGCTGGAGTAGGACATTCGGCCCTTCGAGCCTGTACCACCATTCAATATGATCATGGCTGATCATCCAACTCAGTATCCTGTACCTGACTTCTCTCCATACCCCCTGATCCCTTTAGCCACAAGGGCGACATCTAACTCCCTCTTAAATAGAGCCAATGAACTGGCCTCAACTACCTTCTGTGGCAGAGAATTCCACAGATTCACCACTCTCTGTAAGAGAAATGATTTTCTCATCTCGGTCCTAAAAGACTTCCCCCTTATCCTTAAACTGTGACCCCTTGTTTTGGAGTTCACCAACATTGGGAACAATCTTCCTGCATCTAGCTTGTCCAACCCAAGAAATTTGTAAGTCTCTATAAGATCACCCCTCAATCCTCTAAATTCCAGCGAGTACAAACCGAGTCTATCCAGTCCGTCTTCATATGGAAATCCTGCCATCCCAGTAATTAGTCTGGTGAACCTTCTCTGTACTCCCTCTATGGCAAGAATGTCTTTCCTCAGATTAGGAGACCAAAACTGTACGCAATACTCCAGGTGTGGCCTCACCAAGACCCTGTACAACTGCAGTAGAACCTCCCTGCTCTTGTACTCAAATCCTTTTGCTATGAATGCCAACATACCATTCGCTTTCTTCACAGCCTGCTGCACCTGCATGCCTACTTTCAATGACTGGTATACCATGACAACCAGGTCTCGTTGCATCTCCCCTTTTCCTAATCGGCCACCATTCAGATAATAGTCTACCCTCCTGTTTTTGCCACCAAAGTGGATAACCTCCCATTTATCCACATTATACTGCATCTGCCATGCATTTGCCCACTCACCTAACCTATCCAAGTCACCTTGCAGCCTCCTAGCATCCTCCTCACAGCTAATACTGCCCCCCAGCTTCGTGTCATCCGCAAACTTGGAGATGTTGCATTCAATTCCCTCATCCAGATCATTAATATATAAATTGTAAATAGCTTGGGTCCCAGCACTGAGCCTTGCGGTACCCCACTAGTCACTGCCTGCCATTCTGAAAATGACCTGTTTACTCCTACTCTTTGCTTCCTGTCTGCCAGCCAGTTCTTTATCCACATCAATACTGAACCCCCAATACCATGTGCTTTAAGTTTGTATATTAATCTCTTATGTGGGACCTTGTCGAAAGCCTTCTGAAAGTCCAGATATAACACATCCACAGGTTCTCCCTTATCCACTCTACTAGTTACATCCTCGAAAAATTCTATAAGATTCGTCAGACATGATTTACCTTTCATAAATCCATGCTGACTTTGTCCAATGATTTCACCACTTTCCAAATGTGCTGCTATCCCGTCTTTAATAACTGACTCTAGCATTTTCCCCATTACCGATGTTAGACTAACTGGTCTGTAATTCCCCGTTTTCTCTCTCCCTCCCTTTTTAAAAAGTGGGGTTACATTAGCTACCCTCCAATCCTCAGGAACTACTCCAGAATCTAAAGAGTTTTGAAAAATTATCACTAATACATCCATTATTTCTGGGGCTACTTCCTTAAGTACTCTGGGATGCAGCCTATCTGGCCCTGGGGATTTATCGGATCATGGGGATTATTGGATTAATCCATTCAATTTACCTAACACCACTTCCCGGCTAACCTGGATTTCACTCAGTACTTCCATCTCATTTGACCCCCGGTCCCCTGCTATTTCCGGCAGATTATTTATGTCTTCCTTAGTGAAGACAGAACCAAAGTAGTTATTCAATTGGTCTGCCATGTCCTTGTTCCCCATGATCAATTCACCAGTTTCTAACTGCAAGGGACCTACATTTGTTTTAACTAAACTTTTTCTCTTCACATATCCATAAAAACTTTTGTAATCAGTTTTTATGTTCCCTGCCAGTTTTCTTTCATAATCTATTTTCCCTTTCCTAATTAAGCCCTTTGTTCTCCTCTGCTGGACTCTGAATTTCTCCCAGTCCACTGGTAGGCTGCTTTTTCTGGCTAGTTTGTATGCTTCATCTTTACTTTTGATACTATCCCTGATTTCCCTTGTTATCCATGGTTGCACTACCTTCCCTGATTTATTCTTTTGCCAAACTGGGATGAACAATTATTGTAGTTCATCCATGCAGTCTTTAAATGCCTTCCATTGCATATCCACCGTCAACCCTTTAAGAATCACTTGCCAGTCTATCTTGGCCAATTCACGTCTCATACCCTCAAAGTTACCTTTCTTTAAGTTCAGAACTCTTGTTTCTGAATTAACAATGTCACTCTCCATCCTAATGAAGAACTCAACCATATTATGGTCACTCTTGCCCAAGGGGCCACGCAAAACAAGACTGCTAACTAACCTTTCCTCATTACTCAATACCCAGTCTAGAATAGCCTGCTCCCTCGTTGGTTCCTCTACATGTTGGTTTAGAAAACTATCCCGCATACATTCCAAGAAATCCTCTTCCTCAGCACTCCTGCCAATTTGATTCACCCAATCTATATATAGATTGAAGTCACCCATTATAACTGTTTTACCTTTGTTGCACGCATTTCTAATTTCATGTTTGATGCCATCCCCAACTCCACTATTACTGTTAGGTGGCCTGTACACAACTCCCACTAACGTTTTCTGCCTCTTAGTGTTTTGCAGCTCTACCCATATCGATTCCACATCCTCCAAGCTAATGTAATTCCTTTCTATTGCGTTAATCTCCTCTCTAACCAGCAACGCTACTCCACCTCCTTTTCCTTTCTGTCTATCCCTCCTGAATATTGAACATCCGTGGACGTTCAGCTCCCAGCCTTGGTCACCCTGGAGCCATGTCTCCGTGATCCCAACTATATCATATTCATTAATATCTATCTGCACATTCAACTCATCCACCTTATTACGAATGCTCCTTGCATTGAGACACAAAGCCTTCAGGCTTGTTTTTACAACACTCTTACCCCTTATACAATTATGTTGAAAAGTGGCCCTTTTTGATTTTTGCCCTGGATTTTTCTGCCTGCCACTTTTACTTTTCACCTTGCTACCTATTGCTTCTACCCTGAATGTACATCCCTCTGTCTCTCTGCTCATGCTCCCACCCCCCTGCCACATTAGTTTAAATTCTCCCTGACAGCATTGCAATGAGATCCCATGCCAATCATCGATCACCCACTCACACTAGTTCTATGCTATCCCACTTTCTCATCCACCCTACACACTAGGGTGGATGAGAAAGCAATTTACAGAGACCAATTAACCAACAAACCCACAAGTCTTTATGGATCTGTCCCACTTAGACGATTTTTGGGTGACTACAGGAGACTGCCGCAAAATTTTCAACATGTTGAAAATTTTTAGACGACAGAGGCGACAATATTTGCTGTCGTATGTTGTCATAGGTGCTGTTGTAGGTTGTCGCCAGGTGTCATAGATTAAAACTAGTCCCTGGCCTAAAGAGTCGCCAAAGTTGGACAGGCCCATTAGGATGTGGAAGGAAACTTTTGCACCTGGATGAAACACACATGGTCACATGGATAATGTGCAAACTCCACTCAAACAGCACCTGTGGTCAGGATCGAACCCAGGTCTCTGGGGTTATAAGGCAGCAGCTCTACAATTGACTTAATTGCTATGTTGATTTCTGTATTGCTAAATGGATTTTGCAGTCATCACAGTCATCTTAATTACCCTAGCCCCCAAATCATGAACAGATATCGAACATAATAACAAACCTTAATCTTAATTTATCAAAAGCTGTATACATATACCATTTTTTACGCAAAGATTTATATGGCAATGATCAGGGTTATTGATTCATAAAGCCATTGACTTACTCCTTAATCAACTAATCACACAATAAATAACTTACACCAAGGTGGATCAGAAGGAAAAAAGTTTTTTTCATAAATAGTTAGTTTACTGAACTCTGACAAATTACTTGGAGGTGTAACAGGCTGAAACTCTTCTCACCATCCTAGCCAGTTCAGGTATCATCTTGCGTAGACTGTTGATGTTGCTGTTATACCAGGGATCTATACTGCCCAAGTACTTCGACAGCTCACAAGAAAGGTCACTATGTAGTAAATGATTGACCTAAAATGAAGCATAAAAGTTGTTACGATTTTATTAATAAGTGTCGATAATATATCCACATTTTCAGCATGACATCTGTAACAATTGCAAATTACAGCCTGCGATTTTCTAATTGCAATATAGTCCATATTAACTAGTTTGAGACTACAGCAGTATTTCCTCCATACTATAATACAGGTCCACGACTGATTTTCCGGCACCCTTGGTGTAAATAGCTAATTCTTTTGGATAACACAACAACAAATTCCCCTATACGATACCAAACCATCCTTGTATCTGCTTGGCCAAGCCCTTCTAGCCTCGTGCAAGCAGAGACACTCCAAAAGATCACACAGTCCCAAGCGCTCTTCCAGAAGATCGACAAAGGACCTCGTGGGGACTGCCTTTTATAGATCCCAGAACCTTGAGGGGCTGAACCACATGGGGGTGGTCTCTTTATAATCCAATCAAACATACTGATAATAACAGTACATAATTGATAATTCCCCAACCCAATAACATAATCTTAAATACATTGTATTAGAAAGAAGCTTCTAGAAGGAAGCCAACACAGATGAATAGTGCAACACGTGCCCTGGGATTCAACCAGTTCCTCCAAGGCTCAACATTTCAACCAATCAACAATTAACAGAGTAACCATCTTGCAACATTATTTATACTATTCACAATGCCCTTGCAGCGATCCAATCAAAATGATGCATTTAGGGTTCGTTTGCAAAACTGTTATACACTTTATCAATTTAGGAGAAACAAGGAGAACAGCTGGATCCTTCACAAAAGGACAAAGGACAAAGGATATTTATTGTCACATACACCAATTGGTGTAGTGAAATTTGTCTTGCCGTGCAGCACACAGATAAAGATGACATAACATTAAAGAATTTAATATAAACATAAAAAAACATCCCCCCACAATGGTTCCCATTATGAAGGAAGGCACAAAGTCCAGACCCCATCCCCAGTTCTCCCATAGTCGGGCCTATTGAGGCCCCAACAGTCGCCGCTATGGGAGCCGATGTTCCCATCCCTTCTTCGCGTGTGATGGTGCTTCGGCGGTGGGAGAACCCTCTCAGCGGCTCAGGGGACCTGTAACGGCCGCTTCCTTGCTGGAGACCACGGCTTACGACGCCAACAGGCCATGCTGGATGGAGCTCCACAACTGGCGATCTCGCCGAGAGATCCCAGGCTCCCGATTTAAATTTCAGCGCCGCCGCCCGCAGCTGGCCACCACGCAGGTCCACGATGTTCACCTGCGATCTTCAGCTCACTGAAGCTCCAGCGCGGCGACCCAGGCAAGGCATCTACGATGGCGCTCCAGCGCTGCGCTGCTGCCAAGGTTCTGGGCGGTCCCCCCAGGAAACACCGCTCCAGGCCCGATGGTAGGCCGCGAGGACGGGTCGACGGTGCAGACCGGAGAAAAGCTGCCTCTCCGACCAGGTAGGGTCCCTAGAAAGTAATTTCCCCCTTCCCCCCCCTCCACCCCCACATAAAAAGGCTAGGACTCCGAAAATAAAAAAACTCAACTAACTAAAAATAAAAAAAAGAGGGAAAAGACAGCTGCAGGCTGGGCAGCCATACCCGTACAGGACGGCGCCCCCGATATAGGACGGCGCCCCCGACTGATATACTATCCTGCATATCAGTCTAAGCCTAGACTGGCTGGCGCCATCCAAAGCCTGTAATTTTCAGCTGACAATGGTTAAGCAATTGTGACAAATGAAGGGATCCTCCATTTTATGGTGTCTTTAATTTGGTCAATATTAACATTGGTTCCAGAGCCTTTCTAGATTTGCCTGACCAACAGAGGTCACAGCCCACAAGCCCCCTGGAATTCCTTATTCAAACTTGGTGAGTTCTTATATTTCTAAGCACAATGATAATATTGGCACACTCAGATACAGAGCAGTTAATGTACTCTACCATAAGGGATAAAACTCATAGTAGTATGAGCACAGATCCAAGTGCCAGGTTGAAGATTAAAATCCAGAAATTCTGCGAGCAATACTACAAACATCCAGCAGGTGAGCTAGTGAGCTTCTCACACAGAAAACCTTTACACAATCATATGCAAACATCAACTGTCTATGTCCTACATTTGCTGTTAAAACCCTATGAAATAATGAAGCCTTGTTGAATATGTAAACAGCACACTGAATATAATCACTGCTCAACAGTATAGCCACTGTTCAACCTCCCTCTGGCCCTTATAAAGATTTGGTGTCCAATTTCCACATTACTTCCAATTTCCAGAGCTTTAAGAAAAAAAGAAAATGTTAAAGTTGTTTTTATGACAAGAGTGCCCATGTACTAGTGCTTGGAGGATTTTTTTTTTCACATCAGAGCTGGAAACTAAGACTTGGGGTTCTGAAGAAGGGCCTGAAACGTCACCCATTCTTTTTCTCCAGAGATGCTGCCTGACATACTAAGTTACTCCAGAACTTGGTGTCTCTCTTAACTCGAAGCCAAGGTTAATTGTCACAACTTGCATGCATGTAACATGTTTGTCATGGAGGCTGCACATGGATGACAAACATTAACTGCTCATTTGACAAAATTTGAATAAAAAATTCCACCACACCTGCAAAGCAAATTGAAGTAGAAGTTGTATGGCCAATAAAGGCCTCATTTATGAATGGCTATCATTCCCTCTCCATTAATATTCTCAGCTCCTGTCCATTTCCATGAGCACTTCTAACCACCTGCCCTCTTTATCTCCTTGACGCTTGCTTCAATCAAATGCCTGGCTCCCAACATATCAAATGCACAAATCCCTACCCATCGTCTGATTCCCAATTATTTGTTCTGATCCAATATTTTTGTGTTCTTCTCCCTGATCCAAATCCTTAAAGGATAAAGCATATTGTGCAAGTTAAAATCCAGTAACGTCCAATTAAAGGTAGCTCCAATTAGCTATTTGGGAGGTTAGGTTAGCTTTCTAGGATAGGATGGACCAGTTGACTGATAAGAGCTGGAAAGAAACTGCCCCTGAATCTGAAGGTATACATTTTCAAACTTTTACGTCGTGTCTGATGGGAGAGGGGAGAAGTGATTATGCTCCTTGATTATGCTGGTGGCCTTGCTGAGGCAGCATAAAGTGTAGATGGAGTCGATTGAAGGGAGATTGCTTTGCATGATGGTCTGGGCTATGTCCATAGCTCTCTGCGATTTCTTACAGTTTTTGAACTGTTCCCAAAACATGCTGTGATGCATCCTGATAAAATGCTTACCACAGCACATCTGTAGAAGTTGATGAGGGGACATGCCAAACTCCCAAAGCCATCTAAGGAAGTGGAGGCATTGGTGTGCTTTATTGGTCACTGTTCAATGGTTAGGATACTGTTGGAAGGGTATGACTGCAGCAGCCAAATCAGTGGCAACATGAGTGCTTTAATTGGACAGCTGGGAAGGTCAAAGTATAGGGGAGCAGTAGTGGCTTTATGGCCAGGAGCACAGGCAGGTATTTCTGTTGCGACAGAAAGACACTGAAGAGGCACAAAAAACTGCAGTTGCAGGAAACTTGAGCAAAAATCAAAGTGCCAAAGGAACTCAACAGGTCAGGCAGCATCTGTGGAAGGAATGGACAGATGACATTTCAGGTTGGGACCCTTCTTAAAACTGACTGAGATGGTGTGTTGCCTCCTGGTGCCAAGGTCAAGGATGTCCCAGAGCAGACAAAGGACATTCTGAAAGGGGAGGGTGAGCTGCCAGTAGTCGTGGCACCAGTGACAAAGGCAGGAAGAGACGAGGTCCTGCGCAGAGTATTTAGGGAGTTCAGTAGATGGTTACAAGGCAAGTCGTCCATGTTTGTTATCTTGAGATTACTCCCTGTGCCACATGCTAGTGAGGCCTGGAATGAGAGGGTGCTTTTCAGTCTGGAGTCTCTGCACGTCTCTGTATGTATATATGTGAGTGCACATTTGTCTATATATGTGCGTGCACACACGTGTGTGAATATATGTGCGTGTGTGCACTTGCGTATATGTGTGTGTGCATGTGCTGTACGTGTGCATGTATTTTAATAATAATTCAGGTGGTCCATCTATTTCCACCTTATCCACTTGTCTTGCCACCTTCAGGGTGCTATAGACATTATTGTTGTCAGACAAGAGCTGATGCTAATGTTAAATTAACTAAAAGGAAACATAAGGCACAGAACTTGGCAGATCCTTGTGCGGATCGAACCTGGGTCTGTGGCGCTGTGAGGCAGCAACTCTATCAGCTGTGCCAATATGCTGTTATTGAATCTTAGTCCTAGAACCCCCTCCGGCCTCCATTCACCAAATGGCTGCAGTGGCTCAAGAAGGCTGCTCACATTCACCTTATCCAAGGCAATGAGAGATGGGCAATAAATGATGGCTTGGCCAGTAATACAACAAATATTCAACAACGAATAAATGAATACAAATTAACAATGTCTGCTGGCTAGTTTGCCGAGAGTGATTCATGTGATGTGTGCATGCAGTTAGCAAGAACCAATCATATCTAATGAATAATAATTTAAATTATTACTCTGCTACAACTTCTATTCTAGCAAATAATAATTGAGAGACTGCGGAGACTGACCTGGGCAGTAGATACAGAACTCCGATTCTCATTTGTTACAGGTATGTGGTAGAGCAGCAGGTTTAGTTTTGCAGTTAGAATACCTCTTCTTGCTTCTCTTTTCCTAAATAAAGACAAGTAAAATAAAACCTGTTAATTTCGCAGCATTGGTATTGAATCTACTTGACTGCAGTGAGTCCACTCACAGCGCCAGAGACCCAGGTTCGATTCTGACTTCAGGTGCTGTCTGTATGGAGGTTGCATGTTCTCCCTGTGACCATGTTGGTTTCTTCCGGGTGCTCCAGTTTCTTCCCACATCCCAAAGAAATGCAGGTTTGTAGGTGAATTGGCCTCTAAAAATGTACCCTATGTAGATGGGGCATCCTGGCCTGCATGGGCATGATGGGCCAAAAAGCCTGCTCTTTGCTGTGTAACCATGACTTTACAACTGTTGCACCATGTGCAGCTGAGATGGCAGTAATTGGGATGGTAATACTTGACTACAGTGATGCTGGGCTGGGGTGTTGCATGAAACCCCACTATTCCTCATGGATTTGGCGTAGTAGATGATGGGATGACGTTTCCCAGGCGCAAAACAAGAGGTCGGCCACTTAGGATTCTTCACCCAGATGGTAACTGATATAGAACAGTACAGCACAGGGACAGGCTCTGCAGCCCACAATGTTTGTGCTGAACATGATGCCAAGTTAAACTGATCTCATCTGCCTGTGCATGAACCATATCCCTCCATTCCCTGCATATCCATGTGCTGGTCTAAAAGCCTCTTAATCGCCACTATTGTATGTGCCTACACCACCACCCCTGGCAATAAATTCCAGGCCGCCACTAATCTCTGTCTAGTAAACCTGCCCAACACATCTGCAATAAACTGCCCCCTAATATCGTATAGCAATGCCCTCTAGAGTTGGACGTTTCCACTGTGGGAAAAAGGTTGTGTCTCAAGCTTATTGATGCCTTTCAGAACGTTATACGCTTCTAGTAGGTATCCTCTCAACGCCCGGCATTCCAGAGACTTTAGAGATAGAGCTTGGAAAAAGGCCTTTTGGTCCACCGAGTCCTCGCTGACCAGCGATCCCCACATATTGGCACTACCCTACACACTAGGGACAATCTACAATTTTACCCAAGCCAATTAACCTACCAACCTATATGTCTTTGGAGTGTGGGAGGAAAGCGGAGCACCCAGAGAAAATCCACAATATGCAAAACACATAGATAACATACCAAAAATATTTGATAAATTCAATGTACCTCTGAAGTTAATGATCAGCCATGATCAAACTGTGAGAGGGAGTAAATGGCTACTCTTGGGACTATATGTTGCAAGAGTAGCTGTCTTATGTTTCCATGCATTGTTTAAATTTTTTTTTAAATGAATCAAAACTTTTACTCCCGATGACTATCCTATGACTGCTTCTGGAACATGGACATCTGTAATCTAGATTGCTTCATGTTAAGCAAGGAAGGAAATTTACAGGAAAATGTTGCTTTCTGAAAGAAGTAGACCAGTAACAATTTAACTTAATTACATAATGATTACTACATCTTATAATATAAAGAGTAGAAAGCAAACATATAAATAACCCAAAACTCACGTAATCTGCGACCCAACTCTTTGGAAATCCAGGTAGTTCTATATCTGGTTTATTAAGTAAACCAGTCTGAAGAAAGGTCCCGGCCCAAATATTTTACCTATCCATGTTCTCCAGAGATGAACCTGCTGAGTTACTCCTGCCTGACCTGCTGTGTTACTCCAGCACTTTGTATCTTATCAGCTAATGTCCCTTCACTCCCTTCCCACTCAACTGAACCCCAGTTCGTACGCCCCTTTCATGCTCCAGGGCCCCCATTCCCATATTGCCTTCATGCTCACCTGGGCCCTGGTTCCTGCACTCTCTTCCACTCAATGCGATCCCAACTCCTACACTCCCTTCCAGACCCTGGAAGATCATCGAGACCCTGGTTCCCACTTGCAACTTTGTTTTACAAACTGTGACGGTTTTTCAATAAATACCTCAAGGAATGAAAAGCCTTTGCTAATCTTCCCAAAATGCAGTCGTTTCCAATGACTACAACCCGGGCAGTGTTTGGCTTTCGTTGTTTGATGCTGAATGGCATGGTATTGCAATCAAACCTCCGATGAAGATTCATATCACCGCTTGTGGCAGTACTATCGTAGAGTTCAGGAAGAAACAGTGCATTTTCTGAGTCTTGGTTTCTTTTCTTCACACCGCCTTTTCTGGAAAGCTTGGCCTGGTTTCCTTCACTGGACCTTGAAGGTGATGGGTCATTCCCAGCAGCTGGATCACCACAGTCTCTAACTATCCCACTGTCTGTTGATAGGATCGACAATCTCGTTTGCTCATTGTTGTGACCGTCCGTTGACTCACTCATCTCAGAAGTGTCTGAGTCGCTGTTAATGAAATCCTGGCCAGAGTCAAGTTGATTTCTAACAAAATGCACCAATTCCTTCCCTGCAAGAAGCAAACCAACAGTGTTAGCAAGAAACAAGACACTCAAAATGTACATGTTTACTGCATAACTTACATATTTCCCCAACTTTAAACTCGGGCAGCACTGCGGTACAGCTGGTGGAGCTGTTGCTTTTCAGTGCCAGAGACCTAGGTTTGATCCTGACTACGGGTACTGTCTGTACAGAGTTAAACAGGTTCTCCCTGTGACCTATGTGGGTTTTCTCCGGTTGCTCTGGATTCCTCCCACACTCCAAATACATACAGGTTTATAGGTCAATTGGCTTCGGTAAAATTGTAAATTGTCCCTAGTATATACGATAGTACTAATGTACGGGGAGATTACTGGTTGGCGTGGACTCAATCTGCTGATGGGCCTGTTTCTGCGCTGTATCTCTAAAAAAGTCTAAATTAAAAATGCCTGAGATCTGGGTTTGATCCCAATCTTGGGTGCTGTCTTTGCAACATCTCCAAGTTTGCAGATTACACAAAGCTGGGTGGCAGTGTGAGCTGCGAGGAGGATGCTATGAAGCTGCAGGTTGGGTAGGTTGGGTGAGTGGGCAGATGCATGGCAGATGCAGTGTAATGTGGATACATGTGAGGTTATCCACTTTGGTGGCAAGAACAGGAAGGCAGATTATTATCTGAATGGTGGGTACACAAAATGCTGGAGAAATTCAGCGGGTGCAGCAGCATCTATGGAGCGAAGGAGATAGGCAACGTTTCGGGCCAAAACCCTTCTTTATCTGAATGGTGTCAGATTAGGAAAAGGGGAGGTGCAACGAGACCTGGGTGTCCTTGTACATCAGTCAATGAAAGTTGGCATGCAGGTACAGCAGGCAGTGAAGAAAGCGAATGACATGTTGACCTTCATTGCAAGAGGATTTGAATTTAGGAGCAAGGAAGTCCGATTGCAGTTGTACAGGACCCTGGTGAGACTGCACCTAGAGTAGTGTGTACAGTGGTGGTCTCCTAATTTGAGCAAGGACATTCTTGCTATTGAGGGAGTGCAGCGTAGGTTCACCAGGCTAATTCCCGGGGTGGCAGGACTGACATAAGACGAGCGGGCTAGTATTCACTCGAGTTTAAAAGTATGAGAGGGGATCTCATAGAAACATATAAAATTCTTAAGGGATTGGACAGGGCGATGCAGGAAAATGTTCCCCATGTTGTGGGAGTCCAGAACCAGAGGTCACAGTTTAAGAATAAGGGGTAGCCCATTTAGGACTGATATGAGGAAAAACTTTTTCACCCAGAGAGTTGTGGATCTGTGGAATTCTCTGCCACGGAAGGCAGTGGAGGCCAATTCACTGGATGTTTTCAATTGAGAGTTAAATTTAGCTCTTCGGGCTAACGGAATCAAGGGATAGGGAGAAACAGCGGGGACGAGGTACTGTTTGGGGATGATCAGCCAAGATCATATTGAATGGCGGTGCCGACTCGAAGGGCTGAATGGCCTACTCCTGCGCCTATTTTTTATGTTTCTATGTGGAGTTTGCATGTTCTCTGTTAATTGGCCACTGTAAATTGCCCCTAGTGTGTAGGACGTGGATACGAAAGTGGGATAACATAGAACTATCATTAGTGAGTGATTGATTGATAGAGTGTACTCAGTGACAAAGGGCCTGTTTCCATGCTGTATCTTTCAATTACAAAAATTACTAGCAAGGAATGACATTACCCTATACTGTATATTAGCTGGCACATCAAGTACACATAATTTCAAGTAAGAGCATCAAATGTAATTCTCACTAATTAATTTCAGTGACTTCTGGAGATAGAGCACCTGAGATAATTACAGTGATATAACAGCAGCCAATCTTTCAAATCTTCCAGAGTGGTGGGTTCCTGGAACGCACTGCCAGGAGTGGTGGTGGAGGCAGGTATGATGGTGGCATTTGGGGCTTTAGGTAGTATGAATGATAGGACTTTTAGACAGGCACATGGAGATGTAGGGAATGGATATGCAGGGATATGGATCATGTGCAGGCAAATGAGATGAATTTAGGCTGGCACTGACACAGTGGACCGAAGGGTCTGTTCCTGTGTTGTACTATTCTATGCTCTGAAGGGTCTCCAATGGTGCTGGTGGAATTGCAAGTTTGTTGACTGGGGAACTATGGTCTGTAGTCGGGGGAAGAGTTTGTAGATGATTCAGTAGAACTTCCTGTGGATAGGTAGGTTCTGGTTTAGAGGGACCTCATTTAAATTGAACAGCTGCTGAACAGCTGTGCTGTGAAATACTGGTCAGGCTACAAGTCATCAATAATTATTGATAGACGCAAAATGTTGGATTAACTCAACGGGTCAGGCAGCAATTCTGGAGAAAAAGGATGGGTGACATTTCAGGTCGGAATCCTTCTTCAGAATGAAAGTAGAGCTTTGGGGGGAGTGGGGGGGGGGGGGGGGGGGGGCTAGAGGAACTGTGGACTTGGTGGGCCGAAGGGCCAATTTCCATGATGCATCTCTAAACTGAACCAAAGTGTTGGTGCATTTGGAAGTGGCTCACATTCTTTTTGATAATAGTACAACATCATTTTTTTAAACCTTTAAATATACGGCCCATAAAGACATTTTGATATCAAACCAAAATATACTCACAAAGGAGGTCGTCATCTTTCCACATAAAAAAACTGATATCTGGATTTGGCAGTGGAATGTTCTGGAGACCTTCACTTGAAGGAGTCACTAAAAGAAAACTCTCTCAGTACTCAATGTTCTAACAAAACCATTTTCAAACCCTTTGTGATTTTGCATAGTTAATTGTGCTGTTAAATTACATTATATAAAATTCTACCAAGATGTGATGATTGTATATATAATTTAACATAGTGCAATTATATGGACACCTTATTTTAATCCATGGGCAAGATGCGTTCATAATTGGGATATATAATCACACAGAAGAGAACAGGCCCTTTATCCATGCCGAACATGATGCCCAAGATAAACTAATCTCAACTGCTTGCACAGGATCCATATCCCTCCATCTCCAGCATATCCATGTATCTAACCAAAAGCCTCAAATGCCACTATTGTAACTGGCTCCAACACTACCCTTGGCAGTACGCTCCAGGCACCCAACACTCTTTGAGTAAAAATCTTACCCTGCACATCTCCTTTAAACTTTGCCCTTCTCACCAGAAAGCTGTGCCCTCTAGTCCTTGACATTTCCACCCTGGGGACAAAAGTTCTGACTGTTTACTCCATCTCTACCTCTCATAGTTATTCCCTTTATCATACATCTGTCCACTGTGGATGGTGGATTCTAGTCATGTATTGTCTCCACTGACTGGTTGGCACCAAACAAAAGCTCTTCACAGTATCTCGGTACACATGACAATAAATTAAACTCAATTTTATATACTTTCACTCAAGGAGAGTATATAAAATTATATACTCTCCCTCTATCTGTCACCAAGGGAGGGTGACAGATAGGCATAAAATGCTGGAGTAACTAAGCAGGTCAGTCAGCATCTCTGGAGAAAATGGATACTTGATGTTTCGTGTCGGAATCCTTCTTCAGACTAATTGTTGTGGGGAGGAATTGGAAACAAGAAAAGACTAGGACAGATCAGGGCCGGCAAGAGTTGACCTTAGGCAGTGTGGTTCCAATGGGATGTTTGTTGACTGCGGACAGTGCGATCCCAAGAGGGACAGATCGTTATGAACTGTGGAACTGGTTAACCAACTTTTAATGGAGGAAGGGGGAGTGGGTGGGGGAAAAGGGGAGTGTTTGTATACAAGTTACCTAAAATTAGAGAATTCAATGTTCATACTGTGGACATTGCTCCTCCAATTTGGATGTGGCCTTACTCTGTCAGTTGGTGAGGCCCAGGACAAAAAGGTCAGTAAGGGAAAGGAAAGAAGAGTTAAAGTGGTTAGCAAGCGGGAGATCCAGTAAGCATGACAGATCTTTGGGGAGCTGGCTGAGTTTTCACGCCATCTTGGACACAGTCTGTCACTGCTTTTGAAATAAGCCTTTTATTCTCAATTATTTTAACAAGCTGAATTTAAATGGCTCAGCTACCAATGAAGGCTTTGGCCTGATGTCTTTGAAACGCTATACATGCTAATGCGAGCATGCACATTATTAATGAATATTTATGAATCATAACATTTGTGCAACAGAGAAAACATAGAAACATAGCAAAATAGGTACAGGAGTAGGCCATTCAGCTCTTCTAGCTAGCACCGCCAGTCAATATGATCATGGCGGATCATCTAAAGTCAGCACCCCTTTCCTGCTTTTTCCCCATATCCCTTGATTCCTTTGGCCCCAAGAGCTAAATCTAACTCTCTCTTGAAAACATCCATTGAACAGAACAACCATCGGTCCTAACCTACCTTGTTGTGCCGAGCTAGTTATTATGTTGTAGAGTTCTTGCAACTTGCTACTGTGCTTCCTGCGGGCTACAGCAATGTCCTCTGAAGAATAATATGATTGTTCAGTGATAGCAACCACTTCCTGGAAATAGTGCTCGATCACAATGTAGGGTTTTTTCTGTGAAGCAATACTAGCAGTAATTAGTGGCGTCATGACATGTACCTCTTTCAATTGCAACAACCTTCCAAGTGCAGCATTCGAAAAATAAACTGGCGCAATAAGCTTGCGTGAAGTGGTAAGGATTTAAGTCTCGTTTCAATGAATAGTGCAGTTAAAAGGCATCTTGCTCCTCCATACTGTGAACCAATCAATGCCCACAAAGTGGAGAAAATAACTCGAGGTGTGAACATCGATGACGAATAAAGAGGTGCGTGACCTAAAAAAAACCCACACCATTACCTGACAATTTAATTATAGCATCGTTCATGCGAGTTAACAGTGACGCAGCATCTTAGTTTAGTTTAGATCATCATCGATAGCAGTACAATTATGCCATTCGGCCCATCAAGTGCACCCCACCATTCAATCATGGCTGATTTACCTCTCCCTCCTAACCCCATTTTCCTGCCTTTTCCCCCATAACCTCTGACACCCGCACTAATCAAGAATCTATCTATCTATCTATCTCTGCCTTAAATATATCCACTGACTTTGCCTCCACAGCCTTCTGTGGCCAAGAATTCCACAGATTCAGTTTAACTTAGTTTAGAGGTACAGCGCGGAAACAGGCCCTTCCGCCCACCGAGTCCACGCCGACCAGCGATCCCCGCACACTAACACTATCTCCTACATGCACCATGGACAATTTTACCAAGCCAATTAGCCTACAAACCTGTACATCTTTAGAGTGTGGGAGGAAACCGGAGAAAACCCACGCAGGTGACAGGGAGAACGTACAAACCCCACGCAGACACCATCCACTGTCAGGATCAAACCCGAGTCTCTAGCGCTGTAAGGCAGCAACTCTACCACTGCACTGCCCCAACACCTGCCGAGTACCATGATTTAATTGACCATCTTGGTTACCTGTAATGCTACATCCAAGTTACTGATGTTGCAGTTCTCTCCCAGTGTTGCTTGGATGCTGTGCTTAATAATGTGGCACATATAAAGAGCAGATGCATCATTTAGACTCACTGAGTGAATCTCATGGCGAAGAGCGTTGATGACTTCTTCAGAGATAAGGTCGGGATCAGCAAAGATGAAAATCCTGACAAAGAAAAGTTCACCTATTTTATCAAAGAATTTTAACTACTGCTTTACAAGGTGCTGGTGGGGCTACATTTGGAATATTGCGAGCAGTTTCGAGCCCCATATCCGAGGAAGGATACGCTGGCATTGGAGAGGGTCCAGAGGAGGTTTACAAGAATTATGCCTGGAAGGATTGGGTTAATGTATAAGTAGCATTTGAAAGCTCTGAGTCTGTGCTCACTGGAGTTTGGAAGGATGAGGTAGGGATCACTTTGAAACCTACGATAATGAAAGGCCATTATTGCGTGAATGTGGAAAGGATGTTTCCAGTAATGGGAGAGTCTAGAACCAGAGGGCACAGCCTTAGAATAAAAGGACATTCCTTTATAATAGAGATGAGATTTATTTAGCATGAGGGTGGTGAATCTGTGGACAGTGGTACAGGTGAAAACACTGGGTATTTTTTAGAATGAAGGTTGTTAGGTTCTTGATTCATAAAGGTTACAGTGAGAAGGCAATAGAATGGGGGTAGAGTTGGAACAATAGATTAGCCATGATTGAATGGCGGAGTACACTTGATGGTCTGAATGGCTTAATTCTGCTCCCATGACTCATGGGTTTATGGCACAGTGGCACAGCTTGTAGAGCTGCTGTCTCAATGCCAGAGAGCCATGTTTGATCCTGACCTTGGGTGCAGTCTGTGTGGAGTTTGCAGAACTTCTCCCAGGGTTTCCTCCGGGTGCTCTGGTTTCCTCCCACATCCCAAAGGTGTGCGGGTTTGTAGGTTAATAGGCCTCTGTAAATTGCCCCTAATGTGTTGGGAATGGATGGGAAAATAGGATAACATGGAACAAGTATGGTGAACGTTTGATGAATGCTTGGTGCAGACTCGGTGGGCAGAAGTGCCCATTTCCATCTCTAAACTTCCTTCGGAGGAGTGGGGGCAAGTGTGCGCTTCCCAGAAGCAGCGCATACTCCATGAGGAAATTCTTTATGATCCACAAACTTCCATTGCACAGGAACAGGAAAATAGCTGAGGGATATGGGCCAAACGTAGGCAGGTGGGACTAGTGTAGATGGGACATATTGGTTAGCGTGGGTAGGTTGGGCCAAAGGGCATGTTTCCATGACTCACAAGGAAATTGAAACCTCTTCTGGTGATGAGAAGGCGAGAGTTCTTCAGGGGATCCCTCATAAGCACATGTGTAGTCAATGGTTGGCTACACCTCAGGGAAGTCAGGACTGTTGGCAAGTTCCAAGGCAAGGATGATGAGAGTCGACAAGACCTTGATTTTCACAGAGGGTGCCTTGGAGACTCACGTGTGTGGCATTAGATGGCCCTGCAGAATGTTGCAAAATTAGCAATAACTAACTGAGGCTGTGGACGCGTTTTCTTTAAGAAAGCTCCGCGTTGAATGCAGAATCTCTAAAGACTCTACATGAATAACCCACAGGATCTTGGAGAAACGTGCAAACTCCACACTGACAGGTCCAACAGGATCGAACCTGGGTCTCTGGTGCTGGGACTCGGCTCTCCAAATGTGGCCCCAACGCTGTGGATCTTGGGTCATACATAGACCAGACCAGGCCAGACCAGGTAGGGATGACGGATTTCCTAACCTGAATGATATCGGTGAACCAGAGGGTTTTTACAAGAATATTCCAGTAATTGTTTGTTATTCCAGTAATTATTGTGGTCATTACGACTAACGCTAGCTGTTGTTGTCCAAAGTGCAGTTAATTCATTGCATTTAAGTTTTGTAGTTACAATGGTGGAATGTGAGCTCAGGTCTCTTGATTGTTAATCCAGAATCGCTCAGGATAATTAACTTGGTAACTACAATTTTTAAATTATCACCTTATTAATTTATGATTTGTTTGATTCCACTTACTTATCTCGGTGTGAAAATGTGTCATTTTTGAGCCCATGCTCCGAAATAACGAGCCTTTGGTACAAAAGACCTGTAATAAAATAGGCAATAATTGGATTATTAAATTTAATTATCGCTGGTACACATTTAGATCCATCATAAATCCATTTTATGTCAATCCTTTCTTCCATAACAGTTTATGATATCATATTTAGTAAAGACTGTATGAATTATCAGACATCTTTCATAATAACAAATCATTTTTTCTAAATAACCCAGCACTCGTGAAATCAATCTTAATTTGCTTGAGAAATAGCACAAATTCTAACAAACGCACTTTCATAATTGATGCAATTCACGATGGGAACTTATTTGATAGATTAACATATTACAACATGTGGGTCGGTGTGGGCAAGTTGGGCTGAAGAACCTGTTTCCACACTGTATGACTATATTACAGTGGTGCAACATAGAGTTTCTGCCTTATTGACCCAGACATTCCCAACTCCCTTGAAAGCTGTGAATGGAACAGAATATCATGCAATCTTCTGCAAACATCCCCATTGCTATGCATAAAATGGAGCAAAGGTCATTGATAAAGCAATGATGATACATGGACCATGGACCCTGTACCATTAAACATCATGCACGGTTCATTCAAAGAGAGACATCAAATGCTGGAGCAACTCAGTGGAACAGGCAGCATCTCTGGATAGCAGGAATGGGCGACATTTCCAGTCGATACCCTTCTTCAGACTGAGAGTCAGTAGAGAGGGAGACACAGAGATAAGGAAGGATAAGGGGTGAAAACAAGACATGAAAGAGAAGATGTAAATCAAGGACAATGTAGAATAGATCATTGTTAGCTGGGAGAAGGTGACAATGAAGCATAAAGAGATAAACTTTAATCAGAGGGACAGTCAGACTGGTCACAGAATTAGGAAGGGGGGGAAATGGAGAGAGAGGGAAGGCAGGTGTTATTTGGAGTTAGAGAAGTCAATATTCATACTGCTGGGGTGTAACCTGCCCAAGCAAACTATGCGGGGCTGTTCCTCCAATTTGCGCTGGGCCTCACTCTGACAGTGGAGGTGGCCCAGGACAGAAAGTTCAGTATGGGAATGGAAGAGGGAATTAAAGTGTCTAGCAACCGGGAGATCAAGTTGGTTTACGCATTCATTTCGATTTTATTCACATACCTGGTGCTTTTCTCTCCGCTTTTAACATGACTGCATATTGATGGCCGATTGTGCAGTAGGGCTTCGGTAAGGAGAGGAGACCTTTGCAAAATGTATATGCTTTTTCGTAAAGATTAACAGGAATGTACGCAGCCTGGAAAAGATCATAAGTCAAGAGTGTTTTATTGTCATATGTCGCAAAATTGAACAATGGAAATTTTACTTGCAGCAACACAACAAATATATAAAGGGCCTGTCCCACCAGCATGCAACTCTTTTTTTTAAAATATTTTTTATTATAAGTATAAATACATATTAAAACAACATTCTTAGGAATGCGATGGAATGTATGAATAAAATTTTCATTACCAACATTTCAGTATTTGTTTAAAGGTTACCATCATTTCATGTTTATACTTCTAAACATTTTATTATAATTTTTTTAGTGAAAAGTAGTAAAATGTGAAAAATAATAAAATAACAGTGGTGTATTATATAAACAATATTTATGAAGTAATATATCCGTGATCAATAATATATTATTCTTCGTCCATTCCTTCGTTCAGGTCTCGGTCAGGCCCTCGAACCAAGTCACATTGAGCCCTTAAAATATTCAAGGAATGGAGACCAAATCCCATTAAATTGGTCTAACTTGCCCAACAGTGCAAGTCTTATTCTTTCCAAGTGTAAAGTCTCTGCCATTCCTGAAATCCACAATTTAACTGTAGGGGATGTGGGACCTTTCCAAAATTGTAAAATTAATTTTTTACCAATTATTAAACTATAATCAATAAAAGTTCTTTGTGTTATCGTGATTAATTGATCCTGTTCTAATATTCCCAATATTATTAATTTTGGATCTGGACCAGCATGCAACTCTATGCGATGAACGCGATCAAACTAGAAGCGGGGGCTGCGCGGAGGTCGGGTGATCCCCTGTACAGGGCCGTTCCCACCAGCACGCGCCTGCATGCGGCAAGCGCAACCAAACCGGCAGTAGGGGCCGCGCGGAGGTCGGGTGAGTGGCGCAACGCGGCGCAAAGTGAGGCGAACTTGGAGCGAAGTCCAAGGTAAGTTCGCCAAGACAGAGAGGGGCACACAGAGAGGGGCACAGAGGCACACACACACACACACACACACAGGGCCACGGAGTCACACACATAGAGGGCCACGGAGGCACCTACATAGAGGGTCACGGAGGCACGATGTTGGGGCGGTGTGTAAACGTCGAGGCGACTGCGAGCCGACAAGCCGTTGCCGCGCGGAATTTTTGGATATTGTCAGTTTTTCGGAGCCCCGCGCGGTGTCGGGACGAACTCCGCACAATTCCGCACGGCTCCGGCGATCGAAGTGGGACCGGCCCCACGACGCCGGACGGCTCAAGCGACCACATTAGGTCGCGCTAATCACATAGAGTTGCATACTGGTGGGACAGGCCCTTAAAGATATTAGTTCATGACAATTGTCCCTACTGTGTAAGATAGTGCTAGTGTACGGGGTGATCGCAGGTCGGCATGGACTCGGGGAGCCGAAGAGCCCGTTTCCATACTGTATCTCTAAAGCAGTCTTAAAGTCAGTATATTGTAGAGTTGGCCTTAAGTCAACTGCAAGATTCAAGGATTCCCAAGGAGAACTATAAGGGTAAAGCTGGATTATTTATAGTAAGGGGATAGCACGGAACATCTAAAGTGGATAGCAAGGTGCATGGAGGCACCACTAATGTTTAAAATAAACATAAATGCTAAAAGCTAAATTGTATATAGTTAAATATCTCTGTTTCTCTTACTCTGCAAATAAATACTCACCCTTGTCTTTATGTACCCACCTGAATAATCGCATACATTAGGGTGTTCAGTAAAGGTAAAATGTAGTGCTTATTGGCATCTTTTGCCTATTAGAAAGAAAACTCCAGTCATTTTGATTCAAAAATCAATACTTAAGAATCAATTCAATAACAGACAGAATGAATCATATACATTCATTTAGGAAATAATACTGTTAAGAACAGAGGTGGCACAGTGGCACATCCGGTGGAGCTGCTGCCTCACTGCTCCAGAGACCCAGGTTTTGATCCTGACAATGGGTGCTGTAAGTACGGAGTTTGTCCGTTCTCCCTGAGGTGGACCGAGTGGGTTTTCTCCGGGTGCTCTGGTTTCCTCCCACATTCCAAATGTGTAGGTTAAATGGCTTCTGTAAATTGTCCCCAGTGTGCAGTATAGAACTAGTGTAGGGGTGATTGCTGGTTCGTGCAGACTCGGTGGGGAGAAGAGCCTGTTTCTAAGCTGTATCCCTAAACTAAAGACTGGCTTCGTTAGTAACATTGACAATTGAGGGTGGGTGCAGATGTCGATGAGAGGGTGCAGGCATAGCCTGCTGCAGTGCTAGGCAATTAAAGAATCTACATCATGCACTACCAGTTATCAGTCTTCGTAACCATTGACCCTTTTATTTAATATAGTTTCTCACCAGCTCCAGTTCAGCCATTAGAATATTAACCAGATATTTGCTGTTGTTCGGGTCTCGTTCAGTCTTCTTATGCAATGTCCACCGAAACATCCCTGTGGGAAGGAAAGAAAGGATCTGATGAATGTCAGAATTGATATAAATGTTTGTATCTCAGTTCCTATTAAAGAAAACAAAAAAAGCAGAAATCAGCGAAAACAATCAAGTTTCCCAGGGAAGTGTGAAAACTCAGATTGCATCTTATCTCTTTAATGAAGAAAACAGATTAGTTTAGAGGTACAGTGCAGGAATAGGCCCTTCGGCCCACCAAGTCCGCGCCGACCAGCAATCCCTGTACACTAACACCAACCTACACGCACTAGGGACGATTTACAATTTTACCGAAGACAATCAAACCTGTACGTCTTTGGAATTTGAGAGGAACTGGAGCATCCAGAGAAAACCCACCCAGGTCACAGGGAAAACGTACAAACTCCCTACAGACAGCACCCGTAGTCAGGAGCAAACCCGGGAATTTGGCGCTGTAAGGCAGCAACTCAACCGCTGCACCACTGTGACGTCCCTCGAGTCATATGGCTTTGATCACGCTAATTGTATCCAGCATCTTTAAATGTATGCAATCAAAGAACGTTTCAAAGTTTTACATGCTATATATGTATGAATTAAAAAAATTACATGCAATAAAAAAGAAAAAACACAACTTTGTTTATAACGAAGAAAAAAAGTAGCAACGGTTTAAAACGAAACCATAAAATAACAGAACAATAATTGTTTTGTTTTGCCTAACATTCTGCAGTTTGTTTTACACTGATATTAAACTAGAATAATTGTCAAGACACTGCATGCATGGAATGACTCTGGTACTAATGAGCCAATTTGCACTCGAGTATCATAATGTAATGAGGTGAAATTGACTGTAATTTAATCTTGAAATCATATTTTATGAGGAGAGACCTGATTGAAGTATATAAAATGAGAGGCATAGTAGAGTAGATAGACTGAACTTTTTACCCCCATAGGGTGGAAATGTCAAAGACGAGTGGACAAAGCTTTGAGGTGAAAGGGGCAAAGTTTAAAAGAGATGTGCAGGGCAAGTATTTTTATTTTTTACACAGAGGGTGGTGGGTGGTTGGGTTGGTGTGGAGGCAGATACGTCAGTGTTATTTAAAAGGCTTTTGGAGAGGCATATGAATATATGCAGAATGGAGGAATATGGATCATGTGCAGGCAGCAAAGATTTGTCTAACTTGCCATCATGTTTAGCACATTGCGGGTCGAAGAGCCTGTTCCTGTGCTGTCCTGTCCTGTGTTCTATGATCGAGGATGCTGTGAATTGCTGAAGGTACACCTGCAATGCTGTGAGGAATTGTGAAAGTATGATTACCTTAAAGTAGGTCATTCATATTGTTTAAGGGCCTATCTATGTGTAGGATCTAAAATAGTTTTTCCAAATTCTCTCACTTCTGTTTAATGAATTCCATGCAATACATTGGCACGGTGGCGCAACGGTAGAGTTGCTGCCTTACAGCGCCAGAGAGCCGGGTTCAATCCTGACTACAGGTGCTGTCTGTATCGAGTTTGTATGTTCTCCCTGTGACCACATGGGTTTTTGCCAGGTGCTCTGGTTTCCTCCCACACTCCAAAGACGTACAGGTTTGTAGGTTCATTTGGCTTCGGTAAAAATAGTAAAGTGCCCCCAGTCATATGTTCATAAGTTATTGGAGCAGAATGAGGGCATTTGGCCCATCAGGTCCACTCCTCCATTCGATCATGGCTGATCTATCTTTCCCTCTCCACCCCATTCTCCTGCCTTCTCCCCATAAGCCCTGATAATCTGTAGGATAGCGTTGGTGTATGGGGATCGCTGGTCGGCACGGACCCAGTGGAACAAACGGCCTGTTTCCATGCTGTATTTCTAAACTAAACTCTACTTCATGTGTAACTAGATAGGACTGATGGGTTCCCCAGAGCCTACCTACATTTACAATGACCAGGCAATTAAATTACTGCTAGTTGTGCAGAATTGCTGATTGTAGCAAATAATAAGACCAAAAATCATTTATTTTGTGGCACTCTATCCAAACTTAAGGTTGAGAATTTTTCAGTTACCCTAAAATGACAACTTATAGTATGATACCCCCTCTCTCTTTCTCTTCCCTCTCATTCACTCTCCAATTTGCTCGCTCTCTCTCGGCTAAAAGGTAATCATTTTTAACGCCAAGCCAGTTCAAGGGTTAATCTGGTGATTATGCAGTGCGGCATAACCTCTGCCAAAAGACTTGGTCACCCTTCCCGAACTATAGTACCTACCTGGCAGATAAAGTCTTACTTCCATGGTAAAACCCCTCTAGACATGAACAGTTGAAATTGCAGCTTCCTTTATGAACTGTTGCAGACCCCTCAAGCTTCCTTGAATGAAATTCTGGACATTTACACAAGGGTTCTATTTTAAGTGAGGTTTCCGGTGAAAAGCTAGTTTGGGCAGAACTACAGAACAATGGGGGTTGCATTTTAGATGGAAAAATACACGGTTTAAAACATTTCTCCACCTGCACCTTTGCTGTTGAAAGAAGCTAATCGCATATTAAGAGGAAATGCCACATGTAAAACAAGTCCTTCAGGACACAGAAGTGTTTCGGGTGGCACAGCGGTAGAGTTTCTGCCTTACTGCACCAGAGACCCGGGTTTGATCCTGACTATGGTTGATGTCTATATGGAGTTTGTATGTTCTCCCTATTACCATGTGGGTTTTCTCTGGGTGCTCTGGTTTCCCCCCCACACTCCAAAAACTTACAGGTTTGTAGGTTACTTGGCTTCTGTAAAGATTGTGAACTGTTCCTAGTGTGTAGGATAATGTTAGTGTATGGGAATCGCTGGCCAGCATGGAAATGGGCCCCTCAGCCCACTGAGTATCTCTGAATTGAACTAAACTAAATTACAGGCTCTTTGCTTAGAGCAGAAGCACTCTTTCTGGTGTTTCATATTCAATTCAGTAGACCCTGCCCACGAGGCCCATATTTATGACTCGACAGCGAATATCTTAGCATTATGGATTGTGAGAAAGTGCAGTGTGACAAAGAAGACCTTGTTAATCATCATCAAATATACGCATAATCCCTGCAATCCTCAGGTCTTCATAGAGTTTCTGGGAGTTCATACATAGGCTGAACATGTAGTTTTCTCAGCACACTTTGGGATAATGCATTTCAATCAATTTCTAGATCTGTGGGCCACAAACTGTCTAGTTTTAGATGGGTTAAGAGATACAGTGTTTACACTAGTTCCATGTAATTCCACTTCCTCATCCACCCCCCTACACAATAGGGGCGGTTTACCTACAAACCCGCATGTCTTCGGAATGCCGGAGGAAACCGGAGCATCTGGAGGAAACCCATGCGGTCACAGTTAGATCGTGCAAACACCATACAGACAGCACATGAGGTCAGGATGGAACCCGGGGCTGTGAGGCAGCGGCCCTACCGCTGCACCAATGTGCCACCCCAAGGGCTCTGTGCTGCCCTTAATACAGCTTCCCCACTCTGCATTGTGAGTGAAGTTATTAACTCTTCCCATAGATGTGGTATACTGTTTTTCAAGATGAGCAATCCTCTAATATAGTTAATCTCAAGGTTCCGACCCGAAACTTCATCTATTCCTTTTCTCCAGAGAAGCTGCCCGACCCGCTGAGTGACTCCAGCTTTTAGTGTCTATCTTCGGTCTAACCAGCATCTGCAGTTCCTTCCCACACAATCCTCTTATATACGTGTTTGAATAGCAGAGGGAATTTTGACAAATTAGTCAGCACCTGCAACTAATGACAAATCAAATATTAAATTGATTTTTCCATAAAACAAATAGTGTAACCAAATATTAACTTTTTAGAACAGTTAGTTAAACTTTCAACTGGTAAAGCTTCAATAATCATGTAAGATTTTAACTTAGAAATAGTTAATCATCAGCATAACAATCCGATTTCCCCCACCTCGACTGCACTGGAAAGCTGGATTTGTTCGGTCTAGTTCCCGTATTATTGCCTGTACGCTGTGCTTGATGTCAGCTTCGGCAATGGCTGCGGCACTGGAGCTTCCTCCTGAAGGAATAAAACACATTTGCCCACGTGGTAATATAAGCTCTATCATGGAGTTTCCCATTGCCTTGTTGACATGTGTATATCAATAGAAAACTATCTGGGAGTACCACAACATTTCAACTCCCTTCATTAGGGATCTGATGAGAGATCCCTATCCGATTAGATAGTGTCCTAAATATAATATAGATTAGAGAAATATGATATTGGCACCAAGAATTAGTAAATGAAGAAAATAAGAGGAACAGCAACAAAAAATAACAAATTCAATTGACGTAGTGTTTCTAAAATAATGCATTCCAATTTGTGAAGATTATTGTAAGTGTGGCTGCTGGCAGAACCGCTGCCTCACTGTGCCCGAGACCCAGGTTCAATGCTGACCTCAGGTGCTGTCTGTGTGGAGTTTGCACATTCACCTTGTGATGTGGGTTTCCCCCAGGTGCTCCGGTTTCCTCCCACGTTCTACAGAGGTGCAGGTTTGCAGGTTAATTGGCCCACTAGTGTGTAATTTTCTCACCAATTCAGAATCGGAATCAGGTCATTTGACTTATCCACCATCCATCTGAATGGTAGTCTTACTTTATTGCTGCAGTCTTTATTTAATATCCCTTTGCTCCTTCAATCAATGTTATAACCCTTTCTTAAATCTTGATGAAAGTTTCATTTTTAATCACTAACTTTGTGATCCACGGTCTTAGGATCCCCAACGGAAACTGGTTTGCGCTGCTTTCTGTTCCAAATTGCATCCATGTCCCAATGTGACACTGACTGTATATCTTAGTCTGAACATAGAACTGTACAGCACAGGAACAAGAACCTTCGGTCCACAATGTCTGTACCGGTCATGCTGCCAAGATAAACTCATCTGCCTGCATGTGATCCCCACCCATCCATTATCCACACATCCATGTGCCTATCCTGAAGCCTCTTAAATGCTACTATCATATCTGCCTCAACCACCACCCCTGGCAGCACGTTCCAGGCACCCACCATCCTCTGTGTGAACAAAATCCCCGCCCCGCACACCATCTTTAAACTTTGCCCTACTCATCTTAAAGTTATGCCCTCTAGTCTCCTCCCTCCCCCCAACAATCCTTCAAAATCTTTAGTAGTTTTTAGCACCATCAGCCACAAACCCATCCTATTGGCTTGAGACGTTATATAAAAGCAGAGCATCTCTGCGGAGTTGCATCCACTTTCTATTTCAACAAAAATCACTTACTTGTGCACCGTTCTTGAAATGTGCCCGTCTCATCTGCACTGTTTGTCTCCCACACTGCCCCAGCATTCTTCGCTGCAACAGATAAATTACAGTGATGATCACTTCACACACATCGAGGCAGCGGCCAAGACAGCACATAGCCACCTCGATCACTTCCTTAGTGGGCTTAGCATGTTCGGCACGTCCCCAACAACTCTCACCAACTTCTACAGATGCGCCATGGAAAGCATTTTATTGGGATGCATCACAGCATGCTTTTGGAAAAGCTCCATCCATGACAATACATTGCAGAGAATCGTGGACGCAGCCCAGACCATCACATAAACCAACCTCCCTTCCAGTGACTCCATCTGCACTTCACGTTGCTTCGGCAAGGCCAGCAGCATAATCAAGGACGAGTCTCATCCTGGTCACTCCCTCTTATCCCATCTCCCATCAGGTAAGAGGCACAGAAGTGTGAAAATGCACACCTCCAGATTCAGGGACAGTTTCTTCCCGGCTGTTATCAGGCAACTGAACCATCCTACCAACTAGAAAGCGGTCCTGAGCTACAATCTACCTCATTGGAGACCCTCGGACTATCTTTAATCAGGCCTTACTGAATTTTATCTTGCACTAAATGTTACTCCCTTTATCATGTATCTGTCATAAGGTCTTAGCGATAGGAGCAGAATTATGGCATAGAAACATAGAAACATAGAAAAATAGGTGCAGGAGTAGGCCATTCGGCCCTTCGAGCCTGCACCGCCATTCAATGTGATCATGGCTGATCATCCAACTCAGTATCCCGTACCTGCCTTCTCTCCATACCCCCTGATCCCTTTAGCCACAAGTGCCACATCTAACGCCCTCTTAAATATAGCCAATGAACTGGCCTCAACTACCTTCTGTGGCAGAGAATTCCAGAGACTCACCACTCTCTGTGTAAAGAATGTTTTCCTCATCTCGGTCCTAAAGGAATCCCCCCTTATCCTTAGACTGTGACCCCTTGTTCTGGACTCCCCCAGCATCTAGCTTGTCCAACCCCTTAAGAATTTTGTAAGTTTCTATAAGATCCCCCCTCAATCTTCTCTGCATTCGGCCCATCAAGTCTGCTCCTCCATTCAATCATAGTTGATCTATCTCTCACTCCTAACCCCATTCTCCTGCCTTCTCCCCATAACCCCCGACACCTGTATTAATCAAGAATCTATCTATCTCTGCCTTAAAAATATATATTGACAGCCTCCACAGCCTTCTGTAGCTAAGAATTCCAGCTAAGATCTGTACACTGTGGACTGCTCAATTGTAATCATGTATGGTCTTTCCACTGGCACGCAACAAAAGCTTTGCACTGTACACGTGACAATAAACTAACCAACATAATGCAAACCAGAGCAGAAAGATGCTATTAACCCCTTCCTAACTTCACGCTGCCCTGGAAAAGCAGAAAACATAATCAATGACATGTCCCCTCTTGGTCATTCCTTCTTCTCTCTACTCCCGACAGGCAGAAGATACAGAAGCTAGAGTGTGCACATGACCAGACTTTGGAATAGCATAGCTTCTTCCCCTCTTATTGGGGTTTTGAATGGTCCTTTCATAAGCTAGAGTGCTGCCCGATTCACCTCTACCCCATTGCAGACATTGGACTTTGTTATGGGAACTGGTGCGCTACAAAGCTGAGGACTATATTCTGCACTCTGTATCACCCTTTTTGCTCTATTACACTTGAGCTTGGCTTGATTGTATATATGTTTGGTATTATCTGATTTGATTGGATAGAATGCAAACAAAGCTTTGTGGACCTGTGACGATAATAAACCTAAACCGTTCTCTGAAAAGCAAAATCGATCAGTGCTTTTACACATCATCCTTTCAATTTCAGGAAAAATCTCTCAACCAAGTGGACTGAAGGAATCATTTTGCCTTCCTGTACCTATCCCAGCCACGAGAAAGAGCTCTCCCCCGCTCGATCTCCGGAGCTCTGCAATTGCGTTTCTCCTTGAAGAATCAATCCAAAGTTGGAAGTATCATTGAATCTGCAACATGTGTTGTCAGCAGCACAGGAGTGAGGAGAGCGAGTGGAGAGAAAATCACACCATCATTGGATTTCACGCAACTGAACCGTCCTCTCAGCAACTCAAGCCAAACTTTAGGCGCACTAACCTTTCGATTCCATGTAAAAGTGCTGCTAGTGTCTTCAGTCCACCAAGCAGCAACATAGATTAACTGGTCCAAATGCTGCCTTTCCCAATTACGGTATCATTAGGCACAGTGCACCCTGACGGCATCTATAGTTAGCTTCTTTTGGTCACCAAGTACAATCTACAAAAATAAAAGAAAATATTTTGGCGGAGTTCTGGCAAATATCAATCAAACATAATTATAACTGCTAGCCCCTAGAATTAGGTTCAATCATCACAGATTTTGTGTAAAATATTTGTCGCGATATAATATTTATTAGAGCACTTACATGCAAAAATGATAAATTGTTGTGGCTGAAACTGCCTGGTTACAGTGAAAATCTTAGCTGGGTTTACCGTATCGGTACAACTGTACAGTTTATCATCACAGAGAACAGGAAGATGGTGGTGGGGAAGAGGAAGCACCACATTTGCATGTGGTTTGTCCTCAGGTGTAGGTAGTGCATAAGTTCTGTCCAAAATTGAATTCACTGCCACAGATGGCCTTGGAGGCCAAGTCATTGGGTATTTGTAAAACGGAGATAGACGGGTTCTTGATTTTTTACGGGTGTCAAAGCTTATGGGATGAAGGCAGGAGAATGGGTTTGAGAGAGAAAGATAGATCAGTCATGATTGAATGATAGAGTAAACTCGATGGGCCAAATGGCTCAATTCTACTCCTGTGACTTATGAACAGCAATGCAGAAACCTTGGACACAACACAGAAATATTACCAGACTAGCAGCGAGTTTAGTCAAAGCTCTGTTTGAGACTGAATCAGCTACGACCTGCATTAAACGACTGTGACATTACAGATAGTTCAGAATCAAATTCAGATTAGTTTATTGTTATATGCACCAGAATGCAATGATATTCCCAGTTTCATATAAAGCTCAGAGTAAATATCATACAAGACATTCAAAAATAAATGCAATGAATGCAAAACAGCTGAATGGTGCAAAGGTCCTAGTACAATCTGTGCTTTGCTGTTTATTGCTTCATGATTTTAACAGCTTAGATAAAATTGTATCTAGCTTTAGGTTCCTTTACTAAAGCTTTCTTTCCTTCCTCAAATCATTGTAAGTATTTCACTTGCCTTTATCATTCTGCTTTCCATTTTGCTGGTGCAAATAACATTTGAATGAAAAAGGGCCACACAGTCCCCTTTCACACCAAACATTGGCATTGAAAGAGGAGACACAGACCCAAAATGCAAGCCTATTATCATGCCAACTTGCATTTGCTTCCTCCGTCTCCACTGGTCCTGGTCCTGATGCTCCCTGTAAGTAGCGGTGAGACTTTGTTTTTTTTTTTATGACATTACATTTTGTCATCAACGCTGCTCTGGAGATTCTATCTGGAAAGTGGGTGTCATAGAGCAGTCGTGTTTCACCAAAAATAAACATGTGATTGGCATGGGCTCTATTCTGACACACACAACAAATTCTTATTTATTGTTACAGAATGTCCATTTGGCTGATATTTTACAGCGTTTAAATGCCATTTAGTGTCAGTCCAAATTAGCTGCAATGTCATGAGGCTTGTTTAGCAAAGACATTCTCCAGAGTTCTACTAGGTGGCATAGGGGCGAGGCAGTAAAGTTGCTTCCTCATAGCACCAGAGACCCAGGTTTGATCCTGACTACGGGTGCTTGACTGTACAGAATTTGCACATTCTTCCTGTGACCATGTGGATTTTCTCCGGGTGCCTCCTTCATTCTAAAGACATGCGAGTTTATCGGTTGTTTATAGGTTAATTAACCTACTGTATAAATTGTTCCCAGTGTGTAGGATAGAACTAGTGCACGGGTGATCGCCGGTCGGCATGGACTCGTTGGGCCGAAGCTGTATCTCTAAACTAACCTAAACCTTGCTAAGTTTCTGCCATACTCGAGCATCAGTCACCACTCCATTGGCATGCAAGGATTTTATTGATTTCGGTCTTTTCTTTTAGACCCGAAGGTTCAGTCTAATCAGCTTTAGATTCTAGGAGTTAAAGGTTTACTTGACAAACCTTATCCCCAAACAGATGGCGTGGGTCATGACTGCAGAAGTTCAGTTTTGGAAGCTCAGCTGTGAAACAACTGCACAAAATGAAGTCTTGCTCTTTTGACGACAGCCTTTACTTTAGACTTTAGAGAAACAGCGTGGAAACAGCCCGTTGTCCCATCGAGTTTGTGCCGTTACCGATCTCTCGGTACACTAGCACTATCCTACACACTAGGGACAATTTGCAATGTTTCTGAAGCCAATTAACCTACAACTTGTGTAGGCAGGAACTGCAGATGGCGATTTAAACTGAAGATGGACACAAAAAGCTGGAGTAACTCAGCGGTTCAGGCAGCATCTCTAGAGAATCTGAAGAAGGGTCTCGACCTGAAACCGTCACCCATTCCTTCTCTTCAGAGATGCTGCCTGTTACACCAGCTTTTTGTGTCGATCCAACATACAACTCGTATGTCTTCTAGAGTGTGGGAGGAAACGGGAGAAAAGCCGGTGATCAAGGGGAGAATGTACAAACTCCACCTAGACAACACCGATAGTTAGGATCGAACCCGGGTCTGTGGCTCTGTAAGGCAGCAACTCTACCGCTGCGCTGACAGACACTCACATCTTAGGGATGCTAGTTTTCCACAGGTATGAAATAATTCTTAGTCACGGCAACAAAGACGAATACTGTGCAGATAATAAAGCAAACCCTACAGAATGGCCCGTGGCCTGAACTTACACTGTAGGATTTGGAAAGTTGTTAGTAAAGGTGTCACTGTACTTTTTAATTGATCTGGAAAAAAACATCTTCCTTCGCATCTCTAGGCTTTCTGAATGCATTGCTCACAATGTGAAGTAACGTTATATAAATATATATATATATTACACCTAGCCAGAGTGTAATACTTTATAGGACTTCAATGTTATATCTTTGCACTAAATGCTGAACCCTCACTCCATTATCTGTGCACTGTGGACTGCTTGATTTTATTCTATAGTCTTTTCTCTGACTGGATAGCACGCAAACAAAAGCTTTTCCCTGTACTTCGGAAGAAGTGGCAACAACAAATGAAACTAATCAGAGAAGCAAGATCACACTTTACTTCGGAGTCACGCGAGTGACTACATGAAGAAGCCCCGCCTGGCGCTCGATCGGCATTACGTCGACGTTGTCGGTAGAGGAAAGAGCTGCAGAGCGCAGCTCCACACAGCGGTAAGGAAACGGCCCGCAGGTAAGTGTAATTATTTTACTTCCAGGGCGTTTTCAAAACTCTGTAGGCTGGTGGGTAAACCAGGAGGAGTTAAATTAAAATTAAGAATTTTAAATTAAAATTGAGACAGCAGATTTGTATTAAACACCTATTAATTGTATCTCACTGAAGGTACCTATGGTGAATCCGGCTATTTGGGCGCCAATGTCATCAATGATGCGGGCGCAGGAAATACGATTTCAAAGAATCCTCAAGCTGATTTCGGCTAGCATCACTGCTTTTGGAAGACAAGTGGAAGGTTGTGGAATGACCAAAGTTCAGAAGCATATGTTGGCATTATTCTGCAACTCATTTTTTGAGATAAATTGTATGAGGAAGATTGCCATTCGGCCTCTTTTACATCCAAGATTTGCAGGGTTGTGCAGGGCAAGCAATGTTCAAGCTCCTGGTTATTTGTTCGGAGAAAATCTGTCTAAACAAATTAAAGAAATTGATGAAGAGGCAAAAACTATTGGCCTTATGAATTTTGGCCAGAGAAGGGTTGGTCAAATGAGAAGGGGATTTGATTTTGGAGCTGGAACAAGCCGAGGTAGGAGTATGGTAAGAAAGAATTACCAACCAGCACAGCCGAATGTACACCCATTTGTTGGGAGAAGGATGTAAAGAACATGCACGTACACAAGGAATTCTTTACTATAGCTTTTATTAACTACACACACATTACTGCCCTAGCTGTACATGGTCTGTCACGTTCACTAGAGAGGGAGCTAGGGGATGGGAAGACACAGATATACTTGATTATAGGGGAGTGGTTAGCAGGGCTACGTAACTACAATTAAAGGGACATGCACTAATCATCTACATCCTTCCTCTACAAAAGAAAGGAAGGTGACAGCTGACCATGTCTCATGCGCTAGGGCAAATAGAACACAAAGAAACAATAACGCAGCACCGAATCGTACATATTCGCCATAACGGTCAGGCGGCTGCACGAGACGGCCAGAGCGGGTCCGCATCCCGCTCACACCTTCTCCCCCCACGGGAACGAGCGGAACCGGAGCGGGAGGGGAAAACCTGGCAGGCGAGGCGCGGGGCGGTGAGCGCTGCGGCGACGAGGGAGAGGAGGGGGGTGAGACAGGAGGAGAGACAGGGACAGGCACGGGAAGAAGGACCGGGACGGTCCGGGGGGGCTCAGGGCCAGGGAAAGCCGGAGGCGGCAGAGCAGGCATGGGGGAAGCATGCGGGACAGCAGGAGGTGGTGGAGGCTCATTCACCAGGCGAAGGTGCTGACGTGACCTGCGGTAGACCGTGCCATCGAGGTTAACCAAGTAAGAACGAGGCGAACCGGCAAGCCCAGGGTGACCGGAGGTGGAGCGCATACGGACAACCTGGCCAGGAGACAGAGGAGGAAGAATGCGGCAGGATCTGTCATGGGAGCGCTTCTGGATGAACTGCTTGTTAGCAATGCGCTCGCGGACCATGGCAGGTTTCAGCACGGAGGGGGTAAGGGTCTGTTGGGCAAACGGAATGGGAGGGCGCGTGACTTGGGACATGAGGCATTGCGCCGGGGACCCCAGGACGTGGTCGCGGGGAATGTTGCGGAGGTTCAGGAGAGCAAGGTAAATATCTGATTTAGAAAGGCGGCAACGTTCCAGCAACCCCTTAGCACTGCGGACCGCGCACTCAGCCAGGCCGTTGCTTTGAGGGCATGACGACACCCTGTTCCGGAAGAAAGTGGCCATATCAGGCCAGTAAAACTGGCTCTGAGCGATGGAGAGAGTGGCCTCGGCCCCGGGATGGCCACGATGAGCAGTTTCAAAATACTGTTGCCGTAGAGCTTCAGGCACCACCACCTTGTGGCCCTTTACGATCACGCCATCTCGCAGCACCAGCTCGTCACGGACTAGGAAGTAAGGCACTGCCGCGGCGGGTAGGGAAGAATGTCGTTCGGGCCACCTCCGCTGAATGACTGCAGCCAGCTGTTGGACCAGGGACTTCAACTGGTTGGAAGGCACAAAGTTGACATTCAGCACTATCATATTGGACGCCTCGTAAGGGTGACGGGTGGTTGAAGCAAGGGGCGCCCGAGACAACGTGTCAGCGATGAACATGTCTTTGCCTTTACGATATACCACGGAGAAGGTAAAGCGCTGTAGCTGGAGCATCATCCTCTGGAGCCTGGAGGAGGCAGCGTGAATCGGCTTGCTGAGGATGGTGACCAGAGGCTGGTGGTCAGTTTCAATGGAGAACTCCGTGCCCAGGATATAGTCCTTAAACTTTGAACAGGCGAACACGACAGCCAGCAGCTCCTTCTCAATCTGGGCATAGCGCTGCTCGGCAGGAGTCATCGTACGGGACGTGAAAGACACAGGCAGTTGTACCCCGTCGTGGATATGCAAGCAGGCGGCGCCCAGGCCAAACTTGGAGGCATCACAGGTGATGACGATGGGACGCTTGAGGTCGAAGTACTTCAGCGTCGGGGTGCTGATTAGCTTGGACTTGAGGACATCAAAGGCATTCGGGTGCTGCGGGAACCAAGCCCAAGCAGTATCCTTTTTTACCAGGTCTCTCAGAGGAGGGCTCAACTCGCTCAAGTCAGGGATGAACTTCCCCAGGTAGTTGACCATGCCCAGGAAACGCTGTAGGCTCGGGACATCCTCAGGAGCAGGCATGTCGGAAATCGCGGCTGTCTTCTGTGGGTCGGGCTTCAGCCCGGACGCTGTAAAAACATGTCCCACGTAGGTGACCTCCGGGACGCGGAACCGGCACTTTTTCGGGTTGAGCTTTAGGTTGACCTCTCGAGCTCGATCCAGGACCAGCCGGAGGTTGTGGTCGTGCTCCGCGACATCCTTCCCATACACCAGGATGTCGTCAACAATGATAGCGCATGGGAGCCCCGCGAACAGCTGTTCCATCGTTCTCTGGAATACCTCACTGGCGGAGTTGATCCCGAACGGCATACGCAGGAAACAAAATCTCCCGAAGGGTGTGCCGAAAGTCGTCAGGTAAGATGACCGTTCATCTAGTGGTATTTGCCAGAACGAACTCTTTGCTGGGCCGACTTGTGCAGCAACATCCTCAACGGTTCGCATAGGATAATGCGGGCGCTTGATAGCCAAGTTCAAATCCTTGGGGTTGATGCAGATCCGCAGCTCACTTTTGTCCTTCTTTGCAGCAACATGGTGGAGACCCACTGAGTTGGCTCACTTACTTCCATCAGGATGCCCATGGCCACCATATCACGAAGTGTAGACTCAACCTTGTCCTTCATCGCGAACGACACTCGGTGGGGCGGGCGGATGACAGGTTCAGCATCCGGCTTGAGAGAGATCTTGTAGCTACAGGGAAGCTTCCCCAGCTTGCTATCAAAACGGTCAGGGTATTCGACCAGCGGGTCTAAGGGTTGCTGCACCACACGGATGTCCCGGTGGAAATTGACTAGACCAAGGTCCTGGCAGGCCTGAATACCGAGCAGGGGTGCACATTTACCGTCTAGCAGGAAGAAAGAAAGGGGCCGAACGGCCTTCAGTACTTTGCAGTGGAGAGTGGCTTTCCCCACAGGAACAAGCAGACCTCCCCCATAGGCACGAAGGACAGAGCGTTCAGTGGTAACTCGCTCATTATTCCTTATCTTCTTGAATAAGCTTGTTGACATAATGTTTGCAGCGGCCCCAGTATCTACCTTGGCAGAGAAAGTTGTGCCGTTTACAGTAACTTGCACGGTTGGATCTGTTATCAGCGCAGGTGCACCTCGCAGCGAAAAAACACTTAGCTCACTCTGGGAAGAGCTCGAATCAGGACAGTGGGAGGTTGTCATGCAGTTGATAGGAACCAGACATGGTATCATCCCGTACCAGGTAATTGGAAGGCTTATGCTGCTGTTGTCCAGGCTTCCCACGGGAACGACATGCTGCCGAGAAATGGTTGAGCTTATGGCAGAAATTGCAGGTCTTCCCCAACGCAGGGCACACATTAAAACGATGCGACTCGAAGTTGCAGTTCGGGCAGCGCTGACCCGTTTTTGAGCTGGAGGCAGAGCTTGCTTTCCGGCGATTCTGGTCAGTAGGTTGGCGGCCGGCGAAACTAGCCGCGCGGACCGCATGGTCGGGGGGGGGGGGGGCACAGCGGAGGAGACAGCCTCTGCCAGCCTAGAGGCATGCAGAGCCTCGTGAAAAGTCAGATCTGGCTTGCACAGGACATCTGATCGCAGTTTCTCATCCCGTAGACCATACACCAAGACATCGCGGGTCAGGGTTTCGGTCGCTGCACCCAGGTTACAGCGGCGAGCTAGGTGCCGCAAAGCAGCGACGAAATTGTCCACAGACTCACCAGGGTTCTGGCGGCGGGCGAAAAACTTGAAGCGCTCCAGAATGGAGTTGGTGGGAACATCACACATCTCGGTAAACTTTTCGACCAAACACACCGGGTCCTGTGCGCTCTCGTTGAGCCCGAAAACGAATGACTCGGAGTGCTCCAGAGCCTCCGGACCGGCCAGGTTCAGAAGGAGGGAGGCTTTAATCGCTGGGGCAACCGCAGGGTGGGCGATTGCGACATAGTGCTCAAAATCACATCGGAAGACGTTCCATCGGTGAGCAATGTCATCGTCGAAGATCAGCGGGTCTGGCTTACGGCAGGAGGAAGCCATAGCTAGTCAGGGAAGGGTAACTGGGACTAAAGAAATAAAATCCGATATACAGGAGACGCAGGAAAAGAAACTTCTGACGCCATGTAAAGAACATGCACGTACACAAGGAATTCTTTACTATAGCTTTTATTAACTACACACACATTACTGCCCTAGCTGTACATGGTCTGTCACGTTCACTAAAGAGGGAGTTAGGGGATGGGAAGGCACAGATATACTTGATTATAGGGGAGTGGTTAGCAGGGCTATGTAACTACAATTAAAGGGACATGCACTAATCATCTACAAAGGAGATCACTACGTCTGGTTGGAGAGGTACAAAAACTTTATCCTATTAAAGAATAATTTTCGGATGAACCTCAGATTGGTGGTAGACTCCAAATGTTTTATAATGAATGGGTCAGTATAACATCTGATCGTGTTATATTAGATACTGTTTTAGGATCTACCATTGATTTTGTAGAAGGTATGGATCCACTGGGACAGAATAAGCCTAATCATACTTTGATGTTTTCTGTTCTTGAAAAAATTCAAATTGATAAAGAGGTTAAGAATGTGTGTAGAAAAGGAGTTATCGAGAAAACAGGAGAGGATCCTCAACAATTTGTGTCAAATATTTTCCCCAGACCAAAGAAAGATGGGGATTGTAGAATCATTTTAGATCTCACACAATTGAATACATTTGTCCAGTATAAACATTTTAAAATGGACACATTCAACACTGCAATGCAGCTGATATCAACAGGTTGTTATATGGCTACAATAGATTTGAAGGATGCATATTATTCAGTTCCAATTCATCATCACTTTCGCAGGTATTTAAAGTTTAAGTGGATGGGACAGCTATGGCAATACAAAGGATTACCTAATGGATTAAGCTCAGCACCTAGACTGTTCACTAAATTGTTGAAGCCAGCACTTGCACTGCTAAGGGCACAAAAACACATCGTTATGGCTTATCTAGATGACATTTTAATTGTCAATGCTAATCAGGAGTCAGCTGAAAAATCAGTCTCAGCAACTACAAGTCTGTTTGAAAGGCTGGGGTTCCTGATTCATCCAAGAAAATCTAAGTTACAGCCATCCCAAACCATTGAATATCTGGGGTTTGTGATTAATTCAGTTACCATGCTGGTAACTTTACCAATGGATAAGGTTATTGATTTGACAAATGTGTGTCAGAGCCTGATTAACAAACCTTATCCCTCCATCTGAGAAGTTGCTAAGGTTATTGGGAAGTTAGTAGCAGCATTCCCAGCAGTAGAATTTGGTCCACTGCATTACCAAAATCTTCAAAGGGCAAAAATTCAAGCGCTTATACAGCGAGCAGGCCATTTTGATAGGCCTATGCAATTATCAAAGGAAGCCTTATCAGAATTGCATTGGTGGATTGAGAATGTTCCACAAGCTGTTAAGAAAATATTTTGTTCAGCAGCCAGTAGTGTTTTTGCAAACTTATGCAAGTTCTCTCGGATGGGGGGGCTATGGATAATGAGACCAGCTGTGGGGGCAGATGGACTGTCCAAGAGGATTTATTGCCCCAAACATATGGTATAAATTATTTGGAGTTACTGGGAGCATTTTATGGATTAAAAGCTTATTGTTCTACTATGAAGGGTTTGCATGTCCAAATACAAATAGACGATACCACAGCTGTGGCATATATCAATCACATGGATGGTGTAAGATCAATATCATGTGATCATCTGGTAAACCAGATGTGGCATTGGTGTATTAGTAAAAATATTTGGTTTTCAGCTATTTATCTCCCAGGGAGAGACAATGTTGTGGCAGACAAAAGATCACGAATATTTAAAGACAGTACAGAATGGATGTTAAATCCACAAATTTTCAAAAATATAGTCAGTCAGTATGGAGTGCCGGACATTGATCTGTTTGCATCTAGATTGAATCACCAATTGCCCAAATACGTGTCTTGGGAACACGATCCAGGGGCAGTAGCGGTGGATGCTTTCTCGCTACACTGGGGGAATACGTTCTTTTATGCTTTTCCCCCATTCTGTCTGATTGGGCAATGTCTCAAGAAAATAGCGCAAGACGCTGCCAAAAGCATTTTGGTGGTGCCAAATTGGCCCACGCAATCATGGTTCCCATTGATGCTTAAAATGATTATTGAACCATGTATGACGATTCCTAGTTGTGAAAATTTGTTGACACAACCAGTAACAAAAGAAGTTCATCCATTGCATGATCATATGAATTTATTAATCTGCAGGTTCTGACCAGACCATTGCAAGCATTTGAACTGTCGGACAGGACCATGGATGTTATAGATGCAGCTTGGAGGAATAGCACTAAAAAACAATATATGTCGTATATAAGGAAATGGGAAGCCTTTTGTAGACAGTCAAAGATATCTTATCATACTGCAAACATTTCAAATGTATTGGAGTTCCTTGCTGGGTTACATTTTGATGAGCATTTGAGTTATAGTGCCATTAATTGTGCTTGTAGTGCTTTGTCGTCCTACTTAGCACAAATTTCTGATCGAGATTCAGTTGGGTCTCACCCATTAGTATCCCGATTCATGAAAGGAATTTTTAATAAAAATCCTCCCAAGCCCAGATATACAGAAATTTGGGATGTTAGCATTGTTCTCACTTTGCTTAAGCAATGGACTCCAATTACTTCAATGTCTTTGCAGAAGTTAACATTCAAGGTAGTACTGTTAATGGCATTAGTACCAGCTCAAAGAGTACATACTTTGCAATTGTTACGGTTAGATTGCATGCATGTGGCTGCAGATAACATTGTGTTTTATGTTTATGACCTGATCAAACAAAGCAGACCGGGGAAAACTGGAGCTAAGGTAATGTTTAAAGCATATCCTATCGATGAAACATTGTGTGTAGTTAAGCATTTAACTCAATACATTGAAGTAACCAAAAATTTCAGAGGTTCTGAGAAAGCGTTATTGATAACGCACAAAAAACCACATACAAAAGTTTTAGTTCAAACCATTTCTAGATGGTTAAAACAGGTTTTGGATCCAGCAGGAATAGACACTGATGTGTTTAAATCTCACTCCACTAGGGCGGCAGCTACCTCCGCGGTGAAGGTACAGGACGTACCACTCGATCAAATTTTAGAGGCCGCAGGGTGGTGTAGAGAAGAAACTTTTTCAAAGTTCTACGATAAACCTGTTGTCACGGTGCCAGGATTTGGACACGCAGTACTGGGTTCTCTTTAAATGCTTGCTTTGTTTTATATTATCGATTTATATTATCGATTTATGTTATCATTGATATCATTATCATTTTCTCTTTTGTAAAATTTTCCCCTACGATAGAGGGGTTATTATTAAAAAATTGTTCTTTTTATGATTAAAAGACTTATTACATAAATTGTAGCAATGTTTTAAAATACTATTTACTCACTACAGTATTGACTAAACAGAGTGTCGTATAGAATGAATCTACAACATAAAAAACACAGAGCTTTATAATTTTCACGTAATCACTCACGTGACTCCGAAGTAAAATAGTAAGATTAAACGAGAACTTACCTGTTCGAAGTTTGATCTTTATTTTATGAGGAGTTACGATGAGGGATTACGTGCCCTCCGCTCCCAACCCTCATAATATAAATGATCATCTGGTAGTTCTAGTCTATGTTGGGCCTTACTATCTTACTCCGGCTATTGGTTCTGTGTTTTTCATGCCGCTGCTTTGAAGTATGTCGATCTAGCGCCAGGCGGGGCTTCTTCACATAATCCCTCATCGTAACTCCTCATAAAATAAAGATCAAACTTCGAACAGGTAAGTTCTCATTTAATCTTACTACTCTGAATCACTTGAAGGTTGTTGGTTATAGTTTCATGTCTGACATTTAATCAAAATTTCTCATTTATAACAGGGCAATATTGAGGGAGTAGAAGCTTGCTCTGCTATCTTTTGGATGAATGCTATTCTCAAAGTCAAGTCAAAGTCAAAAGAGTTTATTGTCATGTGTCCCTGACAGGACAATGAAATTCTTTCTTTGCATAGCACAACAGAACATAGTAGGCATTGACTACAATTATATATGTAAATACACATGAATGAATAAATTGATAAAGTGCAAATAACAGATGGAGGGGTATTAGTGTTCAGGGTTTTGTCCGAGCCAAGTTTAATAGCCTGATGGCTGTGGGGAAGTAGCTGTTCCTGAACTGGTTTGTTGCAGTCCTCAGGCTCCTGTACCTTCTACCTGAAGGTAGCAGGGAGATGAGTGTGTGGCCTCTTGACAGGATATAAAAGAACAGTCTTTGGATATACTGCCTAGAGTCCTTCAATCAACGTAGCAATACCAGAGAGTCACAAACTGCTGGAGTAACTCATCTCAGCAGGCCAGGTAGCATCTCCAGAGAAAGTGGATAGGTGACATTTTGGGTCGGAACCCACCTCCAGTTTAAATTCCATTTGGAATATTTTGGAGGACCAAGAAACCAAGAACCTTCTTCTGATTGTAGTGGGGGGTGGGAACTAGAAGAAAGAAAAAAACAAGACAAATCAGGAAACAGTTGACCTCAAGCAGAGAGGTTCCCCGATAGGCCAATTGTTGGTTAATAAGGAAACATTGTTGCAAACTGTGGAACTGATTAACTGACTTTTAATGGAGGAAGGATGGCAAGAGTAAGGGGACAGGGAAGGAGAATGTTTGTAGAAGTTACCTAAAATTAGACAATTAAACGTTCATACCACTGGGTTATAAGCTACCCAAGCAAAATATGAGGTGCTGTTCCTCTAATTTGCCTAGGGTCTCACTCTGGCAATGGAGGAGGCCCAGGCCAAAAAGGTCAGTATGGGGAATGAGAAGGGGAAAATTTGTTGACTAGATTATCTGTTCACCCATTCTAAACTGTTTAACTTTAATGGAGATTGCAGTGCATAAAATGGATGGCATCGATCATTTAATCATTGTTGTAGTTAGTCACTGCTGTGTTGTCTAAGTTACAGCAGTGACTAACTGTAGCAGTGGTGAAAGGACCAATGACTAAGTGCCATTTCAGATGTGGTACTGAAATGTATGGCATCACCTCATCATTGTTTCCTTGCAGCTGCACATAATATAAACGCTAACTGCATCGATGAAGTGACCAGTGTCTCATATATTCCTTATTTCTGCTCCAAGCAGAGAAACTATTTTGAAGCATCGTAGTATATTTCAGTTTAGACAAGAGAGTCAAGAGTGTTTTATTGTCACATGCCCCAGATAGAAGAATGAAATTCTTACTTGCTGCAGCACAAGAGAATATGCAAACATAGTATGATATGACAAACGAGAGAAAAGAAAAGCTCTGTGTGCATATGTACACACATACTCACAACATACCCATATATGTATATATACCCACATACACTCAAAAAACAAACAAAACAGTGCAACAATAATAATAGTAGTCTATTGTCGTTCAGAGCCTATGTGAGGTTGTAGTGTTGAATAGCCTGCTGGCTATAGGGAAGAAGCTGTATTTGAACTTGGACGTTACAGTTTTCAGGCTTGTATACGTTCTTCCTGATGGGAGTGGTGACATGAGTGTGAGGCCAGGATGGTGTGGGTCTCTGGTGATGTTGGCTGCCTTTTTGAGGCAGCGAATCCGATAAATCTCTTTGATAGTGGGGAGGTCAGAGCTGGTGATGGACTGGGCAGTGTTCACAACTTTTTACAGTCTTTTCCGCTCCCGGACGTTCAAGTTGCCGAATCAGACAATGATGCAACCAGTCAAAGTGCTCTCCACTGTGCACCTGGCAGGCTTAATGATAGAAAGATCCACAGGACCTGATGAGATTTATCACAGACTGCTGTGGAAGACAAGGGGAGAGATTGCTGGGGCCCTAGCTATTTGTTGCTGAACACAAATGACATACCAGGTTTTGGAGGACTACAAATGTTTCCTCCTTATCAAGAACCGTCAGTTTCCATCCTGTATGATTTCACAATTCTTTGTGGTAAAGGTGGTGTACGGACGGTATGCTTGTCTTCATTGTTTGGGACATTGAGTATAAAAGTCAAGAAGTCGCATTGCAGCTCTACAGGTCTTAGGTTAGGCCACCCTTGGTGTATTGTATGCAGTTCTGGCCCACCCCGTTACAGGAAGGATGTGCAGATTTTGGAGAGGTTGCAGAGGAGCTTTACCAGAATGCTGCGTGGATTAGACAATATTGGTATTAGCTGAGGAGAGGTTGGACAGACTCGGATGCTTTCCTCTGGAGCATCAGAGGATGTTCTCCAGAGATGCTGCTTGACCTGCTGAGTAACTCCAGCACATTGTCTATATAAAGTCTACTTTATATAGTCTACTATACAGTACACTTTACAAGTCTACTCTTTTATACCAGGTCCATTCCATTAACCCACACCATGTTGGCCACCTTCTTATTTCACTCCTGGTATCAGGAGGAGGGAAAAGGAGCCTGCCAGAATCTATATGAGAGATTATGAGAGGCACAGATGAGGTAGACATTCAGAACCCTTTTCCTCGGGCTGGAAAGGTTAAAGACTGAATCTTTAAGGCGAGAGGGGTAAAATCTAAAAGGAGGCATGGGGCACATATTAAATTTACAGAGGGTAATGTGTGCCTGGAACGCACTGCCAGGGATGGTGGTGGAGGCAGATACGACAGTGGCATTGAAGCGTTCAGATAAGCATGTGGATATGCACAGCATGAAGGGATATGGATCTCATGCAGGCAGATTAGATTAGTTTAACGGCATCATTTTCAGCAAAGAAGGTCCTGTTCCTCTGCTGCATCATTCTATGATATATCTTTTGTTCACTTGAAATAGCACCCGATAGAGTTTGTCTGAGAACATAAGAAATAAGAGCAGGAGCATGAAGTATGTCTCAAGCTTGCAGCAACATTCAACGTGCTAATTTCCAATATGATCATTGGCCATATTCCCACCTTCTAGCCTGTCCCAAAAATCTGCAGCTTCCCCATATCCAGAGTCCAAATTAAATTCTCAAATCCCAAACACATCCAACAATTCAATATCTACTGCTCTATGAGAAACAACATTACTTCAAAATCAGTATTAAATGGGCAACAAAGATCTGATTCCCTATCACCCAGCTCCGCAAGTTAACCGAGCAACTTCCTCTGCATCTAATGAAAGTTCATTTGGCTCAATAGCTGTGCATTTTCTACACCCATTCAAACATGACACCATTCTATATTCTCCATTTACTTTCAACTGTTGCCAACATAAAACAATGTTTTGGGGTCAAGAAAAGAACTGGCACATTTGGAATAGTCCACTAATACAGTAAATCTAAGTCTCTCTCTCTCTCAACTTTCTCTCTCCCCTCTCCCCTCTCCCCCCCCCCCCCCCCACCACTACAATCATTCTGAAGAAGGGTCCTGACCTGAAACGTCACCTATCCATGTTCTCCAGAGATGTTGCATGACCAGCTGAGTTACTCCAGCACTGTGTCCTTTTTTTGTAAACTAGTATCTGTAGTTCCTTGTTTCTAAATCAAAAACCTGATTGGTCAGATTTTTTTAAACCAAAATGAAACTTTATTTCAGAATGGAAAATATGTACAAAACAAAACTCTGCAAAAAAAAGCAGCTTTGCACAGGTCCATTCCATTAACCCACACCACCCTGGCCATAAATCTCATTTCACTCCTGGTATCAGGAAGAGGGTATAGGAACCTGAAAACTGTAATGTCCAGATTCAGGAGTAGCTTCTTCCCTACAACCATCAGGCTATTAAACACTACAACCTCCAAATAAGCTCTGAACTACATAGAGAGTGTGTGTCTCTCCCCTCACATACATATATATTGAACTTATTATAATTGTTTACATATCTGTTATGCAGTTGGAAGCAAGAATTTCATATTCTGTTTCAGGACATATGACAATAAAACACTCTTGACTCATATCTCGGAATACAGAATGGGGAAGTTTTGGTCATGAGTCAAATTGGCTTTGACCGCCTGCCAATGGAATACCAGTTTACTAATGCTGTGTGGACGAAAACCACTTCCCCTGTGCAGAGTTAAAATACTCCCCAAAATCTGAGCAAAACCAACTTGTTCACTTCTATAAACCATCACAGCCCAGGATTTGGAAAAGGTTTGATTTTTTAAAAAACTCTTATTAATTGGCCATACAAGCAGACTCGCCGTTTCTACCAGAGAACAACCTAGTTTTAATCCTGAATAATCCCTGGCAGTTTGCCACTTCATAATTAACATTAAAAAAGGAGACGTTGGAATTAAAATTTTGCAATTGGACGAGTTGCCAACACAAATGGGGCCATTTGGTGATGGAGCAGGATGAAGTTTAAAGAAAAATACATATAGGTTTGTGGAATGTTAACTGTAAAATTGCACATTGACATGTCAGCTTTGCTTAGATATTGCTGCATTCTCAGAAGTGAGAAAGTTATGCGTTTGTCACCACTGTGACCATTATCTGGGCCGAGACATCTGTGCAGTGCTGAGGCGACACTTCACTGACAGAAACCGTATCTTTCAGATTAGATATTAAGCCTCGGTCCTGTGTGTAAATACTTGTGGATGTCACTATTTCCACAGCATTGCTCCTGGTGTCATTGTCTATTTTCAGACCTCAAACAAAAGCAAGCACAGCTTTTGAGCCGCTGCCTGACAGTGCTGCCCATATATCTGCTGTCCAAATGTCTTTTAAAAGTCATAATTGTAACCATTTCTACAGCTTCATCTGGCAGCTCATTACAAATAAGGACTACCCACTAATTGAAAAAGTTTCCCCCGAGGTCCCTTTTAACTCTTTCCCTCCTCACCTTGCCTATGCTGTCTAGTTTTTCCTTTACCCTGGGAAAGAAAAAAGACTGTCACAGTGAAACACTTGGTGGTGGGGGGTTACTGATTATTTAGTTTATTTTGCTTTTTCAGTTTAGAGATACAGCGCAGAAACAGGCCCCTCCGCCCACCGAGACTGGGTGACCAGCGATCCCCTCACACTTACACCATCCTATTCACACTAGGGACAAGTTACAATTTTACCAAGCCAATTAACCTACAAACCTGTACGTATTTGGAGTGTGGGAGGAAACTATAAATCCTAGAGAAATCCCACATGGTCACTGGGAGAACGTACAAACTCCGCACAGACAGCACCTGTAGTCGGGATCGAACCCGGGTCTCAGGCACCCTAAGGCAGCAACTCTAGCGCTGTGCCACCATGCCACTGATTGGCATATTGTCCTGCTCTCACAAAGGCATCTGACCATGAAACTCCCACAGTTGCCCATAAAATCCTACAGCTAACAACAGATAATGATTACATGAAGGAACTTACAAAGGTCCCAGAAGGCAGGAGAAACCAATTATTTCTCAATGAGGAAGCTACAACTATTTTGGGCTTCCCAATGCCTGTTGCCATAGAAATGAAAATGTTGTTCAATAGCCATTATTATGCCTTAATGGTTTGACTCTCACAAATAAATGAAAGGTAGAAGTTCAACCAAGATGTCTGAATGAATATTTAACTCCAATTACTTTACACGGATGTTATAAGTTTGGGAGCAAGGTTCACTGTGTTATTTAGTTTTAGTCATTAGTTGTCTTAATCCAGGGGTTCCCAACCTTTTTTGTCCAGTTTACCGCAGGCAAGTTTAATAGCACATAATAATGTTATTTCACTTATTTATGAACAACTAATGATGAGCAGATACTGGTATACCAGAACCAAATACAGTCAGTCAATGTGAAAAAATCTGTACAAATCCAGAATCAACAAATTTACCCCCTGGGTAGGTGAAATTTACCCCTGGGGGTAAATTTACCCCAGGTTAGGAACCCTTGCCTTAATCCATTTTATGCTCTTAACATGACAAGAGTGATCAGGATATTTCATCAAACTGGAGGCAGAAACTCTAGGTGGATTTTGCCCACCATGGCAATCCTGGAATGTTTTCCTCTTAGATGACTAGTCAGAGTAGAAATAGGAGGATATTGCAGATGAACACTTGGCTTGAAAAATGGTGCAAGGGGGAGGGATTCCAATTTCTCTGGCATTGGAACCAGTTCTGGGGGAGGTGGGACCAGTACAAACAGGACAGTCTGCACCTGGGCTGGAATGGAACCAATGTCCTTGGGGGAGTGTTTGCTAGTGCTGTCAGGGAGGATTTAAACTAATGTGGCAGGAGGATGGAAGCATGAGCAGAGAGACTAGAGGGATGTAAAATGAGGGTAGAAGCAATAGGTAGCAAGGTGAAAAGTAAAAGTGGCAGGCAGAAACATCCAGGGCAAAAATCAAAAAGGGCCACTTTTCAACATCATTGTATAAGGGGTAAGAGTGTTGTAAAAACAAGCCTGAAGGCTTTGTGTCTCAATGCAAGGAGCATTTACAATAAGGTGGATGAGTTGAATGTGCAGATAGTTATTAATGAATACGATATAGTTGAGATCACGGAGACATGGCTGGGAGCTGAACATCCAGGGATATTTAATATTCAGGAGGGATGGACAGAAAGGAAAAGGAGGTGGAGTTGCATTGCTGGTTAGAGAGGAGATTAACGCAATAGAAAGGAATGACATTAGCTTGGAGGATGTGGAATCGATATGGGTAGAGCTGCGAAACACTAAGGGGTAGAAAACGCTAGTGGGAGTTGTGTACAGGCCACCTAACTGTAGTAGTGGAGTTGGGGATGGCATCAAACATGAAATTAGAAATGCGTGCAACAAAGGTAAAACAGTTATAATGGGTAACTTCAATCTACATATAGATTGGGTGAATCAAATTGGCAGGGGTGCTGAGGAAGAGGATTTCTTGGAATGTGTGCAGGATAGTTTAATAAACCAACATGTAGAGGAACCAACGAGAGAGCAGGCTATTCTAGACTGGATATTGAGTAATGAGGAAGGGTTAGTTAGCAGTCTTGTTGTGCGTGGCCCCTTGGGCAAGAGTGACCATAATATGGTTGAGTTCTTCATTAGGATGGAGAATATTGGTAATTCTGAACTTAAAGAAAGGTAACTTTGAGGGTATGAGATTTGAATTGGTCAAGATAGACTGGCAAGTGATTCTTAAAGGGTTGATGGTGGATATGCAATGGAAGGCATTTAAAGATAACAATGGAAATCAGGGATAGTATCAAAACAAAAGATGAAGCATACAAATTAGCCATAAAAAGCAGCCTACCAGAGGACTGGTAGACATTCAGAGTCCAGCAGAGGATGACAAAGGGCTTAATTAGGAAAGGGAAGATAGATTATGAAAGAAAACTGGTAGCGAGCATAAAAACTGACTGCAAAAGTTTTTATAGATATGTGAAGAGAAAAAGGTTAGTTAAAACAAATGTAGGTCCCTTGCTGTCAGAAACTGGTGAATTGATCATGGGGAACAAGGACATGGCAGACCAATTGAATAACTACTTTGGTTCTGTCTTCACTAAGGAAGACATAAAGAATCTGTTGGAAATAGCAGGGGATCGGGGGTCAAATGAGATGGAGGAACTGAGTGAAATCCAGGTTAGCCGGGAAGTGGTGTTAGGTAAATTGAATGCATTAAAGGCCGATAAATCCCCAGGGCTAGATAGGCTGCATCCCAGAGTACTTAAGGAAGTAGCCCCAGAAATAGTGGATGCATTAGTGATAATTTTTCAAAACCCTTTAGATTCTGGAGTGGTTCCTGAGGATTGGAGGGTAGCTAATGTAACCCCACTTTTTAAAAAGGGAGGGAGAGAGAAAACGGGGAATTACAGACCAGTTAGTCTAACATCGGCAGTGGGGAAAATGCTAGAGTCAGTTATTAAAGATGGGATAGCAGCACATTTGGAAAGTGGTGAAATCATTGGACAAAGTCAGCATGGATTTATGAAAGGTATATCATGTCTGACGAATCTCATAGAATTTTTCGAAGATGTAACTAGTAGAGTGGATAAGGGAGAACCTGTAGATGTGTTAATTTCAGAAGGCTTTCGACAACGTCCCACAAGATTAGTATACAAACTTAAACCACACGGTATTGGGGGTTCAGTATTGATGTGGATAGAGAACTGGCTGGCAGACAGGAAGCAAAGAGTAGGAGTAAACGAGTCATTTTCAGAATGGCAGGCAGTGACTAGTGGGGTACCGCAAGGCTCAGTGCTGGGACCCCAGCTATTTACAAAATATATTAATGATCTGGATGATGGAATTGAATGCAACATCTCCAAGTTTGCAGATGATACGAAGCTGGGGGGCAGTGTTAGCTGTGAGGAGGATGCTAGGAGGCTGCAAGGTGACTTGGATAGGTTGGGTGAGTGGGAAAATGCATGGCAGATGCAGTATAATGAGGATAAATGTGAGGTTATCCACTTTGGTGGCAAAAACAGGAAAGTAGACTATTATCTGAATGGTGGCCGATTAGGAAAAGGGGAGATGCAACGAGACCTGGGTGTCATGGTACACCAGTCATTGAAAGTAGGCATGCAGGTGCAGCAGGCAGTGAAGAAAGTGAATGGTATGTTGGCATTCATAGCAAACGGATTTGAGTACAAGAGGAGGGAGGTTCTACTGCAGTTGTACATGGTCTTGGTGAGGCCACACCTGGAGGATTGCGTGCAGTTCTGGTCTCCAAATCTGAGGAAAGACATTCTTGCCATAGAGGGAGTACAGAGAAGGTTCACCAGACTGATTCCTGGGATGGCAGGACTTCCATATGAAGAAAGGCTGGATAGACTCAGCTTGTACTCGCTGGAATTTAGAAGATTGAGGGGGGATCTTATAGAGACTTACAAAATTCTTAAGGGGTTGGACAGGCTAGATGCAGGAAGATTGTTCCCGATGTTGTGGAAGTCCCGAACAAGGGGTCACAGTTTAAGGATAAAGGGGAAGTCTTTTAGGACCAAGATGAGAAAATCATTTTTCACACAGAGAGTGGTGAATCTGTGGAATTCTCTGCCACAGAAAATAGTTGAGGCCAGTTCATTGGCTATATTTAAGAGGGAGTTAGATGTGGCCCTTGGGGCTAAAGGGATCAGGGGGTATGGAGAGAAGGCAGGTACAGGATACTGACTTGGATGATCAGCCATAATCATATTGAATGGTGGTGCAGGTTCGAAGGGCCGAATGGCCTACTCCTGCACCTATTTTCTATGTTTCTATGACCAGAAAAAAATGCTTCAGAAAGAGGCAAGTCAACATTCATTTTCTCTCAATTATTAAAAATGTCATCCAATTTATAACCCAATTTTTCAATTATCCTGAATTCCCTGATCTTTCAAAAATAGATTTACTTCTTCAAATGTCTCTCATCATGTGGCCCCAACAAGTCTTTGGTAGAAAATTTCAGAGGCCACTATCTGTGAAAGGTTCCTTCATATCTCAGTTTTGAACTGTCCTTTTGTCCCCTTTTAAAAAAAAAAGATTTTCTCACTTGTGGAAACATCTCAACATCTACCCTATCCCCCCCACTTCAAGCTCCTGGACCTTATGTTTCAATATACTCATTTGTCTGAACGCCAAGGAATACAACTTATTCAGCTCTTCATGATAGCTAATTCCCAAGATGGGAGGCAGTCCTAAGTGAATCCTGTTTGGACTGTCTTCAATGCCATGATACCCTTTCTTAAATAAGACCAGAATTGTGCATGGTGCTCCAGGTATGGCCTCACCAACACATAGTTCAAATAGGTTTTGTTTTTAGCTTTAGAGATACAGCATGGTAATAGGCCCTTCAGCCCAGTGACTGTACGCTGACCATTGATCCTCCGTTCATGCTCGTTCCACATTATCCCACTTTTTCATCTGTCCCCTGCACACTGGGGACAATTTATGCATGTTGCAGGGAGAACTTGCAAACTCTACACAGAGACCAACTCGAGGTCAGGATCAAACTTAGGGCCCTGGAATAGTGAGGCAGCAGCTCTACCGGCTATGCCACAGTGCCGCCTGTAAATTGTAACAGAAATTTCTCATCTCTGCCCCAAATCATAGAGGTGCATAAAAGTATGAGGGGAGGAGATAGGATGAATGCAGAGTCTTTTTTTTCCAGGGTATGGGAATCAAGGGCATAGGTTGAAGATGAGAAGGGAAGGATTTAATAGGAATCTGTGGCAACTTTTTTTATTGAAAAGGATGGTGGGTATATTGTATGAACTGCCAGAGGTTGTTGAAGCTGGTTCGATACCAACATTTAAAAGACATTTGGAAGGTACATGGATAGGAAGGGTCAAAGGGATATGGGCCAAAAGCAGTCAAATGGGAATAGCTTAGATGATGCATCTTGGTCCACATCAACTTTGTCAAACGTCATAAGAGTTTGTATAGGAAGGAGCTGCAGATGCTGGTTTATACTGAACATAGACATGAAATGCTGCAGTAACTCAACACATCAAGGACATTGGAGAAAAGGAATAGTTGACGTTTAGGGTAGAGGCCCTTCTTCAGACTGAAAGATCAAGGTGGGTATATGTGCGTGTGTGTGTGTGTGTATGTGGGGGGGGGAGCCTGGATGCAAGGCCAGAACAAACAGGGCCCATCTTCATAGGAATGTCGTTGGTTTCATCAAGGTCATCATTGCTTATCATGTTGGTCACATTCTTCAAAGTTTTCTGTTCACTCCGTTTCGTTTGACACAGCTCCATCTTAACGGCCTTTCCTTAAGCATCAACAGCAAAACAAAAGATGTAAACTTTCCTTCACAAAATGCAACAAGGAAAGCGGTCCTTTGGTCCAAATCATCCATGCAATATGAACATTATTATCCAACACTATTATCTACACCAAACTGCCCAGGCTGAATCAAACCTTTTCAAAACTAAAAGGCGGATTCAAAAATCATTTTTTTCCCTTTGCATGGCCATCTAGGTTCAGTCTCCATAACACTGCAAGGCTCCTTTCACATATCAGTTAACTTGACACTTTAATTCTCTAATGCCAGGCTTCCACCTCCAGAACTTGTCCCAAAGTCAGAGAGAAGGTCCAGACGCTGGTTTACAAAAAAAGACAAAATTAATATTGTTTAGCCTTCGCACATCTCTGTTGTCTTGTGTCATCCTTACTCTGCAATGTTGTACAGAACCAGCCTTACCCACACGATTCAGACTGCAATTCAATGAATTACCAATCTTGATTGTTTATTCTTGGTTTTGAAATCATTTCAGAGAAAACATCTGACAAATGAAAGGAAGCGGAAATTGCAGAAAAAAAAAAACTAAATTTAAACCACATAGGTTACTGAACTCCTGACAACCACTATTCTTCATTCCAAGTATGAGTAAGAGTTTAAGGTCTTCTATGGTTTTATGAAACATCCCCTAGACCTATATAAAATGATGAATGGAATAGATAGTTGAATTTTTTTTCCCCAGGGTGCAGTTGCCAAACACTAGAGGGCATCATTCTAAGGTGAGAGGGGCAAAGCTTAAAGTAGATGTGCGGGGCAACATTTTTTTCTCAAACAAACAGAGGGTGGTGGGTGCCAGGAACGCACTGCCAGGGGTGGCGGTGGAGGCAGATGTGATAGTGGTGTTTAGGAGACTTTAAAAAAAGGCACAGGGATATGCAGGGAACACAGGTGGCAGAGTGGAAGAGTTTCTGCCTTACAACGCCAGAGGCTCGGGTTCGATCCTGACTACAGGAGCCGTCTGGGTGGAGTTTGTACGTTCTACCTGTGACCGCGTGGGGTTTTTTCCAGGTGCTCCGGTTTCCTTCCACACTCCAAGGACGTGCAGGTTTGTATGTTAATTAGCTATTGTAAATTGCTCCTAGCGTGTGAGATGGAACTTGGGTATGTGGATTGCTGGTCAGTGCGGAGTCAGAGGGCCGAAGGGCCAGTTTTGGTGCTGCATCTCTAAAAAACTACAAAAAAAATCTAGAACGGAGTGATATGAATTATGTGCAGCTAGAGGAGATTATGGTTGGCATCATGCTGGGTACAGATATTGTGGGCTGAAGTGCCCGTTTCTGTGCTGTACTGTTCTATGTTCTATGCATCCGCTTAGAAAATAAGACAAGTTTGCGTACTTATCAAAGTCACATCAGTGCTTTACTGTTAAAGAAGGAACTGCAGATGCTGGAGAATCGAGGGTACACAAAAGGCTGGAGAAACTCAGCGGGTGCAGCAGCATCTAAGGAGCGAAGCAACTTTTCGGGTCGAGAAGGGTCTCGACCCGAAACGTCGCCTATCTCGTTCGCTCCTTAGATGCTGCTGCACCTGCTGAGTTTCTCCAGCCTTTTGTGTACCCTCAGTGCTTTACTGCTAGGAATTACTTCTCTATTTTAAGGTAACCCACATCTTCTGTTACTTGCACTTTCCTTCTGCATCAGCCATTTCCTCTCACACACCTTCCTTCCAACGCCCACATCTCCAGCACCCTGTTACCCAGTTTCCTTCCCCTCCCTCCCCTGGTTCCATCTGTTCACCACCTACACACTCAACCCACCAAGTCCTCTATCCGCTCCCCCTCAATGTTCCCATCTGCCCACCATCCCTCACTGTCTGGTTCCACATCACCTTCCCTTCTTATCGGATTTTGTCACCTGCAGCCTCCACTCATCACTTCCCAATCTCGGTCGCTATCTCCACATCTACCCCCTCCAACAGGCTCCCATTTGCTCATCAACCCCTCCTCACCAGGGTCCACCAATCACCTGCCAGGTCCTGCCTTGCCTCTTCCCCTCACCTCTTGATACTGGCCATTTACCCTCCACACTCTCAACCCTGATGCAGGCTCTCAACCCGAACTGTCCACCATCCTTTTGCCTCTACAGATACTGCCTGACCCATAGAGTCCCTCCAGCAGCTCGGTTTGTACATCCATTCCTTGAACTTTCCCCATCTAATCCTTAAATCACCATTGCCATGATGTAGAAGAAAGCCATTCAGCCCATCATGTCCCACGGACCCAGAGGATAATAAGATGAACATGTCAGCTGGTTTTGGAGTGCGGGTGAAAACCAGAGCACCCGGAGAAAACCCACGAGGTCTCAGGGAAAACATACAAACTCAGGATCGAACCCAGGTCTCTGGCGTTGTATGTAACCAACCCTACTGTTGCGCCACAGTGCTGCCCACAATGACAATGAAGCAAAATCCATGATAGCTTTGAAAGTCAACTTATGACCTGGATAAATATCAAAATAAAAATAAAACTTGAAAGGAAGTAAGGCCAAAAGGTAAGAGGATAAAACTAAGAGGGCACCCCTTTCTGAGATGCCAGGTATGTGTGATTGTTTAGTACAGGGAAATAGAATAGTTCTCTTAGATTAATAACCAATAAACCAGTGTCAAGTTTCAGTGAAATATTTGTGTTGTCTAGTCAGTCAGAACCGGTAGGCAATGAAGGAGTCAAAATGTGATTTTTGAAAATACTGATTTATGAACGTATAAATCAATATATGTATGCCTTTCTGCAAATGTTTGAAAGTTCCCCTAAAGTAACCTGGACTTCATAACCAACATCTTCGTAAATGGACAGTACACAGTCATCTATTTATCACTCAGTTCAATGTAGAGCGATTCAGTGATACCCTGCCGGTACTCTTACCATTTCAAACCCCTGGTTTGTCCATGACTACTGTAGCATTCACATGAAAAGGGATTTCCCGTTCTTAACCGCAAAATAGTTATTTGTTGCATGTAATTTGAATCTCTAGTTAAATATTCGTTTTTATTTGCAAGTGTCCAATTACCTGTATAACCAAATTCACACCCACTGTTCAGACACATATCATCGATCTTAAAATGTTTCCATTCCCCATAAATACAAGCACAAGTTTAACATTTCTAGATTGGTGTTTTCAACCTAGGACAGACGACCCCTCCATCTTTTGAGAGGTAGGGGACAATCCCCACCCCCCCCTCCCCCATGTTATGTAATCCTGATATTGAAATTCGGTTTAAAAAAAACATCTATTAAAAATCTCCACTTTCCACGAAACAGTGGCGGTGGGACTGATAATCGAGGGCACCGATTGGACGAGAGAGATGTCTGTCAGCAGGCAGGGGGCGGGATATGATGATTCAGCGCGATGATTGGAGGAGGGAGGTGTCGGTCAGAGGCGGAAGTGGGGGGGGTGAGACTGAGGATAGAGCGCGGTGATTGGAGGAGGGAGACGTCCTGTTGGAGCAAAGATCATAGAGCGGAGCTTGAATCGGCCCGTTCACGGAGCATTTTATCGTCCGGCGCCGCTTAAAATCGTCCACGGGATCTTCCATTGCCGCGTGGTCCAATTGCTGCGTCGAGGCGATCTAGGCTCCTGATGTTGAAGCCCCCGCTGGGCGATGGAAGATACCGCGGCCGGTTTTAAGCCGCGCCGGGCGATCAAAGGCCCCGCGAACAGGCAGATTCAGTCCCCACAATTCAGGGAGGACGAAGCTGCTGTTGCTGGAGTTCGGAGTTGGTCATCAACCAGGTCAGCTCCTGGTTATCGTTCCTAAGGCCTATGGCCGAAGCCTCACATGTGTGTATGCGCGCGCCAGGCCACTAAGATATTGTGTCCTCCCCCCATGTTTTGATAGTGATTTTTGCCCCTGAAAACAGAAACACATTTTATCCAACAATCTTGCTATCGACTCAAACACTCAACTCATGCAGCTGGTAGATCCACTGCCTTATAGCATCAGACACCAGGGTTTGATCCTGACCTCGGGTGCTGTCTGTGTGGAGTTTGCACGTTCTCCCTGTGACCGCATCGGTTGCTCCGGTTTCCTCCCCACATTCCATAGAAGTGCAGGTTTGTTGGATACATGGTCTCTGTAAATTGCCCGTTACATCACAGAAGGCAGGAGAGAAGGGGAATCCTCAACACCAGGGAGGTGGGAATGAAGGCAAATGTGGGTTTCAAATCCACTTCTCCGGGGGAGTGGGGGTGGGCTGGCTGCTCACCACTGGTGCCTCACTCAAAAACCCTAGAGGTCACCCATTTTAAATTCCCACTCCTTCCCCATGTTCACCGGTATCAAACACTCCCACTCGCTATAACAGGTGAACACAGAAGGACCAGGGAACTCAGCTACAGAAATGTGCGGTGAAATGGCAGATGGAGTTTAATCCGAGCAAGTATGAAGCATTGCATTTTAGGAGGTCAATTATAGAGGGAAAAACCTGCACTTAATAGCAGAATTAATGTGCAGAAGGATCTTGGAGTCCAAGTCCATAACTCCCTGAAAGAGACAACACAAATCGAGTGGTAAAGAAATATGGTTTTCCTTCGCTCCATAGATGCTGCCTCACCCACTGAGTTTCTCCAGCATTTTTGTCTATCTTCGATTTTCCAGCATCTGCAGTTCCTTCTTAAAGCATATGGTTTGCTTGCTTTCATAAGTCAGAGCATTGAGTACTGTCAGGAAGTCATGATGCAGCTTTGTGGGACTTGGTTTAGGCTACGTTTGGAGTATTGCATGCAATTCTGGTCACCCCATTGCAGGAAGGGTGTGGAAGGCTTTGGAGAGGGTGCAGATGAGGTTTACCTGAATTATGCCTGGATTAGGGGCTATTATCTACAGGGAGTGGAGGTGGGACAGACTTGGATTGTTTTCTCTGGAATGCTGGAGGTTATGGGAAGACATGACAGAAATATAGAAAATTGAGAGAGATAGATAATATCCAGGGCTCTAAATTAGCGGTTGCCCGGGTGCCATTGACCACAGAAAGTGCTGCCGGACAACCTAAACGCCGACTCATTTTGCCCGGCTTGGCACGCATATACTGGTTTATCCCAATAAACATAAAAAAACTGGAGTAACTCAGCGGGTCAGGCACCATTTATGGTGAATAGGAACTGACGTGTCGTGTCAGCGGCTGCATTCCTCTAGTATCTTTGATTGCGGGGCAAAGATACTAGGTGCAGGGTGAGGAAGGGTCGGAGCGGATGACGGGCCCCAAACAGCGGCCACGACAGCGGCTCCACCGCCTCCTACTCCCGCACCCCGCCCGGCAGAAGGAGACTTCCCTCTCCTTCCTTCCCTCCCCCCCCCCCCCCCGGCCTCGGCATGCAAGAGAGGTTGTTTTGAAAGCACCTTTAGCGGATTTGCAAGCTGTGGCCGCTATCGCCCTGATCACTGTCGCTGCTTGCAAATCCACGCTTTCAAAACAACCCCTCTCACACGCCGAGGCCGGGAGGAGGGAGAGAGGGATGGAGAGGGAGGCCTCTTTCCGCCGTCTGAAGCAGCTGCATCAAAGATCCTATAGCTGATCCCCCTCATTCATTCTGTATTGAGCCCCTCATACATTCTGTACTGATCCCCTCATTCATCCTGTAGTGATCTCCCATTCATCCTGCATAGACCCTCCGATCCACAGTCCTGACCCCGCCCCCACCCATTCATTCTGTACTGATCCTCCCCATTCATTCTGTGCTGATCCCCCACCCCATCCATCCTGTACTGATGCCCCCATTCAAGAAGAATGGGGGGGGGAACAGTCTGAAGAAGGGTCGCGACCCGAAACGTTGCCCATTTCCTTAACTCCATAGATGCTGCCTCACCCGCTGAATTTCTCCAGCATTTTTGTCTACCCCCATTCATCCTTTACTGAATCCCCATTCATCCTATAATGATCTTCCCCCACCCTCCCATCCATCCTGTACTGATCTCCCATTCAACACCACTGACATCCCCCGTGCTCTCCCCTCACAATTTTACATACTCCAACCAACACGTACTAATTCACCTGCCTCAATCCATCCATTCCGCACCGATTGCCTTCTCAACTCCCCCCCCCGCCCTCCCCGCCATCTATCCACCCTGCACTGATTCACACACCCCATGACCCAATTATGCTTCATGGTCTTCAGAGCAAACATTATGTTTGATAACGGAATGTAATCAAATGTGTTTTAATTCCCAATGTTATTATTCGTTTTGACACCTTTAAACGTATTACCAAAAGAACATTTGCTGCAGTTATGTCCTTTGGCCATCTCTTGTCAGTTGGTGTAATGTTTAACCTGTCAGATGGGTATAGTCGGTTTTAACAGCTATTATTATAAAATACCTTTAGAAATTTCCTTGCAACCTGTATATTTTGTTATGGATAAATGATGTGGGAAGCCAGAGTGTTTCTGTGCCAATAGCAATAACGACCCATGCTATAGCCATGTCATGGTAATTTTCGATCCTTCACAGAAAACATGCTTGCATCAATCTGTAGTGTGTATAGTTAAGCATATATGTTACCATGGTCCAGGATTTATTGACACAGGTTGATCATATGCTGAATAATCCAACCACATTTTTGTTTGGAAGTGGAACTAATAAAAATTGCATTCATTTTACTTCGGAGTCACGCGAGTCAGATCAACAGTAAACCGGCGGCAGCACCCCATGCAACCACCAACAGGCCCTGCTACCATACCGACAGGACAGCGGGTGAAATGACCGAAGGCCGCACCATTCACGCAAAGGTCTTTTTTAGGCCATGCCCCAGAGCGGCCTTCGTGGAAGATGCACCAACCCCACACCACAGCGCCTCCACCTCCCAAGAGCCAAGGACGGAAGAACCCGACCAAACGCCACCGGTAACCATGGAGATAGGTGGGTCTGGTTGCCTTGGGAGTACCGCATGCATAACTTCACAAATAGGGGGTAGGTTACACTTGTTTAGGGATGCATGGAGTACTATAACTTCTGATCTCTTTATATTGCACAGTATTCAGGGATACAAAATTGAATTAATTAAAAAACTACTCCTACCAGTTCAACATGTACCTAGCCGGAAATTTGTGCTTTCTCAAAAAGAGAAAGTGGAAGGACATGCGGAACTACTTAGATTATATTCTAAGGGAGCAATAGAGAAAACTAAACATGAACCTCTTGAGTTTGTATCAAACAACTTCACCAAAACCAAAAACAAATGGTGGATGCTGCATTATCATTGACTTAACACAGCTGAATACTTTTGTGCAATATAGCCACTTCAAAATGGAAACATTTGTAACTGCTAAACAACTAGTTTCCAAAGGGTATTTCACGGCTTGCATTGATCTAAAAGATGCATACTTTTCAGTACCCATACACAAAGATCACCGCAGATATTTGAAATTTATCTGGATGGGGAAGCTAAGGCTGTATAAAGCGCTGCCTAATGGACTAACAACAGCTCCCAGACTATTTACCAAAATGTTGAAACCAGCATTGGCGTCTCTACGGAAACAAAAGCGCATTGTCATGGCATATCTTGATGACATCCTAATTGTGGGGAAAACCTTGGAATTGGCTAAATTAGTTGTGACAGCCACCAAGTTTCTATTTCAAAAACTGGGATTTATCATCCATCCATACAAATCCAAGTTAATGCCCTCTGTAATAATGGATTATCTGGGGTTCACAAATGACACAGTTCACATGACTGTCACCTTACCAAAAAACAAGGCGACAGACTTAATAGAGGCATGCAATAGTCTTGTTTGCGTCAGTAAACCAACCATTCGGCACGCTGCCAGGGTAATCGGGAAACCTGTGGCTACATTTCCAGTGACACAATATGGACTGTTACATTACCAAAATTTACAAAGAGCCCAAATTTCAGCACTCAAATCTCATGCTGGTCATTTTGACAGGCCTATGCAGCTACCGGCCAAAGCAAAAATCGAACATTGCTTTAATCCCATCACAATTACAAACCCTTCGGTTGTGTTACAAACTGACGCCAGCTCTCACGGTTGGGGAGCTACCGATACCACCTCCAGTTGTGGTGGTAGTTGGAATATGCACGAATCTACCTTACTTCAGACACAAGGTATTAACTATTTAGAAATGTTGGGAGCGTTTCACCGACTACGGGACTACTGTACAGATATAGACCATCTGCATGTTCGCTTACAAATAGATAACACCACAGTGGTGGCATATATTAATCATATGGGTGGTATCAAGTCGATATCTTGTGATGAATTGGCAAATACAATCTGGCACTGACGTATAGAAAGAAACATTTGGATTTCAGCTACCTACCTTCAGAGTAAACTAAATACAGTGGCGGACACCAGGTCACGCATATTCAATGACAACACCGAATGGATGTTGAACCACCAGGTATTTACTGACATTATAGCTCAGTATGGAATGCCAGATATCGACCTTTTTACATCTAGACATAACCATCAGATACCAACATATGTCGCATGGGAACCAGACCCTGGGTCGCATGGGAACCAGACCCTGAAGCGATGGACGCTTTCTCGCTACATTGGGGGAAATTTGTTTTTCTATGCTATTCCGCCTTTCTGCCCCATCAGTCAGGTATTGCGGAAAATTCAATTAGACTCCGCATCAGGGATACAGATAGTACCCGACTTACCTAAGCAGCCATGGTTCCCGGTGCTCTTCGACATGGTGAAAGAGCCACGTCTCCCGATTCCCAAACGCCCGAATCTCCTGGTTCATCCCGTGACAGGGGAAAATCATCCGTGCCATGATTACATGAACCTGTTGGCTTGCAGGTTCTGAAAAGACTGCTCCTGGAGTTCGGGCTGAAGGACAGGACCATGCACATCATCACGGCATCATGCAGGGAGTCCACTAGGAGACAATACCTCACCCATGTTAAAAATGTTCCAGGACTGGTGCCACATACAACTCTGCTACCATTATGGACGTACTCGAATTCCTGGCGAGCCTTCACTACGGTGAGGGCCTCAGTTACAGTGCCATCAACTGTGCTAGGAGTGCTTTGTCATCCTACCTCGGGCTTGGAGTGGCATCCCATCCCCTGGTGTCTAAACTTATGAAGGGTATTTTTTAATTCTAACCCTCCCAGGCCTCGATATTTGCAAACCTGGGATATCGGACTGGTCTTGTCCCTGCTCAGGGGTTGGGCACCAGTCACGTCACTCTCATTGACCAAGCTCACCTATAAGGTAGTGATGCTGATGGCACTTGTTACTGCACAGCGGGTCCAGACCCTGCATAAATTAAAATTGGATAACATGGTGTTAACCCCTAACAAAGTGACCTTTTATGTAAATGAGTTACTAAAACATAACAGACCAGGATCATCTGGTCTAAAATTGGAGTTCCTGCCTATCCATTAGATAGACGCCTTTGTATAACCACCCACCTTCGACACTACTTAGAGGTTACTAAAAATCTCAGGGGTGCGGAAATGGACCTTTTAATCAGTTTTAAATGCCCTCACCATAGGGTAACTGTTCAGACCATTTCAAGGTGGCTCAGGGTGGTAGGTGCAGCAGGGGTAGACACTGACGTTCTCAAATCTCATTCTACCAGGGCTGCATCTACATCAGCAGCGAGGATGATGGAAGTTCCCATGGACCACATCCTCGCAACAGCGGGTTGGTCCAATGAGGCAACCTTTCAACGGTTTTTATAACAAACCTGTGACCACACCCGCAACTTTCCCGGATACTATTTTAAGTTCTCTTTCTTAACTCTCCGAGGTTAGGGGTTTATTATTTGTTGTTAATAAATACATTATTGTTTTTCAGCTCTGTTTCAAGTCTGAAATACGTTAACATACTTCCTCCATTAGTCATTATGGCAGTGTGTAAGCATGGACTCGTTTCCAGGGCATGAAATCACAGAGCTTTGAAATCTTCACAAAGTCACTCACGTGATTCCGAAGTAAAATAGTAAGATTAAACGAGAACTTACCAGTTTGAAGTTTGATCCTTATTTTATGAGGAGTTACTAGGAGGGATTTTGTGCCCTCCGCTCCCAACCCTCTATTATAAGATCAACTGGTATGTTACTTCTCTTAATCTTACTATCTTCAGTCAACTCTACTATCTGTGATTTCACACCGCTGCTTTGAAGAATGTCGCGCATGCGTGCTGGCGGGGTCTTCATGAAATCTCTCATCGTAACTCCTCATAAAATAAGGATCAAATTTCAATTTGGTAAGTTCTTGTTTAATCTTACTATTGCAATGTGTAAAAAGAGTTGAGATATTGTATTATAATTTTGCTGCATGTCATTGTGATATATATCATGTCTTGATTGGTGAATATGTTCAGTTTGTGAGTTATTTGAAGCAGAAATAATATGTGAATGGAAACAAAAGTGCTGGAGATACTCAATGGATGCAGCAGTATCTATGGAGCAATGGAAATAGGTAATGTTTTCGGGCCGAAACCATTCTTCAGACTGATGGGTTTTGGCCTGAAACATTGCCTATTTCCTTCGCTCCATAGATGCTGCTGCACCCGCTGAGTTTCTCCAGCACTTTTGTCTACCTTCGATTTGCCAGCATCTGCAGTTCCTTCTTGAACATAATATGTGAATGCTTCATTGAGCATAATTACGACTGGTAACTATGCACTTCGTCTGAGCACATTATCGCACGCGTCATGCAAACCGTCTTCAATGACCACCTACACTGTCATTTGGCAACCTAAAAAGCTGTCACGGTTGCCCGGCTGGCAACAGGGAAAAAAAGTTAAGCGAGAGCCCTGGACAGTAGACAGTAAGAATCTTTTTCCCAGTATGGAAAAAAAAGCAATTACTAGAGAGCACAAAATGCTGGAGTAATTCAGTGGGTCAGGCAGTATCTCGGGAGAACACAGAGGGGTGACATTCCGGGTCGAGACTCATCTGCAGTTCTTGGTTTCTACAATTAATAGAGGGCATAGCTTTAAGGTTAGTGGGGCAAAGTTTTAAGGAGATGTGTGGGACACGTCTTTCACACAAAGAATGGTGGGTGCCTGAAAAGCACTGCGGAAGGCAGATGAAGCAGAGGCATTTAAGAGGTTTCAATAGGCACAAAGATGGCGGCATAGTGGTAGAGTTGCTGCCTTGCAACGCTAGAGACCTAGGTTCAATCCTGACTATGGGTGCTCCCTGCATGGAGTGTGTACGTTCTCGCCGTGACCACGTGGGTTTTCCCTGGGTGCTCTGGTTTCCTCCCACACTCCAAAGACATACAGGTTTGTAGATTAATTTGGCTTCCGTAAAAATTGTAAATTGTCCCAAGTGTATAGGATAGTGCTGGTGTACGGGGATCACTGGTCAATGCGGACTCAGTGGGCCAAAGGGCCTTTTTCCACTCTAAACTAAACAAGGATATTCAGGGAATGGGGAGATATGGATTATTTGTAGGCAGATAAGAGTTGGTCAGCATCATATTCGGCACAGACGTTGTTTGCCGAAGGTCCTGTTCTTGAGCTGTACTATTCTCTGTTCTATGAAAGCATCTTTACTTCAATGCTTTTATTAACTACGTGCTTACCAAACACAACCCGAGCAACTCTCTGCTTCACGGCCACCAAGTTAACCAATTACACAAACATCCGTTTCTGGCAACCAATCAGCAAGTAATCATAGCCTAACCATGATAAGAAATAAACTTTGCATGGAAGCCTTACTTAAATTTGTTTCAGTCCATTCACTATATTATATATCTACATCTACATATATCTATCAATATATATATCAATATATATATATCAATATCTATCTATCTATCTATCTAAATAAATAATATACACACCAATATATATTAATACATTGAATCCTATTCACATTTCACACCACTTCCTTTCTCCCCCTCACTTTGCATTGGTGTCAAAAGGCTAAAGGCATTTTTTTTCTTTGAACTTTTTGACCCCAAGGAACAGATATGAGACCGACCAAATCATACAAGGAGACTTTTTAAATAGAAGAACATATAGTGCTCTCATCCACCATGTCAATTGATATTTTAATGTTGAGGAAGTAGAGTCAAGAGTGTTTTATTATCATATGTTGTGAAATAGAACGCGATTATTACTTGCAGCAGCACAACAGATATCTAAACATTCTACTCCATAAAACCCACAATAATCAAAAGGAAGTACTGCATTCTGACAACCTGCCAAGCTCAGGACTAGATCTGGTCAATTTAATATGAACATCTAAATGCAAATACTCGAGAAAACGTTAAATGAACTACTTATTCAAGGATTAAATGCTGCAAACTGATCATGGAAATAAAAACAAATAGTTGTTGCTGGAAATTCAAACCAGAAATAGAATAAATGCTGGAAACAGGTCTGCAGGATCTGCATGAAAAGCTACCACTGCTGATCCCAGAAGCTAGACAAAGTGCTGGAGTAGCTCTACGAGTCAGGCAGCAACTCTGAAGAAAAGGAATGAGTGACGTTTTGGGTCAAAACCCTTCTTCAGACTGAGAGTCAGAAGGGAGGGAAACTAGAGGTACTGTTGGAAAAGGTACTGAACAAATCCGAGCTGGCACTGCTTACTCAGGAAAGGTGGAGCCCACAATGGCCCATTGTTGGCTGTGAAAGAGGTGACAGCGAAGAGATATGAAAATTGAAACTAGCAGGACGACTAGGGTAGGAGAAGGATGGAGAGGGAGGGATTGTAAGGGTTACTTGTAATTAGAGAAATCAACATTTATACCGTTGGTTACCTTCTTCAGAATTGACAAAATAAACGAACTCTGTATCACTTTCCACAGATGCAGCATGGGCAGCTATTTTGAGCACTTTCATTTGTTACAATAAAGAGATACTCCTTTCTCATGAGTTTAAGCAATTACCTCAAGAAAAAAAAATACAGGTGAACGAAAGATAGGAAACCTTCTTGGCTGACATATATGACCAGCACAGTTTCTTCCACTTGCTGGCCAGCTAATTATCTTGAAATTAGGTTAAAATTACCCAAAAAACTTCTGTCGCACTAAAATGGAGGATGTAATGGATCCTGTGATAGAGCTTAGTAAAAGCAATATGTTTTCCTACCTATAAATGAGAATTCTACCAAAGGCATAAAAAAGAGCAATTATATTGGCTATGCATATAGTTGTGTGATTCTTCAATTAATTCCTATATTTACACATAATTTAGTTCTCAGTTCGGGCAAAGGCAAGAATTGTCAAAGTTGCGTAAGATTGTCAAATGATTCAGCCGGATATAGATCTGTTGAAAATATGGGGAGAGAAATGGCAGATGAAGTTTAATCTGGACAATTGTGAGGTTACACTTTTGGAGGTCTTTGGAAAACATGCAGTAAACAGAAGGACCCTTCAGAACAAAGATGTACAGCGGAGATTTGTTTAACATGGTATCATGTTCTTAAGGGTTTGGACAGGCTAGATGCAGGAAGATTGTTTGTGATGTTGTGGAAGTCCAGGACAAGGGGTCACAGCTTAAGGATAAGGGTGAAATCCTTTAAGACCGAGATGAGAAAGACTTTTTTCACACAGAGAGTGGTGAGTCTCTGGAACTCTCTGCCACAGAGGGTAGTTGAGGCCAGTTCATTGGCTGTATTTAAGAGGGAGTTAGATGTGGCCCTTGTGGCTAAGGGAATCAGAGGGTATGGAGAGAAGGCAGGTACGGGATACCGAGTTGGATGATCAGCCATGATCATATTGAATGGAGGTGCAGGCTCGAAGGGCCAAATGGCCTACTCCTGCACCTAATTTCTATGTTTCATCATGCTTGGCACGAACACTGTTGGTCAATAGACCTGATCCTGCGCTGTGCTGTTCTATGTTTTAGATATCTTGGAGTCATGGTGTCACAGAGTCATACAATGTGGAAACAGGCCCTTTGTCCCAACTTGGCCATGCCAACTAACATGCCCCATCTAAAGTAGTCCCAACTGCCTGCATTTAGTCCATATCTTTCCAAACCCATCCTGTCCATGTAACTTTTCAAATGTTGTTTAAACGTTGTGATAGCCCCTGCCTCAATCCGAGTCAAGTCTATGACTCCCTGAAAGTGGCAGCACAAGCAGATATGGTGGTAAAGAAGGTATATGGCATGTTTGCCTTCATCTATAGGGGTTTTGAGTGGGGAGCTTATGCTGCAGCTGCATACATCTGTGGTTGGGCTACATTTGGACTACCTTGTGTAGTTCTGGTCCCTGAAACCATTACCATTCACCCTCAACTCCCGTCACAGTTTAAAAAACTGTATTGTCAATAATGCATTTTATGAAGGCCTGCAGCTATGGATATAAAAATAACATGTTCCTCTTTTTTACTTCCTACCCATTTCCAATGCATTGCAAGCTTCCTTATAAACTGCAACCCCAAATCATTCAAATTCCTTGGGTTTTTGTACACTTTGTATTTAAAAAAAGATCCACTTCCCTTAATTTAACAATTTTCCTACATTGTGTAGGTGAGTGGTAGAATTTGGGTGGGGGGGGGGGGGGGGGAAGCAGGGGGAAATTGATGACAATATGGAAATAATAACATTGGTTTAGATTAGTGTAAGTGGGTGGTTAATGGTGACTGTGGACTTGGTGGGCCAAAAGGCTTGTTTTCATGCTGCATCTTTATTTCATGTTGTGTTTGTCACTTTAATTATTTTGTTATATTTAAATCAGAACCCGCTTCCTCAATGCCCTAAGATATGGACCTCAATTTCACCCCAGATCACTGCTTTAAATTCACATCCATGCCCCACAACTTCAGAAGCATTTCCACCACTGAGTCAGAAGGGCAAGTGTTCCACCGTCACTACTGATACAATCATTCTAGGCCATCATTTCAACCCTCTACCAAGAAAGTGCAACATTTCAGAGAAGTTAAACTGACCATATCTTCCATCTCACCACAATGTAAATAAGCATTGGAAGCAGAGCAGGTAATTCCTGGAGTTCTTGCCACACTCACTCCCTTCAACCAAACAGATTACCGTGGGTTTTTTTTTGTTTGTGGAACTTTGACGTTTGCTGTTTGCAAATTGACCATTTGAAAATTGCTTAACTTTTGTAAACCATAATCAGCAGTTCCTTGTTTCTTCTTTGTAATTTCTCTTTCATTGCTCTAAAGCTTCAAAAGTCGATGCTTGCAAAATACGCTGGAATATTCATGTGCCACATAATTGTGTTTGTTTTACTTTTGTTCATGCTTTTCTAAAATAAGTAATATTGGAATATGGGTGTTGGCAGCAAAGTTCGTATTTATTATTCACCATCAGTTTCCTTATCAGTGATTCGGTTAGTGGAGTAATTCCCCTCCAGATAAGCCACACACAGTTTGAAAACTGGTCACCGTGCCCCAGTAAAAGTTACCTCCTCCACCATTCTTTCAAGATGCAGTTAGCCTCTGCTTTATCATTCAACACTTCTTAACCTTTCATTTGCCTGTACAGGAACCCTTCCTCAGTACTACCAACAGTGCCATAAACAGCAATTCTTCCTCAACAAAATCTTGCAAAACTGTGTACAGTTTCTTGTGTACAGTTTCACAGAGGCCTTTCGAAGGATACCTGTTATGCTGCATTTTGAACAGCAGAATACAAGGTTGGAGTCTGGGTTGGATTATTAAAACGCAAGTAAAAGACATTTGCGCAGGTATATGTATAGGAAAGGTTGAGAGAAATATGGAGCAAATGCGGGCAAATGAGAAGGGGTATGTTGGTTGGCATGGACACATTGGGTTGAAGGGCCAACCCCTTTATAGAATCTTCGAGGCACATGGAGCAGCAACAGACACTTTGGCCACCACGACCATGCAAGAACCCATTCACACTAATGTATAAGAGGATCTGCAGATGCTGGTTTAAAGTGCGTTTCGGGTCTGAAGAAGGGTCTCAACCCCAAATTCGTTGTGGAATTCATTGCCACAGACTTATGTGGAGAAGACAGGAGAATGGGGTTTAGAGGGAAAGATAGAACAGCCGTTAGTGAAGGCGGAGTAGACTCAATTGGCCGAATGGACTAATTCTGCTCCCCTGATTTGTGAACTTATTATTGATTCTTTTATTAAGACTGGCATTGGGAATGAAACAATGTGCCTGGAAGCATTTAAGACCATAGAACAGTACAGCATAGGACTGTTATGCTGCACTTTGAACAGCAGAATACAAGGTTGGAGTCTGGGTTGGATTATTAAAACGTAAGTAAAAGACATTTGCGCAGGTACATGTATAGGAAAGGTTGAAGCAAATGCGGGCAAATGAGAAGGGGTATATTGCTTGGCATGGACACATTGGGTTGAAGGGCCTGTTTACCTGCTACATAACTCTATAACAAATGAACCCCAAATGAATAGAATCCTCGAGGCACATGGAGCAGCAACAGACACTTTGGCCACTACGACCATGCAAGAACCCATTCACACTAATGTATAAGAGGAACTGCAGATACTGGTTTAAAGCGAAGATAGATACAAAAAGCTGGAGTAACTCAGCGGGACAGGCAGCATCTCTGGAGAGTAGGAATGGGTGACGTTTCGGATCTGAAGAAGGGTCTCGACCCAAAATTCGTTGTGGAATTCATTGCCACAGACTTATGTGGAGAAGGCAGGAGAATGGGGTTTAGAGGGAAAGACAGATCAGCCGTTATTGAACGGCGAGTAGACTCAATTGGCTGAATGGACTAATTCTGCTCCATTGATTTGTGAACTTATTATTGATTTTTTTATTAAGACTGGCATTGGGAATGAAACAATGTGCCTGGAAGCATTTAAGACCATAGAACAGTACAGCATAGGATGGGTTCTCCAGCCAACAATGTCTGTGTTGAACATGATGCCTCGTAAAATTGATTTAATCTGGCTGAACAAGATCAATACTGCTCTATTACTAGCACTTCCATATGCCTGTCTAAAAGCCTCTTAAACACCATTATTGTATCTGCCTCCAGCACCACCTCTGGCAGTGCAATCCAGTCCCTGACCGCACACTGTAAAAACAAAAACATGCTCCGCACAACTCCATTACACTTTCCACCTCTCACCTTATAGTAATGCCCTCTAGTTTTGGACATTTCCACCTTGGCAAAAAGATTCTGACTGTCCACCTTATCTATGCCTCTCATAATCTTATATACTTCTACAAAGTCTCCCCTCAACCTCCGAAGTTCCAGAGAAAACAATCCAAGTCTATCCAGCTTCTCCCTGTAGATAAAACCCTGAAATCCAGGCAGCATTCTGGTAAACTTCCTCTGCACCTTCTCCATAACCTCCACATCTTTCCTGTAATATAACCATATAACCATATAACAATTACAGCACGGAAACAGGCCATCTCGGCCCTTCAAGTCCATGCCGAACAACTTTTTTCCCTTATGGGGCAATCAGAACTGCAAGCAATATACAGCCTAACCAAAGTCCTATAGAGCTGCATGGATTATTGAAAACGAGAATGGAAGGTGCGTGAGGAAGACCCGTTGAGCAGTGAGATGGTTATGGTTTGGGCTTCAAAGCAGAGGAGGCTGGAAAATATAAATAAACACCACAAGCAGTACTTAAAAACCACAATCATAAGAACAAATTAGAGCTCAAAACCAGTGAGAAACATACCGGTACTTCTTTCCTTTTTCTTTCATTTTACAGCTGTATTTTCCATTCACATGAGGGGAGGGCCACCAACATTGCTCAAACTTATCCAATGCCCTCACTGAAGGAACTAAATAACCAAGGGTACAGATTCACTTCAACTATAACCATAAACATGCAATAGTTTCTTTATTTTTCAAGTAGTCTTTTCTGAGCCACTTTAAAAAAATGGAAATCTTTTGTCTGCATCCAACATGCCAAATAAAGAGAAGTGTTTTCAATGCAACCTCCAACTCAATCAAAGTAAAAAAACCTGGGAATGAACAAGAAATACCGTCTGCAAAACTGCAGCAAGACTAACTAAAAGGTGTGAAACACATCATGAAACTTGTACAGCAAATACATTTCTAAACTGGTCATTCTTTAGCAAAAAAAGATCAAACCGCTGGAGGAACTCAGTGAATCTAGCAGCATCTGGGGATGCAGAGGGATCATCAACATTTCAGACCAAGACCCTGCCTTAGTAATACATTTGCAGACTCATTAAGACAATACATAATACACAAGCCAACGTAATCCAAGACCTTTGCCACCCAGGTCATTCCTTCTCTGCTCATGTTGGGTAGAAGGTACAGAAACTTTAAAGTGCACACCAACAGACTCAGGAACACCTTTTCCCCCTCTTATCATGCTTTTGAACAGTATTTGGTTTGAATGGTTTGAATGCATGTTTTGCTTTAAATGGATGACATGCAAAATAAAGCTTTTTATTGTTCATCGGTACACGTAACAACAATAACCCAGAACCTAGTAAGAACCGCTGTGACAATTTGAAAGCATCGTCAATATTTTATGAATAGTTTAGTTTAGAGATAGAGTGTGGAAACAGGCCCTTCAGCCCACTGAGTCTGCGCTGACAAGCTTGGGATAATTTTAACTGAAGTCAATTAATCTATAAACCTGCAAACATTGAGTGTGGGAGGAAACCGGAGCATCCACGCACCCACAGGGAGAATTGGTATTATCAAAAGAAGAGAAAATATAAGAACCAAAAGCAGAACTGGCAGAGGACCCAGGTGGTCCTTTAAGCCTCCTCCAAAATTCAATAAAATCACGTCTGATCTGATGTTTGCCTCAATCTGACCTGCCTTCCTGTTCACTACTGCCCTCGAATCCCATAGTATCCAAAACTGTCCATCTCAGCTGGAATGTATTCAATGACAAAACCTCCACAACTCACTGGGGTGGAGAATTTCAAAGAATCACATTACTACAAGAGGGGGGGGAAAATCCTCCTTATTTCTGCCCAGCGTTGACCTATCAATGTTCACTTATCTGGAAATTCTGTTCTCTAATTCTAGGTTACTCTACAATCTATCTCTTCATTTATCCTGCCAAAACAAGCGCAATAGTTATTAATATGATTACCTCTCATTTTCCCTAAATACCAAGACGTGCAAGCCAAACCTGTTTAAACCTGTATTTTAAGCAAAATACAAAGTGCTGGAGGATCTCTGTGGGCCAGGCAGCAGCTGTGGAGGGGATGGATAGGTAACACTTTGGGTCGAGATCCTTCTTCGGTATGATGAAGGCAACAGGTGGGGGGGGGTAGGGGGGGGGGGGGAGCAGGGGGAAATTGATGACAATATGGAAATAATAACATTGGTTTAGATTAGTGTAAGTGATTAATGGTGACTGTGGACTTGGTGGGCCAAAATGCTTGTTTTCATGCTGCATCTTTATTTCATGTTGTGTTTGTCACTTTAATTATTTTGTTATATTGAAATCAGAACCCGCTTCCTCAATGCCCTAAGATATGGACCTCAATTTCACCCCAGTTCACTGCTTTAAATTCACATCCATGCCCCACAACTTCAGAAGCATTTCCACCACTGAGTCAGAAGTTCCACCATCACTACTGATACAATCATTCTAGGCCATCATTTCAACCCTCTACCAAGAAAGTGCAACATTTCAGAGAAGTTAAACTGACCATATCTTCCATCTCACCACAATGTAAATAAGCATTGGAAGCGGAGCAGGTTATTCCTGGAGTTCTTGCCACACTCACTCCCTTCAACCAAACAGATTACCTTGGGGTTTTTTTGTTTGTGGAACTTTGACGTTTGCTGTTTGCAAATTGACCATTTGATAATTGCTTAACTTTTGTAAACCATAATCAGCAGTTCCTTGTTTCTTCTTTGTAATTTCTCTTTCATTGCTCTAAAGCTTCAAAAGTCGATGCTTGCAAAATACGCTGGAATATTCACGTGCCACATAATTGTGTTTGTTTTACTTTTGTTCATGCTTTTCTAAAATAAGTAATATTGGAATATGGGTGTTGGTAGCAAAGTTCGTATTTCTTATTCACCATCAGTTTCCTTATCAGTGATTCGGTTAGTGGAGTAATTCCCCTCCAGATAAGCCACACACAGTTTGAAAACTGGTCACCGTGCCCCAGTAAAAGTTACCTCCTCCACCATTCTTTCAAGATGCAGTTAGCCGCTGCTTTATCATTCAGCACTTCTTAACCTTTCATTTGCCTGTACAGGAACCCTTCCTCAGTACTACCAACAGTGCCATAAACAGCAATTCTTCTTCAACAAAATCTTGCAAAACTGTGTACAGTGTACAGTTTCTTGTGTACAGTTTCACAGAGGCCTTTCGAAGGATACTTCTTATGCTGCACTTTGAACAGCAGAATACAAGGTTGGAGTCTGAGTTGGATTATTAAAAGGTAAGTAAAAGACATTTGCGCAGGTATATGTATAGGAAAGGTTGAGAGAAATATGGAGCAAATGCGGGCAAATGAGAAGGGGTATATTGCTTGGCATGGACACATTGGGTTGAAGGGCCTGTTTACCTGCTACATAACTCTATAACAAATGAACCCCAAATTAATAGAATCCTCGAGGCACATGGAGCAGCAACAGACACTTTGGCCACCACGAGCATGCAGGAACCCATTCACACTAATGTATAAGAGGAACTGCAGATGCTGGTTTAAAGCGAATATAGACACAAAAAGCTGGAGTAACTCAGCGGGACAGGCAGCATCTCTGGACAGAAGGAATGGGTGACGTTTCGGGTCTGAAGAAGGGTCTCAACCCGAAATTCGTTGTGGAATTCATTGCCACAGACTTATGTGGAGAAGGCAGGAGAATGGGGTTTAGAGGGAAAGACAGATCAGCCGTTATTGAACGGCGGAGTAGACTCAATTGGCCGAATGGACTAATTCTGCTCCCTTGATTTGTGAACTTATTATTGATTCTTTTATTAAGACTGGCATTGGGAATTTCATTTCGGAGTCACGTGAGTGACTTCGTGAAGAACCCGCCAGCACGCATGCGCGACATATCGTCGCTCGCATTGCAGTCGACGGCTGGAGAGGAGCGCGGCTCATCACCAGCCCTTCATAAGGGCCACTCAGGTAAGTACTAACAACCTTGAGTTGGTTGTTCTGTGTGAATAATTGTGTTTTCTTCCACAGAGACATGGACAGTAGGAAAAGTAAAGGCCGTAAAACTTCTGCAAGGAGTTGTCGGCAACCCAACCCGGAGCCCCCCTCCACGGCAGGAGGACGGGCCGGGAAAAAGGCGCGCAAGCCGGGGAGCCCTGTATTCACAGGACCCGGTTTACCGACGCAGCTATGCCCTAGCGGGGTACCTGCAGAACAATCAGTCGGTACAGCGCCGGAGCAGGTGCATCCTGACTCCATCTCTCTCTCACCCACTGGGTCGTTCGCAGAGACGAGCAAGAGGGATTCGCGTGCTGATGCACGGCCCTTCTCCCTGAGCCCTCTTGAAGGAGGCAGGGATACAATTCCACTACCTAGCCCTTCGCGGGTTGAGGTCTCACCAGGAGCCACTAGGAAGTGGTCTGGTGAATCAGGCAGGCCCGAGTCCACTGGCAGACCAAGGAGGGCCAGTGTCGACTCACCACCCAGGGGGACCAGGAGGAGTCACAAGGGTGGAGCCTCGCCTAGGTCACCGCTTCCCCCGCTGGGGGCAGGTCGGGACCGTACGCCGTCTGGGTCCAGATTTAGGACAGTCGGCAAGCCCGTGCGGACGTCGGGTCACCACGCTGCGGCGTCAGGTGCCGACCTCTCCCCACCCATGCCCTTTGAGGCAGCCGGGTCCAGCTCAGCGAAGAGGAGGCGCTCGAGCAGGTCCGCGCGGGAATCGCTCAGCTTCGCCGAGGCGGCTGGTAGCGACACATCATCACAGTACCGATATTACCTCGACGAGGTACGGACTGATGATCGAAGCCTCAGGAGTTCCTTCGGGCACAAGGCCTCTTACCTCCCACACCCGCCCGATGAAGGGCGCTTGGATCGTATGGAGAGGATATTGGAGCAAGTTCTACTCAATCAGAAACAGGACACACACAGCTCCAGGGGACTCATGGATATATCCCCGTCCCCATCTATGGACAACATAAGACCAGATGAGGAGGATATCCTGGTACATGCCCCAGCAGCACCTGAGGTCCCTCAGGAAGATCTGCTGGATGTGGCAGCCAAATTCGGGTTACCCGTATCGTCAGGACTACCCCTCAACATCAAACTGGCCGCAACCATAGATTATCTTACTAACCATCAATTGCAGGAGGAGGTCCTTGCGAAGGCCATGGAGAGACACAAGGCTCCAGGGAACTGCAATTCACTCCACGTGCCGATTGTGAACATGCCAATCTGGGGTAATATCAGCCCGGGCATCAGAGCGCAGGAAGTGAAACTGCAGAGGATTTTAAAACTGCTTACGTCTGGGATCACCGCTTTTGCAAAGTCGGTAGATGGGGTTGATCTAAGCACCGAACAGGAGGATGCTCTAGCTCTACTCTGCAATACGCAGTACGAGATCAACGCTTTCCGGAAGAGCATTATCAAACCTTCCTTAAATCCCAAATTTGCGGGACTATGCAGAGCACCTCCTACCCCCCCACCTAGACAGCTGTTCGGGGAAGACCTCCCAAAGCAGGTCAAAGAGCTCGATGACCATGCGAAAACCATAGGTCTGATGAGACCACATTTTGTGGCCAGACCTTCGGCCAAGAAGACACCTTACTTCAGGCCACGAGGTCAGACCGATAGGCCAACAAGGACCTACGTTCCGGCACCTCCTCAATATCAACAGCCTCATCAGCCCAGGCCTTTTTTAGGACTAGGCCCTCAGCGGCCAGCATGGAAGATGCGGATTCCGCACCAACCACGAAACCCAGCGCCTCCACGTCCCACCAAAAATCCCAGGGACCGCCGATAACCATGAAGGTAAGGGGGTCTGGGTTCCATGCACTTGCATGTCTAACCTCACGAATTGGGGGCAGATTACGGGGATTTAAGGAGGCTTGGGAAACCATCACTTCAGATGAGTTTATCTTGCAAAGTATTCAGGGTTATGAAATTGAGTTTATTCATGGCCAATTGCCTCCACCCCAGCATATGCCGAATCGCAAATTTGCACTTTCCAAAAAAGAATTGGCAGAAGGCTATGCTGAAATCTTGAGTTTACAAGACAAAGGTGTGATAGAACGAACCACACATGAACCAGTTGAATTTGTGTCTAATATATTTACTAAAACTAAAAAAGACGGTGGATGCCGGGTCATTATAGATTTAACTCACTTGAATACCTTTGTAAAATACACCCATTTCAAAATGGACACATTTGAAACAGCCAAATCTTTGATTTCGGAGGGCTGCTTCATGGCATGCATTGATTTAAAAGATGCATACTATTCAGTATCCATTCGGAAACATCATAGGAAGTTCTTGAAGTTTACCTGGATGGATCAGCTTTGGCAATACAAAGCATTGCCCAATGGGCTTACTACAGCCCCCAGACTGTTCACCAAACTACTCAAGCCAGTGTTATCTACACTGCGGAGACAAAATCATACGGTCATGGCCTATTTGGATGACATTCTGATAATTGGGCACACTCTGGAATCCGCAGAGTTGGCGGTTTCAGCCACAGTGGAAATTTTTCAACAAATGGGGTTTATAATCCATCCAGACAAATCAAAGTTCCTCCCCGCACAGATCATGGACTACTTGGGGTTCACAATAGATTCCAATCGCATGATCACCACCATCCCAACTAACAAAATTGGTGATGTGTTTCAAGCATGCAAGAACCTGGTCTGCGCCAGTATACCGTCTATCAGATTAACTGCCAGGGTAATTGGCAAAATTGTAGCAGTATTTCCAGCTGCTCAATATGGACCTTTACACTATCAGAATTTACAAAGGTCAAAAATAACAGCATTAAAACTAAATGCTGGACATTATGATAGACCCATGCAATTGCCGGTTAAGGCAAAACTTGAGTTACTATGGTGGATTGGCAATATCCATAACTCTTTTAAACCCATCATTGTGCCTCGTCCAATGGTATACTTGCAAACAGATGCAAGCTCCCATGGCTGGGGAGCTACGGACAACAATAACAGTTGTGGAGGTAGATGGGATTCACGTGAAGCTACTTTGTTGTTAGCACAAGGGATAAACTATTTGGAGATGCTAGGAGCATTCCACGGACTAAGAGCCTATTGTTCAAACATGACTAACACTCATGTCCGTCTCCAAATAGACAATACCACTGCGGTGGCTTATCTGAATCATATGGGCGGTACCAGGTCAATTTCATGCAATGAATTGGCAAACACAATTTGGCTCTGGTGTATTCAACGGAATATTTGGATCTCAGCTACCTACTTGCCAGGTGAGCTCAATACAGTGGCGGACACCAGGTCACGGAAATTCAATGACAACATCGAGTGGATGTTGAACCCCCAAATATTCACCAAAATTACAGCCAAATTTGGTAAACCGGATATTGACCTTTTTGCGTCACGGTTGAACCATCAGGTACCAACATACGTATCATGGGAGCCAGATCCTGGGGCAATGGCGATGGACGCATTCTCGCTAGACTGGGGGAAATGGTTCTTCTATGCCTTTCCTCCATTCTGCCTCATCAGTCGGGTATTGCGGAAAATCCAGCTCGATGCTGCCAAGGGCATCCTCATTATACCCGACTGGCCTACGCAATCATGGTATCCGGTGGTCCTTGGAATGATAAGTCAACCATGGGTCCTCTTGGAGGGTTGCCCACAATTGGTGACGAACCCTGCCACAGGGGAACCACACCCCTGCCATAGTCATTTGAATCTATTGGCTTGCAGGATCTGAACAGGCCACTACTTCAGTATGGTCTATCTTCAAGGACAATGGATACCATGGGAGCATCATGCAGGGAGTCCTCAAGACGGCAGTACTTATCGTACATCAGGAAATGGGAATCCTATTGTGGCCGCATGGACGTTGCATATGACTCCGTCTCCATCACAGATGTGCTGGAATTTCTTGCGGGGCTACACCATGATCAACATCTCAGCTATAGTGCCATCAATAGCGCCAGGAGTGCGCTCTCGTCCTACCTCAATATTGAGGTAGGATCCAATAAATTGGTCTCCAAACTTATGCGGGGGATATTTAATTCCAACCCGCCGAGGCCCCGTTACAACGTCACATGGGATATTGGCAAAGTGCTGACCCTGCTGAGAACATGGTCACCCATGACGGGGCTCGAATTGGACAAACTCACCCTGAAGGTGGTGATGTTGATGGCACTTACTTCAGCACAAAGGGTGCAAACGCTTCACAAGGCCAAGATCGACAGAATGATCTCTACCCCTGAACGGGTCACTTTCTTCATTGATGAATTGCTCAAGCAGCATAGACCTGGATTTACAGGGCTGCAGCTGGAGTTTCCAGCATACCCCGCTGATGCTAGGCTATGCATAGCCACCCATATCCGCCACTATATCAAAGTGACGAGGAAAATAAGGGGAATGGAGCAATACCTGTTCATCAGTCATAAAAAACCTCACCATAGAGTGACGGTGCAGACGATATCCCGATGGCTCAGGATCGTCTTGAACAAAGCAGGTATTGACACTGATGTTTTTAAATCCCATTCCACCAGGGCAGCATCAACATCGGCGGCAAAGGCCATGGAGGTGCCCATGGACCAGATACTTGCCACAGCGGGATGGGCCAGTGAAGCCACTTTTCAACGGTTTTACAATAAACCCGTCACCGTACCTGGAATGTTCGCAGGAGCCGTGCTGGATGCAGGCCGAGAACATACAGTTCCCCCTCAGTGAGGGGTCCTTTCTTGTTGTTATTAATAAATATTATTATTTTTCAGAGAAACAGTGACGGAAATTGATTACTGCTGTCCACCTTTTCAGTAGCGTGTGTGATAGCATGGACGTTGTCCAGGGCGTGAAATCACAGAAGCTTTGAAGTCTTCACGAAGTCACTCACGTGACTCCGAAATGAAATAGTAAGATTAAACGAGAACTTACCAGTTTGAAGTTTGATCTTTATTTTATGAGGAGTTGCGATGAGGGATTTCGTGCCCTCCGCTCCCAACCCTCGATCATAAAGTCAACTGGTAACTAGAGTCTCTTTAATCTTACTATAACAAGTCATTTCTTGGCTTGGTTTTTCTGTGATTCCACACCGCGGCTTTGAAGTATGTCGCGCATGCGTGCTGGCGGGTTCTTCACGAAATCCCTCATCGCAACTCCTCATAAAATAAAGATCAAACTTCAAACTGGTAAGTTCTCGTTTAATCTTACTATTAAGACTGGCATTGGGAATGAAACAATGTGCCTGGAAGCATTTAAGACCATAGAACAGTACAGCATAGGACGGGTTCTCCAGCCAACAATGTCTGTGTTGAACATGATGCCTCGTAAAATTGATTTAATCTGGCTGAACAAGATCAATACTGCTCTATTACTAGCACTTCCATGTGCCTGTCTAAAAGTCTCTTAAACACCATTATTGTATCTGCCTCCAGCACCACCTCTGGCAGTGCAATCCAGTCCCTGACCGCACACTGTAAAAAAAACATGCTCCGCACAACTCCATTACACTTTCCCCCTCTCACCTTATAGTAATGCCCTCTAGTTTTGGACATTTCCACCTTGGCAAAAAGATTCTGACTGTACACCTTATCTATGCCTCTCATAATTCTATATACTTCTACAAAGTCTCCCCTCAACCTCCGAAGTTCCAGAGAAAACAATCCAAGTCTATCCAGCTTCTCCCTGTAGATAAAACCCTGAAATCCAGGCAGCATTCTGGTAAATTTCCTCTGCACCTTCTCCATAACCTCCACATCTTTCCTGTAATATAACCATATAACAATTACAGCACGGAAACAGGCCATCTCGGCCCTTCAAGTCCATGCCGAACAACTTTTTTCCCTTATGGGGCAATCAGAACTGCAAGCAATATACAGCCTAACCAAAGTCCTATAGAGCTGCATGGATTATTGAAAACGAGAATGGAAGGTGCGTGAGGAAGACCCGTTGAGCAGTGAGATGGTTATGGTTTGGGCTTCAAAGCAGAGGAGGCTGGAAAATATAAATAAACACCACAAGCAGTACTTAAAAACCACAATCATAAGAACAAATTAGAGCTCAAAACCAGTGAGAAACATACCGGTACTTCTTTCCTTTTTCTCTTTCATTTTACAGCTGTATTTTCCATTCACATGAGGGGAGGGCCACCAACATTGCTCAAACTTATCCAATGCCCTCACTGAAGGAACTAAATAACCAAGGGTACAGATTCACTTCAACTATAACCGTAAACATGCAATAGTTTCTTTATTTTTCAAGCATGTCTTTTCTGAGCCACTTTAAAAAAATTGAAATCTTTTGCCGCATCCAACATGCCAAATAAAGAGAAGTGTTTTCAATGCAACCTCCAACTCAATCAAAGTGAAAAAACCTGGGAATGAACAAGAAATACCGTCTGCAAAACTGCAGCAAGACTAACTAAAAGGTGTGAAACACATCATGAAACTTGTACATGTCTAAACTGGTCATTCTTTAGCAAAAAAAATCAAACCGCTGGAGGAACTCAGTGAATCTAGCAGCATCTGGGGATGCAGAGGGATCATCAACATTTCAGATCAAGACCCTGCCTTAGTAATACATTTGCAGGCTCATTAAGACAATACATAATACACAAGCCAACGTAATCCAAGACCTTTGCCACCCAGGTCATTCCTTCTCTGCTCATGTTGGGTAGAAGGTACAGAAACTTTAAAGTGCACACCAACAGACTCAGGAACACCTTTTCCCCCTCTTATCATGCTTTTGAACAGTATTTGGTTTGAATGGTTTCAATTAATGTTTTGCTTTAAATGGATGACATGCGAAATAAAGCTTTTTATTGTTCATCGGTACACGTAACAACAATAACCCAGAACCTAGTAAGAACCGCTGTGACAATTTGAAAGCATCGTCAATATTTTATGGATAGTTTAGTTTAGAGATAGAGTGTGGAAACAGGCCCTTCAGCCCACTGAGTCTGCGCTGACAAGCTTGGGATAATTTTAACCGAAGTCAATTAATCTATAAACCTGCAAACATTGAGTGTGGGAGGAAACCGGAGCATCCACGCACCCACAGGGAGAATTGCTATTATCAAAAGAAGAGAAAATATAAGAACCGAAAGCAGAACTGGCAGAGGACCCAGGTGGTCCTTTAAGCCTCCTCCACAATTCAATAAAATCACGTCTGATCTGATGTTGGCCTCAATCTGACCTGCCTTCCTGTTCACTACTGCCCTCGACTCCCATAGTATCCAAAACTGTCCATCTCAGCTGGAATGTATTCAATCACTCAACCTCCACAACTCACTGGGGTGGAGAATTTCAAAGAATCACATCACTACAAGAGGGGGAAAAAATCCTCCTTATTTCTGCCCTGCGTTGACCTATCAATGTCTTTCCACTGACTATGACTATAGCACACAACCAAAAAAACGCTTTTCACTGTACATCGGCACACATGGCAATAATAAACTAAAATACATTTGACAGATGCATTGGTAGGAAAGGTTTATGGGAATATGGGCCTAACATGAGCAGGTTTCGACTAGTGTAGATGGAGCATCTTGGTTGGCATGGGCAAGTTGGGGCAAAGTCTGTTTCCATGACTACAAGAGATAGTTTTTCATCTCACCTCAAAGTGATGAGGAACTGAATGCAAAGTGTTCCACGTCTGTGACATGGAACATAATGCGCTTACCCAAATGCTTTGTGACACCAACCACATTGAATGGTAGTATAATGACTACTCCTCAATTGTGGTAACATTACTGTAAATACATTCATTATTCTTGGAAAAATTCATAATCAGAATCTACTTCTACAGAATTATATTGTAATTCAAAGTTTTGGAGGTTAGATAGTTTAGCATGGTCATAGCAGCTTTTCTAAAGGGTAAACAAAAATGCAGATGTTGGTATAGGTTTAAGGTGAGGAGGAAAAAAGAATGAATAGGACACCGAGGGGCAAACCTTTCTTACTCAAAGGGTGGTAGGTATATAGAACGAGCTATCGGAAGGGGCAGTTGAAGCAGGTACTATCACAACGTTTAAGAAACAATTAGACAGATAGTATAGGTTTAAAGGGATATGGGCCAAATGCAGGCAGGTGGGACTAATGTAGTTGGAGCATGTTAGTCCGTGTGGGTGTTGGGTCACAGGGCCTGTTTCCATGCTGTGATCTCCATGATTAAATCGGAATTAAAATATAAAATACAGAAAACCTCAGCATGTCAGGTAGCAGCTGTGGAGAAAGGTCAAATGTAAACATTTTGGCTCAATAAACCTTCACGAGAACTGAGAAGACCTTAATATCCAAGTTTCTTCCTTATTTCAGTCATCATGAAAGATCATCAGAAATATTAACCTAAAACCTATATATCACCAGAGACCAAAGAGTACGTTAATTTTATTCTCATTAATCCATACAAATGCATTTTAAAACATGTACCATGGAATTTTAATGGGCTAATATTAAAGTATAAAGTAATATTTTTAATATAATATCAAACCTTGTTTACAGGTAGTTAGATGTACTTATCTTACATTCCAATACTATGCATGGGTGATAGATTTGCATCTTCTCATAAGTTCAGAAATTACTTCATTTATATACATTCAGAAGTATACCAAAGATAAACACAACTTGCTGGAGTGACTCAGTCGGTCAGGCAGCATCTCTGGGGAAAAGAAATAGGTGACATTTTGGGTCAGAAACCTTCTTCAGGCACCTATCTACCATGGTAATATTTAGTTTAGAGATTCAGCTTGGAAACAGGCCCTTCAGCCCACCCAGTCAGTACCGACCAGTGGTCACCCTGTCCCCTAACAATTTCCTACACACTCGGGACAAATTGACAATTCTACCAAAGCCATTAACTTACAAACCAAGGCAAATTCCTTGTATCCAAGGCAAATTCCTTGTATGTGAATACTTGGCAAATAAACTTATTCATTCATTCAACCTGTACGTCTTTGGAGTGTGGAAGGAAACTGGATCCGGAGAAAACCCCGGTGGACACAGAGAGATCATTCAAACACCAGCCGTAGGCAGGATTGAACGTAGGGTCTGGCCCTCTACCACTGTGCTGCCCACTAACCCATCAAGCAATCATTAACAGCAACCCCACACTGATTCTACTAATTTGTGCCAGGTTCCAGTCGACTCCCCCCAGATTCTACCACTCAACTATAAACTAGGGCCATTTAATCCCCCAACTCACATGATCTTTTGGGATGTGGGTGGAAACTGGAGCACTCCGTCACAGAGAGAATGTAAAAAACACCACTAACTAGCACCAGTTAGTATAGAACTTGGGTCGCTGGAGCTGTGAGGCAGCATCTCTAACTGACTGAACCACGGCACTCCCCATGTTATTTGGGGAAGTAGAGCGATTGCAACTTGATAATTAGAACAATGATGCAGATTCCCAAAATGTCACAATGAAATGTATATCTTTAGAGAAAGAATTCCAACCAACATTCCATCTATGCAAGTTGACTTCTAGGAAGAAATGTGTTGCAGTTTTGAATATTTAAAGTCATTGGTGCAACATAATTTCATTCCAGCCTGCAGCCAATAACTAGGTGACATGCACGGCATGATAAGCAACTTCCTGGCCATTTTGATTATCTCTGAGAACTTCTTGTAGCTAGATTGCAATTTATTAATCTTTCAGTATAGCTAATTATCACACATGTAGTAGGCCAAAGGTCCCTATAAACAATTCCAATCAAAGTGCAACATCAAACAACAAGAAAGACACAAATTGAAAATATTTGCCCCAAAATGATCCTACCACCGACTGTAAGTACACCTTAAGTAAAACAGAAAATGCAAGAGATACGCAGGAGGTCAGGTAGCATCTGTGGAAAGAGTGCAAAATTAATATTGCAGGTCTATAACCTTTGACCAGAACTCTATAAGAGGATCTTTCATCAGCCTGGAATGTCCACTAAGTTGCTCTTTCCACAGATGTTAACTTGGTGTTTCCAACATTTCTATTTTCATTTCAATTTCCCAGCAGGTGCAGTTTACCGATTTTCATATTATATATGTCATTGCTGGAACCACAATGTATTAAGGACATGTCCCACTTATGCAACTTTTTCGGTGACTGCCGGCACCCATCATAGTCTCAGCAGGTCTCCGAAAATTTTAAACATTTTGAAAATCCAGCGGTGACCAGAACAAGGTACGACTCATTGGGCGACTACTCACGACATGTCGCCAGGGTGTCACCTGTATGGTCGTGAGTAGTCTCCTCACTTGCCCAAAGAGTCGTAGCGTCTTTCTGGTCACCGCTGAATTTTCAACATGTTGAAAATTTTCGCTGGCCTATGACGGGTGCCGGCAGTCGCCGAAAAAGGTCGTGTAAGTAGGGCAGGCTCATTACTGTTACAAAGCCACGCTTTATAGTCATTGCTGCCCGAGGTGACGCAATCTACTGCGTAATCTTTGCTGATGTAAAGCATTTTTGTTTAAGTAGGCCAAAGTCTGCATGAGTTGAAAAAAGATGATGAGGATTCTCGAGGCTTGAAATGGAGATCTGTGATCTGGAGAACCAACAGGAACTGGGCTGTGTCTTCCACTGCTGCTATTTGAATAATATCCACTTCAGGGTGGGCTGAATCGAGGATTCACCAAACATTCTTAGAGCGGCACAATGGCGTAGCGGTAGAGTTGTTGCCTTACAGCGCCAGAGATCCAGGGTTCGATCCTGACCATGGGTGCTGCCTGTACGGAGTTTGTATGTTCTCCCTGTGACCACGTGGGCTTTCTCCAGGTGCTCCGGATTCCTCCCACATCGCAAAGACGTACAGGTCTGTAGGTTAATTGGTTTCTGTAAATTGTCCCTAGTGTGTAGCATAGTGCTAGTGTACAGGGGTGATCACTGGTCAGCACAGACTCGGTGAGCCAAAGGGCCCATTTCTACGCTATCTCTAAAATCTAACGTAAAGTGTAATATATACACATACACCGTTCTCTTTGCAGGCATCTGTACTAGAAATTCTTGTCAACAGTGGCGCAGTTGGTAGAGCTGCTGCCTCATAACACCATTGACCATTACCTCAGGTACTGTCTGTGTGGAGTTTGCATGTTTTCCTTGTGACTTAGTGGGTTTTCACCGGGTGCTCCGGTTTCCTCCCACGCCGATCCAAAGACATGGCCTCTGTTAAAGTGTCCTAACATGTAGGGAGTAAATGTCAAATTGGGATAATAGCGTGTGAATGGGTGATCGGTGGTCGGCATGGACTTGGTGGGTCAAAGGGCCCGTTTCCTATCTCTAAAACAAAATAATTGCACTTCCAATAACAGCATCTTGCATCTGTCTACATTAGCTCTGTACCAGAAGGCAAGTCTCAGATGTCTAAAGAAGGGTCTCAACTTGAAACGTCACCTATCCATGTTGTCCAGAGATTTTGCCTGACCTGCTGAGTTACCTTGTGTCCATTTGTGTAAACCAGCATCTGCAGTTCCTTGTGGTTCCAAGTCTCAGATGTCCTTGGATTGTGTAGACCATCTATCTAACATTAAAGGGCTCGGAACCATCAGGAATATTGTTATATTCACAAGCCAGTAGCCCTATCTTAAATTTCTGAAGCCGTCAACATTTACCTATGGAACTCATTGCCAATTTGCCATCTCTGCCAGATATCGACTAAACAAGAAGCACGGTGCAGGGACAAATAACAAAACATTGCCTCGGCAAAGTCAAACAATTTCAGTAAAGCCAGCTGTAACATGCCTGAAGATAGACGCAAGGTAACTCAGCGGGACAGACACCATCTCTGGAGAGAAGGAATGGGTGACATTTCGGCTCGAGACCCTTAATCAGTCTCCAGCATTTTGTGTCTATCTTCGGTGTATGTTAAAAACATGATAAAAGGCGCCTCCAGAAATCTGGGTGGCTGCTAATCGTAACACAATCTAATTACTTACATTTTAAGCGGCGTATTCTGCAAACACATCCTGTGACCAGGCACCAGGTCAGGGACCATGCTTTAGCACAGCACCAATGCCACACACCAAAGAGTACCTTTCAGGGGCTGTCCCACTTGGGCGACCTAATTGGCGAGTTCAGAAGAGTTTCAAAAAATGACATGTTGAAGGCCTCCTTCGACTATGTTGAAGACTAGCTTCGACTAACTTCGGTAAAATTGGAAACCGAATAGTGGAGAGTGAAGACTACCTCCTTTGATCTCCTTCGACTATGATGAAGACTATCTACGATTACATTCTACTACCTACGACTAACATGCCGACCTACTACGACCTACGAGTAAAAAATTTATCTATTTTTTCCATGGTGACCTTTTTTTACTTGCAGGTATTTTTTAACATATTCAAAAAAACGCCGCAACCTTGCTGAGGACTCGAGTACGCGGAGAACACTCTCGAGCATGAAGGAGAGTTACGAAGACCTCCTACTACCTCGTGTCAACCATGCTGCGAGTACGAGTCAAGAGCAAACTCGCCAGAACTCGCAGATTAGGTTGCCCAAGTGGGACAGGCCCTTTACACATTCATTGACGTTCTGTTATGCAAACATCTACCTCACGACATTGAGTTTTCCATCTTCAAGTATTAACCCCACCGCTAGTCTCTGTTTCGTGCCCATCACCACCCTACCTCTGCGTACATACATTGAACCCACCTTGTCCCACTACTTTCCTCTCCTCCCTCCACTCATCACCCATCCCACATTTCCCTCTTATCTCATCTATCCCCCTCCTTTTCTCCAACTTTCCTTCCCTCTCTCCCCTCCCACTTTCCTTCCCTCCCCCCACCATCTCCCACCACCATAATCCCATTCCTTTCCTCCTTACACATCTCCCATCCCCAATTCCATACTTCCCTCTTCTAATTTCTCCCCTTCCCTCTTCTCCTTTCTCCCTCCCTCTTTCCTTTCTCCCTCTTTCCTTCTCCCCTCCCTCCCTCTCCCCACATCCCTCCCATTTATTTTACATTCACACCCCCCCCCCCCTTATCTAACACTGTTTATCTCCTTTCCTCCTATGGCCCCCCTGCCACTTACTCCACCCATCTGCCAGTCACCCTCACCCCCCCACCTGCACCCAACCATCACTCGCCAGACTTTGGCCCACCCTCACCACTATTGACCAGTTTTCTGCCCCCCCCCCCCCCGACTCCAATCAGCCTGAAGAAGGATTCCCCGGACCAGAAACATCATCCGTTCATTTGGTGCTGCCTGACCCACTGAGTTCCTCCAGCACTTTGTGTTCTGCTCAAGCTTCCAGCACCTGCAGTTTCTTGTGTCTCCAAGATAGAACGAAAGACCACGACCTGGGTCGAGTTTTAAAGCGTTTCATCAAACATAAAAGCGAGCAGCCGAATCAACAGTTCCACAATAAAAGAAAAAGATAAATAGAAGTGGAACTCACCAGTTAAAATTCATCGACAGGTGCAATTGCCTTTGATTCCCAGTTCCAACTCTGAACGGGACACTTAAGTAAAGGGAACTCCAATACTAAACAATTCTGGACTGAAAGCTCGAAGACTCATCTCAACTAGACAAGAGCGAGGTCCGATTAGCAGCCGAGTGATCCGGTGTTTTGGGGTTGGCGTAAACCAACTGTAGACTCTCATTGGCCCCGCTGTCGCCCGTCCAACAATGCAGGAAGCAACGTTAGAAAGATCACCAGTGAAAGTGAGCGCGTATCTTTGGCAGCTCTCAGTGTATTTTTTTGCGAAGTAGAGGCAATACATGGTTTTCAAGCAGACAACCTCCCCGACCCCGAACCTGTAGCATAGTTCCAGCGGCTAGATGGATAACAGTGCAATGGAATCCCGAATCAAAGTTCACCCTTCCGTTATTTACTTGGAAATATCTGAAGATTGTTTTCCAAGTTTGACAAAGTAATACAGGGTCAGATTCGCATGAAATTCATCATTGGATTTAAAAATGTCCATTAACTCGATACCTGGGAGAGAGAGAGACATTTAAACTTATCTTAAAATCCCAAAACGATAGTTTTTCAGATACTGGAAAACTGAAATGGAATCAGAAAATGTGGGAAACACTCCCCCTTTTCCAGCTTTTTCTCCCATTCTCAGTTCTGACCAAGGGTCTTTGACCTGAAAGGGAAGCAAGAGTTGACATTTCAGGAAAAAAGACTCTCGATCAGAATTAGGAATGGGAGAGAAAGCCGGAAAAAAGAGGTGGGTCAGGCCAAACCCTGGCAAGTGATTGATGAAAGATAGGCACAAAGTGTTGGAATAACCCAGTGGGTCAGGCAGCATCTTTGGAGAAAAAAGGAAGGGTGATGATTAGGGTCCTGACCCGAAACATAACCCATCTTTTTTCTCCAGAGATAATACACCAGCATGTGTAGCTCCTTCCCACACTAGTGAAAGATCGATACAAGTGAGGGGGGGCACCTGTCTTTTTCAGCTGTTTCCTCTTTATTACAATCAGTCGGAAGAAGGGTCCTAACCCCAAAATGTTGTCTGACTATTCTCTCCTCAGATGCTGCCTGACGTGGAGTTTATTTTATTTTAGTTTAGAGATACAGTGTGGAAACATTCCCTTCGGCCCATCGAGTCCACGCTGACCAGCATTCACCCATACACTAGTTCAGTCCTACACACTTTGAGCAATTTTTACAGAAGCCAATTAACCAAGAAACCTGTAGAAACTAAGAACTGCAGATGCCAGTTTATTCCAAAGATAGACACAAAGTGCTGTAGTAACTCAGTGGTCAGACAGCATCTCTGGAGAAAAAGGACGGGTGAAGGTTCGGATTGGGACCTTCTGACACAATCGCGACCTGAAACATCATCCATCCTTTTTCTCCAGAGATGCTGCTTGACCTGCTGAGTTACTCCAGTGCTTTATATTTTTTTGTAAACCAGCATCTGCAATTCCTTGTGTCTCCATTGAACTTAGCAATAGAAATATAGAAACATAGAAATTAGGTGCAGGAGTAGGCCATTCGGCCCTTCGAGCCTGCACCGCCATTCAATATGATCATGGCTGATCATCCAACTCAGTATCCTGTACCTGCCTTCTCTCCATACCCTCTGATCCCCTTAGCCACAAGGGCCACATCTAACTCCCTCTTAAATATAGCCAATGAACTGGCCTCAACTACCCTCTGTGGCAGAGAGTTCCAGAGACCCACCACTCTCTGTGTGAAAAAATTCCTTCTCATCTCGGTCCTAAAGGATTTCCCCCTTATCCTTAAGCTGTGACCCCTTGTCCTGGACCTCCCCAACATCGGGAACAATCTCCCTGCATCTAGCCTGTCCAACCCCTTAAGAATCTTGTAAGTTTCTATAAGATCCCCTCTCAATCTCCTAAATTCTAGTGAGTATAAACCGAGTCTATGCAGTCTTTGTTCATAAGACAGTCCTGACAGTCCAGGAATCAGTCTGGTGAACCTTCGCTGCACTCCCTCTATGGCAATAATGTCCTTCCTCAGATTTGGGCAATCAATGTCAGGCAAAGAGCTCTCTTGTTGTGTTCGAACCAGTTCCATTGAAATCTGGGCTGTTCATTCTGTTTTTCTCTCATCACAGATCCCAGTATTATTTTTTATTTCAATTTCTCGGCAAATGCAGGATTTTGCATCTAATTGCATAATTCCTTCTAAAAATATATCACCCAATTTATCTCCTCCAGGCATTTCAGTTGTGATTAACAAGCTTTCAACTTCCTTTTTCAACTGACACTCTTTCTTGGTCTCCACCCTATAATAAACACCCCCTTTGTTCTCTCCACGCCTCCCCTTGTCTGCAACTTAATGCAGGTTGGATTCTGAACTTCGTAATTCTGATAAAAGATCATTGACTTGAAATATTGTTCTCTCTGCAAACGCCTAACCCATTATCTTCAGTGCCTATTTTGTTAAATATTGGAAACAATGTTTTATTTTCAAACGTAATTCCTGTATCACTCTAGCTTGAGGCTTTATGCAAAGCTTTTTGTGTCCTTTCAATGCCTTGTTTTATTTTTTGTGCCCAGATTTGAATTTCTGTGCTGCAAAGAACATTTTCATATCGCACAATCTGTATTCTTACCTGCCAATGGATCTAAACTTTCAATTAATATTGGCTCATGAATCACGCAAAGTCTAGGGTGGAGAAAATGATTCAAAGGAAATATATGCACTGACATATGGATCTTCATGCAGATGAATACAAGGTCACCTATTCCTTTTCTCCACAGATATTGCCTGATGTGCTTGAGTTACTTCAGCAGTTTGTTTCTATGAATACGATAATGCGCTTGTAAGATTTAAAATGGCATTTAGTTAGCTAGTGTTAAGTAAATGTGTTCACTGCAAATCGACAATCGGTAGAACGAAGAGTATGCTGTACTGTGTAATCGAAACAGTTGAGTGAAAATTGGAGAATGGATAATTAATCATAATCATCACAATACTTTATTAGCCACGTATGTTTTGCAACATAAAGAATTTGATTTGCTTTACAGCCATACTAAGAAAAAGCAACAGAACACGCAAAATACATTTTAACATAAACATCCACCACAGTGACTCCTCCACATTCCTCACTTTGATGGAAGGCGAAAAAAAGTTCAATCTCTTCCCTTCATTCTTCCCCCACGTCGGGGGCCTCGAGCCTTCCGTTGACGGGATGATCTTGACTCCCGAAGGCGGCGGTGGGCGTTCCGCGTCGGGCCGATCAAGCTCCTGCATCGGGGGGATGTCAGCTCCCCGTGCTGGGCGATCGCACCCCAGGTCGGGGCTAGTCAATACCTTCTGTGACTTTGGAGCAAGTTAATGGCGGGACCCTTACCAGCATTGATAAACAGAGGTGTCAAAGTCCATATCTCTCTGAGACTAGCAATGCAAGCAGTTGGAGTTGTAAAGGCAACATATTGTATGCTTGCCACCATCGGTCTGGGCGTTGAGGATAACGATCAGGAAGTCATGTTGCAGCTTGATAAAGCTTTGGTCAGGCCACATTTGGAGTATTGTGTGCAGTTCTGGTTGCCCCATTACCGGAACGATGTGAAGACTTTGGAGGCGGTGCAGAAGAAATTTACCAGAATTATGCCAGAAAAAACGATGTCATCTACTTCCAGCTTTTATTGTTGGTAATTGTTGGAATAATTGTTGAGTTAGAGTGACCTTAAATCACAGGCTAAAAAACACCATGTTTACATCTGATAGCACTTTCCGGTAATTAATTGTTTTGCAACTAGAGTTTACACACTTTACTATGTTGTATTCCATTTGTCACTTCTAATCCAATCTCTCGACCTGTTCAAGTCTTTCATCAGACTCCCTGCTTCCTCAACACTGCCTGCCACTCCACCCATTTTCATATCAGCCACCAACTTGGCCATAAAGCCATCAATTCCATCATCCGAATCATTAACATATAACTTGAAAAGAAGTGAACCCAGCAGCGACCCCTGTAGAATACCACAGGTCCCCAGCCACTGACCTGAAAAGGCCCCATTTATTCCCTGTCTTGGCCTTCTGCCATTCAGCCAAAGAGTCATAGAATCATATAATGTAGAAACAGACTTTTCAGCCCATCTTGCCCATGCTGACCAACATACCCTATCTATACTAGTCCCACCTGCTCATCTCCCCCAGAAGATTGAGGGGGGATCTTATAGAAACTTACAACATTCTTAAGGGGTTGGACAGGCTAGATGCAGGAAGATTGTTCCCGATGTTGGGGAAGTCCAGGACAAGAGGTCACAGTTTAAGGATAAGGGGGAAATCTTTTAGGACCGAGATGAGAAAAACATTTTTCACACAGAGAGTGGTGAATCTCTGGAATTCTCTGCCACAGAAGGTAGTTGAGGCCAGTTCATTGGCTATATTTAAGAGGGAGTTAGATGTGGCCCTTGTGGCTAAAGGGTTCAGGGGGTACGGAGAGAAGGCAGGTACTGGATACTGATTTGGATGATTAGCCATGATCATATTGAATGATGGTGCAGGCTCGAAGGGCTGAATGGCCTACTCCTACACCTATTTTCTATGTTTCCATGTTTCTATGCTTGGCCTATTACCCTCTAAACCTATCCTATCCATGTTCCTGTTCAAATGTCTCTTAAGTGTTATAATAGTACCTGCCTCAACTACCTCTTCAAGCAGCTTGTTCCATATACCAACCACGCTTAGAATGGTTACTCCAGTTCCTATTAAATCTTCCCCCCCTCACCTTAAACCCAAGATCTCTGGTTCTCAGTTTACAATGATTCACAAATAAAAGCTTTGCGCTGCATCTCAGTACATAATAAACCAATACGAGCCATTGGCACTGAAGTGGGTGGACGAAAACAATTAGCTATGTTTTCAACTAGACATTCACATCTCAGGCACATAAATGGGTGTAGATTGGTGACAGGACCCCCTGGTGATTCACCCAAGGCTGGGAATAGGAGAGAGATTAGGATTGTTTCCATATTTTACACAACAGTATAGAGTCATAGAGTCTTACAGCATGGAAGCAGGCCCTTCAGCCCGATGTGCGCACACTGTCCAACATGCCCATCTATGCTAGTCCCACCTGACCGTATTTGGCTCATAGATATACCCTGGGGACCATTATTGAGAAGTAGCATGTCAGAGATGCTACAGTAATTCATAAATGTGCCGTGTATACTCTCCCTAAACAAAGTGAATGGAGGCGTGCAGTTCAGTTTCAATTGAGGGATCTTGGGTTCCACATTCATAGCTCCCTTTCATGAGGAAAAGGAGCCTCGCTTTATAAAGCTTCAATAAAGGCTTTCAAGTGATTAAATCCAAGTTTGTCCCAGTCTTTAAAGACTCTTTGAGTTCCACACTTTGGTTCAACCGTTAATGGTGCAAATGTGGACAAGATAATTAAATTCCACAGGCACAGTGAGTGAGAATAACTATTCTTTACAGTCAAGGGAACATTTGGCATCCACCCCTAGCGACTATTTGTGTGCTTGTGGATATGCAATCACACATTACAATCGTTCCACACTTTAAAATTTCTACTCCTACAGCAACATTTCTAAGTTTAACTGGGATCTTCTTAATCTCCACTACCCTCGGACATTATTGGTTTTACCTTGCACTAAATGTTATTTCCTTATCATGTCTCTGTTCACTGTGGATGGTTCGATTGTAATCATGAATTGTCTTTCCGCTGACTTTCCACTGACGCAACAAAAGCTTTTCACTGTACCTCGGTACACGTGACAATAAACTGAACATTTGATTGACTGTGGCATTAAGAACCCTTAATAAATAATTTTCCCTGAAATCCAAGCAGCTAACCACCCCCCATGCTTACCTTTCCATAGATTGAGACCTATCGCTTAAACAATCAGAAATGACATCTTACTTTAACAAAAACAATCAAACGCATTGTGAATCATGTAAATTTTAATAAAGCGTTATGAAATGAATGGTGCAGAAGTGAAATATTTTGTATAGTGTACCTTAATCATACAATATTTACAGTTTAGTGTGCAACCCATTACTGCAATGACAGTGCAATTCTCTGAATCACTGGACATTTTATATACAACCCTAGCACGAGGGAAAGAAATAAACTGCCACTGCACTCTCGGCAGTGACTGAGCAAAATCAGAAAGAAGTCAGAACTGAGTCATTATTATTGCACATTTTATATTATCTCTGGGAAGACCAGATTTGAAGCTGGACGACCACTGACTCTTAATACAGGGTTAATAAAAAATAGATAATTGGGTCAATTTAAAATGAGGTCCCATTTGTTTAATGTTGTCAGGAATTTCCCCCCGTCTGTTTTAAGATTGTATTTGCAGAAACAACAATCGCAAATTACTTAACCCATGACGAGGAAATTTGAGACATTGATCTTCTGATATGTCCCCTTAAAAATTTTACTTTATTTTGACTCACAGCCACATCATCACCCTTGCAACCAATGTCAATTGGGGGTCTGTTTGAGTGCTTGACTTCCCACTACTCTCCTCCACTCACCCCAACCAACTCAGAGGCTTTGTCCAACCAATTATCCAGCACTCCCTGTCACCCGTTGTCCATTTCTTCATTGCCCCTTTCCCATGAAGCCCATTCTCTGATGCTCTCCACTCCACTTCTGCCAGTGGAGATCCATTAAGGCCCCCCCTTAATGCCTCTCATTAGAGAACCACAACCTAGCTGATATTCTCTTCATAAGTTCATAGTTATAGGAGTAGAATCAGGCCATTTGGCCCATCAAGTCTACTCCACCATTTAATCCTGGCTGATCTATTTTTCTATCTCAACCCCATTCTCCTGCCTTCTCCCCATTACCCATGACATCCATACCAATCAAGAATTAGTCCATCTCTATCTTAAAAATATTCATAGCCATCTGTGGCAACGAATTCCACAGATTCATCACCCTCTGACTAAAGACATTTCTCCGGATCTTCTTTCTCAAGGTATGTCCTTTTATTCTGCGGTTCTGGCCTCTAGTCCCAGACTCTCCCATTAGTGGAAACATCCACTCCATCCAGGCCTAACATCCACTCTATCCAGACCAGGATAGAATAACATGGCCGGAATATACACCACATTGGCACAGTTGCTCAGTGCAACACCACTTTTAACACAAGCAGTACATTATTCCTAAGCTATAACTTTGCTTGCATGTATTAAACTTAAAGGAAATTAAAATAATTCAGATACGTCATCATAGAATCATAGAATCATAGACAATAGGTGCAGGAGTAGGCCATTCGGCCCTTCAAGCCTGCACCGCCATTCAATATGATCATGGTTGATCATCCAAATCAGTATCCTGTACCTGGCTTCTCTCCATACCCCCTGATCCCTTTAGCCACAAGGGCCACATCTAACACCCTCTTAAATATAGCCAATGAACTGGCCTCAACTACCTTCTGTGGCAGAGAATTCCACAGACTCACCACTCTCTGTGTGAAAAATGATCTTCTCATCTCGGTCCTAAAAGACTTCCCCCTTATCCTTAAACTGTAACCCCTTATAACAATTACAGCACGGAAACAGGCCTTCTCGGCCCTTCCAGTCCGCGCATTGTTCTGGAGTTCCCCAACATCGGGAACAATCTTCCTGCGTCTAGCCTGTCCAACCCCTTAAGAATTTTGTAAGTCTCTATAAGATCCCCCCTTAATCTCCTAAATTCCAGCAAGTACAAGCCGAGTCTATCCAGTCTTTCTTCATATGGAAGTCCTGCCATCCCAGAAATCAGTCTGGTGAACCTTCTCTGTACTCCCTCTATGGCAAGAATGTCTTTCCTCAGATTAGGAGACCAAAACCGTACGCAATACTCCAGGTGTGGCCTCACCAAGACTCTGTACAATTGCAGTAGAACCTCCCTGCTCTTGTACTCAAATCATTTTGCTATGAATGCAAACATACCATTCGCTTTCTTCACAGCGTGCTGCACCTGCATGCCCACTTTCAATGACTGCTCTACCATGACACCCAGGTCTCGTTACATCTCCCCCTTTCCTAATCGGCCACCGTTCAGATAATAGTCTACCCTCCTGTTTTTGCCGCCAAAGTGGATAACCTCACATTTATCCAAGATTATCCAGTAGACATATTTGTACACGAGGAATATAGGTAACGCAACAAAAGTAAGAAAAATAATCCTGATAAATGTGTGATTAGTCCCCAAACATTTTAGTCCATGTCAGCACCTTAGTGGGACATATTAAACCTTTAAATCAAGAACCAGTTTATTTATATCACAGTAATTAATTGAAGCCTATTTGGTTTATTGAGCCAATTGACTTGGACATAAATGAACATGGGAAAAGCATTTAATATGTTGGAAGAAACTGCAGATGCAGGTTTATGATGAAGATAGAGACAATATGCTGGAGTAATTCAGCGGGACAAGCAGCATCTCTGGAGAGAAGGGATGGGTGGCGTTTTTGGTCAAGAAGGGTCTCGACCCTATAAATCTCACCCAAAACATTTAATCTGTTGTTGATTTGCTTTCACCCAATTTGTTACTGAAGAAAATTAAGGCCTACCCTCTTAAAAAAGAGTTTCTTTCATAAGAGTTTGATAATAATAATTTTTCATAATTTACCTTGTAAATTATCTGTAGCCATGTGTGTTTAAACATTGTGACTCTATCAGTATGGTGGGATTCTGTACAAGCTGCCTATGTACATCAAGTTAATTCCATTCAATAAAGAAACTGCAATATGTAAAACAATATATCAAGTGGGTTTATATTTACAATGAATGAGAATATTGGGCTATGCTTATTATACATTATGCTGCAAAGGCTCTCTTCACTGGGGAAAATAATTTGTGGTTGTTACTTTCTTTTTAGCTTCTGCTCAAACCATTTCACTCTTGAATCAAAAGGACAAACATTTCAGGCATTTCCCCAAATCACCAAAGCAGTCAAACCAACATGTGACGTGTTGCATAAGAATGGTTCAGAGTTGCACCAGTCCAAATTAGTCATTTCTTTGCCTTTAAATATACATTGTTTGCTTCAGTCACTGTGGGAATAAACTCCCCACATTTAGCATTCTCTGCTGAAAGATGCTTCCAGTGTATTTCCTAATTTAAGATTTCCTATTTGAAGAAGGGTCTCAACCCAAAACATCACCTATTCCTTCTCTCCAGAGATGCTGCCTGTCCCACTGAGTAACTCCAACTTTTTTTGCCTATCTTCAGTTTAAACCAGCGTCTGCAGTTCTTTCTTACATATTTCTGGTTATGTTTCTCCCCAATAAAGGCGAAACATATCTGCATGTCAAAATCTTACATAACTTTAAAGACCTCCATTGTATCGCCCTTCGTCTGACTCCTCTCAGGGTGCTCGTGCTATTGTGATATAACCTTACATTATTGGAATGATTTATTCATCTTTTCCTGTACCACTACATTCAAACCATAATGTAGATTCCAGAATCGTGTTAGTTACTCCAGGTGAAGTCCAACCAAGGTTAAATACAAGCTTAGCACAACTTCCCTATCTTTCAGTGATATCCATTTAGAAAACAACAAGAAAATATTTAGAATGCAAAGTGCTGGAATAACTCAGTGGGTCAAGGAGCATCTCTGGAGGGCACGTATTGTCAATGTTTTGGCTAGGTGCCCTTCTTCAGGAATTTTTTAACTTTACAGTGACAATGTTTGGTATTTGTTCCTGCACTGTGTTTCTAAATAATGGATATCTGGTAACGATGGCAAACGAGCAGTTCCATGAGGAAATGTTGATGGATTCGAAGTTTAAGATTAGGTTATGGACTTGTGATTGTAACAATATTCCTGATGGCTCAGGGTCCTTAAATATCTTACGTAACTTTAAAGACCTCCATTGGTGACCATACTCCAATTAGACCATACTCCAAGTAGGTGGTTCATGCAATGCAAAGAGGTCTGAGACTAGGAGACACAATGAACTGCAGATGCTGGTTTACAAAATAAAGACACAAACTGCTGGAGTAACGCTACGGGTTTGGCAGTATCTCCAAAGAACATGGATAGGTGACGTTTGGAGTCGGGATTACCGGTAGGGAGGGAAAAGTGGAAGACAGGTGGGGTGCGCCAAAGCCCAGCAATTGATGGGTGGATGAATTTTGCATTTTTAATGATTCTAATAGCAGCATTGATATATTTAGTGATTTTTGTAGCTATGCTCCCAGCTCACTAAGATTCACCACATGGAACAAGTACTAATTTTATATAATGAAATGTGACTTCCTGATTCATTTTGGTATCTGTTGAGATTAATTTATGAATTCATAGTCCCATTCTGCAAATTTATTCATCCCCTCTTGTAATTTATCAAAATCTCTTCAGTAACAGTTACCTCCCCTAGCCACATCATCCTTCACTAATGCACTGCCACTGGTGTCATCAACAAATTTTAAAATTAATTTTAAATTCCAATATCTAATCTGGATACTCTGACCTTATATATCAATTTATTATTTCTGCAAATCCTTTGAGAAATCTTCATATGTTTGATTTACTACAATAGCCAAAGTAGTCCATATGTCAGCTATTTAAAGAATACATTAAGAATGATTAAACAAGATTACCCTCCTGACATCCATGCCTGCTCTTCATATTGGAATATTTATTGCTAAATATTTTTTTAAATCTTTCAGTGGGATTACATTATATTTCTTCCACTGGTTTATAGTTCCATGGACAAACCCCCCGTCCCATCTTAGCTATATGTTTGGTATTACCTATTTGCAAATCTTCTGCATACATCTTTTCTGAATTAAATATTACACGTATTATAATTTCTTTGCAAAGTCTTCTTTAGATTCTTTTAAGAGGCACAGATAATCTTTCTGGATCAAAGTATTTTTCTCTTTGACTTTGATTATTTCATTTAATATTATTCTTTTTTCCAGATTGAATGCTGTCTAATCTCACTTTCCAATGACATAACATCCAGTCTGTCCCCTGAGCCAATACTGAAGTCAAGTACACAGAACACAGAACAGCACACCTCCGGAATAGGCCCTTTGGTGCACAATATCCATGTCAAACACAATACCAAGTTCAACCAATCTCTTCTGCTTCCACATGATCCATATCCTTCAATTCCTTGCATATTATGTGCCCATCTAAAAGCCTATTAAATGCCTGTACAATATCTGACTCCACCGCCAACCCTGGCAGTATGTTCCAGGCACCCACCACTCTGTGTAAAAAAACTTCCACCTCACATCTCATTTAAACTTTGACACATCTTACATTATTTATTATTCTATCATCTCACTATCTGTACCTGTAATTTTTATCATTCCAACCATTTTGAATTTATTCGTACCTAAACTCATTTTATGTGCTGCAGAATATTTTATGTTCCTTGATAATTTAGTGTAATAAATCAGCATGGTCAGCTTATTGGTTTTGCTGACTTCACTCTGAATGTATTTGTATTCATCTATGTCATGCTCTCTCTTGCTCTGCTACCCAGTGAGTCTCTCTTCCCTTATCTTCGGTTACTTTCCTTAATGCCTTTATTCATTCAGTGTTTAATTAATTCTTGTGCTTGGTATGTTACCTATGGTTATCTCTCAATATGTTTTTGCCAATATTTTTGTTGCTCTCTTAATTTTAACAACTTCTACTCAAAACATCTCAAAATTCGTCCAATCAATGGTTGGGTCTTCAATATAGCAACATCCTTTGAATTATTATCGAACAATCTATTATCTAATGGTAACTATTATCTAGATAGTATTATAATTATTATCTAAAATGGCTGAGCAGACTTGATGGGCTTGATGGACCAAATGGCCTAATGCTGCTCCTACATGTATTTCTTATGATCCCGTTCACTCAATGCTAAAAAAACTCCAATTTTTTGGTGGTATTGAGTTCACAAGGAGCCCTGTACATCTTGTAAGAAGTAGTTTCATTTTCTCCTGTGAGTGTTACTTCAGGCCAATTAATTGTGGGAGAGTTCAAGTTATTATTCTTATGATTTCATTTTATAATACATGGCCCCAATTTATTCAAATATTTCCTCCTCAACCTATTGTGAATATGTTTTGCAGCCTATTTCTTTTCATGTGTCTGCTTTTAGTGCAAGAAAGTGGGGCTGAGATAAATGATCTTGGGCAAGCAATTCAGGAAGGAAGGTGGTGCATTGGTGATTATTGCAAGGGTATTGGAGAGCAAAAGTGGGAAAATGATTGCGATAATTCCAGAGGACTCTGGTGAGATGACACTGGAGTACCACGTGGAGTTTTGATATCCATACCAAAGTACATTTCTTCTTTTTGTTTCGCAAGAGGACAGCTATATGTTTTACTCAAGAACCAATTATCAACCACTCTATCAAACACAGTATCAAAAGATCGGTCTGAAGAAGGGTCTCAACCTGAAATGTGACCCAATCCTTCTCTCCATAGATGCTGCCTCACCAGCTTAGTCTCTCCAGCATTTTGTGTCTACCTTCGACAGTATGAAAAGGTCCAGGAATCTACCTCAGCTGAATGGTTGCTAATGGAAAATCATGTGCATTGGGAACTAGATACCCTGGTCTTCCATCCTTATGTTATTTAATTAATTACCTTTGCTTCCTCCATTTGACTTTGTTTTATATACTAATGCCTTACAAGTGTTAAAGACTAAAAGAAGCACCATTCCCCCCCCCCCCCACCCACCCCTGTACCAGCTTCTTTTCCCCATCAAATTCTAACCTAGCTACCTCACTCAGTTAACCTTATGACTTCTGGCTTCCTCATCTACTACAGCGTGTCAGTACAAAAAGGGGATGTGTCCACCAATCATTTTATGTTTGCATTTGAGATGGGGCAAAAGCTGGTGTCTTAAATGACACAGAAGGTTCCATTTTCTGAAACTGTTTCAAGAATAACTTAGCCAACAGTCATCAAGGAAACATTTTCTCTCTCCTTTCCCAAGAAGTCTCATTTTATCAATAGCTATTCAAATGAGACAAGTGAGATCTCCACTAAAATTGGCCGTGCCTTTCTATTACATTTTATCTCCATTTGTAAGGACCACTTGCACTGTACGCCATAAATAGTTGGAACACTGCCAGAACAAAATATAGAGTCAGGTCCATTGTTTCGACAGTATTTTCAGGCATTAGGGTCACTGAGTCTTCATCACCCAGCACTATGACAAAGCACCACTGAAGGTTACAATTGGAAGACAAAGAAGAGAGCAAGACTTTGATGGGTGTTGATACTTCTTCATTGAAGCGTGTTTGCTCAGTTTCTGGGGTATCCTGTCTTCAGGTTTGTAACATACGGACACCTCACATCTAAACGAGACAAAAGAAAGATGAATAACACTTCATTAACAATGAAGGATTCAAATTAGAAAAAGAGCATGTTCCACACAAATCATTCAAAGCAGCACAAGTTGACCCGAGGCATATTTAGAACTAATGCATATATTTTACTGCTCTATCAATGTAATATATAATATAGTACGTAACACAACGAACTACGACTGAATTCTGAAATACGACCTACCTTGATTGCACTAGGGACAGAGCTGTAATTTAGTTTTTGCTCTATATTGTTATTTTTTAATTCATTGGCCCAGTGAGTCTTTCAAAATGCAAACACTTGTTCACAATTGTTGGACAGATAGTGGACCAAAAATGAGTTTTCTTTTGTATTTCTATGTACTTACGGTGATCAGACTTTTAATGATCGCAGATAAAACTATAACAATGATCACAGTTAACAATACTCACTGAGAAATAACATGAGAAAATGTCAAGTTTTATGTGATCAATTGTGATTGCGGCATCTCAGAGATATAAAGTCAGACCAGATTCCAATCACTCCCTTTAATAATGTTTTCTAAATTCTATTGTGTACCCTTACGTCCACCTTATATTTATGGTCTCTAGTTTTCAACTTCACACAAGTGTCAGTAATTTATCTTGAGTAAGTGCAGATCTTGTAAATTATAACCGACTTGTCATCCTTAAGCTGTAAAACAAAACCCAGCACTTGCATGCCATTGCAAAAATAGTTTATTGATTCCATTCGGTCGAGAGGTGCAGTGCATCAAGTTAAACATTATGTATCAGTTTACAAATCGAACACTGCAGATTGTGGATTAAAGGGGGAGAGCTTGTTAATTCTGGCCAAATTGGAGTTGCCTGCACATTAACATTGAGTAAAGGCTTCTGTGCTGTTAGGCCATTTTGGTCAAGATAAATGTGACTTTTGCAGAACTGGAACAAGCGGTTGAATGGTACCAGTTTATCTGTGGCCTAGATAAGAGCTGCAGGAAAAGAATGGGACATCTGCAGATTCTTAAGGGCCTGTCACACTAGCGCGCGATTACACGCGCGACGTCCGAAGGAAGGACGTTATTTTTCATCACGTGACGATGCGCATGAGCATGCGCGTTGCACGACGTCGGGCAGTGACGTCATCACGCAACGCCACGCTGAAGACGCACAACGTCAAAACGTCATCACGTTCCGCGCGACAGGATTTTGCCGCGCGTAATTTTTAAGCAGTGTCGGTTTTTGGACACTACGCGCGATGTCGACACCAGCTACACACGAGTCCGCGCAACTCCACGAGACTCCGGCGATCGCAGTGGGACAGGGTCACGCGAGGCCGGACGACTAAAGCGACCACGGTAGGTCGCGCTTGTCGCGTCTAATCGCGCGCTAGTGTGACAGGCCCTTTACAATAAGGTGTAAATTGCATTGAACTGATTGGGTCACTGCAAACCAGACATACAAATTGTAAATAATGTTGCAAAGCTTTACTTTGCTAGATGTTGATTGGGTTAAGTGTTGAACCTTGTCTGGGTTTCCTGAATATCTAGGCACATGTTGCATAATTCATCTCTGTTTACTTCCATCTAGAAGCTTTGTCAGATACATTGTATTAGTTACTGTGTTATTGGGTTAGGGAACTGTCTGTCAGGTACTGTGTTAATCGATATTTGTTATTGGACTATATAGAGACCACCCCCATGTGGTTTGCCCCCCCAAGGTTCTGGGACTTATAAAAGGTAGCTCCCACGAGGTCCGATGTCAATCTTCTGGAAGAACGCTTGGGACTGCGTGACCTTTTGGAGTGACTCTGCTTGCACAAGGCTAGAAGGGTTTGACCAAGAAGGTACAAGGATTGAACCCGCGGTGGTTAGGGTATTATATAGGGGAATTTGTGTTGTGTTTTTCAAAATAAAGTTTAGTTGCTCAAATGCTTGATTCAGTATCTTATTGACTGAAACTAGACTGGGGGGAGCTTAGAACGAGCTATTTCCAAGCTGACCCAGCTATTTGTGCCTTGTTTGAGGCTGATGTTGGTCACAATGTGCACTGCTCCCTTGTGTCTGGGTCAGAGGGCTAAAGATGCAGCCGCATGTAAATACAGCTTACAATGCGTTATGGAATGGGGAAAGGCATTATTGCACTGCTGCAAGGACCCTCACTGGAGTATGTGCAACAAACTTGCAGAAGGGTGTTACAAATCCCATTCAACATTTGAGGAAGCATGGGGACTTTTCCTGCTCAATACTACCTCAATTAATGCCACACACAACAGATTGACCAGCTACACTATATTTGTCTGATATGAAAAGGACACATTTTCCTCTGAAACTGTGATGGCACTCTGATAAACTGACAGGAGCAGGGAGAAGAAATGACCAGGGTGGGACAAGTGTTTAATTGTGTTGCCTTGGAAAAGCAGCCAACATAATCAAAGACTAGTCTCACCCCGGCCATTACAATCAAGCACCACCAGGCAAGAAATGATTCTTCAGCATTGTTATCAGGCTGCTGAACAGTCCTTCCAATAACCAGAGTACTCACCTCTGATTCACCTTTACCTCAGTGGAATTTTGTCTATGCAATTGATGTGCTACACTGCTGTGAACTATATTCTGTATTCTGTACCCTTTGCTCTACCTATTGTACTTGAGTTTGACTTGATTGTATTTATATACTAGACTAAGTGGGACCCGTTGGGTCCCAGCTTCACACGGGAGGGCTGGTCCCCCAATGCAATATTCCACCTCACCACCAATTCCAATATTGTTGGCCAGTTGGGGGGGGGGGGGGGGGGCTTTCTGGAGCGCTAGTATGCGTGTTGTGGGTCATAGGGACTGGTGTTCCAGAGGGCTAGTATGGACATTGTGGGTCGAATGGATTCTTGCACTGGCAGCTCAGTCACTCTGGCCAGGCAGTTAGTCACTCTGGCCAGGCATTTTAGAACCAATAGAGACACTTTTTGCAAGCAGTTTAGAACCAACAGAGACACCTTCTGCAAACATTTTAGAACCAATAGACACCTTCTGCAAGCATTTTAGAACCAATAGACACCTTCTGCAAGCATTTTAGAACCAATAGAGACACTCTTTCTGCAAGCATTTTAGAACCAATGGAGACACTCTTTCTGCAAGCATTTTAGACCCAGTAGACACTTTTTGCATGCATTTTAGAGCCAATAGAGACACTTTTTGCAAGTATTTTAGAACCAATAGACACTTTTTGCAAGCATTTTAGAACCACATTAAGGGCACTCACAGTTGAGTAGACATGCGTTCAGTGCTATTCAGAGCTCAGAGAGACATGACCCTCTGGCTTCCTCCATCTTGCAGAGACTGAGTGAGGCACACCACTTCCTGGTTTTATAGTCCCTCCCCCTCCCTCCAGCAGGGGCAGCAGAGAGAATGGGGAATTTAAAAAAAACATTAATATATCTCTGATTTTTCATCGATGAGAAAAATCCTCTGGTCCAGGAAGGCGGACGGGGTCTCTGAGCGAGGCGGCCAAAAATGAAGGACGTAGGTGGCGGCGTTCTCTCGGAAATCACAACACAGCGAGCCAAAAGCGGTCAAGATCAGACTTTTAGTAATATAGATAGATATTATCTAAACTGATTGGGTATCATGTAAAATAATGCTTTTCACCTTAGTATATGCAACAATAAGAAACCTATTCATAAATACTGTATTTGTGCAAAAGCAAGAATAAACCCATCTCAAAATGTCTGCAGATTTTACAATATATATTTATACAAAGATGATTTTGAAAAAATTACAGATGAATGTTATAATATAATTATCCCACCTGGTAACACTCTGAATAACTTTTTTCTCATCCTGGTCTAGACAAACCGCAAATGTGGTATTATCAATTCCAATTATTTGCACCTTGTCAATTTTGATTTGTGATATATTTATTTGCTGAAACAACAGAGAAAACAAAAACATACATTGGTCAATCATTCTATGGAAGATGTACCTATTACCCAATTGTTCTATTCACTAAATTTGCTTTCAATACAATTGCTTACATTTGCTTAATCATTGTAAACTTTAATTCTTGTTATCTTCCCCTTGGCTCTATCTCATAGAATCATAGTCATTGATTCATACAGCACGGAAACAAGCTTTCAGACCAACTTGTCTCTGCCAATTAAGACTCCCCCTCCATCTACACTAGTCCCACTTGCCTGTAGTTGGCCCATATACCTCTAAACATTTCCTGTCCTTGTACCTGTCTATTGTACTTGGGTCTGACTTGATTGTATTTATGTATAGTATATCCGATCTGTTTAGACAGCATGCAAAACAAAGCTTTCCACTGTACCTGTGACAATAATAAAACTAACCTTAAACCCTATAAACTATGCTTATTTCCTTTGGACTGGCAACACCTTTTGCCTCTGTGCTGCATACATAAAGAGGCATGGTGTTCCCGGTGTCGCCTCCTACTGTATATATCGGCGAGACCAAACGTAGACTTAGCGATCGTTATGCTGTACATTTATGCTCAGTCCACCTTGGTAACCTCATTATGGACAAGAAAGGACTAATTCTAAAGTATTGTTTAATTTAGAGATGCATCATGGAAATAGCATGGATACAGCAAGGCCCTTCGGCCCACTGCCACCATACCGACCATCGATCACCTATTTAACGCTAGTTCTATGTTATCCCATTTTTGCATCCACTCTATACACACTAGGACTAATTTACAGAGGGTCGTTGGTGGTGGGGAAGATGCTGGAGTCAATCATAAAAGATGAAATAGCGGCTCATTTGGATAGCAGTAACAGGATCGGTCCGAGTCAGCATGGATTTACCAAGGGGAAATCATGCTTGACTAATCTTCTGGAATTATTTGAGGATGTAACTAGGAAAATGGTCAAGGGAGAGCCAGTAGATGTAGTGTACCTGGTCTTTCAGAAAGCATTTCATAAGGTCCCGCATAGGAGATTAGTTATCATTAGTTATCATTAAAATTATGGCACATGGTATTGGGGGTGGAGTGCTGACATGGATAGAAAATTGGTTGGCAGACAGGAAACAAAGAGTAGGGATTAACGGGTCCCTATCAGAATGGCAGGCAGTGACTAGTGGGGTACCTCAAGGCTTGGTGGTGGGACCGCAACTATTTACAATATACATCAATGATTTAGATGAAGGGATTCAAAGTAACATTAGCAAATTTGCAGATGGCACAAAGCTGGGTGGCAGTGAGGAGGATGCTGTGAGAATGCAGGGTGACTTGGACAGGTTGGGTGAGTGTGCAGATGCATGGCAGATGCTGTTTAATGTGGATAAATGTGAGGTTATCCACTTTGGTAGCAAAAACAGGAAGACAGATTATTATCTAAATGGTGTCAAGTTGGGAAAATGGGAAGTACAACGGGATCTTGGGTCCTTGTTCATCAGTCAATGAAAGTAAGCATGCAGTGAAGAAAGCGAATGGCATGTTGGCCTCATTACAAGAGGAGTTGAGTATAGGAGCAAAGAGGTCCTTCTGCAGTTGTACAGGGCCCTAGTGAGACCACACCTGGGGTATTGTGTGCAGTTTTGGTCCCCTAATTTGAGGATGGACATTCTTGCTATTGTGGGAGTGCAGCGTAGGTTTACAAGGTTAATTCCCGGGATGGCGGGACTATCATGCGCTGAGAGAATGGAGTGGCTGGGCTTGTATACTCTGGAATTTAGAAGGATGAGAGGGGATCTTATTGAAACATATAAGATCATTAAGGGTTTGGACACGCTAGAGGCAGGAAACATGTTCCCGATGTTGGGGGAGTCCAAAACCAGTGGCCACAGTTTAAGCATAAGGGGTAAGCCATTTAGAACAGAGATGAGGAAACACTTTTTCACACAGAGCTGTGAGTCTGTGGAATTCTCTGCCTCAGAGGGCGGGGGAGGCCAGTTCTCTGGAAACTTTCACGAGAGAGCTAGATAGTGCTCTTAAAGATAACTGGTTCAGGGGCTATGGGGAGAAGACAGAAACGGGGTACTGATTGGGGATTATCAGCCATGATCACATTGAATGGTGGTGCTGGCTTGAGGGGCCAAATTGCCTACTTCCGCGAATATTGTCTATAACCTACGAGCCCTCACGTCTTTGGCCCACAGTCCCACAGAGAACATGCATCATCCATACAGCCAGCCCCAGAGCTCAGGATCAAACCATGGTCTCTGAGACTATGAAGCAGCAGCTCTATTAGCTGTGCCATAGTGCAGCCCCATGCAAGAACATTTTACTATAACCATTGTGAACATGCATCAAATATGATTTTCTGACTACTTTTTATTTGTGCCTCTGGTAGACGTACTCCCCGCCACAAGTAGAATTACACCCATAATGTTGAAGGTCGGTGAAAAATTAAATAAAAACATCTTTGAATATTTTAAATATTTCCCTAATTACCCAATACAGTGGCTAAACTTTCCTGATCAATCATGTTTCTTCAAAGCAAGTGCCTTGGGTTCTAAACCTCACAACAAGCCTGTGCTTTGAAATGCAAGCAACTGAAATAGTTTGAGGAAGGGTCTCGACCAAAATCATCGCATCTCCATTTCCTTCCACAGATGCCGCCTGACCCCTGAGTTCCTCCAGCACTTTTGCATTTTGCACAAATCTGTATTTACCTGATTATAACTCTTTTTGGATTTGGAATTCTGTCGCTTCACCACCTCAGTCATGGAAAGATGAAGATATTCTGTATTGAATTCTGACGGAAATAAGAATATATTTTAGAAGCAATGGCTAGAAATGACTAAGATGTAAGATATAGAATTTTGCTGACAGATGTAGCTATCTTGCTTGAATGGCATTTATGGTATTTGTACCTTTAAACCCTGATGATTTAACATGGAATGAATCACATTTCATGATAAGTACTATTTACAGAAGATTCACATTTAGTTCAGTTTTTGTCATGTGAACCGAGGGACAGTGAATAGAATTTATTTTGCGAGCTATCCAGTCAGCGGAAAGACTACATAATTACAATCAAGCCATCCAGTGCACAGATACAGGATAAAGGGAATAACGTTATGTGAGCATAGTTAGAGTATGAAATGTTGTTGCTGGAGTAAAGGTTTCAAAGAGTGGAGCGATTATAATGAATGATTGCAGATCCACTTTTGGGACCAGCAGCCAGAGAGTCGCCTGGCTTGGGCACCATCTTTAAGATCGCGGAGCTCGCATTCTTGGGTAGAGACCGAGTCGGGAGCTCCAAAACCGCACAACATTCGACAAGCCCTGACCCGGGTTAAGATCGCCCGGTCGGGGATCCGACATCCCCCTGATGCAGGAGCTTGATCGCCCCGACGAGCAGGCCCGCCAGCGGCTACAGGAGTAAGATTGTCACGTCGGCGGAAGGTTAGAGGCCCCCGACCGCTGGAGGACAAAGAAGGGAAGAGATTGAACTTATTTTCACCTTCCATCACAGTGGGGGATGTGGAGGAGTCACTGTGGTGGATGTTTATGTTTAAATGTATTTTGTGCGTTCTGTTGCTTTTTATTAGTATGACTAAGGCAAATCAAATTCCTCGTATGTTGCAAAACATACTTGGCTAATAAAGTATGATTATGATCGAGTGTAACCCCACTTTTTAAAAAGGGAGGGAGAGAGAAAACGGGGAATTACAGACCAATTAGTCTAACATCAGCATATATTTATGAAAGGTAAATCATGTCTGACGAATCTTATAACATTTTTTGAGGATGTAACTAGTAGAGTGGATAAGGGAGAACCTGTGGATGTGTTATATCTGGACTTTCAGAAGGCTTTCGACAAGGTCCCACATGAGAGATTAGCATACAAACTTAAAGCACACGGTATTGGGGGTTCAGTATTGATGTGGATAGAGAACTGGCTGGCAGACAGGAAGCAAAGAGTAGGAGTAAACGGGTCATTTTCAGAATGGCAGGCAGTGACTAGTGGGGTACCGCAAGGCTCAGTGCTGGGACCCCAGCTATTTACAATATACAAAGAGATTGAGGGGGATCTTATAGAGGCTTACAAAATTCTTAAGGGGTTGGACAGGCTAGATGCAGGAAGATTGTTCCCGATGTTGGGGAACTCCAGAACAAGGGGTCACAGTTTAAGGATAAGGGGGAAGTCTTTTAGGACCGAGATGAGAAGATCTTTTTTCACACAGAGAGTGGTGAGTCTGTGGAATTCTCTGCCACAGAAGGTAGTGAGGCCAGTTCATTGGCTATATTTAAGAGGGAGCTAGATGTGGCCCTTGTGGCTAAAGGGATCAGGGGGTATGGAGAGAAGGCAGGTACAGAATACTGAGTTGGATGATCAGCCATGATCATATTGAATGGCGGTGCAGGCTCGAAGGGCCAAATGGCCTACTCCTGCACCTATTTTCTATGATTCTATGATTCTATGATCTTGCAATTGAATTTTACCTGAAATTTTCCCTGAACAGCAAAAAACTGTAGAAGATCATGTTTTTCATTTCAAGAAAGCAATAGTGTAGCAATTAAAGATTACCTAGCTCGTCATATTTCTTGCAAGCCTTGCTTAGATTTATAGATGTGCAGTTTTTTTCCACATTATTCCATTGGCTCCTTCTGCTGACTGTGGCCTAATGGAAGGGAAATATCTATTGTAAACCATTAGAACATAAGGATGAATAACATATTGCTGACGTGCTGTTATTTCTAAAGTATAAGCTTAAACAGTAATTGTTAGAGTTGCAATTTTAGAAGAAACATATCAATATATGGAAATAAAAATCACAGGTGTTGGAATTCAGAAATAAAAACAGAACATGTTGGAAAATTTCATCAGATTGGGTAACACTTGTGGAGAGTAAAACAGTTAATGCTTCAGGTCAGTGTCCACAGATGCCATTTGGTCTGCATTATATACATTATATACATATGATATATATATGTATGATATATATATGTGTGACATATATATGATATATATATATGATATACATATATATATATATTTATATATGTATATATATAAATGACTTGGACGTAAATGTAGTTGGGTTGGTTAGCAAGTTTTCAGGTGACACCAAAATTGGTAGTGTTGCGTGCAGTGAGGGAGGTTGTCAACTTATACAGCACAATATAGACCATCTGCAGAAATGGCGGGAGGTACAAAGTGCAAAGAAGATGTGCAGGGTGCATTTTTTTGTGTTACACAGAGTGTGGTGGGTGCCTGGAACATGCTGCCAGGGATGGTGGTGGAAGCAGATACAATCGTGGCAATTAAGAGGTTTTTGGATCGGCACATTGATATGCAGGGGGTGGAGGGATATGGATCACGAGCAGGCAGAGGAGATTAGTTAACTCGGCATCATGTTTGGCACAAACGTTGTGGACCAAAGGGCCCGTTCCTGTGCTGTTCTATGTACTATGTTCAGTGTTCTATGATATACATGTTCCACAGTACTTATTTGATGATATTTGTTCTATGCTGAGTGTTTCCAATAATTTCTGTTCTATACATCTAATTGAAACAAAAACGTTTTTTGGCAACATAGTGGTGCACCCGAATTTGCCCCCTGCGGCCTGGGCTCTAGAACTCTGGCCAGGCCGGAGCCAGCAAATCCATTCCCATAACCGATTTCCGTGGCCAAACCGGGTCAGTAGCTCGACCCCTCAAGCTGTGACCTCTGTTGGTCCGGCAAAATGGATAATATGACAATGCTCTGGAACCAAGGGTGCCGAACGATCGGTGGCGGACACGTACTAAATAGGAACAACTATTCTCACTCCTGTGCTCATCGATAAATAATCTGATAGTTTTTCTTCTGGTTACCAAGTCTGTGCAAGTCCTGAAGAAATGCCATCAACCGTTAACATTAATTCAGTTTTATCTTCTTCCACATAATCTACCTGTCCTGCCGCCTGTTTCAAGCATCTGCTTTGATTCCAGATTTCCCAATAACTGCAGTTGGCCATAATCCCAGCATTTATTTTTCTTCAGTTCCTTTTCATCTCCTTCTATTTACATCCCTTCCAGGTAGATCAGTTGTAATGAATAAGCTTTTACCGTTTATTCTCAGTTGGTACCAAGACTGCCTCTGTCATTTAATCTCTCTTTGCTTCCGAACTTTTGCAGATATTGTGATATATGTGTTTGTGATAATGCCTTGTAGACACAAGGGATACTAGGTGCTGTTGCTAAGTAGCAGATGCATTGTGCAGATGCTGAAACCTTGAGCAAAAAACAAAGTGCTGGGGGAACTCAGCGGCTCAGGCAGCATCTGTGGGTGTGTGACCTGCTAAGTTGCTCCAGCACTTTGTCTTTTGGGCAAGATTCCAGTATCTTTTTTTTACTTACAATGACTTTATTCAGTAATTGCAAATACTATCATTAGTCACATTACATCAGGCAATCATTGTAATGCAATAGTGCCATCTTGATCTACAATACACTCGACCCCCGGCGGTGAACAGTGATCATGGAAGGCCTCCAGAGTCCCCGTGGACACCGCGTGTTCTCTCCAGGGACACATGATCACGGACATAGGCCCAGAAGAGGGGCAGGCAGCCATCTCTGGTGTGAGCATCGACCGCCCGCTGCCTGGATCCGTGAATGGCCATCTTGGCCAGGCCCAGGTGCAGACTGCTAGGGGATTCCAGCATCCTTGTTTCTCTCTATGAGGGAATGGGCTGTCAACATTTCTGCTTGGGACCCTGCTGCCGACATTGCCATTTGTCATATCCAGTTTTCTCCACAAGTTAAAATGTATTTGCTAACACACGATTGCTAACTTCTCCCACTTCCAATGAACTCTTATGAGTCAGATGCACTAACTTTCTTCCTCCTTCTCAACAGATTTGCGTGGCCTGCTGAGTATTTCCAGTATATTCTTACTAATTCGCTATTGAGGTCTCTGGTCAATCTTGAAACCACAATCTTCCAACTCAGTTGAAGCTAAATCTGTCTCTTGTTGTTTTAAGCTCTGAGTAAAGAGTTAATTTTCAGTGATGATCCCTTTTAATAATGATTTTTTTAAATTCTGACTGCCCTCAAAGAGCAACATAAAACATTTAAGTTCTACATTTAGTTTAATTTTTAGTTTAATGTAGAGATACAGTGCGGAAACAGGCCCTTTGGCACACCAAGTCCACGCCGACCATCGATCACCCATACACTAGTTCTATGTCCCACACACTAGAGGCAATTTGTAGAAGCCAATTAACCGACAAACTTGTGCATCTTTGCAAAGCCCACACAGTCACAGGGAGAACATGAAAACTCTGTACAGACAGCACTCATAGTCGAGATCAAACACAGATCCCTGGTGCTGTGAGGCAGCAGCTCGACCGTGCCACCCCTGTGCTGTGTCACATTCTCTTACTTTTGATTGCCATGATAAGTGAGCATATTTTTTAATTAGCAGTCTCAAATGATGTTATAATTAAACATGACTCTATTTAATTTTAAACCCACAGCTTCAATTGGTTGCATTGACAGTCTTTAGCTGTTCAGCCAGATAGATGTTTAGTGAACAGGAGCTGCTTTGGCAGCAAATGCTCGTTACAAAATGGACTGCATGTAAACAGGAACAAATTAACCATGAAACCAGTTCCGCTTTTTAGAGATAAGCAAATTTATATCTCAATTGTACCTTTGTCCTGCACTCCCCTTGCCTTGCTATTGAACTGCACGGTAATTTGACCAGCATCATGGGTGCTCATGTTAAGCTGGAAAGAGCGCAGAGATGATTTACAAGGATGTTGCTGGGATTTCTGCGCATGAGTTGCAGGGAACAGTTGGGCAGGCTAGGACTTTATTCCTTGGAGCACAGGGGGCAGAAGGGTGATCTTATAGAGGTGTATAAGATAATGAGGGAAATAGATAGGGTGAATACACAGAGTGTTTTACCCGGAATAGGGGAATCAAGAACTAGAGGACATAGGTTAAGTGGAGGGGGGGAAACTTTTATAGGAACCTGAGGAACAACTTTTTCACATAGTTATGGGTGTATGGAACAAGCTGCCAGAGGGAGTAGGAAGGAATTGCAGATGCTGGTTTACACCAAAGATAGACACAAAAAGCTGGAGTAACTCCGCGAGGCAGGCAGCTTCTCTGGAGAGAAGGAATGGGTGATATTTCGGGTCGAGACCCTTCTTCAGAACTGAAACATTGCCCATTCCTTCTCTCCGGAGATGCTGTCTGTCCCGCTGAGTTACTCTAGCTTTTCGTGCCAGAGGGGGTGGTTGAGGCAGATACTACAACACATTTGAAAGAGGTTTGGACATTTTTACATGGATAGGAAAGGTTTAAAGGGAGATATGCCAAACGTGTACAGGCGGGACTAGTGTGGATGGGTCAACTCGGTTGGCATGGGCAAGTTGGGCCGAAGTTGGGCCCGTTTCCATGCTGCATGTCTCTATCACTCCTTATAAGAGCTCCAAATCATCCAAATATCAGCCAAATTCTCAGTGCCTCTAAAAACCTTTTCCTGTCATTTTGTTTGAATTCTAGAGCAAGCTTTTTCTGAAAATTATAGCGTTCTCAATACCATTAATATATCTTCTGCCATTATTTTATGAAAATCAGGCTCTAAATTCTATTGATGTACAGTGATCTTTATATTCATTTATTAAAATGGTAACACTAAATAATGTAGAAAAATAAGAAATAGTAACTGGTAATGTGCCTCCAACATCATCCAGTGAGATTTTCATCCAGTCAGATCAACTCAATTTTCCTGTCTGTTCCTTGTGGCATGACAGGTTAATAGACTTAATATCTAATATGGTTAATATCTAGGCCTTAGGTCTCTGGAGTGGATAATGCCAAGAGGGAGAAATTCCTCTTTATTAAATTATGATCTTCCAGAGTCTCTGCCTTCTCCGCTTTTGTCCTGTTAAGCCCACTCAGATCAAGATCCCCACCTCTCAATCTTCTAAAAACCAAGGGTGTTATATCGGGATGGTTTGGGAACAGCTCCGTCCAAGACCGCAATAGAATGCGGAGAATTGTGGACGCACCCCAGACCATCACACAAACCAACCTCCCTTCAATTCACTCCATCTACACTTCATGCTGCCTCGCCAAGGCCATCAACATAATCAAGTATGAGTCTCACCTCGGTCATTCCCTCTTCTCTCCTCTTCCATCAGGCAAGAAGTACAGAAGTGTGAAAAACCCACACATCCAGATTCAGAGACAGTTTTCATCCCAGCTGTTATCAGGCAATATCATGATAATTACTTTCCTATCACCAACTAACAGCTGTCATTGGAGACCCTCGGACTGTCCTGTATCAGACTTTATCTTGCACTAAATGTTATTCTCTTTCTCACGTTTCTATACACAGTGGACGATCAGATTGTAGTCATGTATAGTCTTTCCACAGCCTGGTTAGCACGCACCAAAAAGCTTTTCACTGTACCTCGGTACACGTGACAATAAACTAAACTGGACAAAACATTTATAGAGTTTTACTGCACAACCTTTACTCATGGATCAACAGCTTATCACAGAAATTATCCAAGTGATCTGCTTTAATGCAAACATCTATCCCCTTTAAAAAAGTGATTAAAACAGTGTACAGTTGTCCTTCTGTGGCCTACCCAACACCCTTTACAGTAATAGGAAAACTTCCCTACTTTAATACTCCGTCACCCTTCACTGGGGGATTTATTTGACCATAGAACATAGAACAATACAGCGCAGGAACAGGCCCTTTGGTCCATAATGTCAAGTTAAATTAATCTCCTCTGTCTGCATGTGATCCATATCACCTCCTTTCCCAGCAGAATCATGCGCCTGTCTAAAAGCCTCTTAAATACCACAACTGTAACTGCCTTCAGCACCACCTCTGGCAACACATTCCAGGCACCTGGGCAAAGGTCACATAACACCTCCAACATCATCCAGTCAGATCTTCACTCATGAGATTAACTCCATTTTCCTGCCTGTTCCTTATGACATGACTGGTCAACAGACCAACAATATATCTAGGCCATGGGTCTCTGGGATGGAGAGTTCCAACGGGGAGAACTGTAAAAAGAATATGCCCTGCACATCATTCCCCTTCCATCTTTAAACCTATGCCTTCTATTCGTTGACATTTCCACCTTGAGAAAAAGGTGTCCACCCTTTCTGTACTTCACATCTTATTATATATATTATATGCATATTCTATTAGAAACACCTATTATATTACAATCTAATATATTTATATCATATTTTCATATATATATATATTTATATAAAAATATCACATATATTTGAATATATTTATTATAACATATTTATGATATGTATTGTATTACTATTTATAATATTTGTGTTTATTATATGCATCATATTAATATTCATGTTCTCATATTCTAGTCTGTCATAACATTCTGAGCTTCCTGCATTATGCCACCATTATGTTGCTGTAAAGCAACATTTTATTGCTGCTGCCCTATCAAATAATACTCTCCGTTTTATTCTTCCTACTATTACCATGACGGATGGCCTCATTTTCCCATACTGTATTCCATGTTCCATTTTCTGCCCACTCTCTCAAGCTATCAATATCTCACTGCAGACTTGTTGTACCTTTTCACAACTTGCTTATCTTTGTATCATCAGCACAAAAGGCCACTATCTGCTCATCACTTCCTCAGAGAACTATACTCTGCACTCTGTATCTTTTCCTTTGCTCCACCTATTGTACTTGAGTTTGGCGTAATACTAACTGTGCATGGTATTATCAGATTTCATTGGACAGCATGGAAAACAAAGCTTTCCACTGTACCTCAGTACACGTGACAAAAATAAACCGAAACCTAAATGTAATTGTGCAAACTCAATAATAAACGATCTCAGAATAACTCAATAACAAAGATAGTTGATATTTGAGACTCTAGCCTCCATACTTTTTCAAAAGTTTAATTACAGCTTAAGAACTGGAACATTTCTCAATGTTCCCTCCACTATTTGTTATTCAATAATCAACCCTTGCTCCATAATCATACATCAGTCCCAAGGAAAATAACTTTGACTTGGTGCAGTTAAATTCTATATGGCATCTCACTGAATGTGCTTTGAAAATCTAGACACTCTTTATCCACTACTTGGCCCTTATGCTTCCTGGTAATTGCAACGGTATATCAAACATGATTTCCCTTTAATAAAATCAGAATTAATTTGCTTATTGTGCGATGATTTGCAAAAAGCTCTGCCACTACTTCCTTGAAGTGGTTTCCAACAGTTCATCAACGTTGACAGTTAGACTCACTGGCATTAGGTTCCTGATTTCTTCATCCCTCCTTTCATGAGTAAAAATCTCATGCTTTCCCAATCTGCCATGACTTTCCCAGAATTTAGTGGATTTTGCAATGTCACGATCAACGTGTTCTCTATTGTCACCACCCTTTTCTGTTCAGATTCAAGGATGTAGGCCAATATATACAGGGTACTTGATCTGCCCAGGTCCTTTTGGTTGTCAAACCTTGAGATTAAGTTGGCACTGTACTTGGCCATGCAGTTATGAGTGTGCGGACAGAAATACAAGGGACTGACCACACTACCTTGAGGAGTGCCAGCGTTGAGTGTCAGGGTGAGGAAGACTCTATGACCAATTTAAATTGAATGAGTTCTGTCACAAAGTCAAGAAGCCAAGTGAAGATGAAGATCCCAAGATCAAAGTGCATAAGTTTAGGGATGAGCTTATGTCGGTATTACAGTTTCAAAGACAGAGCTGTGCACAATGACTAGCAGCCTGACAGGGTGATCTTATTGTGTTAAAATGGAACTGTAGATGCTGGTTTATACCAATGATAGACACAAAATGCTGGAGTAGCACAGTGGTTCAAGCAGCATTTCTGGAGAACATGGATAGGTGATGTTTCGGGTCGGGACCCTTCTTCAGACATTGTAGTATAGAGCGCGGGGGAAAACATTAGGGAACAAAGGAAAAAAACAGGACTAATTGGGGCTGGCAGCAGATAACCTCAGCAACCCTGATAGGCTGACTGTTGGTTAGAGACTGGTGTGAGCCCAAGAATGATACATAGTTGTGAACTGTGGAAAAAGTTGACTGACTTTTAGTGGAGGAAGAAGCGGGGGGGGGGGGGGGGGGGAGGGCAACAAGATAGATGGAGAATGGAGGGAGGTTTCCTCTACAATAAGTCTGAAGAAGGGTCTCATCCTCCATTTTCGAGTCCACCACCAATCTTTGATGTTGTGTGCCTTTTTTCCCAATTTGACATCATACCTTGCTTCCTCAATTAGCCCGTTTCCTCCATTTCTCAATCTGAAGAAGGGTCTCATCCCAAAATGTCTCCTGTCCATTCCATCCGCAGGTACTGTCTTCCCACTAAGTCACTCCAGCACTTCGTATTTTACTCTGTTTGGTTTAGAGTTACAGCAAGGAAGAAAGCCCTTTGGTCTACGGATTCCATGCCGAACTTGATCACCCGTTCACGCTATTTGATCCCACTTTCCTATCTACTCCTGACACTATAGGGGCAATTTTACAGGGGACAAATAACCTGCAAACCCGCACGTCTTTGGGATGTGTGAGGAAACAGGAGCAGCCGGAGAAAACCCATGTGGTCACAGAGAGAACATGCAAACTCCACACAGACAGTACCAGAGGTCAGAGTATCATAGCGTACCTTGCAGTAGGCAATCTGCAGAGCTAATGGTACTGCTTCTCTGTCACCATCAATCCCAAGCCTTTTACACCCAGGACCTACATTGTTTACAAACAAACAAGAATTAATTTAAATACAGGTCAGCAAATCGCACAAGCACAAACCCGTGTTGTTGTTTTTCATCCATTTCTTACCACACAGTTTAAACAATAAAATCTTTCAGTGTTCAGATCTCCCCACAGTATGACTATGACCCATTCTTAGCCAGTATTTCAACATTCAGGAACTTACTATGATTAAATCAATGCAGGGAACAAAGTTGGCATGGAAATGAAATAAGAGTGTGGCGTTACCCCATAGTTCCTGCACAGTTCCACCCAGCTGCATTACAGATCTTTTGTTTCAACACACCACAAAATTCCCCCTTTTCAACTGAGGCAACGGAATCAGCCTAAAACTAAACTCAAATTCTGCTTTGGCAGATGTTTAAGAAACATTTCGACAGGTTCTTGGATAGAACAGGTTTAGAGGGATATGGGGCCAAACGCAGGCAGGTGAGACTAGTGTAGATGGGACATGTTGGCAAGCGTTGACAAATTGGGCCAAAGTGCTTTTTTCCACACCAATGACCATGACCCCAACTGTACACTGTGAGATAAATGTTACAGCGCAGTTCAGAATTATTTTAAATTCTACATTTCTAGCTATTTGAGAAAATGTAAATTCTATAGTTCCGTCCATTTCCAAAAAAGAATCAAGGCTTAAACTCAATTCAAATTCTGGTTAGTCAGAAGCTAGAATATACATAGATAAATGCTTTTTACAGCAAAGATGAATTCAAGTTCCGCAATTTTGGCTATTTGAGAAAATTTCCAACGAGGAATTCATCTTATTATGAAACAAACTACAAATATTGTATCAGCACATTAAAATGAATATTTGCATTTAAAAGCTATCAGTAACATTAAAAATGAAGCAAAATTATATCATAGTGCAGCAAAATTTGATTATTGTTTCGTTTATCATTGTTAAGTGTACTGAGGTACAGTGAAAAGCTTTTTTGTTGCGTGCTATCCAGACAGGGAAAATACAATCAAACTGTCCACAGTGTACAGATACAGGATAAATGGAATAAAGTCTAGTGTAAGATAAAGTCCAGTAAAGTCTGATAAAAGATAGCCCGAGGGTCTCCAATGAGGTAGCTCCTGACCGCTGTTAGTTGGTGATAGGATGGTGGTTGTCATGGTTTTCATTGTGGTTTTAGAGATACAGCGTTGACCAGGGATTCCCGTTCACTAGTTCTATTCTAAACGCTAGGAACAATTTAGAATTTACAGAAGCCAATTAACCTACAAATCGGCACATCTTTGGAATGTGGCAAGAAACGAGAGCACACGGAGAAAACCTATGCGGTCACAGGGAGAACGTACAATCTCCTTACAGATAGCCCTCATAGTCAGCATCGTAACTGTGTCTCTGGCGCAGTATGACAGCAGCTCCACCGCTGTGCCATTGTGCTGCCCTTAACATTTGACAGTCTTAAGTAGAGTTCCAACTGGAGTTCAGTGCAACTCCAACTAGGGTTACTTGTCAAAGAACTGCAAACATACATTTTCCAAAGAAACATATTGGTCTTTCTGCAAAAATAATGGGAGAGATTTCTTCTGAACATCACAGAAAATAAAACATACCCGAGGCTTTAATAGCTCTTGTAGCGGCAGATTGTCCAAGCTCGAGAGAGTAAACAAAAACTTCCGATCTCTTCTCTCCACCAGCCAGAGTTAACTGTCAAAAGAAGACATAATGCATCTGAATTATTTTTATACTTTTTCTAAATATTTTCTCTGACTTGCTTTTGCAAAAAGTCAAGTACCACCAACATTGTCAGGACATAGGCTGAATGTTTAAATCATGTGTATTGTAGGTCTTCAATGGATATACTATGGAATAACGGAGACACAAGGAACTGCAGATGCTAGAAACTTGAGCAATTACAAAGAGTGCCGGAGGAACTCAGCGGGTCAGCCAGCATCTGTAGAGGGAATGGACAGGTGACGTTTTGGACCTGAAGAAGGGTACAAACCTGAAATGTTGTCTGTCTATTCCCTCCGTAGACGCAGGCTGACCTACTAAGTTTCTCCAGCACTATTGAATAACAGAAGATAGACACAAATTGCTGCAGTAACTCAGCGGGACAGGCAGCATCTCTGGAGGAAAGAGCAACGTTTCGGGTCGAGACTCTTCTTCACACTGAGAGTCAGGCGAGAGGGAAACTAGAAGTACAAAAAGGTACAGAACAAATCAAAGCCAGTTCCAATGATCAGGGAAAGGTGGAGCCCTCAACGGTCCATTGTTGACTGTGGAAGAAGTGATAATGAAGATGAACCATTGTGGAATCTACCCTTCCTTGGTCGTTGGCTTTTGTTTTAGTGCTGGCGTTGATTTGTTTTCATCCCTCTAGTTTCCCCCTCTCCTGACTCGCAGTCTGAGGAAGGGTCTCAGCCCAAAATGTCACCTATTTATTTTCTCCCGTTGAGTTACTCCAGCATTTTATCCCTATTTTTGGTGTAAACTAGCATCTGCAGTTCCTTCCTACACATTACGCACTAACATTTTGGATGCTTTGAATAGCTGATTAATGTGTGCATGATAATAAAGACTGTTGAATCAAAGTTTTAATGCCCTTTTATGAGCTAAACTAAAGTGATTAGTCATTTATCATATTAGATGGGGAAGTAGCATTGGCTATGAAGTCATTTATCTGGCGAACCCAATCTCCAAAAAGAAAAACAGGAAATAATGGCACAAGTTTTCATATCCGTTCAGTGACTACAGTGCAGTATGTAGCTTGAGTTACTTTAGAGATAACCTATTTCAGAAGTATTTATCATCCGAGGTATGTGGAGGAGAACTTTCTACCCTGCTATGGTAGGCAGCCCCATGGTGCAGTGGTAGACCTACTGCCTTACAGCGCCAGAGACCCGGGTTCAATCCTGACTATGGGTGCTGTGCCACACATGATGCCAAGGTAAATAAATCTCATCTGTCTGCACATGATCCATGCCCTTCCATCCCCTGCATATCCATGCACTTATCTAAAAGACTCATAAACACCACTATTGCTGTAACCATGAATCTAAGGGAAGATCTCACCCGTACTCAGTTCTAGGCCTGATAATGACCCAGTTCTTGGCCTGTTTAATTGCTCCTGATGCAAGCAGGGTGCACACACAATGTGGAAAAAGGGGTTGGCTCACTGCAGCCAATATAGTTCATGGAGATAATACACTGAACATGGAACAGTACAGCACAGAACAGACCCTTCGGCCCACAATGTCTGTGCCAAACTTAATGCCAAGGTAAACTAATCTCATCTGCCTGTGAGTGATTCATATCCATCTACTGTACTTTTAAGTACACAAGTATTTATCTAACAGTCTCTTAATTGCCATTTTCATATCTGCCTCCACCCCCACCACCGGCAGCACATTCCAAGCACTCATGGCCCTCTGTGTAAAAAACACTTGCGTCAAACATCTTCGTTAAGCCTCACCCCTCTCACCTTAAAGCTCTAGTAATGCCCTCTAGTATTTGATGATACTTCCATCTTGGGAGAGAGGTTTTGACTGTCTTGCCTTTCATAACTTTATATACTCCCATCATCTCTCCCTGCAACTTCTGGCATTAGAAAGAAATCAATCCGGGTTTGTCCAACCTCTCCTCGTAGCTAATACCTCCTAATAAAGGCTGCTTTCTGGCAAACTTCAGAGATGCAGCATGGGAGCAAGCCTTGCAGCCCACAGAATCTGCACCGACCAGCAATCACCGCATATACGAAACTATCCTGCACACTAGGGACAATTTACAATTTTACTGAAGCCAATTAACTTACAAACCTGTACCACTTTGGATGTGTAGGAGGAAACCGGAGCACCCTGAGAAAACCCACGCGGTCACAGGGAGAACGTAAAAACTCTGTACAGACAGCACCCATAGTCAGGATCGAAGCCAGGACTCTGGAGCTGTAAGGCAGCAGCTCTACCACTGTGCTGCCCTCTTCTGCACCCTCTCCAAAACCTCCATAACTTTGCCCTAATGGGGCGACCATCTTTTAATTCCACAAGTATATTTCTTGATTAGTGACAATGGAGTGTACTTTAGACACTGGTTCAGGCAAGCAGTTCAACAAAAGCCATACACGTTATTTCATACAATCACCTTAAGAACTTCCAAGTGAAACCAAAGGCCAACTTTATTTTTTAGGTTTAGGCTCATTATTATAATATGTACTGCGATACAGTGAAAAGCTTTGTTTTGCATGCTATCCAAACAGATCAGACAGACCATACACAAATAAAATGAGTTCGAACTCAAATGCAATACATAGAGCAAAGAGAAAGATACAGAGTGCGAAATGCAGGTCTGGGCATTAATAAAAATAAATCACTTCACACCGAATAAAGATTTCCTGAAAGAAATACCACCAGAATTGAACGTGTAAACCTCAGAAACGGATATGCGGAATATAGCTGGCTGTGTACTTTGGTGCCGTTTGCACACTTAGAGAGACAAACAGCAGGCCTGGTTTGCTGCTGCAATGAAGGGCCCGGTGGGCTGCGGCCCTCAGGCCCTCAAGCTCGGAAACCGCCGAGCTCGGCGCCCTGGACCGATTGTGAGGAGTAGGCCGGTAGGCGAGTGCATTGCCTCCAGCGCCTTCAAGGTCGGCTGCAGGAGATGCCCCCGGGACACAGTAGCGGTCGGGTGAGGAGAGGGACGTCGGTTCGCAGGCTGAGCTAGTCGAGAACGATGGAGGAGGTCCCGCAGCAGTCTGGAGCTTACCTGGATCGGGAGTCGCTCCAGTACATCCAGCACATGGACCGGACTTTGGACTTTTGTAAATGGCGCCCAAATATGGTGATTCACGCATGTTTACTTAGTTATATTTATGTATGGTCTATCTGATCTGTTTGGAGAGCACACAAAAAGAATTTCACTGTGCCGTGCATATGTGACAATAACGAACCATTGAACCATTGATAACAGTGCTGGTGTGAGACTTTGATCGTCCATTTTCACCTCACTGAGGCCCGGGCTAACAGTGTAAAATATACATTTACCTCTGCTTGGTAAAGCTGGATCAACACTGGGTGAGTGGCATTTCGACAGTAATAAAGAATCAGGTCACCCATGATGGGAAGCCTCTCTGGTAGCCTCTCAGCTGAAGAGTTTTCTGGCTTGGAAGGCTCCTACAAGGACAGACAACAATCACATGGTAGCAATAACATTCATCGGAAAAGGCTTACTTCATAATATTTTATGTTTATTAATAATTCAGAAAACATCTCCATGGTAATGGTCATCCACATTTGAAAAAAATAGGTTTCCATATTGCCTTGTGTTTCTCCTTATTCCCCATGTAAAACATAGAAACATTCACAGGGTGGTGAATCTGTGGAATTCATTGCCACAGATGGCAGTGGAGGCCGTCATTGGATATTCTTAAGGCAGAGATTGGCAGATTCTTGATTAGTAAGGGTGTCAGAGGTTATGGGGAGAAGGCTGGAGAATGGGGTTGACAGAGAAAGATAGATCAGCCATGATATGAACTTAAGAAAAATGCAGCATGTTGGAAGTAACTGCAGATGCTGGTTTATCCAGGAGATAGACACAGAATGCTGGAGTAACTCAGCGGTTCAGGCAGCATCTATGGAGGAAAGGAGTAGGTGACGTGTCGGGTCGGAACCGTTCTTCACAGAGTCACAAATACAGCACAGTATTTAGGCCCACAATGTTTGTTCCAGACATGATGTTAAGATAAGATAATCTTGTTAATTCTTCTTATCTCTATAGTTCCACCTCTGTTGCAGAGTTCACAACTTTATTTTTTTATCATCATGGTTCATAATTTATTTTCAACGGATCCCATTTTTTTGACTTGCCTGCTTTCCCATTCAATTCACATTTTGAACACTTTCCAGAAGCAATTCCATGCTCACGGTGGATAAACCAGTTTGGTGGGATGCAACAATCAGAGTTTGTGTCACATCAGTGTCAAAGTCAAAAGAGTTTATTGTCATGTGTCCCTGACAGGACAATGAAAATCTTTCTTTGCATGGCACAACAGAACATAGTAGGCATTGACTACGATTATATACGTAAATACACACATGAATTAATAAATTAATAAAGTGCAAATAACAGATGGAGGGATATTAATGTTCAGAGTTCCGAGCCAAGTTTAATAGCCTGATGGCTGTGGGGAAGTAGCCATTCCTAAACCGGGTTTACAGTGTTACAGTGTTGTACAATTTGTTCAGTATTTGCCCAGTTTCCAACTGGGATCAACAGAAACTAGACTTACAACTTGTTTTCGTGCACATTACACAGATTATACATATCTGCAACAAATTATACAAAGAAGCTTCATCTTATTTTAATGATCTCTGAATAGAGAAATCTATTACTCTCTTCCCTTCTCTACTCTCTTGTTCCTCTTCCTCTTTTAGTGTAGTTTTGTTCGGAGATACAGCACAGAAACAGGCCCAACGGTCTCCATACACTAGCACTATCCCACACACTGGGGACAATGTACAATTGACCTACAAAACTGTCCAGGAGGAAACCAAAGCACCCGGTCATGGGGAGAAAGTACAAACTCTGTACAGACAGCACCCTTAGTCAGGATTGAAACTAGTCAGAATAGTCACCAGGGGCACCGCATTGACTCATTTTTAGTCATTTTAAAGTTTGTTTTGGGGAATCTTTAACTTTTCTATGTGGGGGAGGGGGTAGGGTAAGGGGGAAACTGTTTCCCAGTCGCTTCCTGGCGGGGACGTGACTATTCTCCGAGTCGCGTCCTCGCCCCTGTCCTCGCGGCCTACCACCTGGATTGGAGCGGCCTTTCCTGCCGGGGACCCAGACTAAAGCTTCAACAGCGACAGCGCAGCGCTGGAGTCACCACGGAGCGGGGCAATGCCTACCTGGATCGCCGTTTGGAGCTCCAGAGCATTGGGCCGCTGCTCCAACATCGCTGAGCTGTGGATTGGAGAGTTTCCAGTGCGGCCAGCACTGAACAACATTGCGAAGTCCTGGGGCCTTTTGCCGAGGGCCGCCAGCGTTGCAGCTCCGCCCAGCGCAGCCTGCGGACTTCGGGAGCCGCGGACTCCGGTAGGAGGCGCCCGACTCGGCTGTCCAAGCCGTTGAGGATGTTCTCCAGTCCTGACGTCGGACTTCTATCACCCCGGCGATCGGGCCTGAACATCGGTCTGCCCGCAGCGGCGAGAGCGGGGGGTTCGGGAGCCCCCCCGACCACGGGAGGACAACAGAGGAGGACGACTGAATTTTTGGAGCCTTCCCTCACAGTGGGAATTTGATCCCGCTGTGTGGGGATGTCTGTGTTAAAGTCTTTCGTGTTCTGTGCTCTTTATTATTTATTTGTATGGCTGTATGGCGACCACACATTTCACTGTACCAATTGGTACATGTGACAAATAAATGTATCTTGTATCTTGTATCTTGAACCCAAGTCTTTGGCACTGTAAGGCAGTAACTTTACCGCTGCACCACCGTGCCGCCCTGATGAAGGCTTTGCGACTTGAAAAGTTAAGCGACTTTTTAGGCGAGTGTTGACCGGGCATTTTCATTGGCTCATTGGGGAAAAAAACGTAAGCACGAGTTTTCAGAACCAAGGATAACCGGCCGGTAATGTTGAATGCCCGCCAAACTTCACAGCTGTGTATCTCTGGCTTATTGAAAGTTGTCTGTCTTCTTAAAAGTGTCTCTACTCCTCCCCCCCCCCCCTTCTCCTTACCCCCCCCCCGCCCCACTTTTAAAGGACTTACCGTACACAGTGCTACCCATCTTAACCTTCCTGTTCATCGTGGTGTGTGTCTCTATCACCTTGCTTTGCACCGTTTGAATTTCAGACAGCGCTCCCCCCGCTTTTCCTCGCCCCCGCCTATGCGGTGTGTGTCTGTGTGTGTGCATGTGCGTGTGCATGTGTGCGTGTGTGTCTGTGTGTGTCTGTGTGTGTCTGTGTCTGTGTCTGACTGTGTCCGCGTGTGTCTGCGTGTGTCTGCGTGTGTGTGTGTTCCACTCTGACAGGCACCGTTCCAGTTCCCGGTTTTTCAGGCGAGTTGCGTGAACTTGACAGTTGCCGGCAGTCCGCTGAAAAATCGCCTATGTGGGACAGGCCCTTTAACCTTTTCTCTTTCTACTTAAAGGCAGCATAGTGACACAGCAGTAGTTGCTGCCTTACAGTGCCAGATACCCGGGTTCCATTCTGACCATGGGTGCTGTCTGTACGGAGTTTGTACGTTCTCCCCGTGACCTCAGATTCGTATTGCATTTATTACATAAACTATTGCCTTGTCACTGCATATAAATTCCTTCATCCGTTTCTCATTAACTATAAGTAACAAGCTGGACTTGTTATAACTGGTAAATAACAAGTAATTTAAAGGTTAACGGCACAATCCCAGCCCATTTATGCTTACCTGGCAAAGAAGAGTTGTTGGTAAGGTCTGCAAGTCTAGAATGTTGCGCTCATACCAAGAGTCCAACATGCCAATGTATCGGGCAATGTTATTGGTATTATCTTTTTCTGTGGGCTCATGTGAGCCAAGATCCTAAAGTGTTAATAAAGCCAAAATGAGGTAAGGAACAATAGTATTTATTTCATCATATTTAATTTTGAATCAGTCCTTTTGTCAAAAATACCCAGAACTGCTGCCAATACCAGGCATTCAATTTAAGTTAAAGCAAACAGATGAACATATTTCATGTTATGCTGGAAATTCTTATTTATGTTCAGAAAGAAAATGTCTGATATCTTTCACATGAACTTGGCACATCTGCTTGTTTGCAGGGCAGATGAAAGGCAGCAATGTGGTGCCGCTGATAGAGCTGCTGCCCCACATCTTCAACGTCCTGGCTTTGACCATGAGTTTATACAATTATGAGAGTCACAGATAGGGTAGACAGTCAGAGCATTTTTCAATGTCCAACACTAGAGGACATGGCTATAAGGTGAGAGAGGGAAAGTTTAATGGAGATGTGTGGGGCATGCCTTTTCTTTTTACACACACAGAGTAGTGATGGCCTGGAATACATTGCCTGAGATGGTGGTGGCGGCGGATATGATAGTGGCATTGAAGATGTTTTTAGATAGGCACATGGAAATGTGGGAATAGATAGGGGATATGGATCATATGCAGGCAGATGAGATTAGCGGAGTTTGCACCTTTTCACTGTAAGCATGCGAGTCTCGACTGGGTGCTCCAGTTTTGTCCCACATCCCACGGTCAAGCAGGTTGGTCGGTTAATTTGCTTCTGTAAATTGCTCTTAGTGTAGGCGAGTGGTAGAATCTGCAGCACATTGATGGGAATGTAGGGGGGAATGAAACGGGACTTCTGTGGGATTGGTGTCACTGCAAGCTTGGTGGTCAGTGTGTCTTCGTCCTCTAATCCTCTCTAGTTCTCCGACCCCTTACCTCGAATCAATGCTCCTTGGTGACAGACACCTCGCTAAGTGTGAAGGTTTCTTTACTCCTGCCTATCCACGCCCCTCAGAATATCTCAATCAAATCAAATCTCAACCTTCTCAACTCAAAGAAAACAAACCTAGCCTATCATTACCTTCTCACGGGTGAAAAGCTCAGTTTGTGATAACATCTTGGTGACTCTTCTCTACACCTGCCCACGGACCTTCCGTAAATAATATTCATCTTAGTGTACTATTCAGGGGATATTAAGCTTAGTGCACCAATTACACTTCACAAAACAAACTTCTGAAACTAAGGCCCTGGCCAAAGACTGCCCTTTACACTAAATGCCTAAATGTCACGGGGAATCACAGGCTGCAAGTGGCGATGAAACATTCAACATGGTATTAACAGACTTAAGTCTACCTGAAACGTCACCGCTTCCGTGTCTCCAGAGATGCTGCCTGAGACCTACGGAGTAACTTCAGCATTTTGTATCTATATTTGGACTAAACCAATGTTCTAAACTCAGACCTAAATGTAAGCACGCCTTATTTGTACAGCACCAATTCTGATGAAATACCATCCTTAATCCTTGATTTGGAGTGCGACAGAAGATGTGCAATTTATGTTATTTTTCTTTTATAATCACAGAGTGTGTGTGTGAGAGAGAGCGCAAAAATTGTTGAATATTTATTCTTAATACAGATCCAGAAATAATACTTTGATACTATATGAACAGAAAAGCAGCATTCAATAAAACTCATACCATGATATGATTATAATGATTGCTATCAACATATTAGACATTAATAATTAAATCTGGTTAATCCAATTATTACTTGTTCATCCATGCAACAAAGTGAGATGTATTTACCATTTGCACGGAGGCCCGTTGTTGATCGTCTGTGGGTGAGTTTGTGAGCTGCACGGAGCTACCGAGTGAATTTTGATGCAGAGGAATATAAAAAAATTGCATCCTGAAGTACTTTGTCAGAAAGGGAGTTTTGCTTTCTTTTAATCTGAAAGAAAATGCATAATTAGATACCCAACAAGTTTCTGATGGAGCCAAAAGATTGTAACCCCCTTCAAAGCAGACAAAACAGAGATAGGTTTGATTATTGATTGGTGCAGGTGTTAGAAGTTAAGGGGAGAGGGCTGGAGAATGGGGTTAGGAGGGAGAGACAGATCAGCCATGATTGAATGGCGGAGGAGACTAATGGGCCGAATGGCTATCTTCGGTGCAAACCAGCATCCGCAGTTCCTTCCTACACAGAGGTTAGATACTATTCACATTATGGTTGTCTCCTGCCTGAGACAGGTAAATAGAATAACAATGCGAAAAAATAGACACAAAATGCTGAGTAACTCAGCGGGTCAGGCAGCATCCTTGGAAAACATGGATTGGTGATGTTTCGGGTCTAGAACCCAAAACATCACCTATCCATGTTCTCTAGAGATACTGTCTGATCTGCCCAGTTACTTCAGCATTGTGTCTTTTTTTGTAAACCAGCACCTGCAGTTGCTTGTATCTGCAGAATAGCAATGTGATTTGTTTACACCTTGGGATTAATTCTCAGAACAAAGAGGGACGCTTTCTGATAAAGTAACTCCTTTGACGAGAATACTTTTGCATGATGGTCCCATTCACAAGTACTTTACAGTCTTTTTCCATCCTGGTGACTTTTGCGACCTCTGTGAAAAGTTCTCAACTGTTGTAGATTTCCACTGAATTTTTTGTATAAAAGGTTTGTATCATTTGTTGTCACAATACAAAATTCTGATGGGTTCGATCCTGACTATGGGTGCTGTCTATATGGAGTTTGTACGTCCTCCCTGTGGCCACTTGAATTTTCCCCGGGTGCTCCGGTTTTTTCCCACACTCCAAAGTCATGCGAGTTTGTAGGTTAACTGGTGTCGGTAAAATTGTAAATTGTTAGTGTGCAGCGATCGCTGGACGGCGTGGACTCGATGGGCCAAAGGGCCTGTTTCTGTGCTGTATCTCTAAACTAAATTAAAGCTAAAATTATTTGCTCTGTTATTACAACAGTCAGCGGTTGAGGGGAAACTTGATAGAAGTATATACAATTATGAGGGGTAATTTTCCAGGCCTTTCACTATTTGGTATGAGGGTCCCCCCCTTATCCTTTTAAAGTCCAGCGACTACATGCCCAGTGCCTTCAAACGCTCATCATAAGTTAACTGAAGCATTCCTGGGAGCACTGGAATCATTGGATAATGCAAAGTTTGTTAGAAGTTTATAAAATTAGCCTGAGATGATACATTATTAATCAATACAATCAATTTAATGTGCTTATGTTTTGAATGTGTATATGTATTTGAAATCTATTCTTCCGAACCATCAAACAGCGGCTGCATGAAGCACCACCGCAGTCTGTGCTGGAGGTGATTACATGGAAAACCTGGTGCAGGTATGATACTTGCAGAAGACAAGCATTACCAGCGAGCCGTGCGCGGTGAGAAGGATTCCCGGCCCAATCCGAATAACAGGCCCGGCTAAACCACCACGGAACCGGGAACACGCCCGGGGAAGGACGGCAGGGAGAGGAGGATGGAGGGACATGTCAGCAGACGCTGGACAATAGGCCCGGTAAGGAGAACCAGAGGGGGTCTTACCTTTCATGCCCTGGGAGACACCCCCTGGGGAACAAGGGCTGAAGAGGGCCGTGCAAGGGGAGGGACAACAGTTCCCTCAATGACCATCGATCATCCATTCATACTTGTTCTACGTTATACACTTTCTCATCCACTCCCGAGGTACTTGGGACAATGTTACAGAGGCTAATCAACCTACAACCCCGCGCGTCTTTGGGATGTGGGAGGAAGCTAGAGCACACGGAGGAAAACTGGGTGAGGGAGAACATGCTGACACCAAACAGACAGCATCCCAGATCAGGGTCGAACCCAGGTCTCTGCTATTGTGAGGCAGCGACTCTACCAGCTGCACCACCGTGCTGTTTATAAGGCCATAAGGAATAGTTGTAGAATTAGGCCATTCTCCTCCGCCATTCAATCATGGCTGATCTGTCTGTCCCTCCTAATACCATTCTCCTGCCTGCTCCCCTTAACCTCTAACACCTTCACTAATCAATAATCTATCTATCTCTGCCAAAAAATATGCACTGACTTGGCCTCCACAGCCTTCCGTGGCAAAGAATTCCACAGATTCACCACCCTTGACTGAATAAATTTCTCCTCATCTCCTTCCTAAAAGAACGTCCTTTCATTCTAAGGCTATGACCTCCAGTCCTAGACTCTACCACTAGTGGAAACATCCTCTCCTCTGGAGTTAGTTCTGGGAAAGATGCTGACTTTACACAGCTTTGTAAAGAAAAGCCAACTGGTTAAAGATGTAGGAATATCTTACCTAAGTTTGCTGTAAGCTCTTGCAATTTTTCCTAGAATCTTGTCAGTACCAAACACGACAACTCGCAATGTCATAGTTTTGCAATCATCCTCAAAGCTGAGATATGGTCTACGCTTGAAGCTGGTGTTCTGCTGTGAAGTTCGTCCGTGCTGGCATTTGTAGCCCGCATGTTGCGGTAAAGAGTTTGAACGCCTGGATTTCATTGGGGGCTTAGATTTTATTTCAGTGCAGCCCAAACTTTCAGCTCGTCGAAGAGGTAAGGGGCCTGACATGGAAGTTCCTTTACAAAGATTTGAGTGAGAGTAGTTTAGACTGTACTTTGGATCTGCCTTAACTGTCAGGGAGTTTCTGGATTTGAACAACTTGGATAATGTTTTTGTCAATTTCTTTCCCACCGTGTTCTGTTTTTCTTCTTTCTGCTCAGATGTCCCCATCGTTTCAGATGAACTTTCATCTCCATCCTCTGCATAGCCACTGTCCATGTAATCCGAGAGATTTGAGACAAATGATTTCATGTAGTCATTGGATGAGAAAGATATTGTAGAGAGCACAGAATCCCGCTCGTTTTCAATTACATCGTCTTCTTCCTCCACATCCTCTTCCTCTTCATTACTTTTGTGGTGCAAAGGAAGCACGACAGTGTCAGGAACCTCGCACTCTTTCAGGAGAACTTCCTGTAATACATCTAAAATAAAAATGAAGAAATTGAACTATATTGTAGCATACACATTGATCCAGAATTTTACAAGGTTCAAGACTGCCATTGCAATAATTCAAACACAGCATCGTACAAAATCAGGCTATTTTCACCAGTTGTGAAGTAGAGGCACAAAATCATAGAGAGATACAAAGTGATGGAGGAGCTCAATGGATCAGGCAACATTTCAGGTTGGGACCCTTCTTCAGACTAACTATAACAAAAAAGTGTTTCACGTGATAATAAACTAAACTTAACGAAACTGGAGAGCACACAAACATTATAACTTGGCACACATGACAATAATAAACTGAGACCAACACCAAATCTGTGATATGGAGAATTACTTGAACATTATTATGGTGCTGTATGCTTACCAAAGTTGTCCTGGTCCCAGTGATAACTGTAGCAGTTTGCAACTGGCAGCGGGATTGTTTGCAGTTTAGCCGTCCTGTTACAGTCTATTAAAGGTAACAGGATTAGATATTTAATTTAATGTAGTGACAAATAGTAAACGTTTAAGTAATTCTATCCCAAACTATATACAAATGTATTTTTTCTTCATAAAGGCTTTCACTTTGGCAGTAAAATAGGATCTTTCATAAAGCCTATACTTTTGGAGGTACTTCACACAAACAGCACACACTTGTGGAGAACTCCACCCAAGGTGCCCACACCTGCCATCTACTGATGAATACAACACAAAGAGGAGGAGTTACTCAGCGGGTCAGGCAGCATCTGTGGAGGACATCGATGGGTGATGTTTTGGATTGGGGCTCTTCTTTAGATTGACTGTAGGAGGGAGGGAAAGCAGGAAAAGAGAGGTGGGGGCAGGACAAGTGATAAGTGGATAAAGGGGGTTTGAATGGCAGATGTGTGGAGTTAGTGACGAAAGCTAGAGGTGAAAAGAAGACAATGGGTGTCAGATACAGAGAGAAAAGAAGTGTCATGCAAAGACAGGGAGTTGAACAGAGGGATCTGGAAATAACCGTGCATAGTTCCTTTAAGGTGGAATCTCATATAGATAGGGGGGTAAAGAAAGCTTTTGGTATGCTAGCCTTTATAAATCAGAGCATTGAGTATAGAAGCTGGGATGTAATGTTAAAATTGTACAAGTCATTGGTGAGACCAAATCTGGAGTATGGTGTACAATTTTGGTCGCCCAATTATAGGAAGGATGTCAACAAAATAGGGAGGGTACAGAGGAGATTTACTAGAATGTTGCCTGGGTTTCAACAGCTAAGTTACAGAGATAGGTTGAATAAGTTAGGTCTTTATTCTCTGGAGCGCAGAAGGTTAAGGGGGGACTTGATAGAATGATGAGAGGGATAGATAGAGTTGATGTGGACAAGCTTTTCCCTTTGAGAATAGGGAAGATTCAAACAAGAGGACATGACTTTAGAATTAAGGGACAGAAGTTTAGGGGTAACATGAGGGGGAACTTCTTTACTCAGAGAGTGGTAGCGGTGTGGAATGAGCTTCCAGTGGAAGTGGTGGCGGCAGGTTCGTTGGTATCATTTAAAAATAAATTGGATAGGCATATGGATGAGAAGGGTATGGAGGGTTATGGTATGAGTGCAGGGAGGTGGGACTAAGGGAAAAAAGTTGTTCGGCACGGACTTGAAGGACCGAGATGGCCTGTTTCCATGCTGTAATTGTTATATGGTTATATGGTTATATGGGTGGAGGGAGGGAGGAAGAGAGGGACGGAGGGGGAGAGGGAGGGAGGTATAATTATTTAATTAAGAAACCAGAATCTCACTGAGCTTTCATGTTTCATTTGGGGATCAATCAAATCCTGTGGGTATTTCATGGCACAATAACTAATTTAGAATCAGATTCATATGGATTTTCATCTTTGTGTTAGGACTGCCTGGAGATGATGTTTCAGGTAGGGAGCCTTGTTCAGCTGCTGTCTGACCCGCTGAGTTCCTCCAGCACTTTGGCTCAAAATTCCTGCATCTGCACTTCCTGGTATCGCCAACATAGGACATCAGGGGTTGATACTTTTTTGCTGCTTGCTGCTGGAATTATATCTTGTTTCAGGCAATGTCTGCTTTCTATCTTACTGAAATTGCTTTTGAATGCTTCCCACAAAAGACTATTTTGTAGTGGTAGAGCAATGGGAGCCATGAGTGTACAGTGCTTCATTACATTACCTCAGTGCCGACACAGGCTAGTGTTAGGTTGGGCTGAGGGATTGTCAATACCATTACTTTGCCAAGCCAAAGGAGTTTAGTTTAGTTGTTTAGTTTAGTAATACAGTATGGAAACAGGCCCTTTGGCCCACCAAGTCTGCATTGACCAGCGACCACCCATATCGTACATGCTGGGGACAATTTGCAGAAGTCAATTAACCTACAAACCTGTATGCCTTTGGAATGTGGGAGGAAACCAGAGCACCCGGAGAAAATCCACGGTCACGGGGAGAATGTACAAACTTTGTTCAGATAGCACCGCTAGCCAGGATCGCACCAGTGTCCCTGGCGCTGTAAGGCAGCAACACTCCCACTGTGCCGCGCTTTCCATCACCACGTTGCATTTTTACATACTTAAGCTTCATACACTAATGCTATGGATGTCATTTGGTTTTGTAGAGCTATGACTTTCAAATAATGTAATTCATATTCCTATTTCCCTGTTTGTTAATGCAGAATCTAAACAGCCTTGTTGATCAGATTAGAGTGTCATCCAGTTTTATAACTGTTAGACAAATCAACGTCACCACTAAGTGGCGAGTCAGGGTAACAGCATCTCCAGGTGCAGCTATGACACTGGCTTGTAAAATGTTAATTACATCACAGATTACGAAAAAAGAATAAGAAAAGAAGACAAAAGAGGGAGGCCCTTATTGAAACTTCCCAAATAGTGAAAGGCCTGCCTGGATGGAGAGGATATTTTCACTGGTGAGCGAGTCTAGGAATATCAGCGATAATGGGAAATAGGAAGGAAATTGAAGCCAAGGTCGATAACATATGTCATCATTTTATTGAAGAAACAAAGAATTGCAGATGCTGGTTTATACCACAGATAGACACAAAGTGCTGGAGTAACTCAACAGATCAGGCAGCATTTCTGGTGAAACTCTCTTGTCCGGACCCTTCTTCAGGCTCAATCAATTTATTGGATATTGGAATGAGATTAAATATCAAATTGGAATAAGATCGAGAAGCCAATATGGTCTATTCTGCTTCTAATGTTCACAGTGTCTCCCGTCAATCACACTTTGGAATCTATAATTGAACATGAAACACAAATATGTTCATAACGTTGGTGACAACAAATTATGTACCTGCTTTCGAGAGTCCAAACCTTTCTCGAATCTCCTCTAATTTGGTCACAACATTTTCTCTGGCTTTGTCAATGTCCTTCATCGCAGCTGAGATTTCCAGAGCATCGGAACAGTTTGAGAAGATGTCCAAGAGTTCGTTTGCAGTTTTAGACTGAAAATAAACACAAGACGGTTTCATGTAAAATGAGTTCGAAGATTTTAATTATTGCTAGTAATTTTAAATATTTATAATCATTTATTAACCATCTGACCGGTTACATGGATGTAAAAAAAATCAATGATACTTACATTTTTTTAATAGATACCCTAAAGACAGACCAATCTTTATTAAATAAATTATGTACTACAGATGCCTGCGATGTACTTTAAAGTAAAACAAATCCATTGCAGTAAGTCAGGCCATTATGGATTAAGTCCTCAGCTGTATCATGAAAAATCCCCAAATCTTTTTTTCGTATTGGATGTGGATGGCTCATATTTAGGATATCATTCCATGTTTTTCTTTTCAAACAGAACGAGACGCATTAAATGTCCAACAAATAATGGACACATTCTTCCTGACTTACAGCATTTTCTAGAAACAAGGAACTGCAGATGCTAGTTTTCCATAGAAGGACACAAAATGCTGGAGGAACTCAACCGGTCAGGTAAAATCACTGGATAGATGGACTTTCGGTCGAGACCCAAAATGTCTACCTATCCATGTTCTCCAGGGATGCTGCCCGACTCACTGAGTTATTCCACACATTTTTCTTATATTGTTCGTATTTCAAATCTTCATCACCTACGATATATTGTTTTGTAAAGGATGATAGAAGGGGCCTCATTCACTTGCCTGCCTCTTTTTTCTGTACCAATATTCATTTTTGATTTATTCTATCTACAGGCGTGCTGTCTTTTCCTTTGACATAAACCTGTCTTGTATTATCCTCAGGCTGAGAACTGTACAGACCGAGTCATTATGATTGCATTATTTAAAGCTGCGTTTCTCAAGGATTTTATTAAAATCACCATCATCACATAATGGAATTATTTCACATTTATTCATTCCTATTAACAGGAAGCCTGTTTACCTCAAGGGCACTTTGAATATCATTCAAATTGTACTTCACACCAAAGGCCGCCTGGTACATGTGCTTAATCAGAGTGACGTGAGAATCTCTCACGGGCTCGCACTTGCCGCTCATCTTCTCAGCCACTGATATAAAGTTGTTGGATACTTCAGAGGAATTAAGCAAGAGCACAGTTCTGCAGGAGAGGGGTAAAACACATGAAAGGTTGTGAACACACATTCTATTGTCAGTATGTACGGTCAAGGATATGAAGACCAAAAGTTGTCTTTCTTTCTGACATTTAATCAAATTTCCCCAGAAGTTTTTTTACAAAATTAAAAGTTGTAAACATCTTGGACCTGTCGGCTGTGGGAAGGGTGAGACAAGGGACCAAGTATTCCGTTATTTCACCAACTAATTACTATTCCAATTCCAGCTTAGTCCATACTAAGCCGGAGGAGGTAGTTAAGGTTATCACAATGTTCAAGAAACATTTGGACAGGTACATGGATAGGACAGGTTTGGAGGGATATGGGCCTAACTCAGTGTTCAAGAAGGAACTGCAGATGCTGGAAAATCGAAGGTAGAGAAAAATGCTGAAGAAACTCAGCGGGTGCGGCAGCATCTATGGAGCGAAGGAAATAGGCAACGTTTCGGGCCACAATTGGTCCTAACTCAGGCAAGTGGAACTAGTATAGATGGGCCATGTTGGTCGGTGTGGGCAAATTGGGCCAAAGGGCCTGTTTCTTCGCTGTATGAGTCACAGACTCTGAGCCAGTCATGAAATGATAACATACGTTATTAAGGCAGTGTTGAGCCGGACACAGCTCTACACAGTTCAACCCAGAGACGTTATGTTCAAGAAGTAAACAAATTCAGACCAAGTAGAAAGTTGTGAAAACTTAATGCACATTATTTTAGTTGTTTTGGTTTTAGAGATACAGTGCGAAAGCAGGCCCTTCGGCCCACCGAGTCCAACCTGCCAACCAGCGATCGTCCGCAAACTAGTTAAATCTTACACCACACAAAGGACAATATACAGAAGCCAATTTAGTTTCTTTGGAGTGTGGGAGGAAAGTGGAGCACCCGGAGAAAACCCATGCAGTTGCAGTAAGAATGTCCAAAGTCCGAACAGACAGCACCTGTAGTTAGGATTGAACCCGGGACTTTGGCGCTGTAATGGAGAATCTCTGCCACTGTGTCGCCCTAATTGTTAGTGTTCGGGGAAGATTAAAGAGTCGTAGAGTTATACAGCACAGAAACAGGCCCATCAGACCACCTCATCCATACTGATCATGATGCCTATCTATTTAAGATAGTCCTGTTTGCCTAAGTTTGGCAATTAATGTTTAACCTGAGACAGAATATCTGGAACAGGGAATTAATTACTCCTGAGGATCTGTATCTTCTATTTTCTTTAATTTAGTTTAGAGATACAGCATGGAAACAGGCCCTTTGCCCATGCCGACCATCGATCACTCACACTAGTTCTACGATATCCCATTTCTGTATTCACACCATACGCACCAGGGGTAAATTTACTGAAGCCAATTAACCCACAAACCTGCACGTCTTTGGGATGTGGCCGTCAACTGGAACCCCTGAAGGAAACCCAAGTGGTCACAGTGAGAACGTGCAAACTCCACACAGACAGCACCTGAGGACAGGATCAAACCTGAATCTCTGGGACTGTGAGGCAGCAGCTCTACCCTCTGTGCCTAAGTGCCACCCTTGAAGTGGCAATGGGAGACCTGTTCTTCACAAAAAAATTACAATTAAATGTAGAAATCTATTATTAACTGGCCCTTTTTCTTTGTGTTCGTGTGTACTTGAGTTAGCTGATGTTGTGAAGTTTTAGTAAGAAGTACACAGGCTGGAGATTCTGCAGTGTTAAGGTAGAGCTGTGTAGCAGGCAGCCAATGTGGAGCTACTGAAAGAGGCCTGGGTGGGAATGGTGTTGTGGAATGAGATGGGTCAACACTATCTGTAGTCAGGGCTCTGGAGAGGGGGGCATGAGCAAAGGGTATCCAAAGGATCTGGAGTCAAGGGTCGTCAGGTCTGTAAACTACAATACGGGAAGAACATGTTGCAGTTATACAAGACGTTGGTGAGGCCACATTTAAAGTAGTGTGTTCAGTTCTGGGCACCATGTTGTAGGAAAGATGTTGTCAAGCTGGAAAGGGTGCAAAGAAGATTTACGAGGATGGTGCCAGGACTCGAGGGCCTGAGCTATAGGGAGAGGTTGAGCGGGCTAAGCCTTTATTCCTTGGAGCGCAGGAGCATGAGGGGTGACTTATCCAGGTGTCTAAAATCATGAGAGGAATAGATCAGCAACTCTGTCTCTTGCACCGAGTAGGGGAATCAAGAACCAGAGGTTTAAGGTGAGGGAGGAAAGATTTAATAGGAAGCTGAGGGGTAGCCTTTCCACACAAAGGGTGGTGGGTGTATGGAATGAGCTGCCAGGGGAGGTAGTTGGGGCAGGTACTATCACAACATTTAAAAAACATTTGGACAGGTACATGGATAGGACAGGTTTAGAAGGATATGGGCCAAATGCAGGTAGGTGAGACTAGTCTAGATGGGACATGTTGGTCGATGGGACAAGTTGGGCCAAGTGACCCATTTCCACGCTGTATGACTCTATGAGTATGACTCTAACAGGAGTTGGGCAATGTGTGTGACTCAGAGAGTCAGATTTCTGGTGCATTTCGAAAACATTAGTAGTGTTGACAAATGGAGCTGCAATATGATTTAACATAAGAGAATACTGAAGATTCTCAGCAGGTCATGCAGCATCTGTGCCGAGAAAAACAGTGCTAACATTGCAGGTCCAAGACCATTGATCAGAACCAGATGAAAGGACCTTTCATTGGCCTGCAACACTAACTCTGCTTCTTTCTCCACAGATGCTGTCTGACCATAAGATCAGAAGACATAGGAGCAGAATTATGCCATTTATCCCATTCAGTGTGCTTCCCCCTTCGATCATGGTTGATCTGTTTGTTCCCTCTCAACCCCATTCTCTTGCCTTCTTCCCATAGCACCATTACTAACTCACCATTTTAATAATACCCAACAATCTACTGAGTATCTACAGCATTTTCTGCTCTTATTTCAGCAAATGCAATATTTTACAGTTCAGTGATAAATGACTTTCAACATTCCCAGTAGTTTTAATTTTAGAGATAGAATGTGGAAACAGGCCCTTCAGCCCACTGAGCCCACACTGACCACGATCACCCCCATACACTAGTTCTATCCTACACGCGAAGGACAATGTAAACAAGCCAATTAACCTACAAACCTAGACGTCTTCAGAATGTGAGAGGAAACTAGAGCACCCGGAGAAAGCCCACGCGATCACGGGGAGTACACCTCAGACGGCGGTGGAGGCAGGTTCTCTGGGTGCTTTCAAGAGAGAGCTGGATAGGGCTCTTAAAGATAGCGGAGTCAGGGGATATGGGGAAAAGGCAGCAACTGGGTACTGATTGGGGATGATCAGCCATGATCACATTGAATGACGGTGCTGGCTCGAAGGGCCGAATGGTCTACTCCTGCACCTATTGTCTATTGTCTATTGTACAAACTCTGTACAGACAGCGCCTATAGTCAGGATTGAACTTGGGTCTCTGGAGCTGTAAGGCAGCAACTCTACCACTGCGCCACTGTGCCGCCCTTTCATTCTACAAAGCTCCTGCCTGGATTCTAAAGTTCACCCGTGCTATCTACAAGACGTTAAACTGTTCCAAAAAATTCTAGAATGTGATTTTTTTCAAGCAAATAATGTATGATCAAGTTTAAAAGAAAGCACCTTGAATGAAAATAATATTAAATAACTGAAGCTACACAAAAATCCACTGGAAAAGCAAATATTTCACATAAAGCACCAAAGGTTTCATTAATCAAATTGACTGGGTTGTAAAATATACTTTTCCAATACAGATGGATACCATTTTTTCCAAAGCACTTGCTAAGCATTTAATAAGAATAAAGTGTATCCCTGCCAGTAGGTGGCAGAATTGGGACAAATATCTCCACAAAGGCCTAATTTTACTGCTCAATACTACAGTTTTCTCCAATTACCACAATTATATTATTAGATGCAGGATCTAGAATTGAAACATCAATCTTCACTCTATCTTCACAGATGTCACCTGACGCAAATGAGTTAGAACAGACAACATAAAACAGAAAATCACAAAACAGGCCCTTCGGCCCACACTGTTTGTGCCGAACATGATGCCAAGTTAAAAAGATCTCATCTATCTGTCCATGATCCATATCCCTCAATTCTTTGCACTTCCATTTGCCTATCTGAAAATCTCTTAAACGCCACCATGGTATCTGCCTCCACCACCACCACCCCAGGCAATGTGTTCCAGGCCCCCACCACTCTTTGTGTAAAAATAAAACAGCCTCATATATCTCCAGTAAAATTTCCTTCTCTTACCGTATAGCCGTGTCCTCTAGTGTTGGACATTTCAACCCTGCGGGGAAAACGTTCCAACTGTCTACCCTGTCTACGCCTCATAATTTTATATACTTCACTCAAGTCTCCCCTCAACCTCCGACGTTCCAGGGAAAACAAGACATATACACAGACATTTTCAGTACTTTTTATATATTATTTGGCCCTTACATGGTTTTGTTTTGAAGATTTTTGGTTGTTAATCCTTGTTCAGCTCTCACCAACCTCTGGAATGAGATTCCTAAGGGTGAAATAGTCTAATTACTACGTTAAATTTAACAGGCAAATTCAATATAAAATTGTTGTCAATGGGTAAACAAATAACATTGTTTTAGAAACAATGAATGAAGAACATGAAACATCAAGTGTAGCAATTCATTCTCAAGTATAAATTCAGAGAGACCAGTTCCCCGTGACCAGTAAAACAAATTAATCCAATTTCTAAATCTTTCCCAGACCTGAAATAGAACTTTCAGTTCTTTGATAGAAACAAAAAGCTGGAGTAACTCATCGGGTCAGGCAGCATCTCTGGAGAAATGGATAGGTGACATTTCAGGTCAGGACCCTTCTTCAGACACGTAGCTGTCCACCCTATCTATGCTGCTCACAATTTTATATATTTCCATCGTCTCCCCATAACCTCTGACGCTCTGGGGAAAACAACCCAAGTTTGTCCATAGCCTCAGAATAAAAGGACACATCTTTAGAAAGGAGATGAGGAGGAATTTCTTTGGTCATAGGTTGGTGAATCTGTGGAATTCATTGCAACAGAAGGCTGTGGAGGCCAAGTCAATGGATATTTTTAAGCGGAGATCGATAGATTCTTGATTAGTAAAGGGCCTGTCCCACTTGGGCGTCATTTGCGTGTCACGCAGATGGCGCGCGAAGATTTTGTACATCCCAAAATCCTGGAGCACCGCGCCTCACTGCTTCCGTCACCACACACCATGCGTGCGTAATGCACACCATGCGCTCACCACGACAAGCGCGTCATGCGTCGTGACGTGTAAATGATGTCGCGTAAATTATGCGCAAATTACGCCCAAGTGGGACAGGCCCTTAAGGGTGTCAGGGGTTATGGGGTGAAGGCAGGAGGATGGGATTGAGAGAGAAAGTTAGATGATTGAATGGTGGAGTAGATTTGATGGGCCGGATGGCCTAATTCTGCTCCTAAACTTATGAACATAAATTCTCCTTGTAACTAACACAACCCTAAGCAGCAGAAGCCAAGCTGCAAATGATTTTTAATTGTTTTTAAATGATTTTGGCATTCAGAAATAAAAACAAATTTAACTAAAAACACTAAAGAACACATCATCAAAATAATTGAAATGAAAATATTTTTTAAGCAAAATTAATTTCCCCTGTCTCCTAAATAAAAGTTTTACGATCCCATTGAAATCAATGAGTTGTGGATTCTACCTCAACTCTACTCAGATGCAGGGTGTTGGAGGGGATTCCCCAGTGTTAATGGTGGGAATTAAAGCAAGACTGGGATCCTTCAATGGTTCCAAAATAGAATCCATTGAGGGAGAAGTTGACAGACGTAGCCTTTGGGAAAGAACAGGGAATGCGATTAATAGTATAAGGTCCTTCAAAGGGCCAGAAGGGATATGATGGGCTGAAGGGCCTTCTTCTGCAGTGTAAAACCCATTGAATGCCAAGAAAGTAAGTCGTCCTAAAACAGCTTTCCAGTCCTAATGACTATTGCACAAAGTATTCCAGGATATCGATTTCAACTTGATCATTTAGGTTAAAACTATTTGGTTTAGAGATAGAGTGGGGAAACAGGCCCTTTCACCTACCAAGACCCTGCTGACCAGAAGTCGCCTGTACACTAGTTCTATCCTACACACAAGGGATCATTTACATAGTTGTGTGTTGCATTCCCCTACAGGGATATCAGAAAGATAAAGGATATACAAATGGAAGGGTTCCATTGATGGAAAAGGTTCAAATTTGTTTGAATAAAACCTCAAAATTCCCCTAAAAAATACCACGTTGTTTTGTTGCTTGATGAAGATTATGTGCACACTCAGACTACTAATACCGAGAGATTTTCACTTCTGCTTCCTACCGTAAGCATTTAAATTATAATTATTATTGAATTACATTTGGGAGCAAAATGAAGAGGAGATTTCAGTTTATTGGGGTACATTCTTGCTACAATCAGTACATATTTTGTAGACAAAAGGTGCCAGCACGCACGTCCCCTACAATGATCGATTAAAAATTAAGCTGCATTTAACAATAATTGTTTTTCCATCAATATACCCTTCTCTATTCTTGATGTTGAGACGTTTCAATTTCTAATTTGATAAGCTAATGATTAAAAAGTATAAAGATATATAATATTTGAATAATTGGAAAAGCTAGTTTTAAACATTTTAGAAGTGCTGACATGCGTATAAATATATACAGTCACAGAAAAAGTACAAATTTGCTTGCAACAGCAAGGGAATGAGGAGGGTAATTGGGATGGGAAAGGCCAACTAGGAGGCAGATAAGTTGATAAGTTGATAAGTTATAGGAGTAGAATTAGGCCATTCAGCCTATCGAGTCTACACCGTCATTCAATCATGGCTGATCTAACTTTCCCTCTCAACCCCAATCTCCTGCCTTCTCCCACAACCGTTGACACCCATACTAATCAAGTATTTGTCAATCTCCCAATTATTTAAAAATACCAAATGACTTAGCCTCCACCGCCATCTGTGGCAATGAATTCCACAGAATCATCACCGTCTGGTTAAAGAAATTGCTCACCATTTCCTTTCTGAAGGTACATCTGAAGAACTTCCAAAATCAAAAAGTACGTCATTAAAATTAAGTTGCCTTAAAGTGCCATTATCTTTCCACTCCCCTTCCTCCCTTGTTTCCATCTGCCTATCCTCCTCCCCCATTATCTGGTTCCCCTATCACCTATCAGCCTCTGTCTCGCCCCTCTCTTTCACTTCTATGTTCTGGCTATATTTGTGGACAGTTTCTTCCCAGCTGTTATCAGGCAACTGAACCATCGTACCAACAGCTAAAGCTGAGAGCAGTCCTGAGCTACTAGCTAACTCATTGGAGACCTTCAGACTATCTTTGATCGGTCTTTACTGGACTGTATAAGTGTTATTCACGTTATTCCCTTTATCATGTATCTGTACACCGTGGATGGCTCAATTGTAATCATGTATTATCTTTTCGATGACTGGTTAGCATGCAACAAAAAATGTTCACTGTACCTCGGATACACATGACAGTAACTAAACTCAAACTCTTTCCTCTGCACCCTCAGTCTTGATACAGAGTCTCGACCCAAAACGTTGCCCATTCCTTTGCCTCCACAGATGCTGCTTGACCCACTGTCCTCTTCCAGCTCCAGGTTTCAGCATCTGCAGACTCTTGCAGCTCCATAGGGTACTATTCTCCTGCCTAGTGCATATTATAGCCCACCAAATAATCAAAGGAAGAGATTGGAGAACATTTTCAAGCATGAACTTCCCAGTGGTGACAATAGGGGATTCAATTACCCTGATGTAAATAGGGAAAGCAATGTGAAGGGTTAACGTATAAGGTTAGTGTTTAGTCTCTGTCTAAAGATTCTGTCTAAATCAGATTTTGCTCTGATAATTAAAAATCAATTGAACCAATGTCTGTTTAAGAGCACTAATAGGATGTTGAGGCAGAACACTCACCCATTTCTGCAAAGGATATGCAATTTTGGTGAGTGATCAGCAACCTGGTGAACTTGGCACAAAATTGATATTAAAAACTATAATCAGTCTGAGGAAGAAACGTTATATTTAAGGGCCAAGGAGGGGGGAGGAATTTCTGCTTTTCTAATTGTGTGTTTTATTCCACTAGTGTCTCGTTTTTTTTCCTTTCTGTTAGAATTTTATTATGTGTAATTGGACCAGTATCTCACAGTGCTGGTGCAGATGACAATAAACTTAACTTGAAAAATATGTTGGCGAATTTCCATGAATCTGACAATTCCTACTCAACGTGGAATGATGCCATGTGGATCTTGGTGCAAAAATGGCATGGGCCAGGAAAAGGGGATCGCCGGGATTCGAGTAGTTGTGGAAAACAGAAAGGAACCACTGGCTGTGGAAGTATTTAACTGAAGCAAGACAATATTCCAATATCTTGCTCAGGGATTTGGCCACAGTATAATGGAATCAAAGTTTGACAAATTGAACAGTAAGTGAGCGGTGGGAAGCCTTGGAAGTTCTAGTTCAGTCACATTCTGTTACGAAGGAAGTACATTCAACATTCCCTGGATGATTAAAGATATAATTATTATAAGGAAACAGTAGGAGGAAGATATATTCCAGGCTCATTATTCAGAAGAGAAGTAAGCTCAATAGAGGTGGTTAATGTAAGAACTAAAACAGATCACAAAGGCAAGCAGAACGTTTGTGAATAGCTGAGTAGGCGATCTAAAAGGGAAGCAAAATGTCTTATAAAATCCATGGGAATAGTAAAGAGGTAGTCAAGTGATGTGGAGTGGGTGGGGACTGATTAATGGCCTGAGAGAAAACCTAATTGATTCAAAGGGCATGAAGGATTGTATTGGTTTTCCACTGAGGAGAATTCTGCAGTTGAATGTTGTGTAGACCGACTCCATTAAAGCAAAGTAAAAAGAATCCACTTGAAAAGTTGACAATATTTAAGGAAGATTGGTCACCCAGTTCAACTGGTATTTTTTTCAGACAAAGTAATGACACAGTGATTTTCGACTTTGGAGATGCAACATGGAAATAGGACCTTCAGCCCACCGAGTCCGCACTGATCAACGTTCACCCCATACACTCACGCTAACCTACATACTAGGGACAATTTACAGTTTACAGAAGCAAATTAACCTACAAACCTGCATGTCTTTGGAGTGCGGGAGGAAACCGGAGTACCCGGGGAAAACCCACACCATCACGAGGAGAACGTACAAACGCATTACTGACAACACCCACAGTCAGGATCGAACCCGGCTCTCTGGCGCTGTAAGGCAGCAACTCTACCGCTGCGCTACTGTGCCGCGTTCAATGATTCTCGGTAACTCACTTAGTGGAGCTATAATGTGTTGTGGAATAAAGCAAACAGCTAGAGGAAATTATTGCATCAGCAGTGTGGCATTTTGGGTCAAGATTGCAGAGGAAGGATCTTGATTCTGAATGTTAACTGTGGGTTTCCCTCCACATATGCTGCCTGACCCACTAGTTTCCATCAGCAGTTTGCGTTTTGCTCCAGATTCCAGTATCTACCATCTCTTGTGTCTCCTAAATAGGGTTGCCCACTGTCCCGTATTAGCAGGGACATCCAGTATTTTGGGCTAAATTGGTTTGTCCCGTTATGGGACCGACCTTGTCCCGTATTTGACTGCTGCAACTCGGGTTGAGGGAACTGTCGGGTCGGAGCGCAGCGTCTGGCCCCGCCTCACTTAGTCCCGACATAGTGCAGCCCATGGAATGCAGCAGTGGCGCCTCGCTGGTGGCCCCGTCGGTCGGCAGTCCGACCAGCTGTCCGATCTTCAGACCTTTCCTTCTCACGGCCGATCATTGGTTCACGAGTTGGATGGGGTGCCGGACTTTGCGCGCGACGTCACGCAGGTTAAAACTCCTCAGCTGGCCCGCCGACTGGGGTTTGTGTGCAGTCCAGCACCCGGGCCAACTTATCATTCACCCAGCCATGGCTGAGTTGGTCAACTAATTGCCGTCAGGGATTTGTCCCATATTTTGACCTTTTGTCCCTTATTTGGGAGCGAGAAAGTTGGCAACCCTACTCCTAAATAAACTGTGAATAGGTCTGTGATAATGTAACATGCATGCACCATATGTTTAACCTGCAATGGGGATACAAGGAACTGCAGATGCTGGTTTACACCGACAATAGACAAAAAAAGCTGGAGTAACTCAGCGGGTCAGGCAGCATCTCTGGAGAAAAGGAAAAGGTGACGTTTATTCCCTTTCTCCAGAGATGACGCATGCACGAGGTGGACTTTTGAAAATAAGGGGCCAAATGCCTTGTATTCATTGCAGTTCGTTAGTATTTTGCGGGTGAAATTACTGACAAACACAATAAAAACGTAAGCTGCTGAAGAAACTGAGAATTAAAAAGTAGCTGATGCACATTGTTCAATTTATTTAGATTAGCCCTCAGAGCGTTTTGCATGACTAAACAAAACTAACCACAAGCATGTACTATATTTATGCAGGATGCTGCTTTTCTAAGAAGATCCTCACAATTCATGCTGTAAGCCACAGACCTTGAACTGGTTTATGCAGTCAATTTAATTAAAGAATATATCCAATTCGGCAGATCATAAACTAGGTAGCACAATTAAAAATGCTTCAGAAGAAATGCTGGAGTAACTCAGCAGGTCAGGAAGCATCTCTGAGAAAAGGAATAGGTGGTGTTTTGGGTCGAGACCTTACTTCACACTGAGAGTCAGGGAGAGGGAAAGAATTTAATTAATAACCTCCAATGATGACAAGCATGACTTAAAGTCATAGTCGTGCAGCATGAGAACAGGCCCTTCAGCTCAACTAATCCATGCCAATTACGATGCTCTGTCCAAGCTAATCGCACCTGCCTGCATTTGGCCCACATCCCCTAAACGTTTTGTATCCATGTACCAGTCCATGTTGCAAGAAAACCTGCTTCAACTACCTCCTTTGGCAGCACGTTCCATGTACCCGCCACACTCTGACTCAAACTGTTGCCCCTCAGGTTCCTATTAAATCTTCCCCTCTCACCATAAACCGATGTGTTCTGGCTCATGCTTCCCCTCCCCTGGGTAAACGAGACAGCAAGTAAACTCCACACAGACAGCACCCGAGACCAGGATAAAACCCGGGTCTCTAGTGTTGTGAGGCAGCAGCTCTACCAGCTGCACCACTGGGCCACCAGGGGAGGATAAAATGGAATCAGTGTTGGATGAATGTAAATGGGTGCTTGATGGCTGGCACACGCACACTGGGTTGAAGTCGCTGTTTCTGTGCTGTATGACTCTTAAACCCTTACTCTGCTGGGCTGGCATTAGGCAGCACCACGCATGGCTGATTGCTTCCTTGTGTCGCAGTATGCCAGATTAAAAAGGAAAATTATAAATCATGCAAGTTAAGGGCCTGTCCCACTTGGCTGTCATTTGCACGTTATTTACGTGTCACGACGCTTGACACGCATGTCATGACACGCATTATGCGCGCATGGTGCGTGATGACATAGGCAATGACGTGCAGCGTCGCAGGATTTTGTGATGTACAAAATCTTCGCACGCCATCTGCGTGACGCGCAAATGACGGCCAAGTGGGACAGGCCCTTTACACATGTTTAGCTGTCTGATAAAATTCAGTTGCCTCGTCTGCGTTGTGTACAGCTTCAAAATAGAAACCTCCCAAACATTGATAGAAGTGTATAAAATTATGAAAGGCATAGACAGCGTAGACAGTCAAAACCTTTATCCCCAGGGTGGAAATGTCAAAGAGATTTAAAGCATGGCTTTCTGGTGAGAGGGGTAAAGATTAAAGGAGATGTGTAGAGCAAGAATCTTTGTACACAGAGAGTGAAGGATACCTGGAGCGCACTGCCAGGGGCGGTAGAGGCAGATACGAAAGTGGGATTTACGAGGCTTTTGGATGGGCACATATATATGCATAGAATGGAGGGATATGGATCACGTGCAGGCAGAGGCATTGTGTTTGGCATGGACATTGTGGGCCAAAGGACTGTTCCTGCCCTGTACTGCTCCACATTCTATGTAATTTTGTAGAATATCATCCCTGCTTAATGGCAATGTAATCTTTTGATAATAAACTGTTCTTACCTGGTGCCTTCAATTCATCGGTGATGAATGTTAGAAGGTCCTTGCAAATGTCACAGTAAGGTACAGGCCAGGTCAGGAGATTGTGGTAGATGCTATATGCGTTTTTCAGCAAGATCGACTCTGGAGGAAAAAATGGAATCTGCAATCCACCAGACAACAGATTGAAAAGATTGATATAACATCTTAAAATCCTTTTGAAACAGTAAAAAAAATGCAGTAAATTAGATCAGAATCTTCTGATTGAGAATATCAGAATAATTTGATATTCAGAATAACTTTTAGTACATGGATATACAAGGAATGGGGGGAGGACCTTGGAGGACCCTCAGATCAAAAAACATGCAGGCAGATGAGATTAGTTTATCTTGGCATCATGTTCAGCACAGACATTGTGGGCCGAAGAGCCTGTTCTAGTGCTGTAGTTTTCTAATTTCTAATATAAACGAACATCTAAATTAATTAATTTATTCATTGCTTTATTCAATATAATTTTGCATTGTTCAAATATGAAACAGTGACAGAAATCGTAAGTTTCCCTTTGCAGTTGTCCATTCATATAGACACAGTAAAATATATTGAGGGGTACTGCTCAATAATGTGAACAGGGACTAAATAAAGATGACGATGAAGTTGGATCAAAGGGAAGGGTTTTTGGAAGACCTCGGAGGGCCCTCAGATCCAAAAATGTTTGGTGGTACAGTTACACAACTGGTAGAGCTGCTGCTTCTGGTTCTATTAATGTGGATTGTGGAGTGCGCATGTTCACCCCGTGACCCCGTGGGTCCACCTGACTCCTTCCACCCCACACTCTAACCCTCTTCCTCCCAATCCTAACCCCCTTCCTCCCATGTAAGCCCCCAACCCCCCCCCCCCCCCCCATCCGTTTCCAGTGCTGGAGATTCCTCCCTAATGCCGAATATCTGCAGGCCGTTAGATCAATAGGCCTCTGTAAAGTGCATTGTGTGTGGATGAGTTGAAGAAACTGGGGAGAATGTGACAAGCAGACAATCCGTTTTGGTTAGATTCGTGTTCATGGGCGCTTGATTTTCAGGATAGACTGAGTGGGCCAAAGGGCTGTTTGCATGCTGTATCTCTCTGTGAATCAACGAAAACGGGTTGACAAATTGAAGAAGGAATTCACTTAAACCACAACCAAAAAGGAAATATGAAAGGGAGCACAGGGAGGTCGACGTAACAACAAAATTCATCAGGTGAATGTTTTCAGGATAATGGGTGACAACTGGTAAAACTGCTGCCTCACAACGCCGGGGACCTGGGTTCAACCCTGACTTCAGGTGTTGTCTATGTGGAGTTTGCACGTTCTCCCTGTGACCGCATGGGTTACCTCTGGGTGCTCCTGTTTCCTCCCACATCGCAAAGTTGTGTGGGTTTGTGGGCTAACTGGCCACTATAACATTGCCCATAGTGTGTCGGGAGTGGATATGAAAATGGGATAACATAGAATTTGTGTGAATGGGTGATTTATGGCCGGCTTGGACTCGCTGGGCCAAAGGGGCCTGTTTCTAAGCTGTATTATTCAATCAAAAATAGGACTCAACTTTAGGAAAAATGAACTAAAACCCAAGGCGATGAAGAATTCCATTACTTTATAAATCACTCCAACATTCCGAGTTCTATCAAGTACCGTAGCACTACGCAAATCAATGCTATGATGCATGTCCTTAGTACTCACTTGCAATGCAGAAGAATAAAACATTAAAGCCAGTGGCACTAATAGGTCATATTGACACATCTCCTGCACCTGCAAAACATTATTCATACATGTAAGACATTTTGCCATCTTCAGAAGTGATTTACTATTGATTTATGTAACATTACACAAGCAAATGGATTCTTAATGGTGGTGGATAAATTGGCATTTATTTGTATTTCAAAGTCATTCAAAGGAAATGTTGGCTTTCTCCAAGAAATATGAAGTTCCAAACAGAAAGGGTGGAGACAAAACAAAGACTGCAGATGATGAAATTTGGTACAGGGTCTCGACCAATCATTAATATTTCCTCTCCCCACAACCCCCCACAGTTGTTGCTTCACCCGCTGATACCTTCCGGCAATTTGGTTCTTGTATCAAAACAGGTTATTTTGTGCTGGTTCTTAAGTAGGCCGGACTTAAGCTGGCAGGATGCAGGTTTGCATGTAACAAACCACAGGAGGGGTGGGAACTTCCTCGGCTTATTGGTACATTCAGAAATTCACTCAACAGTCTACCTCAGCGACTGTATGTCCATACCGATCCACCAGAGACAAGAATAAGATGATTAAATTTGTAGGTTCTTGCTCAAGTTACTGATATCTATCCCTCAAATTATGTGTCAATGAAACTATTTTTTTAATCAAATGGACACAAGGTCCAGGAGTAACTCAGCACGTCAGGCAGCATCTCTGGAGCTGACATTTCGGGTAAGGAACCTTCTTCAGACTGATTGAAGGGGAGGAGAAGCTGGAAGAGTAGGTTTCTAATTATTTCCTACCTGGAAGTAATGCACAATTTTAGAGAATAGGCAAGTATCACTGTGGAGCACGTTGTTCTGCTACATCATGAACCTTCCTAAGAAACCTCGCATTTTAGAAAATCGTTCGATAATAACATTTGTGTCAATTTGAATCAAAGGATTAATAGCAAGTGTGGAGAGGGTGGCGGATTTCCGCTTCCTGGGAATCCATATTGAGGAGGACCTGACGTGGAGCGTGAACACCTCTGCGCTGCTGAAAAAGGTCCAGCAGAGACTGCACTTCCTGAGGGTGCTCAGGAAGAATAACATCACACAGAGACTGCTGCTGTCCTTTTATCGGTGCTCCATTGAGAGCATCCTAACATACTGTGTATGCGTGTGGTACACCAGCTGCACAGCAGCTCAGAGGAAAGCGCTCCAGAGGGCCATTGACAATGCCCAGAGGATTGTCGGCTGCCCTCTCCTTACCTTGGAAGACTTACACAGTTCCCGCTGCATCACAAAATCCCAGAATATTATAAATGACATTTCCCACCCCGCACACTCCCTGTTTGAACTGTTGCCGTCAGGCAGACGGTACAGATCTACAAGGACAAGGACAAACAGACTTAAAAAAAGTTTTTACCCCACTGCTATAAAGGCACTAAATGTAGCCGCCAAGGAATGCGGGGACTAAGGGACTGTGGTTGGTACACTGTGAAATCGACAGAAGGATGTAGGGTTGATTGTTTATGCGTGCTATTTTCATATTTCATATTTATTTTAGTTGTTTATCTTTTTTAATATTTTACCTTGTATGTATCGTTAGCTTTTATGGTTTGAATGGTGCACTGACTGGTTGACATTTTTAAATTTAATTGTACATGGTTCATGTTACAATGACAATAAAGAAACTATAAGAAAGTTTTAAGTCTCACAATAACAAAGTTATTTTTCCTGGCAGGTCTTTAAAATACCAAGTATTTTTTTAATAGCTATAAGTTTATTTTTGTTACAGCAAGCTAAGAATACTAAAGGCTGCATGTTCCTTTTTTTTAAAATATAGTGTCAAATTGCACAAGTGGCAATTGAAGTGTTTGAACAATGGCCACCCACGGTGAAATCTGCTGCCTGTGTTCCTAAGAGACAATGGTGTCTGAGTATTGGGGGGGAGGTTACATGTAAACATTTTTTTCCCCATAAACTGTTTTCTGCCAGGCCAGCTTTTCTTATGCTTGTCAATTTCCAAAGTGACTTTTAAGAGGTTCTTTAGTTCCCAATAGATATCCTGTTATATGCAATTCAGCCCATAATACAATTAGTGTTTTCTAATTCATCAATTGTGTAACATTCAATTAGCATTGTGGAAACACATGTTATAGCAGAACCACATGTATAATGATCAGCGTGAATTTAATGGTTCAATTTGATGGTGTAAATTCCATCTAACATATGATATTAACACATATATAAAACTTCGAAGTGCAACTTTGGGCAGTCATGGTGGCGCAGTGGTAGAATTACTGCCTTACAGTGAATGCAGCATTGGAGACCCGGGTTCGATCCCGACAGCAGGTGCTAGCTGTACGGAGTTTGTACGTTCTCCCCGTGACATGCGTGGGTTTTCTCTGAGATATTTGATTTCCTCCCACGCTCCAAAGACGTACAGGTTTGTAGGTTAATTGGCTTGGTAAATGTAAAAAATTATCTCTAGTGGGCGTATGATAGTGTTAATGTGCATGGATCGCTGGTCGGCGCGGACACGGTGGCCCGAAGGGCCTGTTTCCATGCTGTATCTCTAAACTAAACTTAAAAAATGAATGCTCTGAAATTGGATTGAGCATATTTTTAGTACAATAAATGTATGGTAAAGTTCATGCTGCTGGCAAATCTACGAAAAAGAATCACAGCACCAGGACATCCTTGTAATGACCCATGGGACATGAATCAGCATTACTTAGGAGATACCTAGAGACTAGCCTCAGGTTAGGTGATGTATTGGGGGCAGAGAACATAGGGAGAGGATGGGAAATGGAAATAAGAAAGGAATTAATCAGGAAGGACAATGGGAAATTGGTGAGAGAAAGGGAATACCTGCAGATCCCCAGAATCATTACCAATTTAGTTTATTGTCATGTGTACCGAGGTACAGTGAAAAGCTTTTGTTGGTTGCTAACCAGTCAGCAGAAAGACAATACATGATTGCAATCGATCCATTTACAGTGTATGGATACACGATAAGGCGATGATGTTCAGTGCAAGGTAAAGCCAGCAAGGTCCGATCAAGGATAGTCCGAGGGTCATCAAAGAGGTAGATAGTAGTTCAGCATTGCACACTGCTCAGCACTGGACTAGTCATGTGGGAAGAGGAGATGGAGGGGAGTGGATATATGAGGGTGGCAGGAAGGGATGTATGAGAAGGCACATCAGCTGAGGAGATGCAGTGCCGTCATCTGGCTGCCTGGGTTAAGGGAGTAGACAGGAGTCCGGATTAGCATGAAATCAGAATGAGTTTAGTTTAGCCTCATTTAGTTTTAGTTTAGTTAAATTTATTATTGCCCCGTGCAGCAAAATACAGAGAAAAGCTTTTGTTTGTGTGTTATTCAATCTAAGAAAAGACTATACAGGAATACAATTCACAAATAAAGGATAAAGTGTGCAACACATAGTACAAAGTACAGGGGCGAGGATTGGACCCCAAGACCAAACCATAACTCACTGCCCCAGCCACATCCTGTCAAATCACACGTTTCATTAGACCCTCGTTAATCAGACTTTATCTTGCACTAAATATTATTCCCTTTATTCTGTACCTATACAGTGTGGACGGCTTGATTGTTATCATGTATAGATCTTTTCGCTGAGAGCACACAACAAAAAAGCTTTTCACTGTATCTCGGTTTATGTGACAATAAACTAAAGTAATCTTTATCCCAATATATCCAGTAGTGTACCTCGTGCTAGTGACAATGGCCTTTTGAATCCAATTTCTGCCATTAAGTGCAGAAAGCATGCCGCACTCGTTAACAACATTGGTGCGTGTGGAATCCGGCAGGGAAATGGTATCGGAATGTTTTGGCAAAACTCGCCAGGAAGTTCCTGATCCAAATTTCAGTGGTTTCACCTAGAATTGTGCAAGTGCAGCAAAACTTGCCCAGAGTCATTCCGCACGTGGCAATTACATCACACTATATATGCACTTGGGGCTTGAAGGGCACAAGATGGCTTGGGAAACGTGGCAACTCTTCAATGGTCAATGGGGATTCTTTCTTATCACTTGTACCAAGGTATAGTGAGATTCTCTTTTTGCATAAAGATCAGTGAGATTATTGAATCTTAGCGAAACATGTAAAATTCTTAATGGATTGGACAGGGTAGATACAGGAAAAATGGTCCCGATGTTGGGGGAGTCCAGAACCGGGGGGGGGGTCACAGTTTAAGAATAAGGGGGAGGCCATTTAGGACGGAGATGAAAACTTGTGTGTGGAGCACTAAGACAAATTCCTTGTATCTGAATACTTGGCCAATAAACTTATTCATTCATTCATGAGTAAAAATGTTTTCACCCAGAGAGTTGCGAATCTGGAATTCTCTGCCACAGATGGCAGTGGAGGCCAATTCACTGGATGTTTTCAAGAGAGAGCTAGACTTAGCTCTCAGGGCTAACAGAATCAAGGGATTTGGGGAAAAAGCAGGAATGGAGTACTGATTTTGGATGATCTGCCATGATCATATTGAATGGCGGTGTTGGCTCGAAGGGCCGAATGACCTACTCTTGCACCTATTTTCTATGTTTCTGTGTTTCTATTATTGCCACACTCGAATACAATCTCCACACATAATGCAAAGAAACAGTCCACTGATTCTACATGCAATAGACACCAGGTTTTGGTGCCATATCACAGTCCCAGCTGCAGCTGGCCATAAAAGAGGAAAGGTTTTTGTTGTGTGCTAACCAGTCAGCGGAAAGGCAATACATAATTACAATTGAGCCATTCAGAGTGTACAGATCCGTAGATAAACAGAATGACGTGAATAACGTTTAGTGCACGATAAAGTCCAGTAAAGTCCGATCAAAGATAATATGAGGGTCCCCAATGTGGTATATAGTAGCTCAGGACTACTCTCTAATTTATGGTAGGATGGTTCTGTTGCCTGATAACAGCTGGGAAGAAACTGTCCCTGAATCTGGAGGTGTGCGTTTTCACACTTCTGTACCTCTTACCTGTTGGGAGAGGGGAGAAGAGGGAGTGGCCGGGGTACGACCTGTCCTTGACTATGATGCTGGCCTTGCCGAGGCAGCGTGAGGTGTAAATGGAGTCAATGGAACAAAGGTTGGCTTGTGTGATGGTCTGGGCTGCAGCCACATTGCCCATTTGTATTTATTTATGATTTTGCTTAGTCTGATATTACTTAACTGAAAACAAAGAATTTCACTGTATCTAGGTACACGTTACAATAAAGGTCCATTGAACCATGCTTTGGTTCTCAGTTATCACACCCATATGCTCTTTTCGTACTTTAGTTCACATTTGCACATTAACGTCATGTAATTCATCTACAAGGAAACCCAATTTCCTCTGGACACATACAACATTTGACCTCTTAGTATTTAAAAACTCAAACTTGTAATGTTTTCTTACCAATGTGGATGAGTTGATAATTTTCCTCATTATTTCTCATGTGCTTCACCTGACTTGTTTATTTCCACCTAAAAGCTGTCGGCATCCATTTCACGGCCCTCATTTCTATCTAGCTTTGTTTAGTTTATTGGTTTAGTTTGGAGATCCACCGCGGAAACAGGTTCTTCAGCCCAGCGAGTCCACTCCAAACAGTGACCCTTGTACACCAGCACTATCCTACACACTAGGGACAATTTACAAATGTTACTGAAGCCAATTAACGTATAAGCTTGGGTGTCTTTGTAGTGTGGGAGAAAACCGGAGCACCCGGGGAAAACCCGCGCGGTCACGGGAAGAACGTACAGGCTCCGCAGGCAGCACCCTCAGTCAGGATCGAACCCGGGTCTCAGTCGCTGTAAGGCCGCAACTCTACTGCCGAGCCACTGTGCCATGCTTTATCAGCAACATATTCGAGCATGGAATCCTTCATCCCAACACTCATGGCTTTGATGTGGATTATAAATAGTTAGGGCTGCAGTACCTGATTTGTCATTGACTCGCCAGAGGTTGAGGGAAGGCCTGATTGAAGTTCAGTACACAAAATTATGAGAGGCACCAAATAAATGATTAGAACTGTTTTCCCAGGGTGGAGATGTCAAAGACTGGATGACTTTTAACAGGTATATGGATAGAAAGGGTTTGTAGGAATATGGGCTAAATGCAGGCAAATGGGACTAATCCAGTGTGAAGAATTGGTTGGCATGGACGGCATGGTGGCACAGTGGCGCAACGGTAAAGTTGCCACCTTACAGCGCCAGAGACCCAGGTTCAATCCTAACTATGGTTATTGTCTGTACGGAGTTTGTACGTTCTCCCCGCAACCTGTGTGCGTTTTCTCTGGGAGCTCCGGTTTCCTCCCACACTCCAAAGACGTACAGGTTTGTAGGTTAATTGGCTGCGGTAAATATTATAAATTGTCCCTAATGTGTGTACGATATAGTTAGTGTGCAGAGATCGCTGGTTAGGTGTGGACTCGGTGGGCTGATGGGCCTGTTTCCACGCTATATCTTGAAACCAAAATTGATAAAGCGGGGCATTAGGGCCTGTTTCAATGCTGTACAGCTCTAAGACTCTATTCACCAAATCACTTTCAATGTTGGTGTTGAGCAACTGATTCTTTTACTCTGATTATTTCTATGTTCTCTTTTGTGTACATGCTCCCTGCGAGAAACTACCCACAGATAAAACTCAACAAATATTTGGGAAACATGTAGGAAAGAACTGCAGATGCTGGTTTAAATCAAAGATAGACACAAAATGTTGGAGTAACTCAGCAGGACAGGCAGCAATCCTGGAGAGAAGGAATGGGCGACGTTTCGGGTTGAGGCCCATCTTCAGACTTGAGGAAATGTAATGCTTTACTTATTGTGGTTATGACTTCAAGTAAAACAATGAACCGCTGAAGATTAGTAGTCTGTGGTAAGTCATTTACCAAGAATTTTCACACAGGCGGCCATACAGAGAGGCATATTTGTTTCAGTGTTGTTTTGTAAATGGGCTGCAAATTTGCAACTGGTTTGCATTTGAGGAGCAAAGACCTTTGGTGGGCGTGCAGCGCACCCCCCCTAGACCACATTCAAACATTCAGCAGGAAGTCAAGCTATGGATCAAATTTAAAACATCGGAGAAATATATTTCTCTTTTTCGATTGTTCAGTACGCCTTAGGATTAGTTTACTTTAGTTCTGAGCCTGCGCCGTCTAGTGATCACCCCATACACCAACACGATCCAACACACTCGGGACAAATTAACATTTACAAACCTGAACATCTTAGGTGTGGGAGGAAATCGGAGTACCCGGAGGAGAACGTACAAACTCCGTCCAGACAGTACCTGTGGTCAGGATCGAACCCAGGTCTCTGGTATTAGAAGGTAGCAACTCTACTGCTGCACCACTGTGCTGCCACTAGTTAATTTGTAATATTGTGTACTATGTGTTCTCTAGCTGAATGTGTTCTATACCTGCACCTATTTTCTATGTTTCTGTTAATGGAATCAAGGGATTATGGGGAGATGGCATGCACGGGCTATTGATTGGGGACGATCAGCCATGATCACAATGAATGGTGGTGCTGGCTCAAAGGGCTGAATGGCCTCCTCCTGCACCTATTTTCTATGTTTCTAAAGTTCCAATATAAAAGAAACAAAGCAGGTCAAGCAGCATCTCTGGAGTACATGGTTAGGTGACATTTTGGGTCAGGACACTTCTTCAGACCACATTACTTTCTGATTCTGGACTGTGCTTCTGAGATGGAAATCTGGCTCTCATTATCCGGATTCACAGGAACACCCAAACTTTATAACTACCATTGCAGCCTTAGAACAGCTGAGAGTGACAAGGGATTAAATCTGAAGAAAGATCCCAACCCAAAGTGTTGCCTATCCATGTTCTTCAAAGACGCTGCCTGACTCCAGTACTCCAGTGTTTTTTTGTAAACCAGCATCGGCAATATCTTGCATATTAGGGGATGAAGCAATTGGTCAGACACCAGACCCGACCTTTAAATTTTCTCTGAAAAGCACACTGCTGAACACATCAGACTTTACTCTGACATGCAAAGTAAGAAAAGACCTTCTAATCTGTGGCCAAGAGATTTGCGGTGCAGGTGTGAAGGTAGATGATCAAGTAAAGTTAACGCCAACAACATCAGTAGTAGCAGCAACAACGCCCCAGTAAAATATATGCAGTTCTAGCAGCAATGAGGATAATTAACACATCAACTACACAATGCAATCATCGGTAGAAACTTGAAAGCGTGCACCACCAGACTCAGGAACAGCTTCCCACCTGTTATCGGGGCTTCTGAACAGGCCTTCCATAAGCTAGGGTAAAGTCCTATTCTGTACCTTATTGCAGACAGTGGACTGTGCTTCTGAACCTGCAGCTGAATTCTGAATTCTGAGATAGACACAAAATGCTGGAGTAACTCAGGCAGCATCTCTGGATTGGAGGAATTTCTTCTATCCAGAGATGCTGCCTGTCCTGCTGAGTTACTCCAGCATTTTATGTCTATCTTTGGCGTAAACCAGCATCTGCAGTTCCTTCCTATAATGCCAGGAACTACATTCTGCACTCTGTATGTTTCTCCTCACTTTACCTATTGTACTGGTGTTTGTTTTGATTGCATTTATATATAGTATTATTTGATTTGACTGGACAGCATGCAAAACAAAGATTTTCACTGTACCGAGGTACATGTGACAATAATAAACTTAAATCCACTATGACGGCAGCCAAATCGACAAAATGAAGAAGGGATTGTTATATTACTAATAACTGGGACCTTTCTCAATTTTGCAAAAGATATCATACTTAATTTTCAGATGCTGGTGAATTGTGAAGTACATCTCTTGACAATATCACTCGAAGTTCATCAGTTTCTGATGAAGGGTCCCAACCCAAAACACCACCTATCCGTGTTCTTCAGAGATGCTGCCTGACTCGCTGAGTTACTCCAGCTCTTTGTGTCTTTCTCCTTGCATCCCCATCAGTTTCCATTACAGTTCAATTGCATCCAGCTCTATCTACTATATCAAAATTGACTGAAAGTTTGTCCAACACCAAATACTCTTAGGTGAGATGGGAAAGAGTTGTGCCAGAGGGCTTGTTTCTGAGCTATATTTATAACTCTATGATTTGTTTGGATGAGCAGAAATTTCTGTACGAGATTTTCTAATTCTCAGTTCAGTTTATTGTCACTGAGGTACCGTGAAAAGCTCTAGTATTACTGTACTCTAGAGTCAAGGAATCAAGGTGAGGTTTAAGGTGAGAGTAGACAGATTTAACAAAAACGTGAGGGGCAACTTTTTTTTTTTTACATAGAGGGTGGTTGGTATATTAAACAAGCTACCAGAGGAGGTAGTTGAGGCAGGTACTGTGACAACATTTAAAAGACATTTGGACATGGGCCAATGTGTCCAATAAATGTAAGGGATATGGTCCAAACGTGGGTAGATGGGACTAATGTAATTTGGTCGGCATGGGCAAGTTGGACTATATGGCCTGTTTCCCTGCTGTATGATTATATGACTCTAAGTGAGTTTTGAAAGCCATTATTTTCAATCCTTGTCGAACATTTAATGAAGCACATTCTTAAAGCACATTTTACTTTGTTCCGTTGGTTAAAAATAGCCCTGAATTATTAAACACAGAATGTAGGTTAACCTTGGAATTTTGCTCAATATTTCAGTACTTTTTTTTCAAATATCTTGGCCTAAATTAGCAAGTTTCAGGTGAAAATGTGCCATGCATCTAACCTAAAAAAATCATTTAGAAACTTTTAATCTTCAGATGCAAATACCCGATGAAAGGTTAAGATCATTATGTATAACACTATTTCTGGCAAAATATCGCCTGTGACACAGACTGCTTTTTGAATATTAAATTTAAGTTTATTAGTTTAGTTTATTATTGTCATGTGTACTGAGGTACAGTGAAAGTTTTCTGTTGCATGTTCTCCAGTCAAAGAAAATACTATACATGATTACAATCAAGTTGTCTACAATGTACAAATACAGGATTAAGGGTATAACGTTTAGCGCAAGATAAAGTCACTGGAGTTTAGAAAGATGAGGGGAAAATCTCATAGAAACATATAAAATTATAAAAGGACTGGACAAGCTAGATGCAGGAAAAATGTTCCCAATGTTGGGCGAGTCCAGAACCAGGGGCCACAGTCTTAGAATAAAGGGGAGGCCATTTAAGACTGAGGTGAGAAAAAACGTTTTCACCCATAGAGTTGTGAATTTGTGCCATTCCCTGCCACAGAGGGCAGTGGAGGCCAAATCACTGGATGGATTTAAGAGAGAGTTAGGGGCTAGTGGAATCAAGGGATATGGGGAGAGGGCAGGCATGGGTTATTGACTGGGGACGATCAGCCATGATCACAATGAATGGCGGTGCTAGCTCGAAGGGCCGGATTGCCTCCTCCTGCACCTATTTTCTATGTTTCTATGTTTCTAAAGTCCAATAAAGTTCAATTATAGTTAGTTTGAAGGTCTCCAATGGGTAAATAGGAGCTCGGGACCGCTCTCTAGTTGGTGATAGAATGGTTCAGTTGCCTGATAACAGCTGGGAACAAATTGTCCCTAAATCTGGAGGTATGCATTTTCAAACTTCTGTACCCCTTGCCTGATGGGAGAGGGGAGAAGTATAGATGAAGTCAATGGAAGGAAGGTTGGGTTTCGTGTGGTCTATGTCCATAACTCTCTGCAATTCCTTGCAGTATTGGGTGGAGCTTTTCCCAAATCATACTGTGATGCCTCCCGATAAAATGCTTTCTGTAGAAGTTGGTGAGAGTTGTTGGAGACGGGTGGAACTTCCCAAGCTTTCTAAGGAGGCGTAGGTGTGCTGTCATGGCCACAGCTTCCATGTGGCTGGTCCATGATAAGTGGCTGGCGATGTTTATTCCTAAGAACTTGGAGCTTTCAAGTATTGGAATTTATTGTCATGTGCGCAGAGGTACAGTGAAAAGCTTTAATTTGCAAGCTATCCAAACAATTCAGATAAAACCAAACATGAATACAATCAAGCTGAACACAATTACAAATGGTTGAAAGAAGACAGAAATACCAGAGTGTGGATATAACTTCACACATGTACTTAGTTTTGTTTCATGGTAACTCATTACGCATTTAACTTGTCAACTCTTCTGATTTCAGAGAGTCAGAAAATTCCCCCAAATCTTCCCGATATGGGTGCGTTATTACACTTACCTCCTTGGTTTTGATCAATATCTTTTCAATCAGGATTAAGAAGCTCTGGGGATCTCTGCTTACGAGCTCTTCGAGGCTCCAGCGGTTCAGGCAGAACCCAGCTGAGAAAGAAAAGCAACATTGGAAGAGCAATGATTAACTTCTAGTGATGATTGTTTATTTTAGTTTAGAGATACAGCATGGAAACAATCCCTTTGGCCCACCGAGTCCGCACCAACCAGCGATCCCCACACATTAACACTATTCTACACTAGGGACAATTTTTACATTTATACCAAGCCAATTAACCTACAGACTAATATGTCTTTGCCCTGGGGTCCTGGGGAGAATGTGCAAACTCCGTACAGACAAGCACCCGTAGCCGGGATCGAACCCGGGTCTCTGACGCTGTAAGCGCTGTAAGGCAGTAACTCTACCGCTGCGCCACCGTGCCGCCCTTGTGTTACCGATTGCTGGGGTCAATTGTAAGTTTTCCTACTGAGCGGAAAAATTGAATAAATTACATTGGTCAACTAAATAAGACACGAAGTGCAGGAGTAACTCAACAGGTCGGGCAGCATTTCTGGAGAACATGGGGATAGGATAGGCAACGCTTTGGGTCGGGACCCTTCTTCATTCTGATACGTCCCTATCAGTTATGTGTGTTTTCCCAAGATACTGCCTGACTTGAGTTACTCCAGCATTCTGTGTCTTTTCTTGGCAAACCAGCATCCGCAGTTCCCTGTGTCTAAATTGGTCACCTGTTTCGTACCTTACTCAAGTCTCATTTCAGGCAGCTTTAACATAAAAAGGATTCTCAAGCTCTCGCCCATGTACAGTCAACCTGTCGCAATGATGATTACCAGAAAGGAATGAGCCAAATGCCTCTTGTGCATTCAACATTTTAATTCTTCTACCATGGATTACTGTGCCTGTATGTGCTGAAGCCCAGGAATCTGCATACTTCCCTAAATATCATTGCTTCACCAGCTCCTCAGACTACCATTAAATCAGATTTTAATCAAATTTTATTCAAATGTTATAAACTCTTTATGAACATACATGCCTGGTAACACCACAGGACTTTAGGGCAGCCCAGTGGTGCAGCTGGGAGAGCAGCTACTTCATAACGCCAGAGACCTGTGTTCAATCTTTCACCTCTGGTGCTGTCTGTGTGGAGTTCGCACATTCTCCCCTGTGACCGCATCGGTTTCCTCCAGGTGCTCCAGTTTTCACCCACATTTAAGATGTGCCGGTTTACAGGTTAATTGGCCTCTGTAAAATTGCCCCCCAGTGTGTAGGGAGTGCATCCAGAAGTGGGTTAGCATTGAACTAGTGTGAACGGGTGATCAATGGTTGGAGTGAATTTGGAGGGGAAAGTGCCTATTTCCATGCTGCATTGCTAAAGTAAACTGAATTAAATATGGAGTAACTCAGTGGGTCAGGCAGCATCTTGAGAGAACATGGATAATCAATGTTTCGGGTTGAGCAGGTGCTAAGCTAATATGCATGTTAATTTAGAACATGTCCTTGAACAGAAAGCGGCCCTGAATCTGGACTTGTGCGTTTTCACAATTCCGCGCCCCTCGTCCACCAGGCTAGAGGTATATAAATGTGAAAATACACATATCCAGATTCAGGGACAATTTCTTCCCAGCTGTTATCAGGCAATAGAACCATTCTAGAGAGCAGTCCTGAGCTACTACATACCTCGTTGGAGACCCTCAGACTGTCTTTGATCGGACTTTACTGGCTATATTTAGCACTGAACATTATTCGCATAATTCCCTTCATCATGTATCTGTATACTGTGGACGGCTCGATTGTAATCATGTATAGTCTTTCTGCTGGCTGTTTAGCACACAACAAAAAGCTCTTCACTGTACCTCAGTAAACGTGACAATAAACTAAACATATTGCTTTATTTTTCAGAAAATGCTTGGTTGTTGAGGAAGCTGTTACTTAAGGATTGTTTTTAGAAAAAGATTTATATTGTCGCGAGCTAATAGGAAATGGTAATGACTTGATTTAGTACATTGCTAATTTTAAAGTTTTACCAAGTTGAAAAATGTATTTCAACCTAGTTCCCATTTTCCACACAGATGTACAAACGAAAACCGTTCCGTATAGTGCTGAGTAATTAATGTACCCCAGATTGCTCGTACTTACCATAAAGGCACTATTTATAGACTTTATTACTGTAGCTTTGGAACCAAAGTTACACTGTTTCTCATTTGGAATGTATTTTTTGATGTTTTCAAGTGAAAATATATAATGTGCTGATCATTTTCCTTCACAAAGCTAAAAATAACACCGTATCACATCTATAGGCAGAAACTATTTCCAGTGATACCCATTCTATTTTTAGAAATGCTGGTAGAGAAAAGTGCTGGAGAAACTAAGCGGGTGCGGCAGCGTCTATGGAGCGAAGGAAATGGGCAACGTTTTGGGACGAAACCCTTCTTCAGACTCCAGAAATGCTGGTATAACTCAACGGCTCAGGCAGCATCTCTGGGGAACATAGATTGGTGGCATTTCGGGTCTGGACCCTTATTCAAAATGAAGAAGGGACCCAACCTGAAAAGTCACCTGTCCATCTGAAGAAAGGTCCTGATGTGAAACGTCATGGAAGAAAGCTGGAAGTGGGGAGGAGTGGGACAAATTCTGGTGGATACACGTGAGCGGGGGGCAGGGGGAGGGGTTGATAGGCAGATGATTGGACAAAGACCAGAGATGAAAAGACAGAATGGTCTGAAGCAGTCCCGACCCAAAATGTTGCCTATCCATGTCCTCCAGAGATGCTGCCTGACCTGCTTAGTTACTCCAGCACTTTTTTATTTGCAAACCAACAGCTGCGTTTCCCACCTAATCTAATTAATTTGACTTGTTGAGGGTACGGCCAGGGAATAAAATAAATGGTCTTTAATCCAAACCACTATGTGCAGATAATCAATCGTGTATTTGCAAAGCGTTTTCGACAACATTGAAGAACACAAAATAGTTTTACAATCAAAGACCAGATTATTGTAACTGTCGTCATAACATTCCCTGTTTCAGTGTCGAGATACACTCCAGCCATTCTGAGCAAAAACAACACCGTGCAAACAATGATGAAATATTGATCAGATAATTACATGGGGGGGGGGAATTGTCAGCCCAGCCACAAAGAGAATGTGGAGACACAAGGAACTGCAGATGCTGAAACATTGAGCAAAATACAAAGTGCTGGAGAAACTCAACAGGTCAAGCAGCAACTGTGGAGGGAATGGACAGGCGATATGTTGGGTTGGGCCACCTCTTCAGACTGATTCATGGTTGTTGGTTTTGGTGAGCAATCCTTGTTCCAAACTTATTCTATTTCACCTTTCTCCAGCTCCGAATTCGCCAAATTCCCCAGATTCAAATTTACTGCCAAACGGTCCAAACTTTGGCACCTCATTGTGTAAAGGAACTGCGATGCTGTTTTACACCATTTGATAAGGTCCCACATAGGAGATTAGTGGGCTAAATTAGGGCACATGGTATTGGGGGGGTAGAGTGCTGACATGGATAGAGAAGTGGTTGGCAGACAGGAAACAAAGAGTAGGGATTAATGGGTCCCTTTCAGAATGGCAGGCAGTGACTAGTGGGGTACCGCAAGGCTCGGTGCTGGGACCGCAGTATTTACAATATACATTAATGATTTGGATGAAGGGATTCAAAGTAACATTAGCAAATATGCAGATGACACAAAGCTGGGTGGCAGTTTGAACTGTGAGGAGGATGCTATGAGAATGCAGGGTGACTTGGACAGGTTGGGGGAGTGGGCAGATCCATGGCAAATGAAGTTTAATGCGGATGAATGTGAGGTTATCCACTTTAGTAGCAAAAACAGGAAGGCAGATTACTATCTAAATGGCGTCAAGTTGGGAAAAGGGGATGTACAACGTGGCCTAGGGGTCCTTGTACATCAGTCTACGAAAGTAAGCATGCAGGTACAGCAGGCAGTAAAGAAAGCGAATGGCATGTTGGCTTTATAACAAGAGGAATCTAATATTGGGGCAAAGGGGTCCTTCTGCAGTTGTACAGAGCCCTAGTGAGACCGCACCTGGAGTATTGTGTGCAGTTTTGCTCCCCTAATTTGAGGAAGGACATTCTTACTATTGAGGGAGTGCACGTAGGTTTACAGGGTTAATTCCCGGGATGGCGGGACTGTCATATGCTGAGAGAATTAACCAGCTGGGCTTGTACACTCTGGAGTTTAGAAGGATGAGACGGAATCTCATTGAAACATATAAGATTGTTAAGGGTTTGGACACGCTAGAGGCAGGAAACATGTTCCCGATGTTGGGGGAGTCCAGAACCAGGGGCCACAGTTTAAGAATAAGGAGTAAGCCATTTAGAACAGAGGGAGTTAGATGTGGCCCTTGTGGCTAAGGGGATCAGAGGGTATGGAGAGAAGGCAGGTACGGGATACTGAGTTGGATGATCAGCCATGATCATATTGAATGGCGGTACAGGCTCGAAGGGCCGAATGGCCTACCGCTGCACCTAATTTCTATGTTTCTATGTTTCTACGTAACAGAGACGAGGAAACACTTTTTCTCACAGAGAGTGGTGAGTCTGTGGAAAAGAGAGCTAAATAGGGCTCTTAAAAATAGCGGAGTCAGGGGATATGTGGAGAAGGCAGGAACGGGGTACTGATTGGGGATGATCCGCCATGATCACATTGAATAGTGGTGCTGGCTTGAAGGGCCGGATGGCCTATTCCTGCACCTATTGTCTATTGTCAAAGTTAGCCACAAAATGCTGAACTAACTTAGCGGGTAAGGCAGCTTCTCTGGAGAAAAAGAATACGTGACGTTTCGGGTCGAGACCGCACTTTATTTTGCCCCCTCATTACCGTGGAATGGAACATGAACTCACAACGTTCTTACTCAAAAGATGAATAGACCACCACTGAGACAAAGCAAACAAAAAAATCCAAGTCCTAATCTAATAACAGGAAAGTATATGAACATTACAAATGACGTGACTAATTTTGAAAAGGAAATTTATTTTTGACTGAATCAGTTGTGGCTTTAGATCAGAGATAGACACAAAATGCTGAAGTAACTCAGCGGGTCAGGCAGAATCTCTGGAGAACCTGGATAGGTGATATGTCGGCTCAGGACCCTTCTTCAGTCTGATTGTAGCAAGGGGCAAGGGTGGTGTTGGGAAGAAAGCTAAACGAGGTTCCCCCTCCGTCCTGACTCAAAACGTCACCTATCCATTATCTCCGGAGATGCTGCCTGATTTACTCCAGCACTTTATGTCTACCTTTGGTATAAACCAGCATCTGCAGTTCCTTTATATCTCATTGCAGTTTTAGATCAGTGTTGGATCAAGTATTTTGCCATTAAAATTAGTACTAATTTCTATTTCCCATGTAAATCAAATATTTTATCTTGTAAATTAACAAAGGATTAGTATTCCAGAAGCATTCCCTCCTTTCTAAGCAAACTTATTTTATCTTTGAAGATAGACACAAAGTGCTGGAGCATCAGTGAGAAGCGTTCTGACACAAAGCATCACCTATCCATGTTCCCCAGATCTGCAGCCTGACCCGTTGAGTTGCTCCAGCATTTTGTGTCCATCCTTTGTATAAAGCAACATCTGCAGTTCCTTGTTATTACATTTTATTTAGTTTTTGTTGCACCCCGTGTATGTTAGCACTATAACATTCAAGGCTACATACGACCAGGGCTTACAGATAGTGAGAGATAATGTAGGCTTGTTTGCGTTCTTAGAAATGGAGAGGATGTCAATATTAAAATAGAAATATGATTTAACAGTGCACATTGCCTTTGGTAAACATGGCCTTTTGTCACCAATTACCAATAACATTCAGCAAACACAACCTTTGCATCACTGATGATTTATATCATACATTATTTCAATGATGCAAATGTGTTTATCTCATCCATTTATCAAACTCCCCACATCTTACACCCACAACCAGTGCGATTTGAGCAGTACATGCTTGTTCACCAAAGCACGTACAAAATATTACTCATTTTCTGAATTCATCAGATGTACCTGCGGCACGATAGAGTTGCTGCCTTACAGCGCGGTGATCTGGGTTCGATCTAGACCATGGATCTCTGTCTGTACAGAGTTTGTATGTGCTCCCTGTGACTGTGTGGGTTTTCTCTGGGTGCTCTGGTTTTCTCTCACACTCCAAAGACATATAGGTTTGTAGTTTAATTGCCTTCGGTAAAAATTGTAAATTGTCCCCAGTGTGTGGGATAGTACTCGTGTACGTGGATCTCTAAATTGTTTCCACACTGTATCTTTAAAACTAAAACTCAACTAAAGCATCAACTTAGGAAATCACACTAGTTAATGTGGTGGACTGAAAAATATTGGGTTGTTTAATTTACACATATTTTCAACAAAATTTGCAATTCACAATCTCTATTTCAATTGAACTTAAAGATCTATGTTTCTGATGCCATTGATTGTAAATAGCAATGTTTAGAGGCTGTACAGATAGCGAGAGATGCTGCCGAGATAGATGTGTTCTTAGAAATGAGAAGGTAAAATGAGGTATGTCAAACATGCTTGTGGAAAAACTAAAAGAAAATGGGAGTGTTACATCATTAAAGCAGGTTAGTGATAAAGTGAAATCAGAGTGGTAAAATATACTTTCAGATCTGTGCATGACCTGAATCGTGGTCTCACCTGATCTTAGAAATTCTATATCTATGAATGTAATGTTTTTTAAATTGATAGCACTTTACAAGGCCAAAACGTGGAGTTTGTTTAGTTTAGTTTGTTGTCACATGTACCGAGGTACAGTGAAAATCTTTTATTGCATGCTAACCAGCTAGTGGAAAGACAATATATGATAACAATCGAGCCTTCCAGTGTAGATACATGATGAAGGGAATAATGTTGAGTGCTTCTGGAGGTGTGCATTTTCACTCTTCTGTACCACTTGCCTACTGGGAGAGGGGAGAAGAGGGAGTGACCGGGGTGAGACTGGTCCTTGATTATCGATTATGCTGGTGGCCTTGCTGAGGTGTAAATAGAGTCAATGGAAGGGTGGTAGACACAAAATGCTGGAGTAACTCAGCGGGACATGCAGCATCTCTGGAAAGAAGGAATGGTTGACATTCCAGGTCGAGATCTTTCTTCGGAGAAAGGAAGGTTGGTTTGTGTGATGGTCTGGGCTGTATCTAAAACTCTCTGCAATTTATATTTAAAAGCATGAAACTTCCTTCATGAGCATTACACAAGAGCTATAGTAATTAAAATGGTTGCTCAATGTATAATCACATTTTAATTCATGTTTCCAACCCTAGTATCATTATCTAACTCAAAAACACATGATCCTCCACAAAGGACCATTGTCCTTTGTTCGGTATTGCCTTCCCCTGAAAACAGGTTTTATATTGCATTAGGTCATCAAATTCAACATGACTTATTTTAATTTCCTTTCAGATCTGACATAAACCATTACAAGGCACAAGGAACAATGAATGAGCGACATAAATGAAATATGTTGCTGCATCCTTGACTGACACATCATACCATTCATTGTGAGAGGGAGCATGGTATGATGCCATTTTACATTCATGATTACTTGGCGCAAGAAGATGTCTTCATTTTGACCATGCGGTCTGGAAGCTGTGGGAAGGAGAGGCTGGTATGTCACTGGAATAAGGGGAACGGTAGGGAGAGGGGGAGGAAGAGAGTGGAGAAGCTCCCGGTGAGCGCTGTGGAGCCGTGCTGGAGGCCGACGTGAACGAGAATGAGCCCGGCAGCTGAAGTGACCACCGAAAACGAGGGTGGGCCGGACAAGGACAGACAAAGACAGACAAGGACAGACAAGGACCGCTGAGAACAAGGAAAATGGATGGTCCCGGTGGGCGACGAGAAGAGCGACCCATCGGCCGCTGAAACCGAAGACCCAACAGCCACGTGCAGTGGAAGCTTGGAAGCCCTGAAGACGAGGAGATGGGAGCCGCTGCCGATGACAGATACAAGGAGTGGACGGGTAGGAGAGGGACTGGGGTATTGCCTCCAGTAAATGACATACAAGATATGATTTTTAAATATTGATAAGGGCGAGGTTCAAGAGCATGTGCTGAAACCAGCCCCTTTCCTTAGGTTAAATGAACAATTTTAAGACAAAATTGTGACCATTATTATTCAGTTACAAAAGCAAACCTACTTTAACAGTAGTCAAGCCACCAAAGTTCTGTCATGATAAATATTGCTGAACATCTTGCAATTATTACACCTCATTCTCGAGGTGTGGATTCATCAGCACTGTGTGCAATTGTAATAATGCTTCCCCGTTTCTGAACTCCAAACCCTTTGCAAAAAAGGCCAATATTCCATTGGCCATTCTAACAATTACTGCACTGCCTGTTAACATCTTGTGATTCATGCACAAGAATTTCTAGATCTCCGCAAGCTTCACTCATTTGCAATTTTCCTCCATTTAGATAGACGCTGGTCCCAGGGGGATCTACTGTCATCCAGCACAATCACTCCACACTTTTAAATCTCCTTTCCACTTGTACATTTATCACTATCTATATTATTAAAAGTCTGATCTTGACCACTTCCTGTTGTTCTGTATATTGATTTTAGAAATAACGCTGCCACTTATGGCTGTGATTTTTGGCCATCTTACTCAGAGTCTCCCTCCACTGCACAGGACGAGGATTTTTCCCATCGATGGAAAATAAAAGAGTTATTAGTGTTTATAAAATGTTGAGATTCTCTCTCCTGAAGGCCACGCCCCTTCCGGAGTGACTATAAAACCCGGAAGTGTTGAGTGCCTCAGTCAGTCTCTGCAAGATGGTGGAGCGAGAGGGTCACGTCTCTCAGTCTGAGCTGTGAATAACACTGAACACATGTCTACTAAACTGTGAGTGGTTTTACTGACCTGTCAGTGCCCTTAAGGTGGTTTGAAAATATAGTTTGGAAATGCTAAAGCTGTGTTACCTTTGGTTTGGAAATGCTAAAGCTGTGTTGGCTTTGGTTTGGAAATGCTAAAGCTGTGTTGCCTAGTTAAAGTTGCCGTGCCTAATTAAAGTTGCCTTGCCTAATTAAAGTTGACTTGCCTAATTAAAGTTGCCGTGCCTTCTATATAATTAAAAGTCTAACCTTGACCACTTCCTGTTTGCATTTTATATTGATTTTAGAAAAAAATGCTACCACGTACGGCTGTGGTTTTTGGCCATCTTACTGAGAGTATCCCTCCGCTCATCAGCTACTGAGGATTTTTCCCATCGATGAAAAATAAAAGAGTTATTTGTGTTTTAAAAAATGTTGAGATTCTCTCTCCTGTCAATCATGCCATGAAGGCCACATCCCTTATAGTGGGAGGGGGGATGGACTATAAAACCCAGAAGTGTGGGCGTGGCTCAGTCTCTGCAAGATGGAGAAGGGAGAGGTCACGACTCGTTGTCTTTAGTGGCCTTGCACCCTGCTTGAAATGGTATGAAACTGCACTTGAATTTGGTGGCCTTGCACCCTGCTTGAAGTCACAAGGAATAGCTGTGAGTCAATTGCAAGCCCACCAGCTGTGAGTGAGCTGCCAGAGCCACAAGCCCAAGAATCCATTCGGCCCACAATGTACATACTAGCCCTCTGGAATCCAGTCCCTTCAGCCCACAACACCCATACTTGCGCTCCAGAAACTGCCTGACCCACTGAGTTATTCCATCACAATGTGTTTATCTTGGGTATAAACCAGCATCTGCAGTTCTTTGTTTCTATAATCAAAGGCTTGTCCCACACCAGTTATTCCTTCTTCATAATTCATATATATCCAATGACTTGGCTTCCCCAGCTGCCTGTGGCAATGAAATTCCACAGACTTCACCACACTCTGACTAACAAAAATAATCCTCATCGCCTTCCTTTTATTCTGAGGCTGTGCTCTCTGGGCCTAGACTCTCCCAAGACAATTCTATCCAGGCCTTCCACTATTCAGAAGAAGATCATAGTTGCCGAGGTTAGTGTTGTGCAGTGTTCAAGAAGGCGATAGTTTCTTGAACCCGGTGGTCATTGTTTTCAGGCTCATACCTCACTCAATTGGACGCAGCACGGGATGCACATTGAAAATTGAAATTAAAAGCTTTTTCTGAGTTAGAATTAGTCTTATCGCCCATCCCTGGGATGTACGTACACATTCTGAGTTGATACTCTTGTGTGACACTGTGCGGGGCCGACACTTAAATGACTGAGACACCAGCCCTAGTTTTTCTCTCACGAGTATGAAAGAGATTCCAAGTATCTGATCAAAGGACTTTGCCTAACACTTTAACCACTTTATCCTGATTACATGCAAGGTACATCTTTATTTTTAGATACAAAGTGCTGGAGCAACTCAGTGGGTCAGGCAGTATCTCTGGAGAAAGCAGATGGGCGACGTTTCTGGTCGGCACCCGAAGAAACGTGGAAGAATGGTCTTGACCCGAAACATCACCCAGCCTGTTTTCTCCAAAGATGCTGACTGACCCATTGATAGCACTTTGTGTCTATCTTTGGCATAAACCGGTATCTGCAGTTCCTTGTTTATACATTCCATCCTCGTTTGATCAGATTGAAGAGTGAGAAACTGTGGGTCGCTTTAAACACATGGAAGTCATTTCAAGTGAATCAATGAGCAAAACCTGCTGAGCAAAGCTAACTGCAACAAGAAAGGTAGCATGATAATTCGGTCGAGCTCGGATGCAAAGTACTAAACTGTGAAAGACTTCAATGTGTTTGGCCACAGAAAATGCTTCATGTGAGCTTACAGCTAACTATTTGATTAATCGCTAACCCTGTCAGGAAGTTAACAGTTAATGTTTACGTCTGTGTAAGTGTGAAGTGCACAACAGATGGGACAGTTTAATCCACATAACCATATAACCATATAACAATTACAGCACGGAAACAGGCCATCTCGGCCCTTCAAGTCCATGCCGAACAACTTTTTTCCCTTAGTCCCACCTGCCAGCACTCATACCATAACCCTCCATACCCTTCTCATCCATATGACTATCCAATTTATTTTTAAATGATACCAACAAACCTGCCGCCACCACTTCCACTGGAAGCTCATTCCACACCGCTACCACTCTCTGAGTAAAGAAGTTCCCCTTCATGTTACCCCTAAACCTCTGTCCCTTAATTCTAAAGTCATGTCCTCTTGTTTGAATCTTCCCTATTCTCACAGGGAAAAGCTTGTCCACATCAACTCTGTCTATCCCTCTCATCATTTTAAAGACCTCTATCAAGTCCCCCCTTAACCTTCTGCGCTCCAGAGAATAAAGACCTAACTTATTCAACCTATCTCTGTAACTTAGCTGTTGAAACCCAGGCAACATTCTAGTAAATCTCTGTACCCTCTCTATTTTGTTCACATCCTTCCTATAATTGGGTGACCAAAATTGTACACCATACTGCAGATTTGGTCTCACCAATGACTTGTACAATTTTAACATTACACCCCAGCTTCTATACTCAATGCTCTGATTTATAAAGGCTAGCATACCAAAAGCTTTCTTTACCACCCTATCTATATGAGATTCCACCTTCAAGGAACTATGCACGGTTATTCCCAGATCCCTCTGTTCAACTGTATTCTTCAATTCCCTACCGTTTACCATGTACGTCCTATTTTGATTTGTCCTGCCAAGGTGTAGCACCTCACATTTATCAGCATTAAACTCCATCTGCCATCTTTCAGCCCATTTTTCCAACTGGCCACAACACCCCCTATCTTGGTATCATCTGCATACTTACTAATCCAATTTACCACCCCTTCATCCAGATCATTGATGTACATGACAAACAACAAAGGACCCCACACAGATCCCTGAGGCACCCCACTAGTCACCTGCCTCCAACACGACAAGCAGCCATCCACCATTACCCTCTGGCTTCTCCCATTCAGCCACTGTTGAATCCATCTTGCTATTCCTGCATTTATACCCAACAGTTGAACCTTCTTAACCAACCTTCCATGAGGAACCTTGTCAAAGGCCTTACTGAAGTCCATATAGACAACATCCACTACTTTACCCTCGTCAATTTCCCTAGTAACCTCTTCAAAAAATTCAAGAAGATTAGTCAAACATGACCTTCCAGGCATAAATCCATGTTGACTGTTCCTAATTAGACCCTCTTTATCCAGATATTTATATATATTATCTCTAAGTATCTTTTCCATTAATTTGCCCACCACTAAAGTCAAACTAACCGGTCTATAATTGCTAGGTTTACTTTTAAAACCCTTTTTAAACAATGGAACAACATGTGCAGTATGCCAATCCTCGGGGACTATTCCCATTCCCGAAATATTTCTGCCCAATACCAGCTATTATCAGGCCACTGAACCATCCTATCATCAACTAGAGATAGGTGCTGAGCAACCATCTCCTGTACCTCATTGAAGATGCTCAGATTAGCTTTAATTGGACTTCTCCTAGCACAAAACGTTATTCTCTTTACCCTGTACCTGTACACTGTGGACGGCTTGATTGTAATCATGTATAGTCTTATCCGCAGGCTGGATAGCACACAACTAAAAATCTTTTCACTGTACTTCGTTACGTGTCATAATAATAAACCAAACTAAACAAGGCATAGAACAACGAACAAAGTCTGGAACCCTTTCCTATGTCTGGTGACCAGAGTCTCATTTCCCATTCCACTGACTGCTTCAATGCTGCGGTTGAAACTGGGACTGAGGTCATGCAAGCTCATCTTGGAATAGAGTATTTAAAGGGTTTGCATCATCTAACTTCAGCTGATTATTGCAAAGGTTGAGGGGAAGTCCCATCTACCTAGTTGTGACTCCATCAACCATGTTTACTGTCATTCCCAAGATGATGCTCTCATCAGTAGTCCCTCATTCCCTGTAGAAAGAAGGCATTTAGAAGGTTTAGAGATATATGGGCCAAATGGAAGCAGGAGGGACTAATGTGGACGGGGTGTGTAACAAGGAACTGCAGATACCAACTTTCGTTTTCCCCTCCCTGAATCTCAGTCTGATGAAGTGTTTCGACCTATTATAAGATGTCCCACCTATTTTTCTCCGGAAATGCTTCCCAACCTGCTGAGTTACTCGAGCATTTGTGTCTATCTTTGGTGTAGATGGGACATTTGGTCGGCATGGGCACGTTGGGCCTTAGGGCCAGTTTCCGTGCTGTGTGACTCTATGGCAATTATCCTTGCTGGTATCGGTCGATTAACCATGCTGAGAACTACATACTGCACTCTGTACCCGTCCCTTCATTCCACTTGTTGCACTCGAGTTTGGCTTGATTGTAATTATGTGTGGAATTATCAGAGTTGATGGGGTCAGGGAAGGAGCATTGACGTCGCGGCCCTGAATCCACCAATCTTTACACCACCACGCACAAGAAGAGCAAGGCGCAATTGTATGCAGATGCCGAGAAGTGTGTTCAGCTCTGGCTGAACTATTTCTAATCTTGTGATGTGGACTCGATAAGAAGATCAGAGTTGATTGGAGAGCATACAGATTGAAGCTTTTCACTGTACCTCAGTACATGTGCCAATAATAAACTTAAACCTAAAGCTAAACCTGCTGCCAGCCATGCTGAAGTGATGCCGTGTGTCATTGACAATTTAGTTTAGTTTATATTTTGTTTAGACATACAACCTGGAAACAGGCCTTTTGGCCCAAGGAGTCCCCATTGACCATCGATTACCCATACACTAGTTCTATGTTTTCCCAGCTTCACATCCTACACACAAAGGACAATTTACAAAAGTCTATTAACCTCCAAACCCACATGTCTTTAGGGATGTGGGCAGAAACGGGAGCATCCGGTGAAAATCCACGCGGTCACGGGGAGAACATGCAAGCTCTGCACAGACAGCACTTGTAGTCAGGATCAAACCTGGGTATCTGGCACCATAAGGAAGCAACTCTACCGCTGCGCCACTGTGTCGCGCCCAGATCTAGGTAATGTTTCAACCACATCTGTAGCTTCCTTCACTGAAAGCCAGTGATCATCCACCAGGCATGTGACAACTAGTGACATAACCTTGACAAAGTACGGTGGGACCAAGGCAGACACAAAACGTTGGAGTAACTCAGCGGGACAGGCAGCATGTCTGGAGAGAAGGAATGGGTGACGTTTCAGGTCGAGACCCTTCTTCAGATTGATTACACTGATTCAGATTGATGACCAAATACACAAGGCATGCAGGCAAGAGCAGAATTCACAAGCGGCTTCCTTTAAGTAGCAACTGGTGGACTGCCAATAGTGAGATGCTGCTAACACTTCCAGCGGCAGTCCAGGAAAAGCGAGACATGAAAACATTCGAAGCCATCAACACCATGATCTCAGCCCAGCTCTGATACTCGAGTTGTGGCTGTAGCACTTGGTAAAAATCAATGATAATCTCTGCACCAGAGAGAATAAGGTGACCTGATTCTCATTCCACCATTGCCTTCCTCAACAGCTGCTCCTGTCCTCAGGGACTCCACCGTTGAACGCGACGCACGCAATACACCTTTCTCTCACCCTATCCACTTGTGCTGTCGCCTTCCAGGAGCTATGGACTTGCACCCCTCGATCCCTCTGTACGTCGTGTGCAGTCGATTTTCCTGTTGCAATCGTCCTCCCAAAAGTACATCACCTCACACCCGTCTGGGTTAAACTCCATCTGCCATTTCTCTGCCAAAGTTTTCAACTGATCTAATTCCCTTCCAGCATTTTGTTTTACTAAGGTCAGGCCCCATATGGACTGTGACACCTAGTTCAGTGTAACTGCCCAACGTCATCTGTCTAGGTTCCACTGGAAGGATAAAAAAACATACTGGGCCCAGATGCAACAGTGTGACCTTCATGAATCATAACATAATAATCTCCAATTATATTCAGTGATAAGAACTTTGATAAAATTCCTTTGAGTGACACACAAAAATCATACTATGCAAAATAATTTCAATGTACGATACCCTAGAGATGCAGGTAACATTTTAATGTAATTAGGCAAAGTACAAGAAGCCACTGTAGTGTGGATGAATTCATTTCTGACAGAAACATTACCTGGGGGAAACATTACCTTTAGTTTAGAGATCCAGTGGGGAAATAGGCCCTTTGTCCACTGAGTCTGCCCCAACCAACGATCACCCGTGCACTGACTCTGTCCTACACTCAAAGGACAATTTACAGAAGTCAATTAACCTATAAACATGCTCATCTTTGGAATGTGGGAGAAAACCAGAGCACCCGAAGGAAACCCTTACAGGTCACAGGGAAAAATGTACAAACTCTGTACAGACAGCACCTGCAGTCAGGATTGAACTAGGGTCCATGGCGCTTTAAGGTTGCAACTCTCTCATTGCTCCACCGTGCCACCTCTCATGTGCAGGTATTGTATAGATGGCCCCATAGCAGAAGCGTCCTCGTTGCGGGGCTGGAAACTGGAAGTATCCTGAGCTAATTCTACTACCATCATCATCTACTGCGACAAGTGATGGCTTCCATTGATTGTCGCTGGAAGCTTGCGTCCTTTTCAGGATGGATGATGACAGTGAGGCCAACATTTGTAACAAGATGGACACGGAAAGAAGATTGTATAGATAAAAATTAGGTCATGGTTTGTTGGGAGCTGTAAATTCATCCTTACATTGAACTCAGAATTGTAGATATGTACTGCCCTCTGTTCTAAAATGGTGGACTGCTGCTCAAAAGAACGTACAAAGTTCTGGAGTAACTCACAAGTCAGGCAGCATCTGTGGAGAACATGGACAGGTGACTTTTCGGGTTGTGATTCTTCTTTAGACTCTGATGGCATTTCCAGTCTGAAGGAGAATCCTGACCTGATACGTCACCAAACCAAGTTCTCCAGAGATGCTGCCTGACCCGCTGGATTACTCCAGCACTTTGTTGGGTTTTTTTGCTACAGTATAGGATATGCAGCTTTGTAAGTAGGGGTAATTAAACTATGAGAGCAATGTTGGACCTCTGCTGCTTTGTTGTACTCATTCTTGGGCAACACTCTAAAGAAAGGCACAGTGGTGCAGCAGGTAGAGCTGCTGCCTCACATCGCCAGAGACCCAGGTTCGATCCTGACCTCGGGTACTATCTATGTGGAGTTTGCATGTTCTCCCTGTGACAGTGTACGTTTCCTCTGGGTGCTTCCGTTTCCTCCCACATCCCAAAGACGTTTGTGGGTTAAGTGTACTTTGAAATTCCCTGATGTGCAGGGAGTTGAAATGAAGGCGATATAACATTGAACCAGTAAGAACGGCTGATCGATGGTCGGTGTGGACCCGTTGTTTCCTTGCTGTATCCCTCTAACTCTAGCAAAGCTCTAAACTAATACCTTAGGGATGAGTGAGAAGAAGCTGCGATTGTTCTCCTTTGAACAGAAACTGTGTGAAATTTAGAAAGTTATAAAATAGCATGAGGAGGTTGAATAGAACAGTTTGCGAGAAATGATTTGCTCTTGCAAGTAGGGCCTAAAGGCTACTGATTTAAAGTGAATGGTAAAAACACTGACGTTTTTTTTAAAAAAAGCAGGTTGGGAATGTGATCAAAAAGTGAAAGTGTGGTGGAGACAGATACCAGAACCATTCCAATAACAGTTAGACACCTACTTGAAGTGGCGTTATTGGCAGGATCAAGGGAAACGAATGGTAATCCCAACACTAACCCTACTCCTAAATAAAATTTATGATCTAACGTCAGAATTATTTTGAAATAGCTAGCGTGAGGTTAATTTTCATGAATGACTTCATTTTGTTACGCACTCCACTTTAAAAAGACATGTAGAAATATTTCAGGATGTTACACAGTTTTAAAAAGTCAGCATATCAGATCAGCAAGTTTCAATGTTAATTACTATGAAATCATTTCCCTGTTGGAATTCTGAGCTGGAATTGTCGTGGTATGGACAGTGACCCACCTTAAGCAGGTTTCTGTTATAATGGTCAGACCGGGCCCATTCTTATTATTTCTTACTTGGATCAACAGTGGGGAGACACATGGAACTGCAGATGGTGGAATCCTGAGTAAAACACAAAGTGCTGGAGTAACTCAGTGGGTCAGCAGTGTTGCTTGAGAACATAAATAGATGACATTTTGGGTCGGGACCCATCTTATGATCCTTCTTCATGATCTCAGAATGGAATTCTTGAAAATGTGTCTGCAGTTACAATTGTGGCTTTAAAAAGAGAATTAGCTAATTATTTGAAGGTAAAATATTTTCAAGCTATTGAGAGAAGAACGGGCGAATGACAGTAACTAGTTTGGTCTTTAGGTTTTGGGTGTTTTTGAAGGGTCGCGATCTGAAACATCTCCTGTCCATGTTCTCCACAGATACTGCCTGACCCGTGGGTTACTCCAGCACTTTGTGTTTTCTTTGGACTAGCAGTCCACCATTTTAGAACAAAGTACATTTTAGTACATATCTACAATTCAGAGTTCAATATAAGGATGCATTTACAGCTCCCAATGATCAATGAACTCATGTTTAATTTATCTGTACAAAATACAACGTAGATATACTATCTATAATAGATATTTATCTATACAATATACAGAAGTGGTGATACAGTGCTTGGAGTTGCTGCCTTACAGCACCAGAGACCCAGGTTCCATCCTGACAATGGGTACTGTCTGTATGGAGTTTGTACAGAGTTCTCTAGATTCCTCCAAAAATGGACAGGTTTGTAGGTTGATTGGCTTTGGTAAAATTGTAAATTGTCCCTAGTGTGTAGAATGGTGCTAATGTACAGGTGATCACATATCTGTGCGGATTCGGTGGGCCGGGGTCTGTTTCCGCACTTTATCTCCAAAGACTAAAGAATTTTACAATTTATGTGCCTTTTGAGAAGAACATGCAAATACTAATTTCAATTAGCAATATTATCTCACTATCTTACCAAAGGCATCATTGAAAACCATGAAAGATTAAAAAATTCAACAGGTTAAACAAACCATAAACAACCAGCAGGTGTATGTTTTGGAAAAAAGAGGCTCACCTTTCCAATTAGAAGAAATATTTCTGTCCAATCCATGTAAACATCTTTCCAGAGCATGATAAATGCGATCTTCTGTGCAGGAAGTATGCTGCATTTTATATCATCTCCTTAAAGAACCAGAAGACATAGAAGAATGATACTTCAATACAGAAGAGCTAACTATTCAGATTAAAGAACATAAAATAACAAAGGATACAAGAAGCAAAAACTCAACCCGCAGTTTAAACTCATAAAGCTGCTGTTGTGGAGACTTGGACCTTTGACGAGACTTTCTCATTTTTTGAACCCTTTAAAGAGCGTTTTTTTCTTGTGGAGGAAAGAATAACATTTCCTCAATTTCATAACGTCAAGTAGTTTTACTAAACTCAGGAAGTCTCATGTCACTACGAGAGCAAACTAAATGAGGTCATGGTATTGAGCAGTCAATTGCAAAGGTGCCAAGTAAAGGAAAAATACACCAAAAAGAAAAATTACATCTCAAACAAAATGCTTCAATTTTAAGCAACTGCTTTCTCTCTTTCCTATGATGCCCCCTCACCAAAATGTATACCCATTGCTCCCAATATCCATCCCTTTTCCCCTTGCATTTCCCACCCACCTCCCCCCTTTATCTAACACCCTTTTGTCTCCTGTTCATCTCTAGCCTTTGTCACTTACTCCACCTGTTTGCCAATCAACCCCCCCCCCCCCCCCCCCAAACTGTATCCACCCATCACTTGGCAGATTTGTCCCGCCCCTACCTCTGATCCAGCTTTCTACCCCCAACTACAATCAATCCGAAGAAGGGTCCCGACCCGAAACACCAGCAATCCATTCCCTCCACAGATGCTACCTGACCCGCTGAGTGCCTCCAGTACTTTGTCCTTTGCTCAAGATTCCACCATCTGCAGTTGTTAGTGTCACAATATACTCTTGAAAATGTACAGTCAGTTCAATCTACAAGACAATCTGATGGTACTTTACCACAAAAGTCATTTGATTTGTGCTGTCTTTGTAAACTTTCCACATCACCTGATTTCAAATGTTGTCAGTAACAGCTGACGTTGACTGTGGCTTTTTACACTTAATTCCGATGGCATATGTTTCACACGCAGGGAGAAAGCTCAACTAATCAACCAAACTCTCATTCTGCAATCATCTTGAAACCCCAACTGCTGGCCATGGAAACCTGCGGTGGCTGGAACGGCGTGTTAAATGGGACATGGGGCATAGAACAGTACAACATAGAACAGTGCAGTAATGGGCCCTTCGGCCCACGATGTTTGTCTCCACCTTGCTTTCACTTTTCGATTACATTCCCGACCTGCTTTTTAAAAAAAGGACCTTCAGTAGACTATTATCTGAATGGTGGCCGAAAAGGGGAGATGCAACGAGACCTGGGTGTCATGGTACACCAGTCATTGAAAGTAAGCATGCAGGTGCAGCAGGCAGTGAAGGAAGCGAATGGTATGTTAGCATTCATAGCAAAAGGATTTGAGTATAGGAGCAGGGAGGTTCTACTGCAGTTGTACAGGGCTTTGGTGAGACCACACCTGGAATATTGCGTACAGTTTTGGTCTCCAAATCTGAGGAAAGACATTCTTGCCATAGAGGGAGTACAGAGAAGGTTCACCAGACTGATTCCTGGGATGGCAAGACTTTCATATGAAGAAAGACTGGATAGAATCGGCTTGTACTCGCTAGAATTTAGAAGATTGGGGGGGGGATCTTGTAGAAACTTACAGAATTCTTAAGGGGTTGGACAGGCTAGATACAGGAAGATTTCCCGATGTTGGGGAAGTCCAGAACAAGGAGTCACAGTTTAAAGATAAGGGGGAAGTCTTTTAGCACCGAGATGAGAACAAACATTTTCACACAGAGAGTGGCGAATCTGTGGAATTCTCTGCCACAGAAAGTAGTTGAGGCCAGTTCATTGGCTATATTTAAGAGGGAGTTAGATGTGGCCCTTGTGGCTAAAGGGATCAGGGGGTATGGAGAGAAGGCAGGTACAGGATACTGAGTTGGATGATCAGCCATGATCATATTGAATGGCGGTGCAGGCTCGAAGGGCCGAATGGCCTATTCCTGCACCTATTTTCTATGTTTCTATGTTTCTATATTTTCACCTTGGGAAAAGGTTTTGACTGTCCACCCTGTCTATGCCTTATATCATTTTACATACTTCCATCACGTTTCTCCCCAACCTCTGATGTGCCAGATAAAACAATCCAAGTCTATCCAACCTCTCCCTGTAACTGAAACATTCTAATGAAGGCAACATGAAGCACCCACATCTTTCCTGTTACGGGCGACCAGAACGATATGCAAAGTTCCAAATGCGGCCTAACCAAAGTTCTATGGAGCTGCATCATGACTTCCTGACTTTTATATTCAATGCTCCTAGCAATTATGACAAGCATACCACGTGCATGTGTGGGAAGGAATTGCAGATCCTGGTTTACACCAAAGATAGACATAAAACGCTGGAGTAACTCAGCCAGACAGGCAGTACCTCTGGACAAAAGGAATGGGTGGTGTTTCACATCAAGACCCTCCTTTGGACTGAGAGGCAGGGGAAAGGGAAACAAGAGCTGTCAACCGCAATATAGAGAGATATAGTACAAAGAAATGAAAGATATGCAAAAAAGTAACGATGATCAAGGAATGCCTTATGCTTTCTTTTCCACTATCTACTTGTGCTGTCGTCTTCAGTGAGCTATGAACTTGGAGTCCAAGATTCTGCTGCACATCAATGCTGTCAAGGGTCTTGCTCCTGTTAAGAGTGTTACTATATACTTTCCCCTTACATTCAACCTCCCAAGTGCAACACCTCACACTTGCTCGGGTTAAACTCCATCTGCCATTTCCTTGCCCATTTCTGCAGCTGATCTATATCCTGCTCTGTTTTTCTGACAGTCTTCGTCACTGTCTGGAACTCCCAAATTAAATAGTGTGGAGATCTCAATGTTAATTATTTAGTCTGCTCGGTGACCATTCTGTTCTTGCATTGCAATGGTGGAGTGAGCCAAAGGAAACAGATAGGTCATAGGTTATGAAAGAGAGGCACTGGTGCCGGGGAAAGGAAAAATCAACCATTCAGGTGGCATGGTGGCACAATAGACAATAGGTGCAGGAGGAGGCCATTTGGCCCTTCGAGCCGGCACCGCCATTCAATATGGCCATGGCTGATCATCCCCAATCAGTACCCCGTTCCTGCCTTCTCCCCATATCCCCTGACTCTGCTATTTTTAAGAGCCCTATCTAGCTCTCTCTTCAAAGCATCCAGAGAACCTGCCTCCACTGCCCTCTGAGGCAGAGAATTCCACAGACTCACCACTCTGTGAGAAAAAGTGTTTCCTCGTCTCCGTTCTAAATGGCTTCCTCATTATTCTTAAACTGTGGCCCCTGGTTCTGAACTCCCCCAACATCGGGAACATGTTCCCTGCCTCTAGTATGTCCAAGCCCTTAACAATCTTATATATTTCAATGAGATCCCCTCTCATCTTTCTAAACTCCACAGTGTACAAGCCCAGCTGCTCCATTCTCTCAGCATATGACAATCCCCCATCCCGGGAATTAACCCTGTAAACCTACGCTGCACTCCCTCAATAGCAAGAATGTCCTTCCTCAAATTAGGGGACCAAAACGGCACACAATACTCCAGGTGTGGTCTCACTAGGGCCCTGTACAACTGCAGAAGGACCTCTTTGCTCCTATTTTCTATTCCTCTTGTTATAAAGGTCAACATGCCATTCGCTTTCTTCACTGTCTGCTGTACCTGCATGTTTACTTTCATAGACTGATGTACAAGGATCCCCAGATCCTGTTGTACTTCCCCCTTTCCCAACTTGACGCCATTTAGATTATAATCTGCCTTCCTGTTTTTGTTACTAAAGTGGATAACCTCACATTTATCCGCATTAAACTTCATCTGCCATGCACCTGCCCACTCCCCAAACCTGTTCAAGTCCACCTGCATTCTCATAGCATCCTCCTCACAGTTCACACTGCCACCCAGCTTTGTGTCATCTGCAAATTTGCTAATGTTACTTTGAATCCCTTCATCCAAATCATTGATGTATATTGTATGCAGCGGTTGAGCTTCTGCCTTACCACCCGAGACCCTGGTTTGATCCTGACTCGAGGTGCTGTCTGTATGGAGTATGTACATTCTCCCTGTGACCACGTAGGTTTTCTCCAAGTGCTTCTCTTTCCTCCCACACTCCAAAGACGTACATTGTCTTCTTCGGTAGCAATTGTAAATAGTTCCTAGTGTGTAGGATAGTGCTCGTGTAACTGGGATTGCTGGCAGGCATGGACTCAGTGGGCCAAAGGGACCTTTCTACACTGTATCGGGAACATAACATGGGGGAACCGCTGTGGGAGGGGGAGGAGAACAAAGGAGGAGCCGGCATATTTTGTCACTTTGTCAGAGCCATTGGTGGCCGCTATTTGCATACATTGGGTATGCAAGCAAAGAATTTCACTGTGGCTTGACACATGTGACAATAAAGTATTCCATTCCATTCCATAAACTTAACAACACCGTGAGGATTAGCAGACAATACTGGAGAAACAATCATTTTCCTGAAGTCTGCCTCCGTCATATTGAACATATACCAACCTGGATGCCCCCCAAAAAAAACCTTTTATCCAAATGAATACCCAAGTTATCTCATACATCTTGACACTTGTGCAATGATACTCTCGCAATGAAATAAAGTATTAAATAGTCTTTAATATATTGAGCTTGCAGGAAGCAAAAATATGCTTACTATTGAAAATGTATATTTTTTATAAATCCTGTGGGAAAAATATATTTTCTTCTTGCCAGCCTGAAACTCTCTGGCCTCAACCCCTTTTCCCACATTGACCCAATTGTGTCAATATAACATGGTTCCTTTGGAATGGAACGATCATGTTATAGCAGAATCATCATGATATCAATTATCTAGAAAATTACAAAGGTGGAGAGATTGGTTTGATGGACAAAATTGACTAGATGTCAGGATAAGTCCCAAGACCATCAACACTGCATTTCAATACATCATTAATACATGATACCTGGAAGAGTAATTGATCTTAACGATCTAAGATTTCACATACATAAATCATTTAGAAATAGTAAGCAAGGTCAAAATACAATAATACTTTATACAATACAATAATACTTTATTAGCCAAGTATGTTTTGTAACATACGAGGAACTAAACACGATTAAGCAGATTTATGTAACATCAATCTCTATCTAATATAAAACAAATGTTGTTTAGTTTTGATTATGCCAGAGATCTGGGGATTCAGGCTTTACACAAGGGTGAATAAGGAAGTATAGTCTTTGAAGATGATGTATTAAAAATTCACCAAAGTAATACCAAGGCAATGATGTTCAAAGGACATGGAGCAATATGAACAAAATGACAAATAATTAAGCAACCATTTCACAAAATTAATCTTACCTTGAAAGACTAATATTTCACTAGTTAAGTTGCTTGGGAAAAATTCCAACAGTGTTCTGGTATGATTGTTACAGAGAGTTGTGGATGTAGCCCAGACTAGAATCGCACCATTGACTCCATTTACACTTCACTTTGGCTCAGGAAAGCTGCCAATGTAATCAAAGAACTTTCCCATCCTGGTCATTCATTCTTCTACGTGCTCCTGTCAAGCAGACAGCATAAGGTCACAAGTGATAGGAGCAGAATTAGGCCATTCAGCCTATCAAGTCTACTCTGCCATTCAATCATGGCGGATGTATCTCTCACTCTGAACCCCATTCTCCTGCCTTCGTCCCATAATCCCCGACACCCTTACTAATCAAGAATCTATCTATCTCTGCCTTAAAGATATCCACTGACTTGGCCTCTACAGTCTTCTGTGGCAAACAATTTTCACAGATTCACCACCATCTGTCAAAATAAATTCCTCCATATCTCCTTCCAAAAGGAACATAATTTACTGCTGAGGCTATGACCTCTAGTCCTAGACTCTCCCACTAGATAAACATCCTCTCCACATCCACTCTATCCAAGCCTTTTTATATTCAGTACATTTCAATGTCCCCCCTCATTCTTCTAAACTCCAGCGAGTACAGGCCCAGTGCCGTCAAACACTCATCATATGTCAACCCACAAATTCTTGGGATCATTCTTATAACCTTCCTCTGGCCAGCACATCCTTCCTCAGATATGATGCCCAAACTTGCTCACAATACTCCAAATGCAACCTGACCAGCACCTTAGAGCCTTAGCATAACTTTTTTTTTTCTATTCTAACCCGTTTGAAATAAATGCTAGCATTGCTTTGCCTTCTTTACTACCGATTCGACCTGCAGATTAAAGTTTTGGGAATCCTGCACCAGCACTGCCAAGTCCCTTTGCAACTCAGATTTCAGGATTCTCTCCCATTTAGAAAATAGTTTAAATGTAGTGTGTGAATAGTAAGTGAAAATAGAAGATACAGAAGCTTGAAAGCATGCATCACCAGACACAGGAACAGCCTCTTCCCCTCAGAATTGTTTTCCATAAAGTACGGTACAGCATGTAATTGGATACCTACCTCCTTGCAACATTGGACTTTGTCACTGGAACTGTTATACTACAATGCTAAGAACTATATTCTGCACGCTGGCATCTTTCTCTTCACTTTAATTCTGTACGTGAGCTTGGCTTGCCTGTATTAATGTATCATATTACCCGATTTGAGTAGATAGCACACAAACAAAAGCTTTTCACTGCACCTTGGTCCACGTGACAATAATAAATAACAAACCTAAATAAATGAAGTGTTCTCACTACAGCCAGCTGCAAATACCATAATGTCTAATGTAAAAATCACCCCACTATATAAGTTGGCTCCTGTTCTGAAAATATATTGTGTTATTGGGTTAAAACACCTGTATTTTCACAACAGATCTGGCCTGACCAAATGGGTTAATATACATTTAGGTTTTCCCTCTGCGTTTTGGATCAATTATGAAAAAGAAAAAAAAGTATTGTAACAAAAGACTTCAAGATTCAAGATTCAAGAGAGTTTATTGTCATGTGTTCCAGATAGGACAATTAAATTCTTGCTTTGCTTCAGCACAACAGAATATAGTAGACATAAATAAATACAGAACAGATCAGTGTGACCATATGCCATTGAATATATATATACACACACACACACATAAATAAGCAGATAAAGTTCAATGGGCTATTAATGTTCAGAGTTTTGTTTGAGTTGAGTTTAATAGCCTGATGGCTGTGGGGAAGTAGCTATTCCTGAACCTGGATGTTGCAGATTTCAGGCTCCTGTACCTTCTACCTGAAGGCAGTGGGGAGATGAGTGATTGGCCAGGATGGTGTGGGTCCTTGATGATGTTGGCAGCCTTTTTGAGGCAGCGACTGTGACAGATCCACTCGATGGTCGGGAGGTCAGAGCCAATGATGGATTGGGCAGTGTTTACAACTTGTTTACGACTTGTGTTGGGGAGGCACAGTGGAGCAGCAATAAAGTTGTGTGCCTTACAATGCCAGAGACCCAGGTTCACTCCTGACTACAGGTGCTGTCTATGCGGAGTGTGTACGTTCTCCGTGTGACCACATGTGTTTTCCCAGAGTTTCCTCCAATAGTCCGAAGATGGCAGGTTTGTATTTTATATTTTTTATCAAAGCCAATTAAACTACAACCTTGTACATCTTTGGAGTGTGGGAGGAAACCGGAGCACCCAGGGAAAACCCACGCAGTCACAGGGAGAACGTACAAACTCCATAAGGACAGCACCCTTGGTCAGGATCGAACCCGGGTCTCTGGCGCTGTAAGGCAGCAACTCTACCGCAGCACCATGTGCCGCCCTTTCTTTGGCCACAAAGGCAGATAATTGTGCCATAAAGGCTTGAAATGAGACTCTGGGAATTGTTCAGGTTGCATTATAAGTACCATAGCAGCCCACCCAGAATTGAAATTATTGAACAGAAATAATCCTCTGATATTTTCTGAACAAATCTACAACACCTTGTTGTACTTGTGTATAGCTTGATTGTATTCATGTATGATCTGATTTGCCTGGAAAGCATGCAAAACAAAGTTTGTCACTGTATCCTGCCACATCCAACAACAATAACCCAATACCAATAATTGCAGATTTGCAAATTTGCAAGATTTGCTTATCAGAGATCAGATGTTTTTTTGTGGAATCCAGAAGACTATCTGTGGAAATGACTGGCATCGTTAGACAGGGTTAACTCTGGAGAGGTGCACGCAGACATGCAAAGTTGTGGAGTTATTCAAAGATCAGTTAGTAATGTTGCTTAGTCAACAGCAGGAAGTAAACATTGCCAAAACTTAGATGTAAACAAAAGGCATGGCAGAAAAGGAATTACGCTGTAAATGTGGAAAACAGCGGGCGATGCCAATGAGAAAAAACATTTCTCCAAGCAAAGCACACAGAAGAGGAAAGTGAAAATCCATGAAGAACAGGCTGTACATCCACTGTACATTCACTGTACAGCACAATGGTGTAGCGATAGTGTTGCTGCCTTACAGTGCCAGGGGCCCGGGTTCGATCCTGACTATGGGTGCTGTCCGTACGGAGTTTATACATTGTCCCTGTGACCGCTTCCGCTTTCTCTGGGTGCTCCAGTTTCCTTACACATCGCAGGTTTGTTGGTCGATTGGCTTCTGTATATTGTCCCTAGTGTGTTGGATAGAACTAGTGTACGGGTGATTGCTGGTTGACACGGACACGGACTGAAGATTCCCTGTTTCCACGCTGTATTCAAAAACTAAATTCTAAACTATACCCCAAACTAAATATATTTGACTTCAGTGAAGACCAGATATTGGGCACTGGGATATGCTGTCATTCCTTGCTTCTCACACGTACATGTAGCCAATGATTCCATTCAGATGCGGTTAGAGGCTCTTGTAACAACTGGACAGTTTTATGAACAGAAACAGTTTCCATTCCAGGAAGCGAGCGGGCAAGATCATCTCTGACCCCTCTCTCCCTGGCCACAAACTCTTTGAATCACTTCCCTCTGGAAGGCGACTCCGGACTGTCAAAGATGCCACTGGTAGACGTAAAAACAGTTTTTATCCACGGGTAGTTGCTCTACTCAACAGCCCAAAATCTGTAGCCTCCCTTTGTTGTTACTTGTGGGCGGAGCACCAAGGCAAATTCCTTGTATGTGAATAAACCAGTAAACTTGGCCAATAAACTTACTTACTTACTTACTCCCTTAATGTGCAGGCTTTTGGGGATCAGGCCGGGAAGAATGTTCTCACTATGTTTCAGGAAGTACACATGACTTTGCTTTGAGGCTCTCAAACATCAGAGCATTTTCAATAGCCAGCATTGTCCTGAGGATTAAAGTCTGGGGAAAGGGGGTACCACTACTCAATTGGTAATTTGCCCAATTTTGCAATATTTTACCCAAGTTCAGAATCAGCTGGGCCTATAATTCAACGTTGTTTTAACCAACCAAAGTTTCAGAGAAGGTTTGTTGGTAATGAATACTTTTTGGGTGAATGCAATTCAAGGTAATATAGGAACAGGCCCTTCGACCCATCAACCGTGCTAACCACAGTCCCAATTTAATTAATCCCATGTAGCTGTAAATCATGTATAATCCCTCGATTCCCTGTCTGGTGATGTGTCTGTCTATATGCCACCTGAACGTTGGCATTGCATGTTTCTACCATCTCCCCAGCAGCAATTCCAGGCACCCACCAGTCTTTCTTTTTAAAAATTCCCTCACAAATTTCCTTTAAAACATTCTCTCTCTCCCTTAGTTCTATGGACCTTTCAGGACCTTTCTCCTGACTTGACAGATAGGGTCATAGAGTCACACAGCACAGACATAGGCCCTTCATCAAACTCGTCCATGCTGTCAAAGATGCCCGATCTTCACTAGTCCTATCTGCCTGCTTTTGGCCCATATCCCTCTAAACCTTACCTGTCCATGTACCTGTCCAAAAGTATTTTCAATTGTGTTATTTTACTTGCCTCAACTACCTCCTCTGCCAGCCCATTCCATATACCCACCACCCTTTTTTAAAGAGTTGCCTCTCAGGTTGCTTAAATCTTTCCCCCCCTGTCCTCTGGTTCCCCTACCTTGGATAAAAGATTCTGCATATTCACTCCATCAAAACCTTTCATTATTTTATACATTTCAAAAGATGACCCATTAGCCTCCTGTGCTCCAAGGAATAAAGTCCTAGCTTCTCCAACACTCACTGTAGCTCAGGCCCTTGTGTTCTGGCAACATCCTCATAAATCCTCTCTGCACTTTCCCCAGCTTAGTGACATCCTTCCTAGAGCAGGACAACAAAAACTGAATACAGTACTACAAAAACAGCCCCATCAATGTTTTGTACAATTTATAACCTAACGTCCCAACTTCTAGACACAATACCCTGACTGATGAAGCCAATATACCAAAAGCTTTCTCTATCACTATTTACCAGTGACACTGCTTTCAGGGAACTGTGTGCCTGTACACCTTGATCCTTCTGTTCTGCGGATCTGCCAGACCCTACAGTAATGACCAAGGAAGCACATCAATGCCTCTTCTTCCTTAGATGGCTTAGGAAATTTGACTTCTCCCCCAACAACCCTCACTAACTTCTACAGATGCACTGTAGAAAGCATTTAATCATGATGCATGGTTCCGGGACAACTCCATCCAACAGACACCAGGAAATCTAGCTGAAACTCAATGGGTTACAATGGTGGAGATGGTTAAAATACTCATTGGATTCTATTGGAAAGTTGCAATATGAAATTTGCTTCAATGGGATATGTTGCTCACTGCCACAGCTACTATTGCAATTAATCTGATAAATAAGGTAATCACAGCCTCACACTACTGGCTGCATGGTCATTTGAAGCAAAAGCATCTATCTAGATCATCAGAGGGATATGGAAGTCTGCAGATGTCGTAATCTTGAGCTAAGGTGCTGGAGGAACAGCAGCATCTGTGAAAGGAATTGGACAAATGACATATCAAAGTGATGGAATCTGAAGAAGGGTCCCAACCCCAAACGTTGCCTGACCATGTCCTCCAGACATGCTGCCTGATCCATTGAGTTACTCCAGTACTTTGCGTTTCCACTTCGAAGGCAAGCAAGACAAAAGGACAACATGCTTGCAGAGCGGTTGAGTTGCTGCCTTGTAGGGCCAGAGACCCGGGTTTTGATCCTGACCACTAGTGGTGTCTGAATGGAGTTTGTATGTTTTTCCCGTGAGTTCTCTCCGGGTCCTCCAGTTTCCTCTCGCACTCCAAAGACATATGGGTTTGTAGGTTAATTGGCTTTGGTAAAATTGTAAATTGTCCCTTGTGTGTGTCGGATAGTGTTAGTGTGTAGGGATTGCTGGCTGGTGTGAACTTGGTAGGCCAAAGTGCCTGTTTCCGCCCTGTATCTACGTGTGACCTCCAGCTATCTTTTTAGATTAGTTCAGTTTAGAGATACAGCGCAGAAACAGGCACTTTGGCCCACCAAGTTCAGGCCAGAGGAAAACTTCTGAAAATGTGGCACAGCTACAAGAAAAGGAATAGAGAATTCAGCAACACATCAAAAAATACAGATACTGGAAAAGTTGAGCAAAAGCAGAGACTGTTACAAACACTCGGCAGGTCAGGCAGCCTCCATGGAAAGTGAAAAAGAGTTAGCATTTTGGATCGAAGACCTTACATTTGGCCCTGTTGATAAAGGGTCCAGCGTCTGAAATATTAACTCAGTTTCACCTGGCACAAATGCTGCCTAATTTGCTGAGTTTTCCTGCCATTTTCTCTACTTTCTCTACTTGCATTTCCACCATCTGTCAATTTTTTTTTAAAACGTCCATCTGCTGGCTCCTGTGACGTCAAAGGCTGATCCCAATTTGGACAAGGGCAGCTTGTTTGAAGTAAGACAACAAGATGAATCATCTTGCCTCATTTATGGTGTTAATTTTCCATCCTAACCAACTTCCCCATTTGCAGAGCAAAGAGCCAATGGAATGCTCCTACCAGCTGAAAAGAGGAAGTGACACTCCTTCCAAGAGGAAGTTTGAAAGTTACTTCCTTTTTCAAGGATACAGCAGATTAAGTATACACTTTTGGTTTTGATTATACAGTTTCTTATCCAAATGTAGTTAACTAAACAGGGTCCTAACAAAATTCCATTTGTAACATTCCATTCGTTTCAGGTATAATGGCCTCAAATAATCATGCAACATATACAAAGAAGCAATTGTTCATAAATGCTATAAGGTGGCATTGATCATGTTTATTTTCCTTTTCATAAGCTCTCCAGGACAGTAAGAATAACAACTGATGTATTCATCACAATTCCGGATACCCTTCATGCCTGATAAATAGCCATTGCTATATAGCATTCAAGAATTTTAAAGTGCAAGTAACTAAACCTCCCTTCCACATTGGCTACACACCAAAGAAAATAATCGATTCATTTTTCAAGATACGAGCATCATTTGCAAAGTCGCAACCGCATTGCCCAATCCTAATTGCTTGTTGGGGATGCGGTGAGCCAATTTCTTGAACTACAGCAGTCCCGACAGTGAAGGCACTCCCCGAAATGCTGGCAGGGTGGTCAAGGATTTAAACTCAACAGCTCTGAAGGAATAGCACTTTATTTCCATGTTGGTTTGGCATACACCTTGGAGGTAAATCTGCAGGTGATGATTGTCCTCGACACCTGCGTCCTTGTTCTACTTCATCTTAGAATCATAGATTTGCAGAGTCCTAGAGTCATAGAGCACAGAAACAGGCCCTACGGGGAGAGCACCATCACCCGGCGAGAGGGCCTGAAACATCAGGCCGCCGTAGTGGAGACTGTGGTGGTCTCAATAGGCCCGACCATGGGTGGACAAGAGGTTGGGGTCTGGACTTTGTGCCTTCCCCCACAGTGGGAACCATTGTGGGGGATGTTTTTTATGTTTTAATGTTAAATTTCTTCTCTAATATTATGCTGTATTTTTATTAGTGTGCTGCATGGACATCTGAATTTCCCCTGAAAAGGGGATCAATAAAGTGTTTATTATTATTATTATTATTATTATTATTATTAACCATGTCAACAAAGATGCCCCATCAACACTAGTCCCACATGCCTGCATCTGGCACGTCCTTCTAAACCTTCCCTATCCATGTGCCTGTCTAAATGTCTTTGAAATGCTGTTATGGTAAAATGCAAAAGTGCTGGAGTAACTCAACGCTTCATGCAGCATCTCTGGAGGACATGGAGAGGTGTTGTTTAAGGTCAGGACACATCTTCAGACAAAATAGATAGTCACAGATTCACACAGCAGAGAAGGCGGCCCTTCAGCTCAAATTGTCCACGCTGACAACGATGCCCCATCTACACGAGTCCCAACTGCCCGCGCTTGGCCCGTATTCCTCTAAACCTTTCCCATCCATGTACCTGTCCAAATATCTTTTAAATGATGTTATTGTGCCTACCTCAACTACCTTCTCTGGCCGCTTGTTCCATACACCTACCACCCTCTGTGTGTTTGGTGACAGGGGGTGGGGTGCTTGGGATATGCTTTGAAGTAACTTAGGAAAGCAAATGCAATGCATTTTGTAGATTATTATAGAGTTAATAGTTGGCATGAGTTGAATTATAGAACACGGGTGATGAAGAATCTTTTCACCTAGAATGTGAAGATAGGCAACAGGTAAATGAAGCTTGTACATTGGGAAAGTAAAGGAACAGTTGCTGGCATCATGTGCATTGTCAGTACAAGATGCTACACCACGTTTGTGCTAAAACACTATGATTTCCTGGTCACATTGTTCCAAGAGGGGATAACAACCATTTTGGTTACGACACAGACCAACATACTGTGTATCTTCCTCATCAACAAAGACACAAGAGATTGTAGAGGCTGGAATCAGGAGCAAAACTCAAAATGCTGGAGGAACACAGCGGGATGAGCAACATCTGTGGGGGGGGGGGGGGGGAAGAATTGTCGACACTTTGTGTCGAGACCCAACATTAGAACTGTTGTGCTGCAGTCTCCACCCAAAGTGTCCGCAATTCCTCCCCCCCCCCCCCCCCCCGCCTCTCCCCACACCTCCCCGACTCCCCATCCCCACATATGCTCCTCAACCCACTGATTTATCCCAACAGCGTTTTTTTCTTATGAATGAAGCAAACTCGCCGGCTCCTTTAACAAATATGTCCAAGGATGAAAGCTACATTGTATTTGCCTACAATCCGAGTTTGATAGCTCAGCAACATAGAGTCATACACCACAGAAACAGGCCCTTCTGCCCAACTCATCCATGCAGACCAAGATGCCTCATCTAATCTAGTTCCAAGATGCCTCATCAAATCTGTTTGGTCCATATACAGTACCTCGCAAGATTTCTTATACAACAGATGATCTAGTGTCATTTGAGAAGCCACTAAGCAACTTGTCAGCTATAGTTCGTCTACTAATATATCCACTGTTAATTATTGTCACGTGTACTGTAGAACAGTGAAAAACTTTTAGTCGCATGCTCTCCGGTCACTAAAAGACTATACATGATTACAATCAAGCCGTCCATAGTGTACAGATACAGGATAAAGAGTATAATGTTTAGCGCAAGATAAAGTCCAATAAAGTCTGAGTAATGACAGGAGTAGTGTAGAAAGTAACTGCAGATGCTGGTTTAAACCGAAGATAGACACAAAAAGCTGGAGTAACTCAGCGGGACAGGCAGCATCTCTGGAGAGAAGGAATGGGTGATGTTTCAGGTTGAGGCCCGAAACATCAACCATTCCTTCTCTCCAGAGATGCTGCCTGTCCCGCTGAGTTACTCTGATTAATGATAGTTTGATGGTCTACAATGAGGTAGATGGGAGGTCAGGACCACTGTCTAGCTGGCGAAAGGATGATTCAGTTGCCTGATGTCAGCTGGGAAGAAACTGTCACTGAATCTGGGGGTGTGCATTTTCAAACTTCTGTGATTTGCCTGATGGGAGAGGAGAGAAGAGGGGGTGACCGGGGTGAGACTGGTCCTTGATTATACTGCTGGCCTGTCAGAATGACCTGATCAAGTTTCCAGAGGGCCAGTGGAATGTAACCATGACAGAGACAGCTGCTGACAGAAATCCTACAACCAGAAATACATTACATCATATCTGTTTTGACATAATATTAACTCTGAGGCTCAAACACATGAGGCTGTTTTGTCTGAGTTATTTGGTGTGGAACATAATAGAGCAGGACAAAAGATCTTTGACATGATATGTTGATTCTGTTTTTCTTGCCACGGATGCTGCCTGACATGCTGAGTGTTTTCAGCATTTTCTGTTTCATTTTATTTTGGATTTCTAGCATCTGCAATTATTTTACAGTAGGAATTCACCAACCTGCCTATTCCCACACAGGCACTGGTAGAATTCCTGGCATCAGGAGAAACATCAGGAGTGTGGAAACAGGCCCTTCGGCCCACAGAGTCCACGTTGACCTGCGATCACCCTGTACAGTAACACTATCCTACACACCAAGGACAATTTTACTGAGGCCAATTAACCTGCAAACCTACACGTCTTTGGAGTGTGGGAGGAAACCGGAGCATCTGAAGAAAACCCAGGTAGTCACAGGGAGACCATGCAAATGGCGTACAGACAGCACCTATAGTCAGGATCGAACCCGGGTCCCTGCTGCTATAAGGCAGCAACTCTAACGCTGCGCCTCTGTGCTGCCCGACATGTGCTGATATAGAAGAAAGAACAGCACAGGAACAGGTCCTTCAGCCCACAATGTTGGTGCTGAACATGATGTCATGATAAATTAATCTACTCTGTCTGCATGTGATCCATATCCCTCCATGTATGTGCCTATCTAATAGTCTCTTCCTTGTGCCACTATTGTATCTTTCAGGATGAAGTCAGTCAGGGATATTATTACCAATGTACATATCTCAAGATACTTTGCCCCAAGCAGATACAGCACCAATATTCATTGTATTTGCAGCCTCTTGATACAGCATTTCAGATACAACATACAGTTGAGAGTTGGAAGGCTTCTTGCAGTGCATTCTTATCTGTTTATAATATCTGCAGATCCCAATAAGATGCAATGATGGAGATGATTAAGATTCTCATTGGATTCAATTGGAAAACTGAAGGGGGGCACCAAGAACGAAGGGGAGATCCAGCGGGGGTGGTTTCACCGAGAACGAAGGCGGCAGGCCTGGTTTGCTGCGATGAGCAGTAGGTAAAGCTGTTTTATTTATTTATTTATTTTTTAAATTTGTGTTAGAAGTAAGTACAATAGTGTGGTACTTGAGTACCTAATACATACATACATATTTCCATTCTTGTACAACTTCATATTTTTAATTTAATAATAAAAGAACAGTGAGAGAAAAAATAAATAAAGAGTGTTGGAATAGATAGACAAGCGAGTAGAAACAGAGAGCAAAAGAAATAAAGGACAGAGATGAGAAGCTAAAAAGATTGAAAGCAAAGGAGAAAGTAGAGAAAAGAGAGATTAGGAGAGATTTACCTATTTCATATTTTTGCCCATCCGTCACCCAGTTCTAAACCATTTAATTTCTAAGGTTATGTTATGTTTGATGATTAGCTGTTTGATGATTAGCTTTTTATAACTTCGTTGGTGCCAGAAACATGGCGACTCTTATGTACTGCCTAGGTGAGGTCTGCTTTGTACCCTTTACCGGGTTGCATGCAAAACAAAGTATTTCACTATACCTAGGTACATGTGACAATAAAGTATCATTGATTCATTGAATTTGATTTCTTGTGAACTACAGAGTGTGTTAGTGCCTTGATATTGGCTGGGTCTGCTTCAGCTATCTCCCCTGATGTTGTATACATCGCTGAAGTCCAACATTCTCACTTTTGGCGGTTATATTAGAGGCTGACAGGAAATCTCTTCTGTAGTAAAGGTCTAAGCCACTAGTAAAAATGACAACAATACCCACAGAAATGATATGTACAATCCATCTCAGCTCAATCTAGGTACTCAATAAGTTCCACAGGCAGGGTTTCATTCAGCTCGTTACTCACTAGAGACAGCAGAAAGTGTTGGCGTGGTGACTCTTGTCATGTAAAGGAGAGCATTTCTTTGAGCAACCGGTATAAAGTATCATTCACGACAAGAACATAGAACATAGAACAGTACAGCACTGGAAAGGGCCCTTCGGCCACAATGTTTGTGCTGAACATGTTGCCCGGCTGAACTGACCTCATCTGCCTGCAAGTGATCCATGTTCCTATCTAAAAGCCTCTTAAATGGCACTATCGTATCTGCCCCCATCACCACCAATGGCAAGGCTTTCCAAGCCCCCTCACCACCCTCTGTGTAAAACACGTGCCCCGCACATCTCCATTAAAATTCCCCCTCTCATCCTATAGCTATGCCCTCTAGTGTTGGACACTTCCATCCTGGGAAAAAGGTTCTGAAAGTCTACCGTAACAATGCCTCTCATAATTCTTTACACTTCTATCAAGAGTCCCCTAAGCCACTGATGTTCCACAGAAAACAATCCAAGTCTGCTACACTCCATTCAGCTGAAGCCCTCTAATCCAGGCATCATTCTGGTAAACCTCTTCTGCACCCTCTCCAAAGCCTCCACATATTTCCTTTAATGGGGTGACCAGAACTGCACACAATGCTCCAAATGCAGCCTAAAGGGCCTGTCCTACAAGCATGCAACTCTATGCGATGAGCGCGACCTAACGTGGTTGCTTGAGCCGTCCGGCGTCGCGGGGCCGGTCCCACTTCGATCGCCGGAGCCGTGCGGAATTGTGTGGAGTTCGTCCCGACATCGCGGGGGGCTCCGAAAAACTGACTATGTTCAAAAATTCCGCGCGGCAACGGCTTGTCGGCTCGCAGTCGCCTCGACGCATTACACACCGCCCCGACATCGTGCCTCCGTGAACCTATCTGTATGTGCCTCCGTGACCCTCTATGTGTGTGGCTCCGTGGCCCTCTGTGTGTGCGTGCCTCTGTGCCCCTCTCTGTGTGCCCCTCTCTGTCCTGGCGAACTTACCTTAGACTTCGCTCCAAGTTCGCCTCACTTTTCGCCGCGTTGCGCCACTCACCCGACCTCCGCGCGGCCCCTGCTGCCGGTTTGGACGCGCTTGCCGCATGCAGGCGCATGCTGGTGGGAACGGGCCTGTACAGGGGATCACCCGACCTCCGCGCGGCCCCCGCTTCTAGTTTGATCGCGTTCATCGCATGGAGTCGGATGCTGGTAGGACAGGCCCTTAACCAAAGTCCTATAGAGTTGCGTCATGAATTCCTGACTCTTATATTCAATGCCCTAGCAATGACAACACGCCTACCATATGCCTTCTTTACCACCACCTTTAATGAGCTATGAACTTGGACTCCAAGATCCCGTTGCACATTAATGCTGTTAAGGGTCTTGACGTTAACTGTATTCCCTCTCCTTACATTCAACCTTGCAAAGTGCATCAAGAAGGAGAATTATGGTGATCACAAATGCAGAGACTGGCACCCAATCTGCTATTTACCAGAAGACAAAATAATTCCATCTACAAATCACTGTAGAACTCTATGTAATGGACATCACCGGTTCTGGTAAAAAAACCTTCCCTCCAATTGACCATCATTTATGCATATGCTGAGCCTAGAACTACTACTAAAAGTTAACAATAGCAAGCCAACAGCCCATACCTCCTGGCACTGAGAGCAACAACTGTGTGATCGTAATCCTATACAATTCCTTTCCAAGCAGAATGGAAGATGGAAGCCTGTGACCTATTGTTTTAGGATGTAGAAACAAGGAACTATAGATGCCAGTTTACAGAAGAGGACACTCTGGCACTTTGTGCTATAGAGTCTATGATTTTATGGCACAAAGTGTTGGAGTAACTCAGTGGGCCAGGCAGCATCTCTGGAGATAATGGATAGGTGACTTTTTGTTTTGGGAACCTTTTTCAGACATTGTGGGGGGGGGGGGGGGGTGTTAGAGGATATCTGAAATTGAGGAATTCAATGTTCATTTGCTTAGTATATCTGGCAAATTCCATACGAGGGCATAGCTACAGAGGGCATCACCTTGGCTATTGTCACAAGGATCTTGTTGAGTTAGCTTCATGGTTTTGTAGCATCCACTGGCATGGGAATAGCCATTCTTTTATCAACAAGTAGCAACAGATGATGGCACTGAACCTTTCATGGAATTGAGTTCATCGCCCTGACCGGTTAGCGGATCAGCAAAATATAGGCAATCTTTGTCGTGACTGAAGGCAGTGGGGATAGAAGAGCCCAGAGTCAAAATAACTCCAGTTTGAACTATAATCAAAGACAATAGCACCAATATGATTTTCTTCAGAATCAGTTCAACCCATCGACGGCATGAATTCGGCATGAATTTCATGGAATTGCTTTTGTTCCCAAAAGCAACATTCCAACTTCACTTCAATGCTTTTTTCAACTTAAAGTGGTTAGTTCTTGTTATTCACCTCGTGTATAAAACTCCGAATTAAACCAGCTTGACTTCAGTTACTGCAGTGCACATCAGTGGAAACAAATCCAGGCAACTCAACTTGCCTCTGGTCACAAGCACAACAAGACAATAAGATGTAGCAGCAGAATTCGGCCATTCAGCCCATCAAGTCCACTTTATGCCCATGCACATGCATGCAGTACAGATGTGGAGTTGCTGTCGCTCAACGCCAAAGACCCAGGTTCGATCCTGACTACGGGAGCTGCCCGTACGGAGTTTGTGTTCTCCCCATGACCTGCTTGGCATTTCTACGGGTGCTCCGGTTTCCTCCCACATTCCAAAGAATTACAGGTTTGTAGGCTAATTAGCTTGTGCAATTCATAACGTTTCCCTAGTGTGTATAGGATAGTGTTAGTGTGCAGGGACCACGGGTCGGCACGAACTCGGTGGGCTGAAGGGCCTGTTTCCACACTGTATCTCCAAACTAAAGTAACCAAACATGCAGCTTTTAACTCAATGAAATATTAATGTTCTTATTTTGCTCAGGTGTATATTGAAAAGGATAATTATGAACTTGGCAGATCTAATTATATAATTACAGAGAGACAAACAGACATCCAGGGATATTGTGACGCAGAATGACACTGATAGAGATACATGTGAATAATTACATTTTTTTACTATGTATTATCAACTTTAACCATTTGACAAAAAACTTCCGACATTTCCCCCACCCACATTTTTCAGTGCAATTTTATTGGAAGATTTAACCAGCCTTTAAATTTGTTTAACCCCTTCCTTCCTGAAATAGTCTCAGTTGATCACAAGAGTTATTAGCCTCAAGAATATCAAATTCTCCCCAGCTTCAAGGCTCGTACAGAGATGCCTCAATAATGCAAGCAAGAATAACCTCAGCTTTAAGCCACATTTATGTGTGTAGAAAGGCCATTAAAAAGTATTTCTGCAAAGATAAATGTTATAAGCAGGCAACATCATTTCCCATTCAATTAACCGAATCGAGACATAAAGATGTTGGTGAGATATACCTTCAAAAAAGAAGTTATCACACCTATAGCTATTAGCTTTCTTTACTGTATGAATTGTGCAGGCTCTTGCAACAGAAAAACATAACTAAATTAATGGGACAGCGGAGGGTGCAGATAAGTGTTTTTGTTATATGCAAACTTCATGCTCTACCAAATTGTGTTTGTCATTTTCTGCTGAATTATTTCTAGTTTTGTGCTGGGTCTCTATAGTGTGGAATATCATAGTGACATAACTGCATTCATATTAACACTCCACATCCTCCCCCAACTCCTAAGCCTGGTCAGATGTGGATTAAGATGGTCTCATTTAAATGGATCATTTAGAACCATTACAGGCAAAGAGAAAATAATCTCACTCTCGAGTTCTCAACTGTGTTAGAATTTAGGAACTAGTAGTGAAAGTAAAGTGCAACCAATGTTCCACTTAGTTTTCTCAGTACATTTTCTACTAGCATACTCAGAATTGTTGGGCGTTTGTTTGTTGAATTATTGTGTTTGTAGGTGTCACATTAAACACTCATGAGTTCAATTTGCATTGCCCTGAAATAACATGGCCACATTGCATCACGTTAAACATAGAAACACAGAGGTTCGGGAGCAGGCCATTTGGTACTTTAAACTTGGTCTGCCGTTCAACACGCATCCAGTATCTCAAAATGAGATTCCCTCCCGCACTTCCCAACACTGGTGCTTTTTGGGTGTAGAAATCGTTCGACCTCCTTTTTCAATATATTTAGTGACTGAGACGGGGAACCCAAAATGTTCATCAAACGAGTGATGACATTTCTCTTCCAATTGTCTTTGATCCTTATATGTACACTGTGCACAGCTTGATTGCACTCATGTATAATCGTTCCGTTAACTGGACAGCAGGCAACAGAAAAACGTTTTCACTGTACCTCGGCAAACGTGACAGTGAACTAAACTAAAGATGAGGCAGATAGACAACTAGTTGTTCAATATTCAATTGACCTTGTCAGTCAGATGCATTGCGGTGTGTTTAGATGGTTCTCTCACATATGATTCCCTAGGTTTGCACCATATTACGTTATCAGACTTATTTACGCTTGACAAGTTCCAGGAAATTCTCACTATTATTTACTGAAGTGTTTGACAGAGACTTGCAATGTAAAGAACCAGTTTCTAAACTTACCTTAAGTTTTCAAGGCATCTGGAGACTTCCTATTCCCTCTCGAATAATTTCCTCTAATACTTTTTTTGACTGCAGTGTAACTTCACAGCCGTGTACAAACCCAATGAAATAGAGTTTAACCACATCCTTGATGAAGAAGATATTGGGTAAAAGAATAGTGCTGGTAACCTTGAAATCCACGGTCTCTAAGTGGTCTGATATGAATGTACTTTAAACAAACAGGAACTGAAAAAAAACTATAGACTCAAGGACAGGAAGTAGGTGGAACTAGTAACTAAGTCAGGAGGTGTGGAATTGACAGTTCTAATCCAATCACGCAATTGTTTTTCATGAGGTTTTATCTGCTGTGGATCTATTTTCCCATTAGGTGCTTACTTCACATCAAATGCAGGTGAATCAATCCTATGCTTAAAATATGTTCATGGTACTTCCATATCTTGTTATTAAACCTGAATATTTCAATTCGGAAGGGCTCCTGGTGAATAATTAAATCAGGAGGCAGCAATTTATTCTTAACTAAACAGAAGCACTAACCCTGCGCTTGCACGAGGAACCTGTTGCTGTTCAAAATGGTGCTCCTGGGATACGAGATACTGGGACAAGAGCGTTTGTGCCTTTTCAGCAAGTCATTTTTTATTTCCTATACCACAACTGAGTTAGTGATGATTACACTTTCATTAGTGCACACACGTGTCAAGCAATTTATTAACTAATTGACGAGAGTGTTCAGACATTCAAGAGCATCTTTGCATCAAGGTACATGCAACATTGGTGAGGGTTTGAGGAAAGCTAGTAGAGAGGAAGGGTAGGACTGAGCATGGATATAGTGGAGATTATTATAATATCTGGTAATCTGGTAGAAGATGACCCATCAGCTTGTTCCAGGAACAAATGTCCAAAGAATTGGGAGCCATGAAGGAGAAAAATGCCGTGACCTGATTTCTTTTGACCAACTGAACATTCTGACTGTTCTACCTGCAATTGACCACAAGAGCTTTGTGGCACACATTGTCCACATCCGCAACATCAATTTGGAGTATTGTGAGCAATTTTGGGCCCCTTCTCTGAGGAAGGATGTACTGGCGTTGGAGAGGGTCCAGAGGAGGTTTACGAGAATTATCCCAGGAATGAGTGGGTTAACATATGATGAACGCTTCACAATGCTGGGCCTGTACTCGCTGGAGTTTAGAAGGATGAGGGAACACTTCATTTAAACATACTGAAGGCTTGGATAGAGTGAATGTGGAGATGATGTTTCCTCTTGTGGGACAGTTTAGGGCCAGAAGCCATAGCCACAGAATAAAAGGACATTCTTTTAGGATGGAGATGTGGAGGAATATTGTTAGTTAGAGTGTTGTGAATCTGTGGAGTTCACGGCCACAGTTTGCTGTGGAAGCCATCAATGGATATTTATAAGGCAGGAATAGATAGATTCTTGATTAGTACGGGTGCCAAGGGTTATGGGGTGAAGGCAGGAGAATGGGGTTCAGGGGGAGAGTTAGATCAGCCAAGATTGAATGGTGTAGATTTGATGGGTCGACTGGCCTAATTCTGCTCCTATCACTTATGAACATGGACTGCTCCCCCATTATGACAGGTGCATCTCTAGCTACCTTAATATCCACTCGCAGTGTCACCACTTCTGCACAGTCACAGTCACCCACACCAAACGGACCACGTAATCGCAGTCCTGCTTTTGTTTAAGCCTTTGTTGGATGTGGGCATCCTTAATTGTCCTTGGGTTGGGAGGGTAGTGAGCCACAATTCTGAACCACTACAGTCCATCTGGTGAACTCTCGCCCATAATGACTTTAGAGATACAGGGTCAAACAGGCTACGCCGAACAGCGATCACCCCGTACACGAGCACTACTATCCAACACACGAGGGACAATTTACAATTTGTTTACCAATTAACCTACAAACCTGCACGTCTTTGGAGTGTGGGAGGAAACCGGAGCACCTGGAGAAAACCCACGTGGTCACAGGGAGAATGTATAAACTCCATACAGACAGCACTCGTAGTCAGGATGGAACTCGGGTCTCTGACGCTGTAAGGCAACAACTCTACCGCAGCGCAACTGTGCTGCCCAAGGGACAATGGTCTAGGATTTAGGCCAAGCACAGGGATATCATTCCAGCTTAGGTTGTGTGCCACTTGAAAGGTCAAGCCCAAGTGCTGCTGTCCCCTTGGATTTGCCCTTCTTGGTGGAGAAGGGGTGCTGGCTTGGGAAGAGCTGTTGGAGTAACCTGCATGGGTATACGCGGTAAATGCAGGATCTTCAGATGCTGGTTTATACCGAAGATAGACACAAAATGCTGGAGTAACTCAGCGGGTCAGGCAGCATCTCTGGAGAAAAGGAATGGGTGACATTTTGGGTCGAGACTCTTCTTCAGATGGGTCTCAACATCTTCAAAGGTCTCAACATCTCCAGATGTTGCCTGACCGTTGAGTTACTCCAGCATTTTGTGTCTATCACATGACAGCTAATGTCCTTCGATGACCGAGGAAATGAATGTTTCAGGAGATGGATGGGATATCAATCTAGTGAGCTGCTTGGTACTGTCTAGCTTTTTGGAGGTGCATTCTTATGGGTACATGGTCCATCACACTCCTGAAGTGTGCTTTACAGATGTTGGAAAGGCTTTGGGAATGCAGGAGGTGAATCACTTGCTGTAGGATACCTAGCGTCTGATATGCACCTGTAGCTATAGTTTATGTGGCCTATCGTATTGTGTTTGGTGATCACCGGGATATTGTTGGTTAGGTCCTTAGAAATGATAATACAAAGAGCAGCATATTGGAGTAGCAATAGATTAAGCAGGTTAGATCCTGACTACGGATGCTGTCCAACCATAATTTGTATGTTCTCTCCAGTCCTCCGGGTTCTCTGGTTTCCTTCCACACTCCAAAGACGTACAGGTGTGTACATTAATTGGCTTTGGTAAAATTGTAAAATTGGCGCTGGTGTGCAGGATAGTGTTAGTGTACAGGGCGATCACTGGTCGGCGTGGACCCGATGGGCCGAATGGCCTGTTTCCGCGCTGGATCTCTAAAGTCTACCAAAGTGACTATTGTGTATGGGTGGTGGTTACACTCTCTCTGTCTCGTTGAAGATTATCACTGCCTGGTACTTTTTGTGGTATAATCCCTCACCCAGACAATGGCTGGATGTTTTCTGGGTCTTCTGGCATACTGGCAAATACTGTTTCAATTCCTGAGAATTTAAGAACGGAATTGAACCGTTTACTCTCACCTGCAAACATCCTGACTTCTGATGTAATGATGGAGACGGCGAGTCCAAGTTCCCAGCCCTGAAGGCGTTCTGATGTCCTGGAGTTGGCATGATTTATCTAACAATCATATCCAGTTTCCTTTCTGATCATTAGGGTGTTTTCAATGACCTATGATTTCCATTTTCCTGGGCTTGTTTTATGAACACTTGGTTAAAATGCTGCATTGATATCACTGGCAGTCACTCTTTCCTTACTCCTGGAATTCGACCCTTTGATCTGCATTGGATCAAGGTCATGATAAACTCTGGAACTGGGTTTCAACCCGAAACCCTTTTCTCCAGAGATGCTGCCTGACCCTGAGTTACTCCAGCATTTTGTGTCTATTTTGCAACTAAAATCTATCGTTCCGTGAAGCGCGGGAGAACATGATCTATGCAAATCCACGATTGTCTGTGCTGTGACTATTTCTGCACCCATTTTGCCAGCATCCAAACAACTTGGAGGGCTTTGTGCAGGCTTGAACACAGGCAAACATTCTGTTGTGGCAGGCTCTCAGTTGGGCTTGCTCCTCCGGGAACAAAACAAATCCTCATGAAAGATGCATTCAGAATTGTTTTATCAACTACAAACCTCTGCACGAAGAGTCAAAAACACGCTGAAGATGGTGAATGTGCCCAGTTCTGTTTCAATGTTGATAGAAAAGCTGCAACATCCTTGAGAAATCCTGGATTCCATCGCATTGGTAATGTACCCTGGAATAGTTACAAATGGAAGAAAACATCAAATATCACCTTTTTTCCAATATGTTTCATGTTGAATTAGCAGAACACATTGCTGTAATATCTTTCAAACAGAAAGTCAACCGTATGGGCTTATCTATTCATTTTCATTAACATGAAATGCAAGTTAAATTGATAGCAGTATCAGTGCACAATTATGTCCAATCCGTATGTTTACGGGAATGGGCATCCTGAAATAACCGAGCTAGCAGAAGCAGGAATAGCAAAAATAAAAATAAAAATACAGGAAGCAACACGAAACCAGATAAGTCTTTGCAACTGCTTTAGGCTGAACCTCTGCAGTTTTCAAATGGTTAGCAGTAAATATTTCTACCACATAAAACACACTGAGATTAAAAGTTTCTGGCACAGAGCGCAATTGACTGGTTCTGTAAATTCTAGAGGTGGTAAATTACATTACTTTCTGTATTTGTAAAAACCTTTACTTGTACTTAACGATATTTGGTTAAGCATCTTAATTCTTCTAACATTTTACAATTTATCATTCTAATATTTTATAGGGCGGCACAGTGGCGCAGCGGTAGAGCTGCTGTCTCACGGCACCAGTGGCTTGGATTTGATCCTGGCCTCAGGTGCAATGTCTGAGTGGAGTTTGCACGTTCTCCCTGCATGCGACCGCGTGGGTTTCCTCCAGGTGCACCAGTTTCCTCCCACATCCCCATTATGTGCGGGTTTGTAGGTTGCTGTAAATTACCCTTAGTGTGTAGAGAGTGGATGTAAAAGTGGGATAACTTAGAACTAGTGTTAATGGGTAATCGATGGTCAGTGCAGACTTAGTGGGTCGAAGGGCCCGTTTCCATGCTGTATCTCTGAACATTTCTTTACGATACATTTGATTGCCTATCTTGGCCTATGTTTCAGAGATTTTATTGTGTGGAGCATGGCCGGAAGGCTGGTATTTATTACCCATCCCTAATTTCCCATGAGAAGGTTGTGGGAGAAGTGCCATCATGAAACAGGGCCATTCTAGTGAAGACACTCTTACAAGATCATGAAGTAGAGGGTCCGTGTATTTAGACCCGATAATGATGAAAGAAAGGCAATGCATTTCCAATTGAAAACTTGTAGTGGTGATGGTGGTCCCTATCCTTTGCATTTTTACTTCTTTTCTCATGAAAAGATCATGGGCTTTGGAAGGAATTGGTTTGGGATGGCTTAGAGCTGATCCATATAAATCACCTGCTTTGTATTCGATAAGCTAATTTCATAAACATAGTGCAAATCGCAGCATTGTGGCCTGTTCCCAAACATATTGCCTGAGAGAAAAATTAACCCATAATTGTTTCCCATCTACTTTCTGAAGTTGACATAGTAGTCACAGGAGATACAGTGTGAAAACAGTCACCTTGGCCCACCAAGTCCATGCTGACCATCAAGCACCCATTCACACTCATTCTGTTATCTCACTTTTTCATCCATTCCCTACACACGAGGAGCCATTTACAGACCAATGAACTGACAGACCAACATGTCTTTGGGATGTGGGAGGAAACTGGAGCAGCCGAAGGAAACCCTTGCAGTCACAGGGTGAACATGCAAATTCCACATAGACAGCACCTGCATTCAGGAAGAAACCTGGGTCTCTGTCACAGTGAGACAACTACCTCATAGTTCAGATATCATAGACGTTCCATCTCACTATTACCATCAGGAAGAATCATGACCTCCAGTTTCAAGAACAAGCTCTTCCCTGCAACCATCGGGCTCCTCAACACTGCATAGCAGTTCCTACTACCTCAGCAGCTATCATCAACTATGGATTTTGTTTTTGGTTGCACTAAGGACTTCAGTTCAGCATGAGTATGGTCTGGTTAGCTAGTGGTTGTTAAGCCTTCAGTTTAGAGATACAGAGCGGAAACAGTCCCTTCGGCCCACTGTGTCCGCGACGACCAGCAATCCCCGTAGACTAGCACCATCCTACACACTAGGGACAATTTTACCGAAGCCAATCAACCTACAAACATATACATCTTTGGAGTGTGGGAGGAAACCGGAGCACCCAGGAAAACCCATGCAGTCACGGGGAGAATGTATAAACTCAAAACAGACAGCACCCATAGTCAGGATCAAACTCAGGTCTCTGCCACTGTAAGGCAGCAACTCTACCACTGTGCCACCCCTGATTATTAATTTATGGTATTGATTATTGTATATTTATTTGGGTGTTTTTCCTCAATGGGCCTGTAATGCTGCAGCATGTAAGAATGTCATTGTTCTATTACTTGTACATATGGCAATTAAACGTTATTCTCCATTAACTCTGAAATGACCAAATGATCAATTGAAGGGAAAATATTTAAATCTACAATGACTTTTCAAGCACATTTAAATTTTCGCAGTTTGCTGAAAGAGTAATTTATATTACAATTGAACATAAGTAGAAACAAATCTCTTGTTCGTCTGATATGATTTACTTTTCTGGAGTGCATCAGATACAAATTACCAGATTATAAACGGCAACAAGGCAACGATACAGAATTACTGATGGAAATTAATACTCTGAAATTATCTCCAGATATAATGTAATTGCTCAGACTAATGTAGCATATATAACACGAGGGAAAGACAATTTAAAATAAATATGTTATTGAGATGAGATGACATTGAGCACAAAAACACAATATCTGGGCTGAATTTGATGCCAAGACCAATTCTTATCTGTCTGCAGATAATTCATATCCCTCCGTTACCTGCATATCCATGTGCCTATCCAAGTCTAAAAGTCTCTTAAAGGCCTCTATCATATCTGCCTTAACGGCCACCCCCAGCAGTGCGTTCCAGCACGCACCACCCTCTCGCACCACCCTCTTATCCCACACATCTCCAATAAACTTTGCACCTCTCGCCTTCAGTTTAACCCCTCTAGTATTTTACATTTTCATCGTGGGAAAAAGGTTCTGACCGTCCACCCTATCTATGCCTCTCGTGTTTTTATAAACCGTTCCACCACTGATTTTCCGGGACCCTTAATTCCAAATGATGGATGATTTTTTCTGGCAGGCCAACAGGGGTCCCGGCCTCCGAGAGGTACTGGAATGGTCCACCTAGGCTGCCCAGGGGCTGGAATGGTCCACCTAGGCTGCCCAGGGGCTCACAAATTTGACCTCATAGGTTGGCTATGGGAATGGTTCTGCTAGTCCCAGACCCCTGGCCATAGGGGGCAAACTTGACCCACCAATTGGCTGTTGAATTCGGCTATGGGACCGGATCTGCCGCCTCCGGCCGGGTGGGACTTCCAGATCCCCCGTCACAGGGGGCAAATTCGAGTGGCCGAATGGTGCAGAAGTCCCGATGAGGTTGAGATCGGCCGCCTCACCCGGCCAAGGTATCACATTTTCGGGCGACTTTCAGGCAAGATTTCATTCTAATCCAGGCATCATTCGGGTAAACTTGCGATCTGGGACAATATTCGGTGGCCTCTGCTTGCCCCTGAAGACCAGGGGGTGGAGAGGAGGTGGAGCGAGTCGGTGACGGACGCTGGACAAGGAATTGTAGAAAGACCCGACGGGTGGGGCTTACCTTTTGCTCTATCAAGGTCGGCTGCAGGAGGTGCCACTGGGGCACGAAGGCTGAAGATGGCCGAGCGAGGAGAGAGATGACGGTTTGCGGGATGACCGGATGGAGGTGATGGCTGCAACAGGCCTTTACGACCAGCTGCAGTTGGGACTTTGAAATAGCACCAAAACATGGCGACTCCTGCAGATGGACTCAATGGGCTGTTTCTATGCATTACGTACCTAATTGGGGATTGTACTTAAATATGGCAATAATCTTACTGATCTGTATGTAAAAAAAAATCTCACTGTAGGTGGACAAAAGTGCTGGATAAGCTCAGCGGATGAGGCAGCATCTATGGAGCGAAGGAAATAGGCAATGTTTTGGCCCGAAATTTTGCCTATTTCCTTCGCTCCATAGATGCTGCCTCACCCACTGAGTTTCTCCAGCACTTTTGTCTCCCTTCGATTTTCCAGCATCTGCAGTTCCTTCTTAAACACAGAATCACACTGTACCTTGGTACCAGTGATCATAAAGGAACCGTGGAATCATTGAGGAAGAGTGAGCAAGTTGAAATGGTGATAAATTATTAAATGTTGCCATTGCCCTCATATATAAAACACAGAGTTAACCTACATATGCAATAATCATTTATGAAAGCTTTTCTTGCAAAATAAATCCAATTGGAAGATTTGCTGGAATTGGACGAGATCTCTGTGGAAATGATATATATCTAACTACTTGCCTTAGTCGTGCGACAGTCTCGCTAGATTAAATCCTGTGATGAGAGAATTGTCCTTTGAGGAGAGGTGAGTATATACTCCATGGAGCTCAGAAAAATGAAATGAGTTCATCTTGAAACAAATGATTCAGAGGGAGATTGAGAGGGTTGGTGATAAAGAGCTGTTTGTTCTAGCTGGTCTGCCAAGCAGTTCCAAGCAGGGGCGGAACAGTGGCAGCTCTGTGGCGCAGGGGTGTAGTTGCTGCAGCATCAGAGGCTGGGGTTCGATCCTGAACACGCATGTTGTCTGTATGAAGTTTTCACGTTCTCCCTGTAATCGCATGGGTTTTCTCCAGGCGCTCCGGCTTCCTCCCACATATCAAAGACGTGTGGGTTTGTAGGATAGATCTACCACACGTGTAATCATTTGTCGTCATGGACTCGTTGGGCCAAAGAGCCTGTTTCCACACTGGGAACCTCCCTTGAGCATGAAGGAGAGTTCCAGCCACCTCATACGACCTCCTAGCAACCTCGTGTTGACCATGCTGCGAGTTTGAGTCCAGGGCAAACTCTTCTAAACTCGCAGCTTAGGTCGCCCAAGTGGGACAGCCCCTTTAGGGTACTGTACACATAGAAACAGAGAAACATAGAAAATAGGTGCAGGAGTAGGCCATTCGAGCCTGCACCACCATTCAATATGATCATGGCTGACCATCCAACTCAGTATCCCGTACCTGCCTTCTCTCCATACCCCCTGATCCCTTTAGCCACAAGGGCCATATCTAACTCCCTCTTAAATATAGCCAATGAACTGGCCTCAACTACCTTCTGTGGCAGAGAATTCACCACTCTGTGCGAAAAATGTTTTTCTCATCTCGGTCCTAAAAGACTTCCCCCTTATCCTTAAACTGTGACCCCTTGTTCTGGACTTCCCCAACATCGGGAACAATCTTCCTGCATCTAGCCTGTCGAACCCCTTAAGAATTTTGTAGGTTTCTATGAGATCCCCCCTCAATCTTCTAAATTCTAGCGAGTACAAGCCGAGTATATCCAGTCTTTCTTCATATGAAAGTCCTGACATCCCGAAAGTCCTGTTGTCAAGCATTGGGCTGCTGGGGTCAATAGATTTTGATTATGAAGTGAATTAAGGGACAGAAAGAAGGAGTGGGAAAATGGATCATGAAAATAAGTTTGTGATATTATTTGAATAACAAAGCAGGCTTGAGAAGCTGTGTTGGTAAATCCTGTGTCTGTATTTCTTATGTTCTCGCCTCTCAATATTGACTATTGGCACTAGCATACCAGCTCGTGGATTACCACAAAACAATGTCTCAAAAAATACACTGGGCAACAATGATTTGACATGGAGTTTAGTAGAATCCTTGCTGTCATTGAAATGAATAGATGAGGGAGGGAGGGAGGAAGGGAGGAAGAGAGAGAAAACAACTCAAAGAATGCAAACACCATCTCAGTCATAAGGGAAAAGATTATTTTTAAAGGATGGCTTCAGATTGGACACAGCCCTTCCAGATGCAAGTTTGACACATTTTGCAATGCTTGTGACACGTGTAAGAAGAATTGACTGATGGAAAACCTGAACATGACTGGGGGCTCGGAGAAGGTACAACGGGTGGCACAGTGGCACAACAGTAGTTACTGCCCTTCAGCGCCCGAGACCTGAACTACAGGTGCTGTCTGTACGGAGTTTGTACGTTCTCCCTGTGACCACATGGGTTTTCTCCGGGTGCTCCCGTTTTCTCCCACACTCCAAAGACGTACAGGTCTGTAGGTTAATTTGGCTTCTGTAAAATTGTAAATTGTCCCTAGTGTGCAGGATATTGTTAGTGTACGGAGATCGCTGGTCGGCACTGAATCGGTGGGCTGAAGTCTGTTTCCACACTGTATCTATAAAGTCTAAAGTCTGTGCTGAGGAGCATCTGCAGTCATATCCTGCATCTCTGCGTTCCCTTCCACACAACCATTGTCAAAGTACAACCCCAATATCATTAAGTTGGAATGGGGACAGAAGAGATTCTCCAGGATGTTCCCTGGGCTTGCGTTTTAGGGAGTGGTTGGAAAAGTTGGAACTTTTTTCCTTGGAGCGTAGGAGATTGACGGGCTCATTGTCCCTAGCGTGTGGGATAGAACTAGTGTTTGGTTTATCATTGTTCGGCGTGGACTCGGTGGGCTAACTGGCCTGTTCATGCTGTATCACTAAAACTACAATTAATATTGCTGACTGGCAACTAATATAGCAGGAAGGATCAAATTATCCAAAGTTGGAGAGTATCTCTCATTCCCTTTTCTCCTGACTCTGAAGAAAGGTTTCGACCTGAAATGTTACCTATTCCTTTTCTCCAGAGATGCTGCATGACCCTCTGAGTTACTCCGGCTTTTTGTATCTGTCTTTGGAGAATTCAATATAGAGTTCAGGTGACTTAATATTGTAGACAATAGATTATCTATCCTAATTATAAACATTGAGCACAAACCATTTGTTTTAAATAAATGGGTCGCACTAAGAGTCAGGCCCTTCAGCCCAGCTTGCCCATTCTAACCAAAATGCCCAATATACACTAGTCCCACTTACCCACCTTTGGCCCATATCTCTCTAATATTTTCCTATCCACCTGTCCAAATGTCTTTCAAATGTCTTTCACATGTTGTTATAATACCAATTTAAACCTCCTCCTCTGGCAGCTCGTTCCACATAATCCCCACCCTGGTCTTCAGATTTCTATTAAGTTTATCTCTTCTCTCCTTAAAACTATGTCCTCTGATTCTCGATTCCACTACCTTGAGTAAAGGAGTTTCTATTCCCCTCATTTCTCCAGCTTCACATGTCTTTCCCTCACCTTCAGATCACCATCCACGCAGCATTAGGGCAAACATATAGGTACCTCCTTACCTTGGAAGACTTACACAGTTCCCGCTGCATCAAAAAATCCCAGAATATTATAAAGGACATTTCCCACCCCGGACACTCCCTGTTTGAACTGTTGCCATCAGGCAGACGGTACAGATCTACAATGACAAGGACAGACTTAAAAACAGTTTTTACCCCACTGCTATAAAGGCACTAAATGTAGCCGCCAAGGAACGCGGGGACTAAGGGACTGTGGTTGGTACTGTGAAATAGACAGAAGGATGTAGGGTTGGGTGTTTATGTGTGCTGTTTTTATATTTCATATTTATTTTAGTTGTTTATCATCTTTTTTAATATTTTACCTCGCATGTATCGTTAGCTTTTATGGTTTGAATGTTGCACTGACTGGCTGACATTTTTTAATTTCATTGTACATGGTTCATGTTACAATGACAATAAAGAAACTATTCTATTCTAACCTTGTGTGGACAAGGATCTATTAGGCTGGAGGTGTTTCAGGTGAAAATAGGCAAGCTGTTACTGTCCCCAAATCTCAGTGTGATTCTAACCACACAGGAAGCTTGGTAAGAAATGGAGGGCACTTCGTGAGCACAGAAGTGTTTAATTTCTCATTGAACAAAAACAAATTGGAGTTGCAGTGGTTGCAAGCCAAGCACAAGTGTTATCATGCCTTGAAATCTCTCTATTCCGTTGATTGCTGCTGAGTAGTATATGATCTTTGTGAGCTTTCAGTAACTTCAAACCCCAGGGAGCAACATCAACTGATCTATTTATGTAGATTGCGACTGTGCACCTTCAATCATCAGCAGTAGTTTAGTTCAGAGATACAGGCCCTTCGGCCCACTGAGTCCAAGCCGACCATCGATCACCCATTCACATTAGTTTGATGTTATCCCACTTTCACATCCGTTCCCTACACAGTGTGAGCAAATTATTACTGAGGTCAATTAACCTACAAACCCGCATGTCTTTGAGATGTGAGAGGAAACCAGAGCACCCGGAGGAAACCCACACGGTCACAGGGAGAACATGCAAACTCCACACAGTACAATCAAAGAACTGCCTCTAGTGTGTCGGGAGTGGATGAGAAAGTGGGATTTCATGGAACTATTGTATAATAAAAAGTAACTGCAGATACTGGTTTATACCAAAGAAAGACACAAAGTGCTGGAGTAACACAGCAGGTCAGGCAGTATCTCAGGAGATAAAGGACGGGTGACATTTTGGGTGAGGATTCTTCTTCAAACTCCACACAGACAGCACCCAAGGTGAGAATCAAACCTGGGTCTCTGGCACAATGCGGCAGCAACTCTCCCAACTGCGCCTTCTGTTGGCCTTCATAACAAAAGGATTTCAGTATAGGAGTAAAGAGGTTCTTCTGCAGTTGTATAGGGCTCTGGTGAGACCACATCTGGAGTATTGCATACAGTTTTGGTCTCCTAATTTGAGGAAGGACATCCTTGTGATTGAGGCAGTGCAGCGTAGGTTTACGAGATTGATCCCTGGGATGGCGGTACTGTCACATGAGGAAAGATTGAAAAGACTAGGTTTGTATTCACTGGAGTTTAGAAGGATGAGGGGGATCTTATAGAAACATATAAAATTATAAAAGGACTGGACAAGTTAGATGCAGGAAAAATGTTCCCAATGTTGGGTGAGTCCAGAACCAGGGGTCACAGTTTTAGAATAAAGGGGAGGTAATTTAAGACTGAGCTGAGAAAAAACTCTTTTACCCAGAGTGTTGTGAATTTATGGAATTCCCTGCCACATGGGGCAGTGGAGGCTAAATCACTGGATGGATTTAAGAGAGAGTTGGATAGAGCTCTAGGGGCTAGTGGAGTCAAGGGATATGGGGAGAAGGCAGGCACGGGTTATTGATAGCGGACGATCAGCCAGGATCACAAGGAATGGCGGTGCTGGCTCGAAGGGCCGAATGGCCTCCTCCTGCACCTATTTTCTATGTTCTATGCGCCACTGCACCGCCCTTGAAACTGCAGTTGATTGTAATATTCTTGCCCCACATAATGGATGAAATAGATGATGTGATCAAGTCAGGGAACAACAGTTTTCAAACAGAAAACAAGCACTTGAGTTCTGGCAGCCGTAAGTGCACAGAACAGAGGGATAAATCTCCACAGGTCTTTTGTCGCCATTGGACAAGTGGCCAAAAGACACTGTTTGAATGGAGCGACCAGTCACACAATTCATACACAACTGTCTTTGTTGAAATAAACCACAACTAAAATCAGGAGAACTGCACATCCATTCCTTCCAATGGTACATGTTGAGTGCAGCAAGTAAAATAACCATAGCAGTATACTGAAAACTCAAGGAGAAAGCTTAATGCTGCATCACATGAATATGGTTGTTATTTCTGAAATGAAGAAAAGTAGATTTCCTGTAACTAGACGAAATGTTTAAGAAGGAACTACAGTTGCTGGAAAAATCGAAGGTAGATAAAAATCCTTCAGGGTCTCGACCCGAAACTTCACCTATTCGTTCGCTCCATAGATGCTGCCTCACCCGCTGAGTTTCTCCAGCATTTTTATCTTTCCTGTAATTAGTGTCTGTTGTTGAAAAATGTAAGCAGGCTGGATTAGTTCATGAAAAACAATCAATTCATATTATAGTTTTTAGAGATACAGCATGGAAACAGGCCCTTTGGCCCACTAAGTCCATGCCAACCACTCGATCTATGTTATCCCACTTTCTTATCTACTCCCTACACACGCGGGGCAATTAACCCACAAAGCCCCGCACATCTTTGGGATGTGATGGAAACCAGAGCACCCAGAGAAAACCCACGCTGTCACAGAGAGAATGTGCAAACTCAACACAGGCAGCATCCAAGGTTAGGATCGAACCTGGGTCTCTGGCGCTGTACTCTAACAGCTGTGCCATTGTGCCACCCAGAGGGGGGCCTTGAGAAATGGTTCCAGCAGAATGCCATCCTGTACGCTAAGGAAAATGAGGGGTACAGGGACAGGGACAAGAATGGCATGCTTGCCATCTACTGCCCCACATGTGTGGTTAACGTTCCATCTTTTGTCAAAGCCCAGCGCCACTCTCTTCCAGTCATCTGGTGTCCATCACATCATCTCCATTCACCCATTGAGACCTCTTCTTGTGCTTCCTCTTCACCCTTGCTCTTCCCCTTCTGCCTTTCTTAAAAGGCTGCTGAAGCAAAAGGGCTACTGCAAACAGCAGTAGTTGTATTTTTACAAGCTAACTAGTTCCTTCCTTGCTTGTGTGGTTCAGAATAATTAAAAAAAAAGCTGGGAGGCATTTTTTTAGTGAGAAAGAAATGCAGACATTTTATCAGGAGGTCATTTGAGCTGTAGACACTCATTACTGGTCGTCGTTGGCTTTCGGTGTGGTCCTCTGAGATCGAAGGGGGTCGTGCTCATTCGCGGACCAATTTGCCAGAGATCATCCTCAAGTAAAACGTACACGGTCGAAGCCGGTCTTCAACATAGTCGTACACACAGTCGAGGAAGGTCATAGGAGGTCGTAGGTCACCGCAACTTTGATTTTTTTTAAGGTTAAGGCTTAAGGTCACCAGAGGTCGCAGTGGAGGTCTCCCAAGTGGGACAGACCATTTAGCTTCATTAACTCTGACTATAACTTCAAGTAACCATCTTTCTCCATCCCTCCCCAACCCTAGTCACCATACTAGTTTCACCGTCATCCTGTAGAGTTTCACTGTCTGTATAACTCGTTATCACCTACCCCAAACCCTCTGAGTTACTCCAGCTTTTTGTGTCTATCTTTGTTTATTAAACACTCTTGACTTACTCTTGACAAGATGGGTGTTTAACCACATGACAAAAATAATGAAATACAATTAATTTGCTTGAACGTCCACTGTACCACAGGCAGCAGAGTGGCGTAGCTGGTAGTGCTGCTGCCTCAGAGCGCCAGAGACCTGGGTTCGATTCTGACCTCGGTTGCTGCCTGTGTGTTTTCACGATCTCTCTGTGGGTTTCCTCTGGATGCTCTGGATTCCCCTCACACCCCAAAGACGTGCGGGTTTGTAGGTTAATTGGCCCTCTGTAAATTGCCCCTAGTATGTAAGGAGCTGATGGGAAAGTGGAATAACATAGAATTAATGTGAATGGGTGTTTAGTTTGGTTTAGTTTAGAGATACAGCGCGGAAACAGGCCCTTCGGCCCACCGTGTCCATGCCGACCAGCGATCCCCGCACATTAACACTATCCTACACACACTAGGGACAATTTACACATACACCAACCCAATTAATCTGCATACCTGTACGTCCTTGGAGTGTGGGAGGAAACTGATGTTCTCAGAGAAAACCCACGCGGCCACAGGGAGAACGTACAAACCCCGTACAGACAGCACCCATAGTCAGAATCGAACCGGGGTCTCTGGTGCTGCAAGTGCTGTAAGCGGAATAAGGCAGAAGCTCTACCCGCTGCGCCACTGTGCCGCCCAATCAATGATCGCTGGGCCGAAGGGCCTGTTTCCCGGCTTTATTTTTCAACAGTTCATTCCATAAAAATAAGGAGCTTGGTAAGTATGTTCAAAATATAATTAATTACTTTTACTCTTAGAAATTGTCAAAGGCAATGGTGATTACTGTCAATGTTATCAGCATTTAAATAAATGAGTATTTTTAATAGAATCATTGATTCAATGAACCTTGATTTTGCTGAAAAGCAGTAGTCAATGGGATAAACATATTGTTGTTTACATGGAAATTGACAGCAGCTTGCGGCAAGGAAGGAACGCTCTATGAATTGCAAATTGCTGCATTACACGGCCCTCGTGCTGATTTCATAAATACTATCAACCCTGCTTATTCACCCAGTGAATTTTATACATCTGCAGCATTTGCATATTAATTGCTTCTCAAGCTCACCATTAAAAAAAGTCACTTTGTAAGTAATAGCATAAGTATTCTCTTAATAACTTGACAATTATTAATGATTGTCATTTGATCTTTCTTGCTGAAATACAATTTAATGCATCTCAGGAAATATTAAAATCTCAGTAATTCTCAAGCTTTACATATCCTTTTAATTTCTCTCATACTTCAAACGAGTCGATTTTCTTTCTGCAGCCGGTTTGAATGAATTCATATATTACCCTTTTGCCCTCAATATAAGGTAAAGCAGATATATGTTCAAGTTCTGATGCAGAGAAATGCTGCTTCTTTGTTGATTGTTGTAATAGTGGGAAAATTCAATCTGGTTTATGTTATTCTACTCTACACAAGAGGTTCTATGCTTAATGATAATGTCCCCTGTTTGTTTCCTACATTTCATTAAGGAGATATGTTGCTAGTATTACCAGGCAAGTCCAACATATCCTTCTACCCACGGCACAGACACCAACTCAGCAGGTCAGGCAGCATCTCTGGAGAACATGGATAGGTGACATTTCGGGTTGGGATACCTCTTCAGACTGATTGTAGGCGGGGTGGGACGGTAGAAGAAACGTTGGAAAAGGGGAGAAGCAGGACTAAATGTGGCAGGTAATAGGTGGACATGGGCGAGAGGGGTCTTGATAGGCAGGTGGTTGGAACAAAGGCCTGGGAAAAGAGCAGAAGGTGTGAAGCAGGTTTGAAGAGTTGCGGATTGCAAAGCCAAAGGGAGGAAAATAGCAGGAGAGGGTGGTGGGGGGTTTGGAGAGGAGAAATAGGTGGGAGTCCAGGTGGGGCATAATGAGGGGGGGGGGGGTGTAGAAAGGGAGTGGTGTGGGAGAAAGGAGAGGAGGAGGTTTTGGGGGCGGGGTTAGTAAGAGGTTACCTAAAATTGCAGAATTCAATGTTCCGATTTAGGAACAGTTTCTTCCATGCTATTATCACGCGACTGAATCGTCCTCTCACCAACTAGAGAGCGGTCCTGATCTCCCATTTACCTCATTGGAGACCTTTGAACTATCTTTGATTGGACTTTATCTTGCACTAAACGTAATTCCCTTTATTCTGCAACTGTACGCTCTCTAAAGGGATCCGATTCAAAATGTCACCCATCCTTTTTCACCAGAGATGCTGCCTGACCCGCTGAGTTACTCCAGCACTTTGTGCCTATCTTCAATATGAACCGGCATCCACAATTTCTTTCTAGACTGTACACTGTGGACGGCTTGATTGTAATCACGTGTAGTCTTTCCACTCACTGGATAGTGCACACAAAAGATCTTTTCACTGCACCTCGATACTGTACACACGACAATAATAAACTAAATTAATATCAAACATTCCGTTGGGTTGCAAAGTGCACACCCACAGAAGCTGCTTAAACCACTGAGTTCCTTGAAGAGATTATTTGTTGCTATGGATTCCAGCATCTGCAGTCCCTTGTGACTCCAGCTTCCCTTTGCTTCACTGTTATTAGCAATCCATCTCAAACAACTGAGGTTGGGTTTTTAAAACTTAAGCATGCCTGATCACGGCTGCACACAATCTGGTGCACTACCATGAAGTGCACAACCTCTTGTTCCGAGTCGAATAAAATGAACCAGGTTATGATTCTCAAGATTACTTCTGTCAAGAAAGAAACAGCATTTCTTTGCAACAGACCTTGAACATATATCCGCCTCACCTCACAGCGAACTCTTACAGGTGTGTGGTAGAGAGCATATTGACTGGTTGGATCACTGCCTGGTTTGGTGACTCAAATGCCCAGGAACGAAGGAGATTACAAACACTGGTGGACACTGCCCAGTCCATCACAGGCACTGATTTATTAGAAGTGGTGCATCCAAAAGGCAGCCAGCATTATCAAGGACCTACACCACTCTGGCCATGTTCTCATGCTCTAAAATTGTTTTTTTTAATATATTGGTTCTTATTATGGTTTATTATGTTAAGAGTCATAGAGTTCTACAGCGTGGAAACAGGCCCTTTGGCCCACTGAGTCCACAACGACCAGCGATCCCCATACATTAACACTATCCTACACACATTAAGACAATTTTACATTTATACTGCCAATTAACCTACAAACCAGTACGTCTGTAGAATGTGGGAGGAACCCGAAGATCTAGGAGAAAACCCACGTGGTCACAAAGTGAACTTACAAACCTCGTACAGAAAGGTCCCGTAGTCAGAATCGAACCCGGGCCTCCGGTGCTTTAAGCGCTGCAAGGCAGCAACTCTACTGCTGAGCCACTGTGCCGCCCATGCATCTGTCTAAATGTTGCATAAATGTTATGATAGTACCTGCCTCAACAGCAGCTTGTTCCATGCACCCACCACACTTTGTGTAAAAAAAATCACTCTTCAAGTTCCCATTAAATCTCTCCCCCCTCACTTTAAACCTATGTGTTCTGGTTCTTGATTCCCCTACTCTGGGCAACAGACTGTGCGTTTACCTGATCTATTCCTCTCATGAATTTGCACATTTTACTTGATCTATTCCTTTTGTACATCAAAGGTCATCAAACTGCAGTGTTAATTTGGTTCCTCCCTCCACATGGATCTGCTCAGTATTTTCAGTCTTGATTGTCCATGTGACAGGTCCATGGAGAGAGGCCAGACTGCTCGGACAGGCCATCAGCAGGTCAGAGGTCAGGGTGCAACTTCCAGCCAAGGTAGACGTAGCGAGGAGTTTGAGAGACTTGCGGTCACTCTGCAGTTGAGAGGCCAGGGACTACTACTAATCGACAAATGACAAAAGAGAAGTTAGTGGCATTGCTGCCTCACAGTGCCAGAGAGCCAGGTTCAAACCTGGGTGAACCCAGGTGCTGTCTACGTGGAGTTTGCACGTTCTCCTTGTGTCCGTGTTGGTTTCCTCCAGGTGATTCAGTTTCCACTCACATCCCAAAGACGTGCAAGGTTTTACGATAACTAGCCTCTGTAAATTGCCTCTAGTGTGTAGGGAGTGGATGGGAAAGTGGGATGGCATTGAACTAGTGTGCAATAAAAAGTCACTCCAGATGCTGAAGAAGCGTCCTGAAGGCTTGAACTCGGTTCCTATGCTCTTTCCCTATGCTCCATCATTCAATCAATCAATCATTGTCCAGTGTTAGATACAAAATGCTGGAGTACCTCGGTGGGACAGGCAGCATCTCTGGAGAGAAGAAATGGGTGACGTTTCGGGTCGAGACCTTTCTTCAGTCTGATGTCCAGTGTCCAAGATCAAAAAATAAGAACTGTTCAGTGGTCTGCATACAATGTCTACATATAAAAGCTGCATTCATAAATAATAAAGCAATAAATTATATTGCCAACATAGTCTATGAACATAAAAGGAAAATAGGTTTATTTTTAATCAGTGTTTGGAAGCATCTTTCAATAAATATTGGTAAAACTGAAAAATTCTAGGTCTATGCATCTAAAGCATGGATTCTGTTTTTGCATTGGTGTGAAATGCATGACTGGAATGTCAAAGGCATATAACATATTAACTGGATCAATCAGGATGAGATAGCTGCTCATTTCATCATTTTTCCATTTTCTTACACACATCAGGGCTATAAAACAATTGATTTGTCCACAGATCTAAACATGGCTTGGAGGCAATCTAACACATAAATCTTCTGAAACTATTTTATGAAGATGGACAATGTTAATTCACACACCTATCACATTTTTATCTCAACTATAATCTTAAGTTTTTGTCCAATTCTATTGGCAGTTTTCTGTCACTGTAGCCCTGAGCTTTCTGTTGCACACTAAATATACATCTGCAGATAAGAAAAACTTAACTTGTTTTCCAAAGCTGCATTATTCCCTAAATCCGTGAGCAATGACACAGATTTTGTCTCTATGTGCGCGGTTTCTAGTCCTACCTTGGGCTTTTTCTTAGAATTTATTATATTTTATTAAATCTAACTTGGGCGAATATTTCCAAATGTTTCCCCCATCTGTGACAAATGTCTAACTCAAAATGCCACTATAGCACATTCCTTTGTCTCTTGTATAAAACTGCATAAATTTTGGAATGAAATTTTTGAAACTTTTACAAAACTATTCAACACAAAATTGAACCACAATACAGAACTGATTATCTTTGGATCAATGGAAGAGGGACGTAAATTAACTATGTTCCAAGAAGCTCTTCTTAATTATGGTTTAATAGCAGCAAAAAAACCATACTCAAATTCTGGAAAAATGCAACCACGCCAACGTTCAAAACGTGGATTTCAAATATGTCAGAAACGCTACATCTTAAAGAAATGAGATTCCTCCTACTAAGCAGAGTAGACCAATTCTTAAAGACTTGGTCTCCTTTTATCGACTTTTTACAAGCATAGGGTGCAACGTAACACAACCTTAGACATTAAATGGTTCAGAACCGGGTGACGGATGCGTAAAGATACAAAATAGGTAGATCTCTCCTAATTTATTTTCTCTCTATTTTCTCTTTTTCGTTCAATCTCCTTAGCTTATTATCTCTGCTCTCTGTCTCTTTCGCTATCTGTTTCTATTCGCTTGTCTATCTATCTCGACACCCTTTATTTCCCTTTTTCTTTCACTGCTCTTTTATTATTAAATTTAAAACACGAAGTTGTACAAGAATGGTAATGTGTATCTATGTATTAGGTACTTGGGTACCACACGACTGTACTTACTTCTAACAAAAAACCCCCCCAAAAAACAAAAAAATCTAACTTGGGCGGCACAGTGGAGCAGCTGGTAGGGCTGTTGCCTCTCAGCGCTAGCTACCTGGATTTGATCGTAATCTTTGTTTCTTTCTTTGTGGAGTTTGCGCGTTCTCCCCGTTTCCTCCCACAGCCCGAAGACGTGATGGTCTTTAGGTCCATTGGCACTCTCTAAATTGTCCTTAGTATGTAAGGAATGGACATGAAAATGAGATAACACAGAACTAATGTGAATGGGTGATTCCTGGTCCATGTGAACTCGGTGGGCCTGATTCCATGCTGTACCTTTCAATCACAAAAGAGTAGACAGTACTGGAGATATTAACTCTAAATTTCATTTTTGCTCAATTGTTGGCAGAAGTATATAGAATATCGTGGTATACAACTGTCAAACGATTTTCTGTCAATTCTTAGGTTGCTGATGAAGGATGCTTCAATCATGCTACTAGCAGCTCTGAATGTCACATTACAAAAAAAAATGGTTCCCACAAACACTGACAATTTGGTCACTACTATAAGGTAAGTAGCATTTAGTTCCTTCTTTGAAATGAATTGATAACTGCATACATCCTGATCGAATCATTGTTATACAAAACAGGTCCATTGGCCCAACTTACCCACATCGACGAACATGTTCCATTTACACTAGTCCCACCTGCCTGCTTTTGGTCCATATCCCTCTAAACCTAACCAGGTACCTGTCTAAATGTTTTTAAACGTCATGATAGCACCTAACTCAACTACCTCCTCCGGCAGTTCCTTCCATACACCCCCACCTTTTGCGTGAAAAAGTTACCCCTCAGGTTCCTAATAAATCTATACCCCCCTCGGCTTAAACCTATCATCTAAATAGGCCATTACAACATGACCCTGAGCTCGGCGTAGCCCTAGAACAGGTTTTAGCAATTTGGTAAACAATCTAGGAGCTGAGGTTAATCCATTAGGCAGTGCTTTCAATTGCCATAACTGACTCATCCAGCTGAACTTCAAATGTCTCCTATCATCACAATGAACAAACACTAGTAATATGCATCTTTAAGATCTATGCTTACCATATAACACCCTTTGGAAACCAGCTGTTTAGCAGTAGAAAAAGTTTCCATCTTGAAATGTCTATATTGCACAAAAGGGTTCAGGCTCGTCAGGTCCAGAATGATTCTACATCCCCCCCATCCTTTTTAGACCTAGGAAAAATACTTGACACAAACTGATGGGATTGACGAACCGACTTCTCAATAACCCCTTTTGTGCATAATATCTCAAGTTCTGCCTGTATCTGCATATTCTCTTCTTGTGAAAACATGAGTGTTCGACGTGGGACATGCTGAGTGGGTGGACACACAGTAGGGTAGAATTCAATTTTAAACCCCTCTAAACTGCCCAGCACAAACAAATCTAATGTTATATCCTGCCATCGTTTGAGGAACAAGTATAATCTGCCCCCAACTTGAACCTCTTTCCCACTTAAATTGTTTGCCTCAGGAGTAAAATCTCTTACCTGCACATTTCCTGACAGCGCTTGTTGCCCCCGGCCCCTCGTAGGGAAATTCATCCGTCCCCGTGTACCTGTGGCAGGCTGCCAGTTGCGTTGATTTGGGATTGAACAGCTCGTCCCTTTACCAGCTCCTGTCATAGCACCCCATTGATAGGGGAAAACCCTCCTGCCTATTTTGCTACTTGTTGGTACTTTTATGAGGCCCACAGTTTTTGCATCCTCATCAAGTTCTTTCACTCACTTTGTGAGGGCCTCCCCAAACAATAGATTAGGCAGTTGTATATTGTTCGGTTTGCAGAGTGCTGCAAATTTTGGGTGAATGGCTGGGCGCATGGCACTCTTTCTGATGCAGTTCATCTCAAAATGTGCACTGCACAGGAGCCCCAAAGCATCCTGATGAACTTCCGTCATGTGCCCCTCGTCCACCGAACTTGAGCACCCTCTGGAGCTTTATCTCTTGTGCCCGCACTGCAACCCCCATTTGGCCCCATATGACATGGTTGACCACCGGCACCTTCAACAACCCACAGTTAACTGGGGTTGCATACCTTTTAGCAGTGTCATCCATTGCCAGCTCTTGGAGCTGATGGGAGAGCATATAATTGATGGTAGATGCCAACTCCTCCCCCAGTGGCTCCCCTGCTTCTCTGGGGATCGCAAACTTTGCAGCCAGGTTAGGTATTAAAACCTCTTGCCCTTCACCCTTTGGGCTCTGTTCAGACACTGACTCGGCATCAGTATACTCCTGAGCCGGCAAACCCTCCTCCTCCATGAGTGGGTAATCATGCAGCCCTATTCCAGGTGCTGCTGGCACAGGCTCTCCAATGGCCTGGCGTGAACACCACTCCTCCTGGAGTAGGTCCTTATCGAGCATCCTCTGCATTAGGAGCCGTGAGCAAACGGACTCTCCTTGCGGAGGTGAAACCTCCAGGCCCGACTCTGAGTCAATGGGCCCAGCAGACTTTGCCGTGGCCTTGCGCCCTACCGGCGTGGCAACGCTGCTCACAGGCAACATATCTGCTGTCGCAAGCCCCCCCTGCTGGCGACGGATTTGGTGAGCTAGGCGGACACCCACTACCCGCACTCCCGCGGTCCTCCAAACTTTTACTAACGGGTCGCCTTGCCTTCCCCTTTGTGCTTTATGCACCTTGGAAATCCTGAAAATCAACCGCAAATACAGAAAGCGACCACCAGGCTGAGTTTTCCACTTACCGCGAGGTTTTTTAAACTTACCGCTGGAGGAGCTCTGCTGCTCCAACCGGTCGCCTGCACCAATGCATCTGACCTAATGACGCACGTGCGGCTGGACGGGGTTCACGTGACTCCGAAGTAAAATATCTCTTTAGTTAAGTTTTGTTTAGAAATACAGTGCGAAAACAGGACAATTTCTATTTTTTTTAAATACAAAGCCAATTAACCTACAAACCTGTCCGTCTTTGGAGTGTGGGAGGAAACCGAGGATCTCGGAAAAAACCCATGCGGTCATGGGGAGAACGTGCAAAGTCCCTATAAATAGCACCCTTAGTCAGGATCGAACCTGGGTCTCTGGTGCTGAAAGCACTGCAAGGCAGCAACTCTTCCGCTGCACCACCGTGCGGCTTGAATGGTTTGAGCAATTTGCTGCTTTGAGCAATTTGTCTCGTCCCTGAACAAAACAGGCACTCAACAGAAAATGTGCAGTAATCTGATAGTGTTTAATTGATATGAAATCTTGTGCCATATTCCTTCACATAAATGATGATTTAATACACAATAGATGTTAACAGGTGACATTCAAGTTTTGGCAGCAAAACAACTTCCTCTTCTGTAAATATTAATATTTTTGGTTACACCATTAAAATTTATCTACAATACAAATTTCTTTTTTTTTACAAAAGTATTCTTTTATAACAAATCAATGATTAAAATTTGTTAAGGAGATTGCTGTAGGTTTTAACATTACTTGAGTGTTCAGTTACATTGAAATCTTATTGCATTCTGATTAAAATAAGCCAATTATGTTAAAGGGAAAGGGTTGAGCTTATGACACAGAAAGTTAACAAATCTATATAATCTTAGGTTCATCCTTAGATAGGTGTAAAATTTCAAACATTACTTACAAATATTGGATATTAATTGAAGAATGTAAAACAAGGAACAGAAAAATAGTGCAGCTAATTATAAAACTACAATCACTTCATTATGTTCAATTAATCTGCAGTTGCTTAAAAACTTGATTCAGGCACAGGTTTTTTCCTTCCCAGTGAGGAAGTGCTGTATCTCATCCTTTGCATTGTACCGTATCTTCTGGCCTGTTGTGAAACCGACCCATTCTTCTGAAGTGAAGTCGACCTCTTCAAGGTCAAGTCATCCTTGACCACAATGTTAGACGAACTCTGTGATCGTCGAATTTCTTCTCCGGAAACGCTTATTCTGCCGTTGTTTAATTCTTCCCTGTATTTGACAGAGTTTTTGGCACCATTTACTTCTACTTTTGCACTGCACTCGTTGATAGAGTCTGCCCTGTGCTTACCATTCAGAGCTCCGTTGGAGAGAGAGATCTTTGAAGACACAGCGATATTCTCGACAGTCCGACATTTCTCAAATTCTCTTGACCTCCTAGAATCCTTCTTCAAAAAGCTTGTTTTCAAAAATGAAAACTTTCTGTCATTGAGCTTTGCTTCTTCAGTGTTCCTGTCCTTCTCTGCTTCTTGAGGGATAGAAGGTGAGATTAGTTCAAGATCTGTACTCCTTTGGGAGGGAGATTTCTCCATCTTCTCAATGCCATGATGTCCTTTCCTTCTCTTCAAAGTGTCACTTAGAGCCAAGCTGCTCAAAGAACCAATACTATATCCACTAATACTCTTATTTATTCTGTTGTCTCTTGGTTGTAAGGGCTCTTCAGTTTTAACAAGTGGTGCACCTTTCGACCCTTCTGATTTATCGACTGGTATTTTAGATGACTTTCTTTGCAAGGTCCCAGTGCCTCTTTGTTTGCTGTCCCTCTTCAGTGTACTTGTCTTTTCATCGATGGAGTTCTCTTTGCTACAGCTTCTCTGAAGGTTGTTGGAAGAGTCGGTTGTTTGCTCTGACGGTGTCTTTCCATCCCTGTTTGCAGCAGACGTTACACAGTGATCTACAATCAATCCCATTCCCGTCTGCTTTACACTGTCAGCATAACAGTCTGTTGGTCCATCTGCGGTTGGCGTTGAGTCAAGGTCTGTCGAACCTGTCATTATTGGGACAATGGACTTCTTTGTGCATCTGGGCCGGCGACCAGATTCCAAGTACTCCACCAGAGCACCGGGCATTGATTTTGGTCTGTCCTTGGATCCCAGTGACCAACGAAGTGGTGTGTTTTTTACAGTTGCATCTTTTGGTACAGCAGCAGCAGGTGACCCCTTCATGCTTATGCTCCTTCCCTGAATACCACGCACAAATGGACGTATTTCAAAACCCCCTGGGAAGACAAGAAGATCGTCAATTAAAAGATTTTTCCAAACAATTTTAGATGCTATCTTCCTGCAGTTGATTTCTTCCCAAATCTAGCACTTGGAAATATTATTTTTACCAATACAAAATGTCCAACATTACAAACATCACATGAGCATTAAGAAAGGCAGGACATACAGATGGATGGAAGAGGGTCGAGAGAAATCTTTAGACTTTGGCCGATCTTTATATTTGTCACATGTACTGAGGTAGTGAAGAGCTTGGTTTTGCATGCTATCCGAACAATCAGATATTGGATAAACATTTTGGGCAAGATAAAGTTCAGTAAAGCCCGATGAAAGATAGTTTGAGGGTCTCCAATGAGGTAGATAGTAGCTAAGGTGTGCTCTCTAGTTTTTGATAGGGTGGTACAGTTGCCTGACAACAGCTGGGTTGAAACTGTCTCTGAATCTGTAGGTGTACGCATTCCTACTTCTACACCGCTTGCCTGATGGGAGAGGGGAGAAGCAGGGGTGACCAGGGTGAGACTCGTCCATGATTACACTGGTGGCCTTGCCGGGGCAGCGTGAAGTGTCGATGGAGTCAATGGAAGGAAGGCTTGGAGGGAGCTGCCTGGAGGGTCCAGCGTTCGTCCATACATCGAACTGCGTTTACACTCCCTGGCTCAGGCCACACACCTGACCCTCCTTGCAAACCTTCCACACCAGTGAAAGCCACAACTGAGCGGCGCTGAGGAACTCCCTGCTGGACCCTGACAGTAATGACCAAAGCTCCGTCACACTTTGACCATGTCCTACCATTTTTATCCTTTGTTGGATTATCAGGGAAGACAGGAGAGTCCGGAGATGAAGGAAGGGATGTGCAATTTGTGGATCCTCGGGATACTAAGCTCCCTCGCTTGTTGTCTCCAGTTAATCGGTTGAGCCAATGATCGGAGATCGATGAACTTGTGGAACCTGCGTTAAAATAAAAAATTCTATTAAATCCACCGGTTTAAATTATGGCACAACTCCAAAGCACTCTGTGTCTGTTACCCTCTGGCCAACTCTGCGAATTATATTTGCCAATTGCTTTTTGGTTAAAATGAACGATTAACTCATTACCATCCCATCATTAAGTTAATTACAATTTGATGTGCGTAGTTGCTGAAAAAACTTTTCTGAGACAAATATCTTCCCAACATTAAAAATCCATTTGGTGTCTGTGGAGATGTGAGAAATTGTTATGAATTACTATTACCAAAATTTACACATCAGATTCTGCTTTTCTAATCCAATTACTACAGCATTATAATTATTTAGGCCAATGTAAATTTTACTTTCAGTTAACACCGGACATAGCTGTGATAAAAACAAACCAATGTGAGTATTTATCAGATCAAACCTCGAAATATATTGAGCTAATCACTCTCAAAATAATTCACATTCGGAACAGCCCCAGCAGTCTAAATCATTCTGAAGAAGCGTCCTGTCCAAAAAGGCTGCCTATCTTTTCCCTCCACAGATGCACCCTGACCTGCTGAGTTACTCCAGACCTGTGTGTTTTGCTCCAGATTCCAGTATTTGCAGTTCATTGTGTATCTAGTGCTTGCTAGTCAGTAAACCAATGCTTGGTTAAAACTATTGCATTATTTATTAACAACATCCTCTGCTTTTTTTAAGATCTATTGTGTACTAACTAAATCAGATATTCTACTACTTTTGCGAAATTTTTATATTACAAAATAGATTTTTCTCTTCAATCACATTTCTGGTCAGAGTTCCCTCTGAGCATGACACACCTGGGCAAGGAACCCACTGGACACATCCACTGATCACAAGCAGCACCCAAGCTGTTTTTGTTATCATTCTGAAGTTCATGAACCGAATGGGTCTGGAGATGGCACTGGTCTGACATTTAGTTTACTTTAAGTCGAAGACAGATACAAAATGCTGGAGTAACTCAGTAGGTCAGCCAGCAACTCTGGAGTAAAAGGATGGGTGACGTTTCGGGCCGGGACCCTTCTTCAGACTGTTTAGTTCAGTTTAGTTTACAGATACAGCGCCGGAATAGGCCCTTCGGCCCACCGAGTCCACGCCGACCAGCGATCCCCGCACACTAGCATACAATCTTTACTGAAGCCAATTAACCTACGTTTTTGGAATGTTGGAGGAAACTGAAACACCCGTGGAAAACCCACATGGTCATGGGGAGAACGTACAAACTTCGTACAGACAGCACCTATAGTTAGGCTCGAACACGGGTCCCTGGCGCTGTAAGGCAGCAACTCTAACGCTGCGCTACTGTGTCACATTGGGCTTTAACCAATGGAATGATGCCTGTTTTAGCACTCAACCTTGCCTGGGTTACTACCAGGAAGCTTGAGACATCCACCTTTGTTCAATTGCGCTCTCGTTTCCAATGATCAATCCCACCCAACCTCTGTCTGCTGATATACTGATTGTCTAACCAACACCATCCCACCAATGGATACAGTGCTGGAGTAACTCAACGGGTCAGGCAGTGCCTCTGAAGAACAAGGATAGGTGACGTTTCAGGTCCGCACACTTTCTATGGAGGGTCTTCCTCAGAAAGATCCTTCCAATGAAGAGTGGTTGTTCCTTATTTAGGAAGGGTCTTTATCAAATTGTTCTTTAAGAAGGGTCCCAACTAAGAAAGTCATCTATCTATGTTCTTCAGAGATACTGCCTGACTCGTTCAGTTACTCCGGCACTTTGTGTCCTTTTGTGTAAACCAGCATCTGTAGTCCCTTGTTTCAATACCCTCCCACTAATTCTGACCCACTTTCCCACAATCATCAATCACCCTCCCTCTCTCCTCTATCCGTCTTTCCACAATTATCGTTCCATGCTGCAACTCTCTGATACCCCCTCCCCTCCCCCACCTCCTGCTCATTCCTCATCTCCGACCACCAAAGGCACAATTATCTTTCTTGGGAGAACATAAACAGGTGACGTTTCAGGTCGGGATCATTTTTCAGTCCTGACATGAAACTTCACTTGTTTGGATGCCGAGAGGATGTTTCCACTAGTGGGAGAGTCTAGGGCCATAGCCTCAGATTATGACGCACATTTGGAATGGAGACGAGGGGGAAATGGTTTGTCAGAGGCTGGTAAATCCGTCAAATTCATTGCCACAGACGGCTGTGGAGGCCAAGCCATTGGGTATTAGGGCTTATGGGGAGAAGGCAGGAGAGCAGGGTTTGGAGGGAATTATAGATCAGCCATGATTGAATGATGGAGCAGACTCGATGTGTCAAATGGCCTAATTCTGCTCCTATGACTTATGAACATGAACTATTCATGTTCCCCAGACCCACTGAGTTAGTCCACTTTGTGTATTTTTATTGGTAAATCAGCATCTGCAGTTCCTTGTGTCTCTCAATTATCTTTCGTTCTGGCCTCCCAACCTTGATCCTCACCTGGACTAATTTGTAATACATCCTGCTCAATACTGTCGACATATCCTGCCCAATACTCTTCTCTCTACCCCTCACCACCTCTCATCCCATGCCTGAATTTATTTTGTTCACAACCAAGCTATCAGGAAACCTACCTGCAACACCTGGTGAATTACCCTGGGCATCATGCAGGTTCACGTCCAGATGTATTAGGTCCACTCTTTGACGCAACAGGGGAACACATTGAATAGCACACTGACTGTTACAATAATGCATTCCACGCACCTGTCACCGAGCTGTTGGCTGACCAGGGTGGAATAGTGTTCCTCTTTTGGTAAAAGAGGATGTAGGCACTACGAGTACAGATCTCTTGTTCTGGGATAAATTCGACATTGCTGTCATCGTAGCCATACCATTGTCCATCCACTGAGTTCCTGCAGAACGCTGGTAAACACAGAGTGATGTCAGTATTTCAGAACCATGTAGCTGTTCCTAAGCATTTCATTCCATTACATCCCAGTCACACAATTGGCTGCATTAAGTAATTAAACTCTTTAAAAATATTATTTTGCAAGTAGGAGTTTTGATAATTACTGTAGACATCTACATAGCTGATGTATAATGGAGGCAGGACAAGTGTTTGGAGCTCCTGTGTTGTCCATCACTCAGCTTTCACCACTTGGCAATATGATAGAATTGGCCCAACATACAGGGTCATTTAATAACTAACTTGTTGGCACCCACATGAAAGCCCTTTGCCCCGCCAGGTCCGTGCCAACCAATGATCAATGGTGCCACAAAAGCACCAGAGACCAGGGTTCGATCCTGACCAGGGGTGTTGCCTGTATGGAGTTTGTACGTTCTCCCTGTGACCGCGTGGGTTTCCTACCGCTGTGTTACTGGGCCGCTCCAGGAGGTTCAGGAGGATAGAGGGGGGATAATAAATGTCATAGCCTTTATTCCTGGCAAGCTAGCTTGATGAATCTATTGCGCATCGCCTGCCTTCGTTTGTGTACAAGTTAAACAGTCAGACATCTGCCTTTAACCACATTTACCAAGTGAGGGCTCCTCCCTCGTTATGTAGCAGGATGAAAAATAAAATTTGCTTGAAAATTTATGAAAGATGTGCAAATTCAATTTCATATGTTATGCAGAGAAATGAAGACATGCTGAGAGAGGTGTGGTTCGCTAGTGCAGATATAATCAGGAAACAGTCAATAACAATCTTCCCCGCAGGCAATCTGATAAGGTAACTTCCTGTTATTATACGCCAGCTACGAGCACAGCACTACAGAGTGAAGTTGTTGTACTTGATGAGATGTTTAAGGAGCCATTTGATTGTATATTTCAAGTTGCTTTTAATGAAAACGGGAATCGACCTGAAACATCACCCATTCCTTCTAGCCAGAGATGCTGCCTGTCCCGCTGAGTTACTCCAGCATTTTGTGTCTATTGTGCTTTTATTGAAGACTGCAGTTCTCTATGATCGCTGTATTGCAAAAACTGATGGTAAAGCGGCAAATTCTCCCGCAATGTCATGAACACTCCATTCCCTGGCATTTATTGCAGTCAATCCATCACATCCCTGGGGACTCAGTCGCTTTGTAAAGAAATAACATTGTTCTGCAAAAATGTCTTTTTCAATGGAGCAGGAGAAATGTGGCATGTACAAGAGTTCTGTTCAGCCTCAATCCTCCAACCCCGCAGTGACCTTCACATTTTGTGATACACTTGCCATTTATTTGATGGGATTCTTTTGCGCTATGATTTGTTGACTGTGCCGCTGTTGGATGCGGGACTGAGTCGAATACATCTCGCTTTGATTGAAATTCTCCCAGTGGGGAAGAGACAAAAACTTCATCATCTGACAATATTATACTCATTGGCCAAAGAACCATGGCGCACAGAGAGAGCTGTCACAACAGAGATTAATTTTCCTGTCAATATCCAGAAAAGCTTGGTTCGATACTTGCATTTACAATCACGACCTCCCCAGTCTGCTGTGAACAGCTGTCACATAATTAAAAGAAGCTCCATCAAGTTAAGTATCAAGTTACGACAAGTGTGTCTTGTCTTTAATAAAAAGTCAATTTTTGTGCATTGCAAATGGACATTTGGCGTATCTGGGATGTCCACACCCCACCATGGCAGCTGGGGAATTCAAATCCAAGTTAAACAACGATGTTGGTCTCAGTAAAATTAATCCTATAACAATTGGGCTGTCGTACAACCCATCTATTTCACCCTTCTGGGAAGGATCGCGACCTGAAACATCGCCTGGCCATTCCTTCCACAGATGCTGCCTGACCCGTTGGGTTCCTCCAGCACTTTGTGTTTTGCTCAAGATTCCAGCGCCTGCAGTTCCTTGTGTCGCCGTTTCATGGGCGACCATAGTGGCGCAGTGGTAGAGTTGCTGCCTTACAGTGCATTCCGCGCTGGAGACCCGGGTTCGATCACGACTACGGGTGCTGTCTGTACGGAATTTTACGTTCTCCCCGTGACCATGTGGGTTTTCTCCGAGATCTTCGGTTTCCTCACACACCATAGACGTACATGTTTGTAGGTTAATTGGCTTGGTGTATTTGTCATCTACATCAATGATTTGGATGAGAGCACACAGGGCAAGATTAGCAAGTTTGCTGATGATACAAAAGTTAGTGGTTTTGCAGATAGTGAAGATGGTTGTGAAAGATTGCAGCAGGATCTGGATCGATTGGCCAGGTGGGCGGAGGAATGGTTGATGGAATTTAATACAGAGAAATGTGAGGTGTTGCATTTTGGGATGTCGAGCAGGGGCAAGACCTACACAGTAAATGGTAGGCCTCTCGGTAGTGTTGTAGAGCAGAGGGATCTAGGAGTACAGGTGCATGGTTCCTCGAAGGTCGAGTCGCGGGTGGAAAACTTTAGCTGAGCAAAAGTCCAGTGAAACTCAATTCCTAGATCACCATCTTATGCACAAAAAATGCAAAGAAAATTTGTAGCAACAGGGCAGGATTTAGTACTGGTGGTTAAAGTTGGTCAGCTTGTATCTATTATCCTTTGTTTATCCTTTTTCCCTTATCCCTGTTCCTGTATCCCTTTTCTATTTTTCCTTTCTTTCTTTGACTGTTTCCGTTTTCCCTATTCCTGTATCCCATTTCCATTTTCTGTTTCCCTTCCCATTTGTTTCTATCCCTTTTCCTTTGTTTGCCCTCTCAGGAGGCAGATGGAAGCAAAGCTGCAACGAGACTGTGCTCTGTCCACCCATTACCAAAGCAGCATCTCTCCATGCCTCAGCCACTGTCACCGGCCATTCACGTTGCAAAACCCCTTCTTCAACCCTTGTCCGTTTTACCATGGTGCCCTCGAATCTCCCACCCACATCCAACCTGGGTCCTGGGAGGTCTCTCCAGTCTTAAAACCATCCAACTGATGCTGTGAAGTCTCTTCTCAACACCTGAAGTCTCCCTAGATGTCCCCACAAGCTAGCTCAGTGTCCTCCACCAGATTGTGCTGCCTGCATAGAACACAAAGTGCTGGAGTAACTCATCGGGTAAGTCAGCATCTCTGGAGGACAATGTAGGCGATGTTTGTTGAACTGGGGAGACATTTTCATTGCTCGGAACCATCATCTCCAAGGACCTTAAATGGGAGGCCACCATCAACTCTGCAGTCAAAAAGGCCCAGCAGAGGATGTACTTCCTGCGGCAGCTGAGGAAACACAACCTGCCACGGGCAATGATGGTCCAGTTTTATTCTACCATCACAGAATATTCTACCATCATCCTCACCTCCTTCATCATTGTTCATCTCAACCACGAAACATGGCACCCGGAGGCTGCTTTGCATCTTTCGCTCAGCTAAGAACATAATTGGCTGCAACTGTCCCCCCATCGATGAACTGTACGCTGCAAGGGCCAAGGTGCGAATGGGTAAGATCATCTCCGATCTCCTTTCATCCCAACCACAAAGTATTTGAGGTTCTCCCCTCTGGGAGGCGACTCTGAACTATCACAACCTCCACATCCAGACCCAAAAACAACTTATTTCCACAAGCGGTAGCTCTACTTAACAGCACTATATTCTCGTTTGTAAGCCAAACACTTATGAACTCTCTAAGGGCAATTTAGATATCTTCATCTGCAAGATATAGCAAAGCTACACCTTTTTACTCTTGCACTTTATTTTTACATTTTAAAATAATATATATTTTTTAATTGTCTGCTGTATATTGTGTTTTTACCTTGTGCGATCAAGCACCAAGTCAAATTCCTTGTATGTGTACGAACTTAGCCAATAAATTGATTCTGATTCTAATCTGATTCTGATGTTTCAGGTGGGGACCCTTCTTCAGGCTCTAGTTCATTTTCTTCATGCTTTCCTAATCCCAAATGTTCAGCATGTCCCCAACAATTCTCACCAAGTTCTACAGATGCACCATAGAAAGCATTTTATCGGGATCCATCACAGCATGGTTTTGCATCAGACCGCAAGGAATTGCGGAAAGCGTGGACGCAATCTAGACCTTCACACAAACCAACCCCCCTTCCTCATGCCTCATGCTGCCTCGGTAAAGCCACCAGCATAATCAAGGATGTGTCGCACCCCGGCCACTCCCTTTTCTCCCCTCCTCCATCAGGCAAGAGGTATAGGTGTGAAAACGCACTCCTCCAGATAGTGGGACAGTTTCTTCTCAGCTGTTATCAGGCAACTGAACCATCCTATCAATAACCAGAGGGAAAGTCATGAGCTACTATCTACCTCATTGGAGACCCTTGGACTATCTTTGATTGGACCTTACTGGACTTTATCATGCACTAAACATTATTCACCATATTCCCTTCATCGTGTATCCGTACAGTGTGGATGGTTCGATTGTGATCATGTGTTGTCATTCCGCTGGCTGGTTAGCAAGCAACAAAAGCTTTTCACTGTATTTCAGTGCATGTGACAATAAACAAAACTAAACTAAACTAAACATTGCCTATCCATGTCGTCCAGAGATGCTGCCTGATCTGGGTAATTCCAGCATGCGCAGTCCCATGTGTCTCCAGCTCCTCTACCTATTCCACCTTACAGACAGTTGAAACCTCTTCAAGGCTCTGTAGCTCTGGAGCTGTCCCCAAAGATGAAAAGGCAGTGCTCCTGTTAATCCCACTTGGCACAATGTGCCAGTTCCTATCAAGCTGCTGATGCTCCTGAAGAGCATCTTTGGACATGGGCTGGCATTTAATTATTGCGTGCTCTCCTGCTGTCTCAGAAACCATGGGCTGTGAAATGAAGATGTATTTATCATTGAATAAAAGTGCTAATTGAAGTCCAAATTGCGTCTTGAAGCTGTAATATTATTTAATTAATCAACTGACAGCTGTGAAGCTGTCTGTGACCAAATTCAGAAATGGACTTTAGGGAATAGAACTAAAATCATTGCAAGCAATGAACTGTAATTACAGGCAAGTACAATGATAATTTTAATATACATTAAAGCATAACCAAATCAAGTTTATGCAAGCAGAGGTGACTTCAAGTATTAGTGGTGTCATGATTTTTATAAAATAATGGTCCCAGGGAGCCGTGCGAGTCCGATCCACCCGCCGAACAACCGTGGCGCCGACCGGAACGCACCGCAGGAGGCCGGACTCGCCCCACAGGCCTCCCGGGGGCAACGGAGAAGCCGGGTGGGGGTGAAGATGGGGGGCTCGGTGGCGGCAGCAGGTGCCTCGGCGGCAGTGTGAGCCTCAACAGCAACAGGGACCCCCGTGATGGTGGGGCCTCAGGGGGCAATGGCAGCCTCGGCAGCAGCAGCGGGGGTCTCGGCAGCAGCGGGGGTCTCAGCAGCAGCGGGGGGTCTCGGCAGCAGCGGGGGTCTCAGCAGCAGCGGGGGTCTCGGCAGCAGCGGGGGTCTCAGCAGCAGCGGGGGTCTCAGCAGCAGCGGGGGGTCTCGGCAGCAGCGGGGGTCTCAGCAGCAGCGGGGGTCTCGGCAGCAGCGGGGGTCTCGGCAGCAGCGGGGGTCTCGGCAGCAGCGGGGGTCTCGGCAGCAGCGGGGGTCTCGGCAGCAGCGGGGGTCTCAGCAGCAGCGGGGGTCTCGGCAGCAGCGGGGGTCTCGGCAGCAGCGGGGGTCTCGGCAGCAGCGGGGGTCTCAGCAGCAGCGGGGGTCTCAGCAGCAGCGGGGGCCTCAGGGGGCAACGGCAACCTCGGCAGCAGCGGGGGTCTCAACAGCAGCGGGGGTCTCGGCAGCAGCGGGGGTCTCAGCGGTAGCATGAGCCTCAACAGCAACAGGAACCCCCACGATGGTGGGGCCTCGGGGGCAACGGCAGCCTCGGCAGCAGCGCAAACCTCGGCGGCGGCGGGAACCACGACAGCGGTGGGTCCTCACGATTGAACTGCAATAAACGGTCGATGAACGTGAGGGGGGATGGGAAGACAATGTGGACCTGGAGTGGGAGGACCACCGGGAGGCGCAGTGGGAGAACTGTTTCTCGTGTACCTTGTGCGTTGTGACTGTTGGCAGACCAATTTTTTAAGAAACTGATCCTTGGACTTGAAGGTTAAATGTAATTTTGCTGACCATGGCTCAAATGGCTAATGGAAGGGAAGCGTTTGATGCTTGAAATAATTACACGCTCTAAATAAGCTCTCTTATAAAATGTGCAGGACGGACAGCTCGCCAGTGAAGTTAGAAAAATAAAAAATAGGTGCAGCAGTAGGCCATTCGGCCCTTCAATCCCGCACCGCCATTCAACATGATCATGGCTGATCATCCAAAATCAGTACCTCATTCCTGCTTTCTCCCCATATCCCTTGATTCTATAAGATCTCCTCTCATCCTTCTAAAGTCCAGTAAATAGAAGCCCAGTCACTCCATTCTTTCACCATATGTCAGTCCCACCATCCCGGAGCTCTCAGAAGATCATGATTTGCTGCTTCACATGATTTTATGTGCGTGTGCATACAATATCAGCATTTGTTGGTTAAGATGAACCTTGGCATAAGCTCTAAAGTACTGCAAAAACATGAACACAGGTTAAATAAAAGACACAAAGTGCTGGAGTAATTCAGTAGGCCAGGTAGCTCTGGAGAACATGGATAGGTGAAGCTTCAGGCCATTCTGGAGAAGAGTCCCGACCTGAAATGAATCGGTTTGTAGGTTCATTGGCTTTGGTAAAATGTCAAATTGTCCCTCGCGTGTAGGATGGTGTTAGTATACGAGTTGATCGCTGGTTGGCTCAGCGGGACAAAGGGCCTGTTTCCACACTGTATCTCGAATGTCAAAACATCTAAGGAAACCAAAGCACCCGGAGAAAACACACGCGGTCACAGGGAGAAGGTAGAAACTCTGTACAGACAGCACCCGTGGTCAGGATTGAACCCAGGTCTCTGTTGCAGTAAGGCAGCAACTCTATCACTGCACCGCCGTGTTGTCCGAAACTAAACATACAATGTGCCAGAGTGCAGGAATAATGGAGTCCTACCTGTATAGTGACCTCCTTGCATACCACCATGGTGATTGCACACAGCGTACAGGTCATACACAAAGTTCTCGTCTTTACCCCCGGAAGGGGTACGTGGCCGTCGCCATGGTGACCAATTGGATAAAAAGTTCCTGCCGCTCTGATTCCTCTTGACCACATGTGGAGCCATGTCGATGCCAATGGGTGGGAATGTGACCAGCGTGGACAGTTTGGTTCTTCTCTCTCCCACCTGAGAAATTGAAATATGGACCTGTTATAAGTTCTATCTCCATTATTGAGCTGCATCCTCTAATCCTTGCAGTAATACAGGACCACATTTTTAAGGTTTGCCCAACATTGTGAACCAAAAACCTAAATGAAACATTTTGGGAACAATATTGAAAGCAGGTTATTATTTGTCATTAACATTCTAATGCACAGGAAAAGCAACAAAAAAAAAATCTTCACCCTCCCTTATGACCCACTTATAGAGTCATAGAGCCACATGTCACAGAAACAGACCCCTTGGCCCAACTCCTCCATGCCAACAAGATGACCCAACTACGCTGGTCCCATTTGCCTGTGGCCTGTTGCCATATCCTTCTAAACTTTTCCTATCCATGTACCTGTCCAAATGTCTTTTAAATGCTGATATAGTACCTGCCTCAACTACCTCCTCCGGCAGCTTGTTCCATAAACCCACCACCCTCTGGATGAAACAATTGCCCCTCAAGTTCCGATTAAATCTTTCCCTTCTAACCTTAAGCCTAGGTCCGCTAATTCTTGATTCCCCTACTCTGGACAAAAGACTATATGCCTCTCCTCTATCTGTTCCCCTCATAAAGTGATGTTATACACCTCTATACAATCACCCCTCAGCCTCCTAAGCTCCAAGGAATAAAGTCCTAGCCTGCCCAACCTCTCCCTCTAGAATCTCAAATCCTGGCAACATCCTCGTAAATCTTCATTGCTCTCTTTCTGCTTAATGACATCCTTCCCAAAATTGAACACAACAATAACAATAATAATAACACTTTGCTGTCATTGTAAATACATACAACAAAATTTCAGGCGCACTACCCGAGCGGAGCTCCAACGTATCAGATAAATAATAACGAATAGCAAATACAAAATGGCAAGAAAACGTCAACTGCAATATTTCACAGTATAGTGTTGTGGCAGTACAGAATATTGGCTATGGGGGCTGTGTGGTCAGTGCAGAGTTCAGAGTGGCGATGGCCTTGGGGTAGAAACTGTTTGTTAATCTTGTGGTGTGTGATTTGATGGACCTGTAACGCTTTCCTGAGGGCAGAAGGGCAAACAAGTGATGTGCGGGATGAGGTGAATCCTTTAGTATGCGTGATGCCTTCCGCAGGCAACGAGCTATAGATCTCTTCCAGGGCAGGCAGGTGTGTGTTGGTGATCTTCTGGGCTGTATTGCTAACTCTCTGCACAGCCTTCTTGTCAGCTGCAGAACTGTTGCCATACCATACCAGGATGCCATTTGTCAGGACACTCTCTATGGCACAACTGTAGAATGACACTAGCAGCTGTTGTGGCAAGTTGACTTTCCCGAGTGATCTTAGGAAGTAAAGCCATTGTTGTGCCTTCTTTACCAGGGAGTGCGTGTTAGTTGACCACTTGAGATTGTTAATCCTGGCCAAATTGGAGAGGTTAGGACCCTAAAAATGAGTAAAGGCTTCTGGGCTGCTAGGCCATTTGGTCAATTTAAAAGTGATTTCTGTAGAAATGGGACAAGCTGCAGAATGGTGCCAGTTTGTCTCGAGCCTAGATCAGAGCTGCAGGAAGAGATGGGAACATCTGCAGACCCTGACAATTAGGTGCAAAATACATAAAATGGATTGGATGAATGCAAACCAGACATACACATTGTAAATAATGTTGCAAAGCTTTATTTTGCTGGATGTTGATTGGATTACGCATTGAGCCTTGTCTGGTTTTCTTGAATATCAGGGCACATGTTGCGATGTTCGTTTCCTCTGAGAAACACTGTTTGAATACAATGTATTAGCCACTGTATTATTGGGTTAGGGAAATGTCTGTCATGTATGGGGTTAATCGATATCTGTTATTGGATTGTAAAGAGACCACCCCCATGTGGTTCAGCCCCTCGAGGTCCGGGGGCCTATAAAAGTCCGCTGCCACGAGGTCCTGTGTCGATCTTCTGGGAGAGTGCTTAGGACTGCGTGACCTTCTGGAGTGTCTCTGTTTGAGCGATGCCTAGAGGGCTTGATCAGGCAGATACGAGGATCGAACGCGTGGCGGTTAGGTACAGTAGTTGGAACTGTAATTGTGTTTTGTCAAAATAAAGTTTAGATGCACAAGTGCTTGACTCAGTGATTTTTGACTGAAACTAGTCTGGGGGGAGCTTAGAATGAGCAATTTACACGATCTGGTGAGATGTGGGTGCCCAGGAACCTGAAACTGGACTCTGTCCACTCTTTCTCCATTTATGTGCAGTGGGGGATGGTCACCCTGCTTCTTCCTGAAGTCAATGATGAGTTCTTTTGCTTTTTTTTATATTGAGTGCTAAGTTGTTCTCTGAGCATCAGCCTATTAACCTCTGTACCTCCTCCCTGTAAGCTGACTCATTCTCCAAATGCGGCTGTACAAACGTCTGAAGAAGGGTTTCGGCCCGAAACGTTGCCTATCTCCTTCGGTCCATGGATGCTGCTGCACCCGCTGAGTTTCTCCAGCATTTTGTGTACCCGCGGCTGTACAAACGTTTTGCACAATTGTATCGTAACATCCCAGCTTCTCTACTCAATACCACTGATAGAGGCCAATGTACCATAACCTTCTCTACCACCCCATCTAACCTTGATGGCACTTTCAGGGAACTATGTACCTGGGCTCCTTGATCTCTCTGCTCTTCAACACTCCCCAGGACCCATTCATTGTGAAGATCCTGCTCTTATTTGACTTCTCAAACTGCAACACCTCACACTTATCGACATTAAACTCCATTAGTCATTCCTCAGCCCACTTGCCCAGCTGATCAAGAACCTGTTGTAATTTTTTAATAACCATCTTTTGATTCTAATAACCCTAATTTAATTCACCTCTCTTCTGATTGCCTCTGTGTCTGTTTTTCAATCTCCTGTTGACTGTAATAACAGCCAGTCAAAGTGAGAACACTTTTGAGTTTTTGACAGATGCACATATGAATCAGAGATAGCAGATGTGAGTATTGAATTGATTCTTGAAGACCTTCTCCCTATGATTTATCAGACAGACATGCAAATTATCCATTGAATGTTCAAAGTAACAACAATAAAATGCTTTTTACTATTAAGAAACATAGGACAGGTTTAGAGAGATGCGGGTCAAATGCAGGGATGTGGAACTAGTGTAGATGTTACATGTTGGCCGGTGTCGCCAAGTTGGGCTGAAAAGCCTGTTTCCACGTTGTAAGACTCTATCAGACTGTGCTGCCAGAGGAGGTAGTTGAGGCAGGTGCTGTAACAAAGTGCCTTTTAAAAGGCACTTGGACAGATACATCAGTTGTTCAAAACATCATGCACTGTTCTTCCATCTAATAAATACTATGTTGTCGTCATTCTGTGAACTTAATCATAACACCGTTTACTATGACATAAATGATGATTATTGCAGAGAAATGATTAAATATTAAATAAATCCCAATCATACTTTCGCTCATAAATACCTGGCGAAATCGTTTCAGATGGATAATAAGAATGTCAGGCAAAGTCCATAGATTAAGCTTGACCATGCCCTGCTGAAGGTTTTTACAGTGAGGACATCGCCAGGCATCATCTGGGGCGAGCTGTAAAAAGGAAACGACCCACATCATCATCACGGTTTTCATCATTGAGAAATACAGGTCCACCACCAATTTACCAGCACGCTTGGTTCCCGAGCCTTTCTGGAATATCCGTTTTGCCAGACCAAATAGTTAGAGGTCATGGCCTCTGAGAGGGGTTCAACAGTACTGGAAAGGTCTGCCCAGGCCGTTGAGTAAGCAAGGGGGACTAAGGGAAGTTGCCTTGGAAGTCGGCAATGGGAACGGGTCCGCTGGCTCTGGTTGGGCCAGAGTTCCAGAGCCCCAACCGTAGGGGGGAATTCGACCCACCAATCGGCCATGGATGTCTCGATGAGGACTGGATTGGCCGCCTCACCCGGCCTACGTGCCACATTTTCGGAAGGGACTCAATGGGGGTAGAGGGATTTCAAGTGCGCTCTCGTAATTTTGTCCAGATTAAAGGAGGTGCCGGGCCACCAGTTGCTGTAGGTTGCATCAGAAAATAAAGTTTCATGTCTAGAGTATGCCCTCTATGTACTACAATAGATCACAATGATTGCATTGACAGATGATCGCACATCAGTGATTTATAGCAAATAATTCAGCACCAGCAGTTAAGCACTTGGTAAAATGCTGATTTCAGCTCGACTGTTAGCCAAGGTGCCAAACGCTCAGGCAGTGAACAGTAAATCACGAGCATCAACAGAAGAGTAACCCATTCTCATGCTCCTCTTGAGGGCTGGTGCATGGAAGAGCTCCAATATAATGCCATTTGTTTAAACCTCCATGGGGAACGGTTGACTTTATGAGAAACAATTCAATAATATGGGAGAAATTAGTAAACTAAAGACTTGCCTGTCGCCAGATTCAACCCATTTAAGTTCCAGATGTGGTTCTTCATAATTTTATTCATAGGACACAGAATTCAGCTTCTTTTGATGATTTTTGATGGATTAATATGGTGCCCTAAGCTACAGATATTTTTTCACATTTGCAAACAATAAATAGTGCAGTACAGATTAAAACTGACTTCACCCAGACCAGATTGATGCTGCATCCATTTCCAGGCATCTTTTTATCCAGCCAGATATTCACCTCCAGGTTTTGTTTTGAAATATCACCCCTTTTCCAATAATAATCCACCCCCTGCGTCTATCCCTCCCCTCCAATTTATTTCAGGTGGGACTTTCAACCTTGATAGTTCGAAAATTAGCAGTTCGTAGTTCTTCACAAAACAACCGAGGTTTACTTATAATTAGATAATTAGGAGCAGTGGTAGAGTTGCTGCCTCACAGCGCAGGAGGCCCGGGTTCAATCCTGTCTGCGGGCACTGTCTGTACAGAGTTTGTACGTTCTCCCTGTAACCGTGTGGGCTTTCCCCGGGTGCTCCAGTTTCCTCTCACACCCAAAGACAAGCAAATTTGCAGGTTAATTGGCTTTGGAGGAAGTGTAAATTGTCCCGAGTGTGTTAGGATAGTGCTAGTGTACGAGGTGATTGCTGGTAAAGTCTAAATAATTCAACGTTCATACCTCTACGTATTGCAAATGGTTTGTAAGCTGCCCAGCATTATGAATGTTGAATTTTCTAATTTTAGGCATCTTCTGTACACACTCCCCTCCCCTCCCCATCATCTCCCCTTGCCCCCTTCATCCATTAAAATTTGGTTAACCCGTTGCACAGTTCGCAACAACATTTCCCTCCAGGGATCACACCATCCCCAGATAACAATCAGCCTATTAAAGAAGGTTACACAAAAAGCTGGAGAAACTCAGCGGGTGCAGCAGCATCTAAGGAGCGAAGGAGATAGGCGACGTTTCGGGTCGAGACCCTTCTTCAGACTGCCTATTAAAGAACCTCCCTGCTTGAAGTCATTTGTTGCAACCCTAATTTGTCCTGATCTTTTCTTACTTCCACCCCCCCACCCCCTTCCCCCTATACAATCAGTTTGAGAAAGGGTTCCAACCCGACAAGTCACCCATTGATTTTCTCCAGAGATGCTGCCTGACCCGCTGAATTACTCCAGTATTTTGTGTCTTATCTTTGGTATGAATCAGCATCGGCAGTTCCTTCCCACAAGACTTGGAGCTGGTGTATATTACTCCCTTTTATTACATTTAACTGTGTTTTTGCCTAAATATGCCATTTAAAGGCTGGCATTCAGATTGTATTTCACGGTCAGGGCACTTGTTATAACTTCAAATACATCTTCATTCAAATATATATTCACATATAACTTCAAATACACTTCTACTCATCGAGGACAAGTCTAAAGAAGGTTGCCAACCCGAAACATCACCCATCCTTTTTCTCCAGAGATGCTGCCTAACTCACTGAGTTACTCCAGCATTTTGTGTGTATCTTAGGTCATTGTCATTGTCAGCGTCCTTGACTCAAAATCCGCTCAGCTCACCTCAGCAAAGTCTCAGCAGACTGATGCACACAGATCCATTCATATGGTCACCTAAGCTCCACATTGAAGGACAGAATACCTTATGCATTTTGTTTTTGCTGTCAAGAGCAGACAGAAGGGTTTTGGAAATGCGTGTGTACTCCAGACTTGCGTACATTGCAGTCTTGTGGTATTCTTCTTTTGAAGCCTCCCCAGCAACATCTTACCACAAGTGAATGATTGTGTCCCCAGTCAGGGTTTCTCTGGTTCCCCACATAATTACTGCTCTGCACCACCCCACCCAGGTTTGTCTGACCCTCTGCAAGCACTCTTTCCTTTTGTTGCCCCTCAACCCCTGGCTGTCCACACAAATTACTGCACTATCCATCCTACACTCCCGGTGGAAGAGTGCCACAGGTATCACAGTACGTTCCTCGTAGATTGGCACAAAGTGCCGGAGTAACTCAGCGGGTCAGGCGGCGTCTCTGGAGCAAAGGAGTAGGTGACATTTCGGGTCACTCCAGTGTTTTGCGTCTATCTTCCGTGTAAACCAGCATCTGTGGTTCCTTCCGACACATAGTACGTTCCTCTATTGTTGTTGAGGTTATGACTACCACGCTGATATGGCAATTGCGGTTTGCTGGGCAATTCATGAGACAAACACATCAAACAGACGAGGGGTCACAAATGGACCAGACTGGCGATGATAGTGAAACAGAAATAGCCCATTCGACCCATCAAGTCTACTCCGCCATTCCATCATGGCTAATCTATCCTCTAACCTCTCAACCCCATTCTCCCCATAAACCCCTGACAACCATACCAATCAAGAGCCTATCAATCTCTGCCTTCAAAAATATCCATTGCCCTGGCCTCCACCGCCTTCCGTGGCAATGAATTCCACAGGTTCGCCACCCTCTGTCGAAAGACTAAAGAAATATTATTGAGCCAAATAGGTTTTTGCAACAATCCAGTGGTTTAATAGACATTGCTACCAAGAGTAGCTTTTGTTTCACAAGAAAGTCCCAATATATTGCATCCGTGTCCCTAAAGACACTGCTGTTACACGATGTTACACTGAGAAACAAAAAAACACTGTTCTGGGAACTTCTTCATCAAATACTGCAGTTTAGAGTTTAGAGATACAGCGCGGAAACAGGCCCTTCGGCCCACCGAGTCCACGCAAGCCATCAATCACCCGCTCACACTAGTTCTACGTTATCCAATTTCTCATCCACTCCCACGTGGGAGGGGCAATTTTACAGTGGACATTCATCCCTACAAATCCGCACATCATTGGGATGTGGGAGGAAACCAGAGCACCCAGGGTAAACCCACGCGGTTGCAGAGAGAATGTACAAACTCCACACAGACAGCACCCGAGGTCAGGAGCGAACCCGGGTCCATGGCGCTGTGAGGTTGCAACTATACCAGTGGCACTATTGTGCTGTCAAGGACTTTTAGAACATATTTTATTATCATAACAACGTATGAAGGGTGTTCCTGTTGAATACTACATATACCATGACAGACTCATAACTCCCATCCTACCTGCTCCTCCTTTGTGTACAAGTCAAAGCACTCAGCCAGCGTACAGCCATGTGCCTGTTGATGTGCCTGTTGCTGGACGCGAACACTCTCTGCATCCTGGATTACTTCCTCCTGAATACTTCCAAACAAGCTGAAAGCAAATAAATAACCCTCTGTGATTACACACTACAAAAATGCCCACTGTACCTTCCACACAGCAGTGCAGATGCAGTGGAATAAACAAACATGAAGACCAAATGATTAGAAGCCATTAGAACCTAGTACTGTGTCACATTGAACCCTATCACCCATCTCCAATCACTTATTTTATTCAAATGTAGTTGTCTCCGTAGTCCTTTAATCTTTCTTGTCATAGAGCTATTAACCTCCCTTAACTCAAAACTGTTCCTATCTATGCAGATTCCTAGAATAATAGTCATACAGCGTGGAAACAGGCCCTTCGACCCAACTTGCCCACACCGACCAATATTCTGCATTAGTATTTGCTATTGAGTGTTTGTTATCATAAATAACAGTGAATGTTTAGATCTGTCTCATCTCCAGGGTTAACATTCTTAGCTCAGCTAGTGTTTCCTCTGAGATCATACCTTCAGTCCGATATCAATGTACATAATTTAGTCGAGGTGAGTGATTAGAAAGTAGAAATAAATAATTGCAGATGCTGGTTTACCTAAGAAAGACATAAAATGCTGAACAGCGGGTCAAGTGGCAACACTGGAGACCATGGATAGGTCACGTGTCGGGTCGGGACCTTCGTACTTTACTTTAGAGATACAGGGTGGAAACAGGCTCTTCAGCCCACAGAGTCTGCGCCGACCAGCGATCACCAGCAGTATCCTACAAACTAGGGATAATTTACTGAACTGTTTTACTAAAGCCAATTAACCTACAAACCTGTTGTCTTTGGAGAGTGGGAGGAAACCGGAGGACCTGGAGAAACTTTTTTATCTCTTACCTCGACGGAGATGCGATCTTTGCCGTATCACATCTCCGTCCACACTGCAGCCTAACATCATGGAGTTGGCGGCCTCTGCTGGGGACCAACTACGGGTGCTCCAACCACGGGAGCCTGCGGACTTAACATCGTGGAGCTGACGGTCCCTTTTGGGATCGACCTCGGAGCTCCAACCTGCAAAATTTAACATCGTGGAGCTCGCGTTCCCTGGTTAGGGTCCGACTTCGGAAGCTCCAGACTGCAGGAGCTGCGATCGCCCCGACTGCAGATGGTTCGACTGCCCCGACCGTGGGAGAACAAAGAGGGAAGATTGGATTTTATTGCCTTCCATCACAGCGAGGACTGTGGGGAATCCTGTGGTGGATGTTTATGTTAAGTTTTATGTAGTTGTGTGTCTTGTTGCTTTTTTTAGTATGGCTGTATGGTAAATCGAATATCACTGTACCTTAATTGGTACACGTGACAATAAAATGACTTTGAACCTTTGAGATTTGAATTAGCAACAGTGCAATTAGATCTATTGATTATTGAGGGCCTGAGCTATAGCGAGTAGTTGAGTACGGTAGTACTTTATTCCTTGGAGTGCAGAAGGATGAGAGGTGATCTTATAGAAGTGTACACAGTCATGGGAAGAATAGATAGGGTAAATGCACAGCCTTTTGCCCAGATGGGGGAACCGAGAAGCAAAGGACATAGTTTTAAGGTGAGGGGGGAAAAATTTAATACGGATCTGAGGGATAACTTTTTTACACAAAGGGTGGTGGTCATGTGCAACAAGCTGTCTGAGGAGGTAGTTGAGGCAGGGACTATCATAACATTAAAGGGACATTTGGACAGATACATGGATAGGATATATTTAGATGATCATGGGCCAAGCGCAGGCAGGTGGGACTAGTGTAGATGGGACATGTTGGTCGGTGAGGGCAAGTTGGGCCAAAGGGCCTTCCACGCTGTTTGACTGACGTTGTATACTGCTGAACTGGATGTTGCTATCTACTAGACCAAGTGTGACCTGTTGGTCCCGTTCCCCCAACGCAATATTCCCCCAGTAGCACTTACCTAACTGCGCAGGTGCTGCCTGCAAGTGGGAGCACGACTGCGACATTTTTTAATGTTTAAAAATAGCAATAACTTGTAAAATATAAGATCAATGTGAATGCCTCACTCTCCCTCTTCAGTCCCCTATTCCCCTCGTGCATTATCCTCCCTCTCCCCACCCTCCACCAACCCTCCTCTGCTTCCTCCCCCCACCTCCTCCCTCCCCTCCTCTCTCTTCCCCCTCCCCTCCTCCATTACTTTGCCATCCCTCTTCCTACCCCTATCCTCCATTCCCCCTCATCCCCAGCATTCCCTCCCCCTTCTCTTCTTTCCCTTCTCCTCCTCCCCTCCCCCCCCACCTCTCCCTCCCTCTCCTTCCCCCCACCCAGTCACTCCCTCCCTCTATAACCCCTCCCCCTTTCCTACCCCCCCTCCTCTCCCTCTATCCCCATCCTCCCCCACTCACCCCCCCATCCCACACCCCTCATTCCCCCTCCTCACCTCCCCCACTGCCCTCCTCTTCCTCTATCCCCCACTCCCTACCTCCCCCACTCCTCTCCCTCTATCCCCATCCTCCCCCACTCCTCATCGCCCCCCTATCCCACACCCCACGTTCTCCCTCCTCACCTCACCCACTACCCTCTTCTCCCTCTATCCCTCACTCCCTACCTCCCCCGCTCCTCTCCCTCAATCCCCCCTCCACCCACACTCTCCTTCCTCACCTCCCCCACTTCCCCCTCCTCCTCCCTACCCCCTCCTCTCCCTCAATCCCCCCAGTATCCCTCCTCACCGCCCCAGGATTTCGATGTAAACCACCGCTGGCCCCGTTTGCTCCACCACGCCGGCGATGAAGTTGTAGTTGAGGTGGAGGCTGTCGGGGGGATGGGCCGATCGGCTGGAGCCGCGGGAGAGGCCGAGGCTGCGGCCTAGTCCTTACCCCGGGTCCCGCTCCTCACCCTCCCCACGGGCCCAGAGCTGCAGCCCCCGGACCCCGCACCGGCTCGAACCCCAGCCCAGGGCGCTTTACAATCTTCAGTTGTATTGGAAATATTGTACAGCATTTTCTGTTTCTCTTAGATTTCCAGCATTTGCAGATGTTTTGATTTACACTGTGTACTGCGGTAACTGCAGCCTCTGACTTACCTGTCCTTCATCCTTTGATCCCACTCCAAGACAAGTTTTATATGTGAGGGGCCACCTGCACCACAGGAACGCAATGCCCTTAGAAAGAAAAGAAATCCGTATTGGAAATGCTGGCACACCTTCCATGTGTAGATCTTACATTGAAATCACCAAAAGGAATTCTTCCGCCACACAACAATGCAAATGAATGCAAATTAATACAAGGTTCAAAGCGTGTAAGAAATGCACAGCTATCGCATAACTAGTCTGTCAAAGGTGTGATGCTCGATATAGACAGCAATGTTTGTTTGATGTTAGTTGATTTCTTCACGGAATATTATTGCAGTGGCTATCAACAAAATCTGTTTGGGAAGTGTCCAGGATTTTATCCCTGTACAACAACAGAAGCAATCAGATGAAATATCAACTCTTTTTTTCTTTCTATAGATGCTGTCTGATCCATTCTAGAACAATATCTGTGCCGAACATGATGCCAAGATAAACTAATCTATCTCCTCTGCCTGCACATGATCCATATCCCTCCATTCCTTGCATATCCATGTACCTATCCAAAAGCCTCTTAAAAGCCACTACCTCCACCACCACCACTGGTAGTGTTTTCCAGCCACCCACCACACTCTGCATAAAAAACATCCCCCACATTTAAACTTTGCCCTCTTACCTTCAAGCTATGCCCTCTAGTCTTTGTCATTTCCTCCCCGGGAAAAAGGCTCTGACCAATACGGTTTCCCTATCTATGCCTCGTAATTTTAAAAACTTCTATCAAATCTTCAATGAGCCTCAGGCGTCCCAGAGAAAACAATCCAAGTTTGTCCGTCCTCTCCTTGAAGCTAATCCTCCCTAATCCAGGTAGCATTCAGACTCGAGCCGAAATGTAATCTATTCTTTTCCTCTAGAGATGCTGTCTGACCGACTGGCTTCCTCCAGCATTTTGTGTCTATCATTCTGGTAAACCTCTTCTGAACCCTTTCCAAAGGCTACGGATATGATTTTACTACAAGTTTTACTAAGCCGGCACGTAAAACTCTGATTTCCTTCAAGTCCAGTAATGATCCAATTATTTACTTTGAAATGTTGTTAAACAAATAACTCTTGGCTTTGTCATCACTGTATGGTGCAAAAAAAAAACATGTGGGCACAGTATTATCTACACTCTCAAGATATTACAACATTTGGTTCAGTATCATTGATGTAAAACAGTAATGGCCTGAATCCAGATATGGGACCTGAATAAACTTTGGTATAAAATGATTTCAGCTACTCTTATAGCAATGTAAATGTGTTTCACTCAACAAAATAAAACACAGGCACATTGCCTGCAGGGGGTGGAGTGATGCAGAATATCTATTTTAGGCCACCCTTACAGATCAAGTCAAGTTGAGTTTATTGTTACAGTATATGCACAAGGACAGTGAGGTACAGGTTCAATAGAACCCTTGATTGCAGCAGCAACACAGACACATATATTCAGTCAAACACATAAAAACATGAATTATATATAAATCACATGTAAACATTACAAAAACCTAAATCATTAATGCAAAATGCGATTAGAGAAAAATAGTCCAGGATAGTGCAAGAGATGAACGATAGAGTTTCATTTAATTTAGTTAACATCCAGAGATAGAGTGTGGAAACAGGTCATTCAGCCCACCGAGTCCATGCGGACCAGCAAACTGCTTTGGTGTCTCCTCCTGCACCCACACACAACTGACTGACTTCATCCATTTCACCACCAACCTCCATCCGGCACTCAAATACACCTGGACCATTTCCGACACTTCCCTACAGGTGATACACTCCTGACCGACATCCACTACAAACCAACTGACTCCCACAGCTACCTGGACTACTCTTCCTCCCACCCTGCTTCCTGTAAGGACTCCATCCCCTATTCCCAATTCCTCCGTCTACGCCACATCTGCTCCCAGGATGAGGTGTTCCACACCAGGTCATCACAAATGTCCTCATTCTTCAGGGAACGGGGTTTCCCCTCCCCCACTATAGATGAGGCTCACACCAAGGTCTCCTCCATACCCCGTAACACTGCCCTCTCTCCCCATTCCCCCACTCGCAACAAGGGCAAAGTCACCCTTGTCCTCACCTTTCACCCCACCAGCCGGCACATACAACACATAGTCCTCCGCCAGTTTCGCCACCTCCAACGTGACCCCACCACTTGCCACATCTTCCCATCTCCCCACCTGTCTGCCTTCCCCATAGACCGCTCCCTCCGCATCTCCCTTGTCAATTCTACCCTTCCCTCCAGCTCCACCCCTTCCCCGGGCACTTTCCCTTGCAACCGCAAGAGATGCTACACTTGTCCCTTTACCTCCCCCCTCAACTCCATTCAAGGACCCAAGCAGTTCTTCCAGGTACGACAGAGGTTCACCTGCACCTCCTCCAACCTCATCTTGTGCATCCGCTGCTCTAGATGCCAGCTGATCTATATCGGTGAGACCAAGCGGAGGCTTGGCGATCGTTTCGCCGAACACCTCCGCTCGGTCCGCAATAACCAACCCGACCTCCCGGTGGCTCAGCACTTCAACTCCCCCTCCCATTCCGTATCCGACCTCTCTGTCCTGGGCCTCCTCCACGGCCAGAGTGAGCAACACCGCAAATTGGAGGAACAGCACCTCATATTCCGCTTGGGGAGTCTGCATTCTCTGGGCTTGAACGTTGAATTTTCTCAATTCTGTAAACCCTTGCTGTCTCCCCCCCTTCCTACCTCCCCCTCAGCCCTCGGGCTCCTCCTCCTCCTTTTTCCTTTCTTCTCCCTGCCCCCCCCCCCCCCACCTCCCATCAGTCTGAAGAAGGGTTTCGGCCCGAAACGTTGGCTATCTCCTTCGCTCCTTAGATGCTGCTGCACCCGCTGAGTTTCTCCAGCCTTTTGTGTACCACCTGTACACAAACACTATCCTACACACTAGGGATAATTCACAATTTTATTGAAGATAATTATCCTACAAACCTCAGTTCAGTTTAGATTTGTTTATTGTCATGTATACCGAGGTATAGCGAAAAGCTTTTGTTGCACGCTATCCAGTCAGCGGAATGAAAATACATGATTACAATCGAGCCATTTATAGTATGGATACATGATAATGGAATAACATTAAATGCAAGGTAAAGCTTGTAAAATCTAATCAGAGATTGTCCGAGGGTCACCAATGAGGAAAATAGACGTTCAGGACTGCTCAACCTGCGCATGTTTGGAGTGTGGGCGTAATCAGGAGCACCCGAAGAAAACTAACGCTGTCACGGGGAGAACGTACAAACTCCGTACAGACAGTACTCGTAGTCAGAATCAATCCAGGTCTTGGGCGCTATGAGGCAGCGACTCTTCCACTGCGCTGCCCATTCTTGAGGTAGGATTAGGAGTGTGTAGATAGTAATAGGAAAGGAGTCGTACTTGAACCTGGTGGTGGAGGAAGCGAGAGGAGGGCACGGTCTGGAGGTTGGAGATCCTTGATGATAGATGCCACCTTGGTGAGGCAGGGCCTTGCGTGGATGCCTCTGATGGAGGGAAGTGCTGTGCCTGTGTTGAACTGGGCTGAGAATACCACTCTTTGAAGTCCACAACTTAAAATAGAGGAGCAATTATCGTAACTGGTGTTTCAATGTAATAGACTATCACAAAAATTTCAAATTAGGAGGAGGATTAGAAAAAACAATAAAGCAAAATGGAATTTTGCGCAGATTTTAAAGGGAATAGTACAGGACAGCGTCCACAAACTGTAGACGGTGCATGAAGAGGAATGAGGTGATGGCAACTTTAGTCTCATGAAAATAGCAGAGACTTGTGGACGCTGCCTAGATCATCCTGCAAACCATTCTCCCTTCCACTGACTCTATCTACACTTAACGCTGTCTCGGCAAGGCCACCAGCACAATCAAGGACCAGTCTCACGCTGGTCATTCTCTCTTCTCACTTCTCCCATCAGGCAAGAGGTAAAGAAGTTGGAAATGCATACCTCCAGATTCAGGGACAGTTTGTTCCCAGCTCTTATCAGGCAACAGAACCATCCTCTCATCAGCTTGCGTGCCATCATGCCCTCCCTCTATCTCACTCATTAAGCGGGCTTTACCGTGCACTAAAAACCATACCCGTTACCTTGTATTATAAACTGTGGATGGCTTGTTTGTAATCATGAATAGTCTTTTCATTAACTGGATAGCTGGCAACAAAAAACTTTTTACTGTACCTCAGAACACGTGATAATAATAAACTAAACATAAGAGAGACAAAAAGTGCTGGAGTAACTCAGCGGGTCATCCAGCATCTCTGGGGAAAAGGGATGGGTGACATTTCAGGTCGGGGGACATTTCAGGAGGGTGCTATGAGAATGCAGGGTGGCTTGGACAGGTTGGGTGAGTGGGCAGGTGCATGGCAGATTAAGTTTAATGCGGATAAATGTGAGGTTATCCACTTTGGTAGCAAAAACAGGAAGGCAGGTTGCTATCTAAATGGCGTCAAGTTGGGAAAAGGTGAAGTACAACAGATTCTGGGGATCCTTGTTCATCAGTCTATGAAAGTAAGCATGCAGGTACAGCAGGCAGTGAAGAAAGCGAATGGCATGTTGGCCTTTATAACAAGAGGAATCGAATATAGGAGCAAAGAGGTCCTTCTTTAGTTGTACAGTGCCCTGGTGAGACCACACCTGGAGTAGTGTGTGCAGTTTTGGTCCCCTAATTTGAGGAAGGACATTCTTGCTAATGAGGGAGTGCAGCGTTGGTTTACAAGGTTAATTCCCGAAATGGCATGACTGTCATATGCTGATAGAATGGAGCAGCTGGGCTTGTACACTCTGGAATTTAGAAGGATGAAAGGGAATCTCATTGAAACATATATGATTGTTAAGGGTTTGGATATGCTAGAGGCAGGAAACATGTTCCCGATGTTGGGAGAGTCCAGAACCAGGGGCCACAGTTTAAGAATAAGGAGTAAGCCATTTAGAACGGAGACGAGGAAACACTTTTTCTCACAGAGAGTGGTGAGTCTGTGGAATTCTCTGCCTCAGAGGACGGTGGGGGTAGGTTCTCTGGATGCTTTCAAGAGAGAGCTAGATAGGGCTCTTAAAAATAGCGGAGTCAGGTGATATGGGGAGAAGGCAGGAATGGGGTTCTGATTGGGGACGATCAGCCATGATCACACTGAATGGTGGTGCTGGCTTGAAGGGCCAAATGGCCTACTCCTGCACCTATTGTCTATTGTCTATTAACCCTTCTAGATTTCTAGATTTTCAATATATTGAAGATGAAGGCAAAGACTTTGAACTTGAATTGAAACAAATAGTGAAACAAATGAAACGTGGCAGCAGTGCAATGGAAGTTTGAATTATTTACAATTTAATGGAAGAATTCTGTGGCTGCCAAAGAGAAGAACATCAGCAGTTGGAATTAACAAAGGCACAAATCAAAGTATCAGTCAATGTGAGTGTGGCAGAGGCCAGCAGATGGTGTAGGTAGTAAGAGGAAGAGGCATTTGAAACCAAGTTCAGTGTCAAACAGCCATCAAAGGTGTGCATAAGGCAGCAACTACAGAGTAAATGCAGCCTAGAATAATCTGTGCAAAGATCTGCCTGTGGAACTAAACTACACAGCTGAGGATGTAGGCAAAATGCAACTAGGGCACACGTCTCACATCGAGCAAACAGATTCTTGTGACAGTAGGAACTGCAGACACTGGAATCTTGAGCAAAGCACAAAATGCTGGAGTAACTCAGTGGGCCAGGCAGTAGTTTAGTTTTTGCTTAGTTTAGAGATGCAGCGTGGAAACAGGCCTATCAGCCAACCAAGTCCACGTTGACCAGTGATCCCCCTACACTAGCACTATCCTACACTCACTTGGAACAATTTACAATTTTACCAAGCCAATTAACCCATAAAACCGTACATCTTTGGAGTGTGGGGAGAAACCAGAGGTCCCTGAGGATTTCCTCCCACACTCCAGATGCGCAGGCTTGTAGGTTAATCGGTTTTGTTAAGATAGTAAATTTGCCCTAGTGTGCAGGATAGTACTAATGTATGGGGATTGCTTGTCGGCACAGACTCGGTGGGCCGAAGGGCCTATATCCCTATAGCACTGTATCTCTAAACTAAACCATCTCTAAACTAAACCATCTCTAAACTATCTCTCCAAACTAAACTCACCCAGCTTTATAGATTGTGTAGGAAGGAACTGCAGATGTTATTTCCCCCCAAAGATAGACACAAAATGCTGGAATAACTCAACGGGACAGGCAGCATCTCTGGAGAGAAGGAATGGGTGACGTTTCAGGTTGCGACCCTTCTTCAGACTGTCTAAGCCTGAAACGTCACCCATTCCTTCTCTCCAGAGATGCTGCCTGTCCTACTGTGCTACTCCAGCATTTTGTGTCTGTCTTCATAGATTCCTTCATCCAGGATAAAGACTTGAGTTTCAGATTAAGATAAATCACTTTCAATTTGCATTTAAAAATCTATTGTATTATTATCACTGTTCGGTAATAACCTGATCAATTAATTAACTTATCCTCATCACACAACGCCAAGACTAATTAACACATTCTCTCTTCAGTTCCTCAACACATTGTTTGAGAAGAGCACGTCTTGTACATTCTAACTACATGTCATTGATGTTCCTATTACTAATTTATTATTTCACGATGCTGACATTCTCTCCACCCACAATGAAGATTCAATAAATAACACAAGAAGATAGAGAAGTAAGCCTGAAGTCCTTAAAAAAATTAGGAGTTGTTGAAATTTGATGATCGGCTAAAAGTCATTAATATGCAAATTAATATGCTCAGGGTCAGCATTAGACGCACATGACATTTAAGGAAAAAAGCTGATGTAAATGATTATAAATCAAAGTGCTGGAAGACTTCAGCAGGTCAAGGGCAAGTTCAAGTTCAGGCAACCTCTGTGGAGCGCCCCCTACTGCAAGCAGTCTGAAGAAGGTTCCTAACTTAAAATGTCACCTATCCACGTTATCTGGGGATGCTGCCCGACCTGCTGAGGTCTTCCAGCACTCGAACTTGTCCAAAGTACTTGTACTCCAGTACTTTGTGTGTTTTTTTTGTAAATTAACATCTGTAGTCCCTCGTTTCAGCATCCGTGGAGGAAACGGACAGACAACATTTCAGGTCTGGTCTCTGCCTTAGATGTGAGTCTAAAAAAGGGTCCTGACCCAAGATGTCGTCTGTGCAGTCTGAGAAAGGATCCCGACCTGAAACATCATCTGTCTATTTACCTCCATGGTCGCTGCCTGACCTGATGAGTTCCTCCAGCACTTTGTGTTTTTTTTTAAAGATTCCAGCATCAGCAGTTCCTTGTGTCTTTGGTGTAAAAGTTAATGGAAGCTACAAGCTCAGCTTGGTAGAGCCAACTCCTTCATCTGACAAGATAAACCAGAAAAGATTGCTTTCTGACAAATCCGGGATGCTTATCACACCTGTCTACATGAAACAAGAAATTCCTCCTTTTAGTTGTTTAGTGGAATCATAGATTCATACAGCAGGGAAACAAGCCCTTCGGCCCAACTCACCAATGCCGACCAAGATGCCCCATCCTCAATAATCCCACTTGCCAGCTTTTGGTCCAGATCCCTCTTAACCTTAGATGTAAACAAAATGCTGGAGGAACAAAGCAGGACAGGCAGCATCTCTGGATAGAAGGAATGTGTGACGTTTTGGGTCGCGACCCTTCTTCAGACACCCATACCTTCCATCCAGAGATACTGCCTGTCCCGCTGAGTTACTCCAGCAGTTTGCGTCTATCTTTGGTGTAAACCAGCATCTGCAGTTCCCTCCTACACCTTCCCTCTGAACCTTACCGGCCCAGGTATCTGTCCAAGTGTCTTTTTATTGGTTGTATATTACTTTAAGGTATTAATGAAGTGTTACAGAGATTTACGTTATTTTAATGAATTGAGAGATATTTAGGCAAACTTCATACTGAAAATTAATAAACTGCAAATGCTGGATATCTGAAACAAGAATAGAAAATGAGCGGCATGGTGGTGCAACGGTAGAGTTGCTGCCTCACAGTGCCAGAGACCCAGGTTCAATCCTGACGGGGGGGGTGCTGTCTGCACAGTGTTTTTAAATTCTCCCTGTGATCGAATGGGTTTTCTCCCGGTGCTCCAGTTTCCTCCCATATTTAAAGACTTACAGGTTTCTAGGTTAATTGGCTTTGATAAGAATTGTAAATTGTCCCTAGTGTGTAGGATAGTGCTAGTGTATGGTGTGATCACTGGTTGGCACAGACTTGATGGGCCGAAGGGCCTATTTCCATGCGATATCTCTAAAATCTAAAATGCTGGAAACACTCAGCAGGTTAAACAAGCAGCATCTGTAAATAGAGAAACAGTTAATCTTTCAGGTCCAGAACTGCAGAAGGAAGAAAACAAAGTTAGTTTAGATAGCAGAGAAGGTGGGGGAAGGAGATGGGTGGAATAAAGGAAAGATCACCGCATCTGAAGTGGTTAGCTAAGATCAGATTAAGCTTCTTTATCTGTGTAATCCATTTCTGATGCTAACGCTGTGGGTCATGCCCTAGTAGGCTAGATTGCACAAAAAAAAGAGGATAAATGAAAATCTGTGCCTAAATGTTAGCTTCCAAAAACGGCCAGCTCCAGGCACGGATATTGCTATCAAAACATGGGGCGGGGACACAATTTCTTGGCAACCGCACGTGCATGCTAACGCACGCGAGGCTTCGGCCGTGGGGCCTGTGGACGGTAACATCGGAAGATGACCTGGTTGGTAACTGACTCCGAACTCCAGCAACTGCAGCTTCGTCCAACCCGAATCGTGGGGACTGAATCGGCCCGTTCGCGGGGGCTTTCATCGGCCGGCGGGGGGCTTCAACATTGGGAGCCTCGATCACCTCGATGATTTTAAGTCACGCCAGGCGCTGAAAGGCCCCGCGAATGGGCTGATTCAGCCCTTAGAAAGCGTCTGATAAAGTCTGGAATACAAAACATGGGGGGATTGTCCCCCACCTCTCAAAGCATGGGGGGAGGGGGGAGAACGTGTGTCCCCTGTCCCCCCAGGATTTCCACCCATGTCCGGCTCTGATATAAATAGAAAAAAAGAGCTTTAGGTTTATTATGGACACTTGCGCCAAGGTAGAATGAAAGGCTTTGTTTTGCATGCTATCCAAACAGATCAGATAATACCATATGCGAGTACAATCGTGTCAAACTCAAGTACAATAGGTCGAGCAAAGGGCATGATGTAGAGTGCAGGATATAGTTCGCAGCATCGGACTGCACCAGTTCCCGAGACAAAGTCCAATATCTGCAATGTGGTAGACGTAAATCAGACAGTACCCTGGCTTATGAAAGGACCGTTCAGAAGCCTGATAATAGAGGGGTGGAAGCTGTACTTGAGTCTGGCGGTGTGTATTTTCAAGCTTCTGTTCATTCTGCCGGACAGGAGCAGGGAGAAAGTGGAATGACCAGGATGGGACAAATCTTTAATTATGTTGGCTGGTTTTCTGAAGCAACGTGGTATAGTTGGGGTCAATGGGTTATCTACAGTTGTAGAATTCAATATTGAGTCGTGCAGGCGATGTGTTCAGAGGGAAGACGAGGGGTTTTGTTTTTAAGATACAACATGGAAACAGGGCCTTTGGCCCACCAAGTCCACGCTGACCATCGATCACCCTTTCACACTAGTTTTACGTTATCCCACTCTATCTTCCAGTCCCTTCACAGTTTGAGTTCAGTAAAGGGTCCTAACCTGAAACGTCACCTTTCAATATTCTCCAGAGATGACCCGCTGAGTAACTCCAGCATTTGCGTTCTTTTGTAAATCAGCATCTGCAGTTCCTTGTTCCAACACAATATCAGGCCAATTACCCTACAGACTCGCAGGTCTTTGGGGCGTGGGAGGAAACCCAGGGGGAATGTGCAAACTCCCAGACAGACAGCACCTGAGGTTGGTTCCAATCCAGGTGTCTGGCGCTGTGAGGCAGCGGGTGTACCAGCTGTGCCACTGTATTGCCGTCTTGTTATAACTGTAGAGGAGGCCAGCGACAGAAACCGGGAATGGGATTGGGAAGATGAACTAAAGGGACAGGCAGCCAGGACGCTCAGAATCACTCCTGTGCTCCCCTCCACACTGGAGAAACCAAATGCAGATGGGGTGAATGTTTTGCAAAGCATCTGAGCTCAGTCACAGCACTGACCCAGCCTTAAGAAGGGTCTCGACCCAAAACGTCACCCATTCCTCTCCAGAGATGCTGCCTGTCCCACAGAGTTACTCCAGCATTTTGTGTCTACCTGCTGCTTAAATCAGCATCTGCAGTTCCTTCTTACACTAAACCTGATCCTGTGCGTGAAACATATTTCAAATGCAACAATGCTGACATAATTGTCCCTTTGCCAGTAGATGGTGCTGCTGTGATTTACCAAGAAACTGACAGAAACCTCAATCTAACGATTACAAAAAGCTTCCTGCTCAACCATTGCAAGGCAGCATAAAATAGATACAACTAACTACATCATAGAGTCATAGAGACATAGTGTAGGAACAGGCCATTCGGCCCAACTTGCCCATGCTGACCAACATGTCACATCTACGTCGACCGGTTGCATCGTGACTTGGTTCGGCAAATTGAGCGCCCAGGAGCGGAAAAGACTACAATAAGTAGTAAACACTGCCCAGTCCATCATCGGCTCTGACCTCCCGACCATCGAGGGGATCTATCACAGTCGCTGCCTCAAAAAGGCTGGCAGCATCATCAAGGACCCACACCATCCTGGCCACACACTCATCTCCCCGCTACCTTCAGGTGAAGGTACAGGAGCCTGAAGACTGCAACGTCCAGGTTCAGAAATAGCGACTTCCCCACAGCCATCAGGCTATTAAACTCAACTGAAACAAATCTCTGAACATTAATAGACCATTATCTGTTTATTTGCACTTTATCTGCTTATTTATTGAGGTGTGTATATATTTATATAATGGTGTATGGACGCACTGATATGTTCGGTATTCATGCCTACTATATTCTGTTATGCTGAAGCAAAGCAAGAATTTCATTGTCCTATCTGGGACATATGACAATAAACTCTCTTTACTTGACTTGACTTGACTAGTCCCACCTGCCTGCGTTTGGCCCACATCCCTCTAAACCAGTCCTATCCATGTATCTGTCCAAATGGTTCTTAAACATTGTGATAGTACCTGCCTCAACTACCCCCTCCAGCAGCTCATTCGATACACCGGCCACCCTTTGTGTGATAGAAAATACCCCTCAGATTCCAATCAATTCTTTCCCCCTCACCTTAAACCCATGGCATCTGGTTCTCAATTCACCTACTCTGGACCGGTCTCTGTGGATCTACCTGATCTAATCCTTTCATGATTTCGTACATTTGGCACATTTATTGTTGGGAAGACGTAGCAAGGCACACCATGTGTCATGTGTTTGTTGCAACAACCCAAGTCCTATCCTTCAGGCCGCTGAGAATTAAGTGATATTCCCAGTTTAAGTGAGCACAAAACTGAACCCAGTAGACATAACACATGAGCAGAGCCTTTAATAACTCAAAGCATGAGGAAAAACTCTACTTGGACCAACCTCCTCCATTGTCAGAGTGAGGTCAATTGGAGGTACAGCACCTCACACTTCGTTTGGGCAGCTTACAACCCAACTGTATGATTTTGATTCCTCTAACCAAGTAACTTGCATCCATCTCTTCCCATCCCTCCCCCATCCTAGTCATTGTACTAGTTTCACTGTCGTCTTGGTCTGTTTCATTATCTACAATTCGTTTTCACCTAGCCCATAGATAACAATGGGCCATTTACTTTATCATCGTTACTTGTTTGCATATCTTTCATTCATTTGTTCTATATCCCTCTACTGGATATCACCATTTATATCTCTCGTTCTACTTGACTCTCAGTTTGAAGAAGTGTCTCGACCCAAAACGTCACCTATTCCTTTTCTCCAGCGATGCTGTCTGACCCGCTGAGTTACTCCAGCTTGTTGTGTTTATCTTCCACTTAGACCAATAAAGCAGAGGTTCCATTTCATTTTGTTTTCTCTTTTAGAAAAAAGGTTAATGTTAGTCGGCGAATAAAATAAAATAGAGTGGGCAGAGAAGTGGAATATAGTGCAGCAAAGTGTCAAGTCATGCATTTTGGTAGTAGGAATAAAGGCGTAGACTATTTTCTAAATGGGGAGAGAATCCAGAAATCGGAGGTGCAAAGGGACTTGGGAGTGTTGGTGCAGGATTCCCAAAAGGTTAATCTGCAAGTGGAATGAATAGTAAAGAGAGCAAACTCAATGCTAGCATTTATTTCAAGAGGGCTTGTATACACAAACAGGGATGTCATGTTGAGGCTCGAAAAGGAGCTGGTAAGGCTGCATTTAGAATATTGTGAGCAATTTGGGGCACTATATTTGAGGAAGGATGTGCTGGCTCTGCAGAGGGTCCAGAGGAAGTTTACAAGAATGATCTCAGGGGTGAATAGGTCAACCTATGATGAGCGTTTGTCGGCACTGGGTCTGTCCTCACTGGAGTTTAGAAGAACACTCATTAAAACATGCAGAATAGTGAAAGGCTTGGATAGTGTGGATATGGAGAGGATGTTTCCACTAGTGGGAGAGTCTAGGATTACAGGTCATAGCCTCAGAATTAAAGGATATTCTTTTAGGAAGGTGTTAAGGAGAAATTTCTTTAGTCAGAGGGTGGTGAATCTGAGAAATGTCTTGGCCACTGAAGGCTATGGAGGCCAAATCAGTGTACATTTTAAAGGCAGAGACAGATAGATTCTTGATTAGTACAGCTGTCAGAGGTTATAGGGAGAAGGCAGAAGAATGGGGTTAGGAGGGAGAGATAGATCAGCCATGATTGAATGGTGGAGTAGACTTGATGGGCTGAATGGCCTTATTCTACTCCTATCACTTATGACCCTCCTCATTCTAATCTCTTAGCCTGGGGAAATTATTCTTTCCATTTATTCCAATACAATTTATTTTTTGTTGTCTTAAGCAACTTTGTAAGCTTACCATTTAATCTTTACTAAAGGGAACCCAGTTCTGATCTGAAGAAAGAAACAAAGTGCTGGAGTAACTCAGCAGGTCAGGCAGCATCTCTTGACGACATGGATATGAACGTGTTGGCTCGGGTCAGAACCATTCTTCACTCTGTCCTTGAGAGAATCGCTGAGATACTCCAGCACTTTGTGTCTTTTCTTGTAAATCAGCATCAGCAGTTCCTTGTGTATCTACATTATCCTGATCCACACAGGTTTGACATAACTTCAGCATTAACCTGGTGATTTTTTTGCTGCAACACCTCCATTGACGGAGGAAATGAAAATATATGAGACTCGTGATTGGCAGCTGATCCAATATCAATAATTTCACACACTCTCTATTAGTGAGAGCATTGCCCTGTCTGACCTTTCATAGCAGCTGAACTTGCTCAGTATAATGAGCAGCTGACCAGAAACAGCGAGCCCAAAGACATTATAGAGCATCAAAGGGAAAGTGAACACACATCACACCAGAGGAATAAATAAGGAGTCCTTAAAATTGCACAATTCTATCCTCACCTATGGAATCCCACATCCCTCATCTCCAACACATGAGGGGTTGTATGTTCATACATCAGATATTTCCGATGCCAAATTGCTTGTAATGAACAATCTATCTATATTGATATATATCACTAAAAGTTTCATCTGGTATGTATGTTCCTGAAATACAGCCAAAACGGTAGACGATAGTACAACAATTTTTGGGGCGCCTTGCACACCATTCACCTGGGGTGTGCAGTAGCAAGTTTTGTTCGATTTTACAAAGTATTTCCTTTATAAACTTTTAATTTACTTTATACCCTGAATGGCACCGCGTTACCATTTTACGGGCCCGCCATCCACACATGCACAGTTGGGGGAGGGTTGCCGGGTCTGCCGCCATTTTAGATCGCCATTTTGACTGTCATCACAGCGGGAATCTCTGGCATCACAACGGGGACCCAACAGATCCACGGGTCATCACCCGCTATCCATGCGTGCGCAGCTGGGGAGGGTTGCCGGGCACACCGCCATTTTCAGATCACCATTTTGACAGGCGTCACAACGGGGACCCAACAGGTCCACGGTTCGTCTCGTATATCATCAAAAGTCAACATATATACTGGAGCTCCCAAAAGCTCCTATAGTGGCGAGGTGCTTGCTCGGCTGAACGCCAGACCCTAGCGGACCGTGCTTGCAGGGGGAGGCTGCCAAGCTGGCCCTTGCTCGGAGGGCTCAGCTGATCACGGCCTGGAAGGGGGAGTCCACTGAGCTGGCCCATCCGCATCCTCCCACAACGCAATACACGGTGAACCACAACCTGCAGGGGGGGGAGCCGGCCGAACCGGCCCCTTATCATCCCCTGAAGACCAGAGACCGGAAGGATGGATCCGGTCAATGTACGTGACGGGCGAGGAGCAAGGGTGGTAGGAGATGGACTGGGATCTGGCTATTGTGCTATCAAGGTCAATACTCCGCCTGCGGGAGACATCCATGGGGAACAAAGGTAGACAGGCGCGGAGAGGGATTTCAGTTCGCTGGTGGATCCACGCGTCTAAGGAGGACGACGGCTGGAGGCCCTGCAGCAGCCTGGGGCTTGCCTGGAATGGTCACCATTCATAGCTACTAGAAAGCGGACTGGAGTTCAAAAATGGTGCTAAACATGGCGCTGCTTGCATGTGGGCTCAGTGGACTATTTCTGTACAACTTATTGGTCGGTGATGTGCTGAGGTACTCTACTGGACTGTTTGCAGGAAAATAATTTCATTGTGCGTTTGCACAAATGACAATAAAACCACCATGGAACCATTGAAGGATCAGTTACTGAACCAGATATTATACAGTGTGTTTCCAGAAAAGATTACCGCGTCACCCTGGGTTACTGACCATCTGCCGTGTTGTTGGCTTTATTCTCCCTTGCAGCGATGGACATTCTTGTTCTACACTAATGCCAGTGAGCTATTTTAAACAAGTATAAAGGATGCTATGTGGAATCTAGAAAACACAGACAGAGGCTTTCTAAGACAACGCACAATGGCAGAAAAAGATTGGATTTTTCACCTCAGTGTCTTCATTTTCATGCATCAAAGACCTTCTACGGGCAGACTGACAATGGACGAGTTGTCCTTTTTGTAAATTTCTAACAGAAGACCTGAAAATTGTAGCAATCACGAGCCTGCCAATGCTGCAAGTGGGACCAGGTCATGATGACTTCAAATGAAATGAAAGATATTATTCCCAGGCTCCAAATTCTTAACTCTTGATCCGCTGTGTAATTGGGTAAATTTACCTTGTCCGCACATTTGAAATGAGCTGAAAATCAAGAACTGAGTCAGAGCTTTGAACTACTGCGTGGTGAATTGAAATAAAGGACAGCATTTTCTGTCAGAACTGATAAAGGCTGATTGTTTGGTGGGTAATTACCAGGAGTCATCTTATGCAACCAAAGACTGCATGTGTCCTTATGAAAGCACGTTAGAATGTTTTCCGTTCCTGCAGAGAAGACTATTAGATCCATGAGTTTAGAAGACTGTCACAGGTGGAGGAGGCAAAAGGATGGGGGAAGATTACTGAATTTGGAAAAGAATAATTGGGTAATAACGTGAATCGGTGGGCTGAAGAAAATGGAACAAAGATTTGATATGATGCTAAATGTAACAGATGTGGGTGCATAAGAGAGGGGAATGAGATTGATGTTGGAAAAGAGAGAGATGAAACAGAAATTGAGCACCATTTGAAATACGGCAAGATAAATTAGAAAGCGAGACATCAGAAAATTGTTAAATTGCCGTGAAAGTATGTTAGAATTTGCAATGAGGAGGCTCAGTAAAATTCAAATCGAAAGGATTTTAAACGCATTTTATGTTATCATGAAGAGAACAGAAGTCCATTTACAGACCTTGAAGTGAAAATCTTAAAGGAAGAAACACAAGGAACTGCAGAGGCTGGGAATATTATGTAGGGCAAAAAGTGCTAGAGTAATTTAATGGTTAAGACAGCATCTGTGGGGAACATGGATAGGTGACGTTTCGGGTCGAAACCTGAAACATCATGTCCTCCGCAATGTGGTATTTGACCTGCTGTATCTTAAAGGGCCTGTCCCACTTTTGCAACCTTTACAGGCAACTGCGGCACCCGTGATAGGTCGCCGAAATGTTCAACATGTAAAAAGTTCAGCGGCGACCAGAAAGACGCTACGACTCTTTGGAGACCTCTCACGACCTTCGGAGACCTCTCGCGACCATACAGGCGACCCCTGGCGACATGTCGCGGGTGACCTCTCATGACCATAGGAGACCTCTCACGACCGTGGTTGTGAGAGGTCTCCTATGGTCGTGAGAGGTCTCCAAAGAGTCGTTGCGTCTTTCTGGTCACCGCTGAATTTTCTACATGTTGAAAATTTCGGCGACCTATCACGGGTGCCGGCAGTCGCCTGTAAAGGTCGCGAAAGTGGGACAGGCCCTTAAAGGTGGACTTGTCTCACAGAAAGTCATTATCTTAAGTTCAATGGCCAAGGACTAGATTAGGTTGACCCCCTCGAGGTAATTTGTAAGAAGACCTAAAATTTCTGTTACGTCCTCTTTTTATGTGATGAGCCTGAAACATAGGTGCGACATATGCACAAAGGACATACGAAGGCAGATATATGGATTGGAAGGGTTCATAGGGCTATATGCTAAATGCAGGCAAATGGGACTAGCCCAATGTGCCAAAATGGTTGGCATGGTCAAGGTGAGCCGAAGGGCCTATTTTGAGCTATGGCTCTACAACGGAGCAGCAGGAGTAGCCCATTTGGCCCCTTAAAGCCTGTACTGACATTCAATCAGTCATGGTTGATTCAATATTGGCATGGGGTAAGGAGTAGACCATTTAGAACGGAGATGAGGAAAAATGTTTTCACCCAGAGAGTTGTGAATCTGTGGAATTCTCTGCCTCAGAAGGCAGTGGAGGTCAATTCTCTGGATGCTTTCAAGAGAGAGTTAGATAGAGCTCTTAAAGTAGTGGAGTCAGGGGATATGGTGAGAAGGCAGGAACAGGGTACTGAATGTGGATGATCAGCCATGATCAAAGTGAATGGCGGTGCTGGCTCGAAGGGCCCAATGGCCTACTCCTGCGTATATTGTCTATTGTTTATTGAACACTACTTTCCTGCTCACCCTTCATACCACTTGACTCCCTTGTAGTTTAACATCTATCAATCTCCATCTTCAATATATTCAATGGCTCACTTTCCCAGCACTCTGGAATTATGAATTCCAAAAATTAATGAACCCCAGAGAGGAAATTTTTCCTTGTCTTCATTTGAACCCTTATGCTGAGATCCTTCAATAAAGGCCAAAGTTCCACTGACATTAATGTTAGTTCCAGTATACTCATGCCACCATTTTGTGTTTTGTGCAATGGGACCCTTGCACCACAATGTTTTGCCATCTCATCCCATATGACGAGCGTTTGACGGCACTGGCCTGTACTCGCTGGAGTTTAGACGTATGATGGGGAACTTGAAACCTACCGGATAGTGAAAGACCTGGACCGAGTGGATGTGAAGAGGATGCTTTTACAAGTGGGAGAGTGTAGGACCAGCGACCATAGCCTCAGAATAAAAGGACATACCTTTATAAAGGTGATGAAGAGGAATTTCTTTAGTCAGTGATGAACCTGTGGAATGCATCGCTACAGAAGGCAGTGGAGGCCAAGTCAATTGATATTTTTAAGGCAGAGATTGACAGATTCTTAGCGCTGGTGTCAGGGGTTATGGCATGAAGGCAAGAGAATGGGGATGAGAGAGCCAGCCGGAACAACCATGATTGAATGGCAGAATAAATTTGATGGGCCAAATGGCCTAATTCTGCTCCAGTAATTCATGAATTTATGAACTTACATAACAATCTGCTTCTTTTTCTTCCATTTCATGTGGACACTTGACATTTCTCCACATTATCCTCCAACTGCCAACATCTTGGCCATTCACTCATGTCCTTTGCAGACTCTATGAGTCTTCCTCACTACTGGCCAACACATTTTTAGTTTAGTTTAGTTTAAAGACACAGCACAGAAACAGGCCCTTCGGCCCACCGAGTCTGCACTGACAATCTATTCCCGCACGTTAACACAAGGCTACACACACTAGGGACAATTTACACTTATTACAAGTATACAAACGCAAGCCAATTAATCTACAAACCTGAACGTCTTTGGAGTATGGGAGGAAACTGAAGATCTCGGAGAAAGCCCATGTGGTTACGGGGAGAATGTACAAAATCCGTACAGACTTGTAGATCTGTAGTCGAAATCGAACCTGGGTCAGCAGCAACTCTACCGCTGTGCTACCGTGCGTGCCCTTCACAGTGCCAGCAATTTGGCTACAATACATTCAGTTCCCTCAACCAAATCATGATCTATTATTTGAGATGCCGACAAGGTTCTGGCTGCCAATCCAAAAATGACACTTCTACCATAATTCTGTTTTCTCCTGATTCACCACTCCTCTATCATTGCCAATTAATTACCCTAAAACCTGCAAGCTTTGCCGTAATCCGCTGCAATCTTTCACAAGGCACCTTCTGAAATCCAAAATCACTACATCTATTAGTTCTCCATCATCCATCCTGTTTATTCTATCCTCAAAGAACTCTGGAAAAATTGTCAAACACAGTTTCCCTTTCATAAAAGCATTACGTTTCATTTTCGTTCACTGATTGTGTTTGAATTTTCTTTGCATGACCCACTATTAACAAGCATTTTTGCAAAGATCTGGCGCACATTTACATACATTCTGCCTCTCCTCTTTCTTACAAGCCAACAATATTTCTTGATTTAATTTCCCAAGAGATTCTACTTGCAATTCACCAATCTGTACACCTTTGGTCAATTAAGGAAAAAGGCTATCTGAAGATCAAGGCCAGAACACTAAAGGAACTGCTAAGAGCAGTAACCTTTTAAATTCACCAAACGGATTCCACATCTTGATCTCTTTTAAGAATTAATCTTGCACTATACGTTATTCCCTTTATCCTGTATCTGTACACTGTGGACGGCTCGCTTATAATGATGTAGTCTTCCCGCTGACTAGATAGCACCCGACAAAAAAGCTTTTCACTGTACCCAGGTGCATGTGACAATAAACTAAACAGAACTAAACTTCTGAACCAATATAATTCCTTGCCAGGGGTTAAGCATAGAATTGCTGCCTTACAGCGCCAGGGACCTGGGTTTGATCCTGACTTCGGGTGCTGTCTGTACCGAGTTTGTGCTTTCTCTTTGAGACCATGCGGGTTTTCTTCTTCTCCCATTTTCTCCCACACTTCAAAGACGTGCAGGTTTGTAGGTTAATTGGCTTTGGTAAATTTGTACAGTAAATTGTCCCTAGTGTGTCGGATAGTGCTGATAGATACAGAGTGATCGCTGGTCGGCACGGACTTGGTGAGGTGAAGGGCCTGTTTCTGCGTTGTTTTTTGAACGTCACTGCAGCCACCTGGAATGGTCACTTTATTAAGAGACCCACCCCTCCTCTTTTCTATTTCTCTATCCCTCTTGGTATGGGTCAGCAACACCTCTGTATATAGCTCAGATCAGACCCTTTCAGTGCTATAATCTCATTTATCTTACGACCAATGCTGTGTCTAATGAGATAAAGAGTCTTGAATTCCATCTCATCATTTTTATTTACGCAAATTCTATTTGCTGGTGTATTCTTGTGAGAGTCCCAAAACACTCCAGTTGTTAGGCCTGTCACTTTTGCAATTTCCTCTCTCACTTTACTTTAGACATACAGCGCGGAAACCAGCCCTTCGGTGCACCAAGTCCATGTTGACCAGCGATCTCAACGTACACCAGCCCAATTCTAACCACTAGGGACAATTTACAATTTTACTGAAGCCAATTAACCTACAAACCTGTAAGTCTATGGTGTGTGGGGAGAAAATCAGGGCACCCGGAGAAAACCCACGTGGTCACAAGGAGAACATACATATTTGTACCGCTGTATGCTGCCATCCTAAATATCTCCTCACCTGAACCACTACTTCTATTTCCACTTTAGCTTCTCTCCCTTCCACCTTTAGATTGTAGTATCTCTGTCAATCTGGTTTTAATGTCTCCAACAACACAAGCAAATGTCCTCGATCACAGATTTCCACCACCTCAATGAACACATTTATCACACAAGGGCACTGATTATGTTTGGTAATTGGGATTTGGAGAGTTTTTTGGGGGATACAGCATTGAAAAAGGCCCTTCGGCCCACTGCATCCACGCCAACCATCGATCAACCATTCACACTTTCTCATCCACTCCCTACACACAAGGGGCAATTTTACAGAAACCAATTCACCTGCAAATCCGCAGGTCTTTGGGATGTGGGAGGAAACCCATGTGGTCACACTGAGAACGTGCAGTTGGGATTTACATTATATTTTCCCATGTTGAGCACCACGCAGAAGATATTTAAGGCACATGAGTTCTCTCAGCTGTGCTGCTTCAAATGAAGCATGGATTTCCCTCCAATTTTTGTCAATTGGCCATGATTGATATAATAATCCTTGTACAGAAGTGTCTTTCCTTCAAAAATATCAATTAAGTAAATTAGCAGCTATCTTTTCTCGTTTAAAATGGTCGTAAAGTGGTGCCAATAGAGTCTTTCCTTCAAAAATAGCAGTGAGGTAAATTAGCAGTTATATTTCCTCAAGTCCAAAACAGTTAGAAGTTGGAAACGATAGAAGTGGTTAAAAAATATATTTGGACAAATGATTTGTACCAATGCATAACGTCACCTCACATTTCATTCTTTCTCATACTTCTGTGGCAACGTTCCTGATCCCCGCCTGTTTGCTAACTCTTGGCAATCAGAGACTTCTCTCAATGCCAGTAAAACCGAGAATCAATTTCAGGCACTAGTGCCTTCACAGTTTCAGAAAGATTTCCAATGGAATTTAAAATTTTACTGGGAACTATGAATGAAAAATAGCTACAGTAAGCCTGAGAACAAATGGCCAGAAAGAAAAAGACTATGGAAATGAAAGGGAGCTTACTTGAAAAATAAATGGGGTGAAAACTGGAGTGACAGTTGCAGTAACAATATAGCACAGTACCAATATATCATCTCCTCTAAAGTTTGGTTCTGTTTTATCTCTGGCACTTTCTCACCCATGCAACATTGCACGAACAATGTCATCCCATGCAGGTGCAATTAATGCCAAGTGCATTTCAAATTCCTGTTGATTTAATGAGCATGCTAGGGTCAAAAATGTGACTTTTATGGAGATGGGATGAACAGGCTTGCAAAGCACATTCCAGATTCTTTTTCTACTTCCCCCCACCAAGGAAACACAATTCCCTCTTTTTCTCAGCCTTTGCCAACTGGACAACGTTTCACGCCTATTCCTGACTTTTTCTAAGAGACAGTTGACATGCTGATTTTCAGAGATGGAACGGTTTGCTGGGTCATTTTGGAGGACAGCAAGAGACAACCACGTCAGTGTGCTATTTACAGTGCCCTCCATAATGTTTGGGACAACGACCCATCATTTATTTATTTGCCTCTGTACTCAACAATTTGAGATTTGTAATAGAAAAAAATCACATGTGGTTAAAGTGCACATTGTCAGATTTTAATAAGGGGTATTTTTATACATTTTGGTTTCACCATGTAGAAATTGCAGCAGTATTTATACATGGTCCACCCATTTCAGAGCACCATAATGTTTGGGGCACATGGCTTCCAGGCGTTTGTAATTGCTCAGGTGTGTTTAATTGCCTCCTTAATGCATGTATAAGAGAGCACTCAACATCTAGTCTTTCCTCCAGTCTTTCCATCACCTTTGGAAACTTTTAATGCTGTTTATCAACATGAGGACCAAAGTTGTGCCAATGAAAGTCAAAGAACCCATTATGAGACTGAGAAAGAAGAATAGAACTGTTAGAGACATCAGCTAAACATGAGGTTTACCAAAATTAACTGTTTGGAACATCATTAAGAAGAAAGAGAGCATTGGTGAGCTTAATAATCGCAAAGGGACTGGCAGGCCAAGGAAGACCTCCTCAGCTGATGACAGAGCAATTCTCTCTATAATAAAGATAAATCCCCAAACAACTGGCTGACAGATCAGCAACACTCTTCAGGAGTCAGGTGTGGATTTGTCAATGACCACTGTCCGCTGAAAACTTCATGAACAGAAATACAGTGGCTACACTGCAAGATGAAAACCACAGGTTAGCCGCAAAAATAGGATGGCCGGGTTACAGTTTGCCAAGTACTTAAAAGAGCAACCACAGTTCTGGAAAACGGTCTTGTGGACAGATGAGATGAAGATTAACTTATATCAGAGTGATGGCAAGAGCAAAGTATGGAGGAGAGAAGGAACTGCCCAAGATCCAAAGCATACCACCTCATCTGTGAAACACGGTAGTGGGGGTGTTATGGCCTGGGCACGTATGGCTGCTTAAGATACTGGCGCACTTATCTTCATTGATGATACAAGTGCTGATGGATGTAGCATAATGAAGTCTGAAGTGTGTAGACACATCCTATCTGCTCAAATTTAAATAAATGCCTTAAACTCATTGGCCGGCAGTTCATTCTACAGCAAGACAATGATGCCAAACATATTGCTAATGCAACAAAGGAGTTTTTCAAGGCTAAAAAATTGTAAATTCTTCAGTGGCCAAGTCAATCACCTGATCTGAACCCAATTGAGCATGCCTTTTACATGCTGAAGAGAAAACTGAAGGGGACTAGCCCCCAAAACAAGCATAAGCTCAAGATGGTTGCAATACAGGCCTGGCAGAGCATTACCAGAGAAGACACCCAGCAACTGGTGATGTCCATGAATCGCAGATTTCAAGCAGTCATAGCATGTAAAGGATATGCAACAAAATACTAAACATGACTACTTTCATTTACATGACATTGCTGTGCCCCAAACATTATGGTGCCCTGAAATGGGGGGGGACTGTATAAACACTGCTGTAATGTCTACATGGTGAAACCAAAATGTATAAAAATACCCTTTATTAAAATCTGACAATGTGCACTTTAACCACGTGTGATTTGTTTCTATTACAAATCTCAAACTGAGTACAGAGGCAAATAAATAAATAATGGGTCTTTGTCTCAAACATTATGGAGGGCACTGTATAGACCAGAACTGGTTAAGATAGCAGATATTGATTGCATTGATGCAGCTGAGAAACCTTTGGCCTAAATCGACCATCGTTGACCCGTTCACACTAATTCTATGCTATCCCACTTTCTCATCCACTGGGTTGCTTAACTGAAGCTCGAGTGTTAATTTGGGCAAATACATACAGATGCAGATTGTGGAATTCAATAGAGATGACAGGTTCTGAATAGGCAGCAAAAATATTCAAGTGGTGACGCTCAATGAAAAAAGGATCCAATTCAATTGCCCGGCAGTCTGTGTATGAACAGTTTGTCAATGCTCAAATTCAGCTTTCATACTGAACAAAGGGTAGCTTCGGTATCAAAGGGCCCTCTTCGGCATACAACAGGATAAAGATGGCTTTTCAGCGAGAGAGATAAATGAATCCTCCTGGAATCTCTGAGATTCAGCAGTGAAGGACTGTGGTCACTGCTGATCCGAGTGTTTTAGAGTTGATCCGCACTGATATATTAGAACAGTAAAAAGAAGCTCGTGGAATTAATGTCAAATATTCAAGTGAAAAAGAAAATGGTATCATTCTGGGCCTTTTGCTTATGGATATTGCTTTTAAGTATGTGCCGTTTAACTATACAAAAGTTACTGAAGATGCAAGAAAGGTTCAGTGTTACATATGGGCGGTGTGTGTAAAAAAAAAGAAGTGAGGCATAATATTGTAGGCAGCCTGGCAATAAATACACTTTTATGTTAGAACATAGAACAATACAGCACAAGATAAGGCCCCGAAGTCCACAATGTCCGTGTTGAACATGATGCCAAGTTAATTTAATCGCCTCTGCCTGTACATGATCCATATCCCTCCATATTCATGTGCTTACCTAAAGGCCTCTTGAATGCCACTATTATATCTGCCACCACCACCACTCCTGACAGCACGTTTCAGGCACCCACCACCCTCAGCAGAAAAACCTTGCCCCTCTCACCTCAAAGCTATCTCCTTTGGTCTTTCACTGATAGCGCTATAAATATAACTGTTTCAGGAGAAACAACATTAGAAAAAAATTGATTGTAGTTATGGTTTTTCAGACCAGTGAGTAAAACATTTCCAATGAAGAATTGGGTGTTAAACTGCTGTTTAGATTAGTTTAGTTTAGTTTATAAAAGCTTTTTGTTGCATGCTAACCAGTCAGCGGAAAGACTATACATGATTACAATGGAACCGCCCATAGGATAATGAACCGTTACTGGATAATGGGAAGGAGATAACGAGTAGTGCAAGATAAAGTCCAGTAAAGTCCGATTAAAGATAGTTACAGGGTCTGCCACGAGGTAGATTGTAGCTCAGGACCAATCTCTAGTTGTTGGGAGGATGGTTCAGTTCCCTGATATTAGCTGGGTCTCTGAGTCTGCAGGTGTGCGTTTGCACACGAGTGTTCGTGTCATTGTAGGAGTTATACACTGGCATTATTAAATATTCTGACAAATGTTGGAAGTTGATTTACTGACAGTGACTGGCCCAACTTTTTCTATTCTCTGGTTAAACATGCTTTCAACTCCACAAAGTTGATTATTTTGCAGCATTGAGAGAACACTTTTATTTTAACAGATATGATAGCGACGTTTAATAGGCTTTTGGATATGTGCGTGGACATGCAGGGAATAGAAGGATATGGCAGTCAGAGGGGAATGGTTTAACTTGTCTTCATGTTCAGCATTAACATTGTGGCTGAAGATCCTGTTCCTGTGCTGTATTGGTGTTCTCTGTTCTACAATATGAAACAGCGCTACAACAAAAATTATAAGGAAAAAGAGCAAGTTGACTCAGGTTGAAATAGTGTGGTAAAGAATCTTTGATCTGAAATGTTAATTTTGATTCTCTTTCCACAGATGCTGCCTGGACTGCTGAGCTATTCCACCATTTTCTGTTTTTATTTCAGCTTTCACAAGTTTCTGTCCAAACACTGTAAACAATTTAATTAATACTCCTTTGGAAACAAGGCAAGAAGCTGGTTTCATGAAAGCATCGCAGAATAACACTCTTCTCACCTGTCAGCTGCTGGTTGATGGAGAGGTCTCAACTCTTGGGAGGAGAGATAACAGTTGGAGGCCAATCCTCCCACCACTCGTATTCTGAAAGAATGTCCAAAGTTCTGATGATAGAAAAGAAATTATACAGTGAATCTGTTTGATCATAACAAGCTGACCAGACTTTACTTTGCACTTTCGAGATACAGCGCGGAAACAGGTCCTTCGGCCCTTCGGGTCAGCGCTAACCAACGATCCCATTACACTGGCACTACCTTGCACACACTGGGGACAATTTTACAATTTCACCGAAGCCAATTAACCTGCAAACCCACACGTCTTTGGAGTGTGGGAGGAAACCCGGAGCATCCGGAGAAAACCCACGTGCTCACAGGGTGAACGCACAATTTCCATACAGACAGCACCAGTAGTTCTGATACCTGATATAAAATGTACATAGTCTACAGTGACAGAACCTCATTTCATAAGCATAATCATAATTTATTAGCCAAGTATTTTGCAACATATCAGGAATTTGATTTGCCATAAAGTCATACCAAAAAAACAACAGGACACAACTACATAAAAATTTGACATAAACATCCACCATAGCGGCTCCTCCATATTCCCCCCTGTGATGGAAGGCAATAAAGTCTTATCTTCTTTCCTCCCACGGTCGGGGGAGTTGAAAAATCCGCACCCGGCGATCGAGCTCCCGCGTCGGGGCGGTCTAAGCTCCCGCATCGGGACGGTCAAAACTCCCGCGGCTTGGAGTCCCCGAAGTCGGTCCCCAACCAGGGACCGCGAGCTTCACCATGTTAAAGTCCGCAGGTTGGATCACCAAAGGCCGACCCCTGGCAAAGGGATCGCCCGCTCCAATGTTAATGTCCGCAGGCTCCGCTGTTTTGGAGCTCTAGACGTCCCAATCAAGAAGGTGCCAGCTCGACGATGTTAGGCCGCAGTGCAGACGGAGATACAACACGGACAAAGTCGCATCTCCGTCGAGGAAAGAGATAAAAAAACGTTTCCCCCACCACCCCCCACAAATACAAAAACTATAGATAAACTAAAACATACATTTTACAACAAACTAAAATCACGAAATGAAAAAGACGAAGACAGACCGTTGGTGAGGCAGCCATCGTGCGGTGCCCCCTGAATCCACTATTCAGTCTCTTGGCAAAATAATGTCAAACTAATGATGAATTAGACATGGTTCAATATTGTGAAGACAAGCTCACAACATTCAAATTCAATTGACTGACAAATTCATTTTCTGCAGATCCTTCGTATTCGATGCGGACTAGAATCCAGATGACTGAAGTACAATTCAGTTCTACAATCCAGAGCTGTCAAACAGCCACCCTCACTGAGAATAAAATCTTCCTTTAAAACCACAGTCAGAAACATGTCAAAGTAGATTGCCTGAGGAAATATTGCTAGAAGACTGATTTAGGAATTTGAGCACAGACAGTTCACTGTCAGTAATTAAAATACTCTGGAGTCAGGTATGACTGTGGAAAGCCAAACTTCACAGGAAAGTTAGTTTCCAACTTGACAACTTGCTGAATGCACATTATGGAATAGTGTGTCAACGATTGTGACTGTTCGGTTTGGGATCTGTATCTCCACAGGGATTGGAAACACTTCCTAGTTTGCAGAAACCCTTAACCCACTTTTCAAACCAACCTCACAAATGTTTCCTGTCAGACCTTCAGGATGATCACTGCGCTCGAACATCAGCCTGTAATGTTGCAGCACCAATAGTTTTCGCACCTGCCTGTGGCGGAGATTGCAACTTCCAAATTCACTTCATTAGGCTTCCCAGAACCCACAGTACTGGAACAGAAGTACGTTTTCCTCAACGTGAAATAACCTAAGCAGTCTTCCCTGACATTAGCTGGAGGGATGAGTGTCAATTAAACATAATGTATAGTAGAGCACAGTGTCTAAAGAAGGGAGCCAACCTGAAACGTCATCTGTTCCCTCCACAGATGCTGCCTGATCCGCTGAGTTCCTCCAGCACTGTGGAAAAGCTCATGATTCCAGCATCTGCAGTTCCTTTTATTTTTGCATAAGAACACACTAGGTGAACTGCAAGCACATTTCTTTTGCGAGTTGGCGAAAACGAGAGTGTACTGACCAATGCTTGCTAGAACAAGCAGTACGTAGACTAGGATCAAATCCTCATGATCAGAACTATCTCCTTTTCATCTCCACCCTTTATCCACTCATCTGTTAATCAAAATCACCTCAGTCGTTAATCTCCGCTCTGATGTCTGAAGATCATCCTGGAACGCCATTGGCTGGTGGAGTCGACAGAGTAGGAAGTAATTCTTAGAACACAAAGTATTGAAGTACCTCAGCGGGGCAGGCGGCAAATCTGGAGGAAATGGACTGAAATGGAAATGTTTCAGGTCAGGACTCTTCTTCAGACTAATTATTGTAGGGGGCGAAAGTTGGAAGAGAGGTAGGGATGAGACATAACCTAGCAAGTGATAGGTGGATATAGGTGAGCGAGGGGGGGGTGGGGTGGGGGGGGCTCTGATTGGCAGATGGGTGGGCAAAGACTAGAGGTGAAATGGAGATGGAAAGGAGACAAGGAGACAAAAGAGTGTCAGTTAAGGAGAGAAGAGGAGTGAAATGTAAAGCTGGAGGGAGGGATATAGGTGAATGAGGATGGGGAAGAGGGGAAAAGTGGGCAGGACAATGATAAAAATGGAAACGCACAGGAAAGAGAAGGGTGAAGCAGGCAAGGGGGATGTTACCTAAAATTGGAGAATTCAATGTTCACACCATTGGGTTGTAAGCTACCCAAGCAGAATTTAAGATGCTAATCCCCCAGTTTGCTTGTGGCCTAACTCTGACAGTGGAGAAAGCCTAGGACAGAAAGATTGGTATGGGAATGGGGAGTTACTTAAGGTCATAAGGAATAGGAATAGAATTAGGCCATTCGGCCCATCAAGTCTATTCCACCATTCAACCATGGCTGATCTATCTCTCCCTCCTAACCCCATTCTCCTGCCCACAACCTGTACTAATCAAAAATCTACCTATCTCTGTCTTAAAAATATCCACTGACTTGGCCTCCACAGCCTTCTGTGGCAAAGAATTCCACAGATTCACCACCCTCTGACTAAATAAATTTCTCCTCATCTCCTTCCTCAAAGAACGTCCTTTAATTCTGCTAAATATGTAATATTGTGTTATCTACGTTTGTGCTCATTTCCCAAAATTTACTTCAGAAAACATTAGCGAAAGCAAATTTTAGAATTCAATGCACCGCCATGCATAAACATTTAGCACAGGCAGGCAGTGTGGGATGCATTTCTATGCTAATCGGTTCAAGGAAGACAGAAGGAAAAATAACGTTTGAAATTGGAAAAAAAATGCGAGGCAGCTCCCATTTGTGGTTTATCAGCGTGTTAAAGAAATTTCAAACCATATGGCTGTAACTATCTGCTATATAAAAATGTGACAGATTTAGCATTTTACTTCATGGGATAAGACTTCCACTTCCTGCCACTCCGACAATCCAAATATTAAGGCTGTCAAAAGATTTTCACGCATCGAGCACTGTAATGTTTTATGCCATCGCTGCAATATCATTCCTGTATGTGGCTTGCAATCTAAATTTTCTTTGACTTCAATGTACCTGTAGCTAATTACACAGTCAGGGATTGTCCAATCTTAGAAATAAACTGGCAGTTATCTTATCAGCACAGTATCTCTCTCAGACATGACCTCTTATATTGCCTGCCAATTTTAACTGTGCATCATCTTATGGAAATAATTAAATGTCCACAGATTTTAATTAAACCGTTCCTATAATTTGACAGTGAAGGACTGAAATACTCAAATAGAAGTTGATAAGATAACTCTTTTATGACCAGAGTATTAACCAATCTTTTTCTTTCTGGCTTTGGGTCGTATGTTTTGCACTGCTGCAAATGTCTTTATTTCAGACTTAGCTCCTTATTCTGTAAAAATATCAATAAATTCTGTTCTGAAGCATCGTAATTACGGTAGCAATATCTTTATCTGGAGACAGCTAAATGAATTTTTGTACCAAAATTGCATTTGTTAGTTTTGGCTATTAATTAAAAAAAAGGAATGGTGAGGATCTGATAGCTGTTAAATATTATCATTAAATTTGGTGTACACCAGGTGTTGGCGGCGAATGTTGGCGAGAATGGCCTCTCACAACATGTGTGCAATCTACATTTAATAATTGTAGATGCAAGGAAGTGCAGATGTCGGAATCTTGAGCAAACAATCACAAATTGCTGGAGAAATTGAGCAGGTCATGCAGGATGGCTGGGGAATATGGTTAAGTAACATTTTTGGTTTGTACTCAACATGGATAAACAACGTTTTTGATTCTTAAGAAGGGTCCCGACCTGAATCGTCGCTTCTAAATGTTGAGTCTCAAGGAGGATCATGACCTAAAACGTTACCTATCCATGTTGAGTCTCAAGAAGAGTCCGAACCTGAAATCTATGTGAATGTGAAGAAGGATTATGACCCAAAACTTTGCCTATCCATTGATAGACACAAAGTGCTGGAGTAACTCAGCGAGTCAGACAGCATCTTTGGAGAAAAAGAATGGGTGATGTTTCAGGTTAGGACCCTTGTTCAGACTGCATTTAATAATTGTAGACACAAGGAACTGCAGATGTTGGAATCTTGAACAAAAAAACCCACTAAATGCTGGAGTAATTGGGCAGGTCTGGCAGCATCTCTGGAGAACATGATTAAGTTACATTTTGGGTTGGGACTCAACATGGGTGTAGATTGGTTACTTCTTACTAAACAATTGTAGTACTTGATAGTAGAAGCTGCGCCTACTATGTGGCATATTATCAGAAGTCTGCTTATGTAATTAGTCTGAGTAGCTGCTAAGCTTACTGTAACACCAGGCAGAAATAAACATGCATACGACTGGCTTTATTTTAATGGGTAAACCATGTTTTGGATTCTTAAGAAGGATCCTGACCCAAAACAGCACCTATTCCTTTTCTACTGAGATACTGCCTAACCCATTAAGTTTCTACAGCACTTTGTGTCTATCTTCGGTATAAACCAACTTCTGCAGTTCCATCCGCCATGCTTTGCCTATCCATGTTGAGAGAGTGAGGGTTCTGATCCGAAACATCACCTATCCATGTTCTCCAGGGTTTGTCGCCGGACCCTCTGAGTTACTCCAGCGCTTTGTGTGTTTTGCATTTAATAGTTGATTTGCTGCACAATTGAGGTTCCATGCATCGATATAAAATTCATAATATACTTTCAGACAAAAGGCAGAAGAACTGGGCGTTGCTGTGAATGCTGTGTATTTTCTCAATGGGTGCAGAAATATTCATAGACTGACCAGTGCCAGTGAGACAACTTGCAATAATCAATTTTAACCGACATGCTGCAGTGGCAAAAATATAGTTTGTAGACTTCGAGCTCTTGGGATCTTCATCAGTCAATGTTAAACCCATTAACCTTATCTATGGATTGCACTAAGGAGTATTATATACTTGGTACTTATACTATATACTTTATACTACAGTACTTTGTATTATAATGGTTACTTAGTATTACAGTTATTAATTTATTGGATTATTGATCATTATCTATTTATTTTGTGTTATTGGGTTAATGGGCCTGTTAAACTGATTGCTGTTCTGTTGCTGGTACATATGACAATTAAACACTTAATGCCCCTGTCCCACTTAGGAAACCTGAACGGAAACCTCTGGAGACTTTGCGCCCAACCCAGTTGTAGGTAGTGGAAGGTAAGACCTTTTTTTCACCCAGTTTTATTCCACCAGGGAGGTCTTACCTTCCACTACCTGCAACCTCCGGCAACCACCTTCAACTAGCATCGCAACCGGCTTCGATTAAAAAATTAACGATTTAAAAAACGGCAACCTATTTTTAGTCGCGGTCGGTTTTGAATTTTTTGAAATAATCGGCGGAACATAGAAGAAGCGGAAACCACTTTCGACCATTAGGGAGACTGACCAAAACCTCCGGGAACCGCACGGAAACCTTGGGTGGGGCGCAAATTCTCTAGAGGTTTCCGTTCAGGTTTCCTAAGTGGGACAGGGGCAAGCTTACACACAAGCAGAATTTGATTTATGTATAAACTTCCTTCTGCAGTGTGGGTCATGATTCAGACAGTCACCATGCGGGGTTGTTTTCAACCCCAGGGGTTAATTCCCCTGAGATACTTTCAATCTGCTCAACCTTTCTAAATGGCTTTGCTGTCAAGAGGGAATTTATTTTATTACCTCCGCTGCCACCTACAAAATGGGATTTTAATGTATGGGAGTTAGTCCATATAGGTCACTTTATAAAGTTCAGCACAGCATTGTGCAGGTTAAATTACTCCATTCTGTTGGAAGGTATATGCCACAGCTTGGCTCCCACTGGGACAAGGGTGTTGAATTCATCCTGTAATCATTTTACTCTTTAATGGCCTCCATCAAATAATATTCAGCTACATTTAATCAAAGCTGCTCAATTGTCCCATAAGATGAATGTAATATTTTTCAAGTGTGAACATTTTTCCAAAGTGCTGCAGCAGTTTCTCTTTTTTTTTGTCAGATCGACTCGAAAATTGAAGGGGAGACAATCTGAAGCAGAAACTGTGATTAAAAGGATAGCGTACAAGTAAAGAACTAAAACAAAACACAAGAATGTGTGGTATGGAGCAATGCAACATGTCAGAGAATATTTAAAAAATAGGGAGGAAGTGTACAAATATATCAATAAAAGACTGCTTCTGATTGTTAGAAGTTCAGAGAGGGACAAAATATTGGTTAAGTAGCGGTCGACTGGAAATAGAGTCTATATACAGTGCCAAACAAGTCCGATACCCAACTTGCCAACACCAACCAAGATGCCCCATCTACACCAGCCCCACTTGCCTGCATTTGGCACATGTCCCCCTGAACCTGTCCTATCCATGTACCTGTCTAAATGTTTCTAAATTGTTGGGATTGAATAGTAGAAACAAGGAATTGCAAGTGTTAGCTCCCAAAAAAACTAGATAAAGTGCTGGATTAACTCAGCGGGTCAGGCAACATCCCTGGGGAACACAGATAGATGACATTTCAAGTTGGGACCCTTCTTCAGACTCATTTTACTTAGTACAGTTTTGGAGTTTTGAAATTACTAGGAGGATGTAAACACTGAATCTGTAACAAAACATCATAGATGTTAATTAAACTAATTAATTTCAAGACCTCACAGGATGCATCAAAAAACAGGAAGCAAATAAGTTAAAAACACAGCAAGTCGAGATGCATTTAGGATTAGAGTGAACAGAATGGATTCAAGTGCTACAGAAACAAGAGAATACAGATATGGATAATTGGCTAAAAAAAAAAATGGAGATCAGAAGAATCTTTATTTATTAATTTTCAATGATCAGGATTAATTTTGCTTGGAAAGGCAGTGGAAGTCATAGTTAGGGACAGCACAATGGGGCAATGGCAGAGTTGCTGCCTTACAGCACCAGAGGGGGAGACAAAGGCAGCCTCTATGCGTCCTCCTCCACCAGTAGCTGACAGGCTCAGAAGCCCACAAAGCGAAACCAATGTCTTTACCGCGTCTGCAGACCGCTAAAAGCCATGCATCCCCAGGCCAGGCGGCACCGTTAAATGCCGCCAACTGTTGAGGTTTAGCGCTACTGCAGCTCAATGTTGAAGGCCTTACCACCGCCAAGCTCAACATCATCGAATAGATTGCCATCAAAAACAAGGCAACTATAGTTCTACTGCAGGAGAATCACACCGAAAACAAGAACTTCCTGAAACTTCCTGGGTATACCCTGGCCAGTCACACCGCCGGCAAACATCATGTCATAGCTATGTTCGTTCGTAACAACATGGCCTGGTCAGCCATAGCACAGTCCGCAGAGGATGCAGAGGTAGAATGGATCACAACCAAAGTGTAGGACACTACCATCGTCAACATTTACAAGCCGTCCCCGAGCAGGTTGGTCCCAACATCTCTGCCAGATGTCCCAGCACAGTGTCCCAGCACAGTGTCCCAGCACACTGTCCCAGCACACTGTCCCAGCACACTGTCCCAGCACACTGTCCCATCGCTGCAAATTCCATCGTGTCGCTACTGCTGAGCAACGGTCGCTTCCCCAACGCAGACAAGGACTTCACCAGAACGACCCTGGTGAGAGTCCACGAGTTGTGACTCCAACATATCCCACGATTTCACAACACAAGAAATTGACCAGGCCATCCGACGGCTGAAAACCGTTAAGGCACCAGGCACCGAGGGCATACATAAAATACCAAGGCACAAAGGCAAATGACTGGCTGTGCTCCTTCCTCTCCACGTGTTTCCGCTGCCTGAAGCAGCCAAAGATCTGGCGCCGTGCCAAGGTGATCGCTCTGCCGAAGCCACACAAGCCTAGCGATGACCCCAAGGGAAACCGACCCATCTCACTGCTGTGTGTTCTATACCAGTTCCTGGAACGTCTCCTCCACACACGTCTCAATCCAGCGATCGACCCCCAGCTGCCTAAAGAACAGGCTGGCTTCCGAAGCAGTAGGTCAACGGCGGACCAGGTGACACTCCTGTGCCAAGACATAGAGGACAACTTCCAGGCAGGGGAGAAGGCTGGCGCTGTCTTCTTGGACCTCACAGCTGCATATGATACTGTCTGGTTGCGTAGACTACACATGAAGCTTCTGGAAACCATCCCAGTCAAGCACATGGTGAGCTTCATCATGGAGAAGCTGAGCAACCGCAGCTTCAGGCTACACACCAGCAACGGGCAATGCAGCAGGGTGAGGAAACTTAAGAACGGCGTCCCACAGGGCTCAGTGCTGGCACCAATGCTGTTCAACATCTACATCCATGACCTGCCTGCAACCCAGTCAAAGAAGTATGGCTATGCTGATGACCTGGCCATCCGACTCAGCAAGCCATCCTGGGAAGCAGCAGAAGAGGGCCTCTCTGAAGACATGAACATACTGTCTTCATACCTGAGAAACTGGCACCTCAAGCTCAGCATGGGTAAGACAACATCTTCAATGTTCCACCTCAGCAACAGGGAAGCGACCCGCGAGATGAACGTATTGGTGGATAACGCCCGGTTACGGTCCCAGCCTGTCCCCACGTACCTCGGTGTGAAGCTCGACAGAACGTTGTCATTCAAACAACACCTGGAAGGTGCCAAGGCAAAGACAAGCGCCCGTGCCGCATTGATTCGCCGCCTAGCCGGCACCACATGGGGAGCCACGACGAAGACACTGCGCATGTCCACAGTGGCCCTGGTGTTCTCAGCCGCCGAGTACTGTGCCCCGGTCTGGTGCCGTAGCCCTCACGCCAAGAAGCTGGATGCTGCCCTCAACAGCGCCCTGTGGACTCTCTCCGGATGCCTACGAGCCACCCCAATAAACCAACTGCCCGTCCTCGCTGGCATCGCCCCAGCCAACATCAGACGAGAAGCAGCCATGCTGGCCCTCTCTCGAAAGGCACAGACCAGTGAATCCCACCTCCTCTATCAGATCGTCACAGAGACACTACGACGAGTGTGCCTCAAGTCACGGCACCCCTTTGCCACGCAAGCCCAAGAGCTGCTCTGCACAACACCAGCTGACGCTTCTAAGGCCTCCTGGGTCAAGTCGAGATGGAGAGACCAGTGGAAGTCAGCAGAACCATCTAGGCTACACCAGTATATCAATGACCCCATGGATGTCCCTGGCCAGGACCTGCCCCGAAAACAGTGGACAACCCTCAACCGCTTGAGGACAGGCGTCGGACGCTATGGAGTAGCGATGAAGAGGTGGGGCCTCGTGGACAGCGCCTCCTGCCAGTGAGGGGACCCAACACAGACAGTAGAGCACATAGTCACCAGTTGCCCCAAACACCGGCCACCGAATGGTGAATGAGGTCTGATTGACCTGGACTATGACACGTTGGCCTGGCTCGCCTCAATGGAGCTGCAGGTCTAAAAGACACACGACAGAAGAAGAAGACAGCATCAGAGACCTGGGTTTGATCCTGATTATGGGTGCTGTCTGTACGGACTTTATATGTTCTCCCTGTGACCGCGTGGTTTTCTCTGGGTGTCCAGTTTCCTCCTATGTTGCAAAGACGTACAGATTTATGGGTTAATTGACCACTGTAAATAGTCCCCAGTGTAGGATAGTGCTAGTGTACGGGGTGATCACTTTTCGACGGGGACTCAGTGGGCCGAAGGGCCTGTTTTCGCACTGTATCTCTAAAGCTCAAAGTCATTTTAACAGTGACTTCCCAAATGAAAATGGATATGTATTTAAAACAAACACAACATTGCAGAACTATAACCATGGAACACGATTAAAATTCGGGTTGAAATAAAAGCCCTTTTTGGACACTTTCCTTGAGTCCCTCGAAATTGGTTGAGCATTTCCTATCATGAATCACTCTAATGTGGCTTTAATTTTGTCAAATATGTAATGTATCGAATGAATCATTGGTATGTATGGATTTACCCAGAAAGTTTGAATCAAGGAGTTATGACTAGCAACTGTTATTTTTGACTCACAGTGGCTATTGTTGGGATTTGGATAGTTTTAAGTTTACAGATTCAGTGTGGAAATAAGCCCTTCGGCCTACCGAGTCCGCACCGACCAAATATCACCCATGCAGTTGTTCTATGCTATCCCACTGTATCCTACACACTAGGGGCGATCAGCATGAGCTGTAGGTTAATTGTAAACCAATTACTCGACAAGCCTGTATGTCTTTGGAATGCGGGAGGAAGCCAGAGCATCCAGAGAAAACCCACAAGATCACTGGGAGAAGGTGCAAACTCCACACAGACAGCAACCATAGTCAGGGTCGAACCTGGGTCTCTAGTGCAGTAAGGCAGCAACTCTACCGCTGTGCCACTGCATAAACCATTTGCCTTAAGAAACCAGCTTGTCTTTTCACTACTGTCTCTTCATGGATCATGAACAGCTAGCTGCAGAATACCTCAAATTTTAGATAACAACCTACAACCCCTTCTCCCCCCCCTCCGCCCCCCCCCTTCTCCCACTCTCATTCCTGTGCCCCAACTGGACTTGAACTCATATCTCTCCTTTCCCCCCATCCCCCTCCACCTACATTCCTTCCTCTGGCTTCATATGTATCCCTCTCTTCTCTTTATTTCACAATTTTTGTCTGTTCATCTCTGGCCATTGTCCAATCATCTGCCATCTGCCTATCAACCCCCACCTCCCCCTCACCTATATCCACCTATCACTTGCCAGGCTTTGTCCCACCCCCACTTCTCTCCCCGCTGTCTCCCCCTCCGGCTCCAATCAATCTGAAGAAGGATCCCGACTTGAAACGTCACCAATCCATATTCTCCAGAGATGCCGCCTGACCCGCTGAGTTTCTCCAGCACTGTGTCCTATTTTGTAAACCACCATCTACATTTGTGTCTAAGGTAGACACAAAATGTTGGAGTAACTCAGCGGGTCAGGCAGCATCATTGGAAAAAAGGAATAGGTGACATTTCTGGTCAGAACCATTCGACAGATCGATCTAATTTCTTCTGCATTTGTGTCCGGGTGTCCACCCACAGAACACTGCCGTTCTATGTACTCTAAAGATCCTCAGTATACTTTTGAATCATTGCATGTTCTTGCTTAACTTTTATTCTACCGCACTAAAAACTGAGTGCCTTCTAATCTTACCAATTAGCCATCAGAATGTGGATGGCTGTGACTATGGGAGGGCACAGAGGAAATTTACCAGAGTGATATCAAAGATAATGGAATTCATAATGTGAAATAAATGCTAATTTAAAATCTGAGAGTGGCAGCTTTATTAAGGAATATGGAGTCGGGTCACAGATAAGTGACCATCATTTCAGTAAATGTAAAAGCAAATTTAAGGAACAGACTGGACTCCGGGCCCTGCGGAAACATAGATTATAGACATCATATTTAAGTTAAAAGAAATAAAATAAAGATTCAAATTATCTTTATTTATTAACTTTGTATGAACTGGATCGATTTTGCCTGGAAAGGCAATGGAAGTCAATTTAACAGTAACTTCCCAAATGGAGGATAGACATAAAATGCTGGAGTAACTCAGCGGGTCAGGCAGCATCTCTGGAGAGAAGGAATGGATGACGTTTCGGGTCGAGACTGAGAGTCAGGGGACAGGGAAACTATGAAAAGGTACAAAACAAATCAGAGCCAGCATTAATGACTCTGGGAAGATGAAGCCCACAATGGTCCACTGTTGGCTGTGGAAGAGGTGATAATGTGAGGATACGAACAGTGAAACTAGCAAGACGGTTAGGGAGGGAGAGAGAATGCAAGGATTACTTGAAATTAGAGAAATCAATCTTCATACCACTTCAATCCACAATCAAATGGTTGGGTGTATACAGTAAACCCTCGTTATAATGTGCCACAGGAGGAGGATAGTGTCCGTTATTGCCGATTGTCTGCTATAACTGAGTAAGGGATTACTCATGTCATCTTGATGACGAGATCCAAAATCGTCTTAAGTGCGCTGGAACAGCTTTTGGACGTCTTTGAACGAGAGTCTTTCAAAATCGTGACATCTGAACAGACACCGAAATGTTAGTATACAAGGCAGTGGTGATTCCAACGCTCCTGTATGCATCAGAAACCTGGACAACATACTGAAAGCACTTGAAAAGTTCCATCAACGATGTCTTCGAAGCAGCTTAAATATCAGCTGGGAAGACAGAAGAACCAATGTCAGCATGCTGAATGAAGCAAAAACATCTAGCATCAAAGCCTTTGTCATCAAGAACCAACTAAGATGGGTCGGTCATGTTGTTCGGATGGAAGACGAGCATCTACCAAAGCAAACCTTCTACTCCCAGCTTAAAGAAGGCAAACGTAAAAGAGGCGGACAAAAGAAGAGATTCAAAGACGCCTTAAAAGCCAGCATAAAAAAATGTGAAATCGACATCGACAATTGGGAAACCAATGCCAAGGACAGGAAACTCTGGTTAACCATCATCCAAGAAGGAACAGCGACCTTCGAAGCCAAGAGATGCGCAGAATTAGACGAAAAGAGAACAAAATGGAAAGAGAGGCAGCACCAACCAAAGCCATTTGGAATTACCTGTCCTGAATGCCGAAGAGCTTTCAAAGCCAGGATTGAACTCATAAGCCATCTGAGAGTCCATGAAAACAACAGAACGTAGACCATCATCCTCGACCTCGAGGGATAGCCACGACAACGACTGAGTATCATTGTATAAGTAGGAGAAACAAAGAACTGCCAATGCTGGTTACGAAGCGCTGAGGTCAGCAGGTCCAGGCAGCATCTCTGGAGAACACTGGGCAGGTGCCATGGGATTGGCGGAATAATTTGGTCACGGCCTGTGGGCAGCCAGAGTGCAGGTGAGGGTTAACAGTGATGGTAGCAGGCGTGGCCTGGTAGCGGCCAAAGACGTTGTGTGGGTGGGCGGTGGCGCCGGTAGGTCCGGCCTGGTAGTGGCCGAGGGAGGCAGTGCCGGCCAAGAGTGATGTCGGCAGCCCCGCCTGGTGGTGAAGGTCAGTAGGTCCATCCACCATAACCAAAATCCGTTATAAAAAGGATTATAAAAATGAGGGTTAACTGTATATTAAAAAATAATTAAAACTGTAGGATGCAAGACTATTGTGGATCTCAATAACAGAGCTTTTTCAGAGTGACAGCAGGAAGAAGATGGGCTGAATGGCCTTGAATTGCCATGATTTTCCTTCCAAGGAAGAGGCTTTTGAGAAGCCCAATTCAATGTGCAACAGAAGTTTATTAAAATATGGGATCCCAGAATGAATTCCAGGCAGATATATAATCCTGTTACAAATTGTCATTTACAGAGCTGCAGTGAAAAGCTCATGGGAAGGTACCAAAGGTGGTGGAACACCGCACCGCACTGCTCCAAGTGCTAACTCTATTTGGCAGACATTGAATATAAAGGCTTCAAATTACGGGAGATAGCGCACACTGGTTCAGCGGTCGAGTTATTGCCTTACAAAGCCAGAGATTCTGGATTCTGATCCTATCTGCGGGTGCTGTCGGTACGAGATTTGCACGTTCTCCCTGCGACCGCATGGGTTTTTGTTCAGAGCTCCAGTTTCTTCCCGCACTTTAGAGACGTCCAGGTTTGTGGCTTTATAGGCTTCTGTAAATGTATTTTTTTTAATCGTCCCTAGTGTGTCGGATAGTGAGAGTGAATGGGGTAATTTCTGGCAAAGACTCGGTGGGCGGAAAGGCCTGTTTCCATGTCGTATCTCTAGAATAAATCTATGGATAGTTCACTGTCATCTCAACACATGCCCTGGAACATGATAAGTAAACAGATTATTTTCCAGCCAAGTCCTTGTAGAAAGCTATGCCATCCAAGTGAGGAAGTGGTTAACAGCTTGTCGGGTTACGGATAAGACGTGTTGACGGCAGCAGTTCAATGGAAGCTACAGGAACAAAACAATCGCAGCGGTTTTTTTCACATGTTCGCTGGAATTAAATATTTATAACTAATTATCAATCAAAGACCAGGCACGGTTTTATATTCAGAGAGCTTCTTGCAGATATTGATCTATTTTATTATCTTGGCAGCTTAGAATGAACCCAAATTATATTCTGTAATGGTCAGAAATTTACCGGGCAATCTGCACTGCTTTTCCATCAAACAACAGCAATGCACTTATGTCGACGTAATGCAAGTTCGAGTAAACACTCTTAATAGAAAGTGCATTGCTGAATATTTTAAATCATCTCTGCTCTGAACTGTGAAGCACTTTACTGTGGAGTGACCTCTTGGAAACCTCAATTCTTCTACCTGCCAGCGAGACTTCAGACTTCACATCGTGTTGAGAGAAGGTTGCAGCATTTGTTATCATTTCAAGCGGAGTGTGAGAACATACACTCTGCACCTGTCAATGAGTCCATGTGCATCCACAGATTGGCGTGCAATACAAGCCAATGCTAAACTAAGCGTAAGTGAAAGTGTTAAATTATTTGTCAACTATGCTCCCAGAGCATTAAATTATTCTTAATATATGTTACTTTGGGAGAGGAAACAAGTACTTCAATGTAACTTTTCAATGTTAAATCATCAAGTGGACTTCGAGGTTCTATCTTTATCGAGATGCGGGGTGGAAACAGACCCTTCGGCCCACCGAATCCAAACTGACCGGCAATCGCTAGTTCTATCCTACACACGAGGGACAATTTACAGAAAACGAATTAACCTACAAAACTGCCCGTCTTTGGAATGTGGGAAGAAACTGGAGCACCCAGAGAAAACCCACGCAGTCACAGGGAGAATGTGCAAAGTCTGCACAGACAGCAGCCGTAGTCAGGATCGAACCCACGTGTCTGACACCGTAAGGCAGCAACACTACCGTTACGCCACTGTGCTGTCTATAACTTTGCACTACATGCTGTAGATTTTATTCTTTATCTATGCACTGTGCACTGTATTACTATAGTCCTTTTCTGACTGGATAGCAAGCAAACAAAAGCTTTTTACTGTATCTCGGTACACATGACAATAATAATAATAAACAAAACTGAAGTTAACATTAGTTTGTGGTTTACATAAATCTAAATCATGAAATGACTTCAGGTTTAAGATGTAGAAAAAAGAGACTGCAGATGCTGGTTTTACAAAAAAAGACACAAAGTGCTGGAGTAGCTCAGCGGGTCAGGCAGCATCCTTGGAGAAATGGATGGGTGACAGTTTGCATTGCGATTCTTGAGCAAAATACAAAGTGCTGGAGGAACTCAGCGAGTCAGATAACATCTGAGGAGGGAATGGGCAGTTGATGTTTCGGGTCGGGTCCCTTCTGCAGTTTGATTGTAGTAATGAGGAGAGAGTTGGAAGACAGAGGTGGGAGAAAGCCTGGCATGTGATAGGTGGGTACAGGTGACGGGTGGTTTTGAATGGCACGTGGGTGGAGTTAGTAACAAAGACTGTTCACTGCCTCTTAGCCAGAGCAATGGCCCTCGTGTTCAGTGACCTTGTGTATCCAGCTGGACCAGCCTCAGTACTGATGAGCAGAGGCTCAACTGCTCAGTTCTGTCCATGAGAACATGGAATATGGTCAAGTTTTATAATACTTGATCAACTCTCCATTTCGTTACGGAGTCGGAGATTATTCTCCATTTTGTAACATATCTAGCTGTGCATTTCTACAAATCTACTTCAGGGATGTTGCTCTGGCCCTGAACATAGAACAATACAGCACAGGAACAGCCCCCCTTGGCTCACAATGTTTGTGCCGAGCAAGATGCCAAGTTAATCACATCTCATCTGTCTGTACATGATCTATATTCCTCCATTCCATGCAAATCTATGTGCCTATTTAAATAGCATATTTAGATCATCAATCACACATGGACTATGTTGACATGCCAGGGGAGGTGGTGAAAGAGGATAGAATAGTGGTGCTTATCCATCTGTGGAAGGAAAGGACAGGTTGCAACCTTCTTCGGAAAAAACCTCGCCTGTCTATTTTCTCCACAGATGGACACAAAGTGCTGGAGTAACTTCATGGACCAGGCAGCATCTTTGGAAAATGTGAAGGAAGGAACAGCAGATGCTGGCTTACACTGAAGATAGATACAAAATGCTGGAGTAACTCAGCAGGACAGGCAGCATCTCTGGAAAGAAGGAATGGGTGACATTTTCGGTTGAGACCCTGCCTCATTATAAACAAGGGTCTCGACCCGAAACGCCACCCATTCCTTCTATCCAGAGACGCTGCCTGTCCCGCTAAGTTACTCGAGTATCTTTGGAGACCTTGGATACGTGGCATTCTGGATATAATAGTGGTTTTTATGCTTAAACACCACTATCCTATCTACTTCCACGACCTCCCCTAGACACCAACATGGTCAACAGGTATGAACGTTGATCAAAATCACATCAAATCATTTGACAGAAATGCTCAAAGTTCAACTATATGCTATTTGAATGAAATACTGTCGGCTGAATCTATCCAGGTCTTCAATCTATTTTCAATTTTTGTTTGGCTGCATGGCTTCAGTTGCCCTGAGTTCCGTAGTTTGTGGTCAACACCACTGACCTGAGGATGGGTTTCATTTTTCATCAGGTAGCACATTTTGTTGAGGATGCAATGATGCAGCTGATCCCAAGTCAACGAACGATCTTCCCTCAGCAGGAACGGTGGACCAAACCTAAGAAGATCAACATAAAATTACTTCAGTTTCACCCAGGCTGATATATACTTATTGGGTTAGTGCATTTGCAGCAAGCTGAACACATTTGATGCATATCAATTCTATTAAAATAAACAGGTTTACTGTTTTAGTAAATTGCAGCTCTAACTTATCCAAGGAGTGATTCCTCAATAAGATTTTTTATTGGATATGCTAACAGTGCTTCTTAAACTGATGAATGATTCACCCAAGGGCGAATGAAATTATTTTGGAGTGAACGAAACTAGAGGGGTGAATGAAGGGTGAATGACTTAATTTATTCAGATATTTATATCTACAACACAGAAGCACAAAGTTCATTCATTTTGCAAACTTTGCAAAGTCATTTTTAATTAACACAAGTACTGAACCCACTTATCAATGACTGGGTATCACCAGAAATAATATATATAATTAACTGGACATTTTGATCTCATTAAAAAAAAAATCAATTATTCAAGAAGTGTATCTTGTGCTAGAAATTAGGTCATTTTATTGACAAGGAATAAATATTTTATTTTATGGTTTATTAAAGATCTTGTAATTTCAAAATGCATTTTGCCTTTCATTTCTGAATCTAGGAATTATATCATCCAATCTATCTGTGTGTAGTCTTCTAATCTAAATAATGCTTCTCAAGATGCTTAGTAAGTGAATCTACAGTAAAAGCAACGTACCCAAAATGGCATCTACCGGGTTTGATCCCAACTACGGATGCTGTCTGTACGGAGTTTGTACGTTCTCCCCGTGACCACAGGGGTTTTCTCTGAGATTTTCCGTTTCCTCACACATTCCAAAGGCATGCAGGTTTGTAGGTTAATTGGCTCAAGTGTAAATTGCCCCTAGTGTATGTAGGATAGTGTTAATGCGCGGGGATCGCTGGTCGGTGCGGGTCTGTTTCTGCGCTATCTCTAAACTAAACTAAAATCCACACACACAAGTAAGATCTACAATGCCCTACTTAAAGCATTCAAAAGACAAAGATGTGCACAATTACTCAGGCAGTGCTCAGATAAATATTTGAAACAGCAAAAATAATTTATACTTTCAGAATGACTTTAGCAGAACAAAACATCACGAGTTAATAGTGGTAAATTACATTTCACTGCACCTTCTGGTGCATGTGACAAATAAATTTGAACTTGAAATTGAAACTGTTTTACTGTCAGATGTCCCAAAACGGAACAATGAAACTCTGACTTGGAGCAGTACAACGCATATGTAAGCACTATAATATAAAACAAAATAGTTATAATCTATAAACAATAATAGTGCAAAGGCAAAACCATTGCCCCCAAGTTTATGTGGTTTGGAGGTTATTTGGAAGTTGTAGTGTTGAACAGGGGGAAGAAGCAGCTCCTCCACCTGGATGTTACATCTTTCAGGCTCCTATACCTTCTTCTTGATGGCAGGAACGAAATGAGAACGTTGCCAGGGTGGTGTGTGTCACTGATGATGCTGGCTGCCTTTTTGAGGCCGCGACTCTTGTAGACCCCTGGTATGGAGTTCAGTACACGTGATGGACTGGGCAATGTTCACCACTTTTAGTAATCTTCTTCGTTCTTGGGCGTTTGAGTTGCCGAGGCAGGCCGTGATGCAACCAGTCAATATGCTCTCTACTGTACACCTGTAGAATTTGAAGAGTATTTGTCGACATACCAAATCTCTTCCATCTTCTAAGGTAGTCAAAGGTCAAATGCCTTTTATTGTCACATGTACCAATATGCGAATTACCATACAGCCATTTCGAAAAGAGAAAAAAAGTAACTAGACACACAACTACATAAAAGTTAACATAAACATCCACCACAGCAGATTCCCCACATTCCACACTGTGATGGAAGGCAAAAAATCCAATCTTCTTCCTCTTTATTCTCCCACGGTCGGGGCAGTCGCACCATCCATCGGGGCAGTCGAAGCTCCTGCGGATTGGAGTTTCCAAAAGTCGTTCTCTAAACGGAGACCGCTGTTTCCATGATGTTAAAGCCCGCAGGCACCCACAGTTGGAGCTCCGAGGTCGATCGCTGGCAAAGGGATCGCGAGCTCCGCGATGGTATGTCCTGCAGGCACTCGCGATGGACTTCTTGAAATCAGTATCCGGCAAAGGCCGCAAACTCCTCGATGTTGGGGCCGCAGTGCGGACAGAGATACGATACGGAAAGAAAATTGCATCTCCGATGAGGTAAGAGATTAGAAAAAGCTTCCCCCAATTCCCCTTCCCACCCCCCACGTAAAACAAACTAAAGAACACTAAAAACATACATTTAACACATACTATTTAAACAACAAGAAGGAAGGGACAGACAGACTGTTGGCGCGGCAGCCATTGCTGGCACAACTCGGAGGCGCTGATGGGATTTCTTTATGAATGCATCAATGTGCTGGGTCCAGGCCAGATCTTCAGATATATGCACACCCATGAATTTGAATCCTAGTGTGTTTGCAAAAGGATTACACAACAAACAGCACGCAACCCCAGAAAGGGTTTAGTATGCTAATACTTTGTAGATTTACCTCAAAGTGAGATTTACCTCAAAGTGATCCACAATTCACAGCCAAACAATAACGATACAACATGCACTACTACACACTCTGAGTCAACATCCTCTACTTTTCCCTTCTTAAGTAGTTTGTGCAGAGGTGCTGTTCCTATGAATGGTCTTTATCCACTGAAGATAGGGGACATTGATGAACTATTCAACTGTAGGGGACTGGAATGACTTGAGAATGAATGACCCAAATCCATCGTCACTCAAGTCCACCCATCAGGGTTGTTCACCGTGTGGTAACATAGAGTCAGACTTAAACCTAAGTTCATTCTTGCCACAGTGGAGACACAGTCGGAGGTTATTCAATCAGAACCAAACGTTATGCTGCCTGAGTTCAGCTTCTACTACAATAAATGTTATAAACGTTCTTGCTTTGTGTAATTCAGTAAAAAGGCAGATAATCCACTGAACCGCCGGGTCTATACTTGGAAAACTTTATTTAGCATTTGTCTATGAACAAATTAGATTCCGAACAGTTACAATTTTAATTCTGCTGTTCCGCAGTTTCACAACCCCATTTCTGTCATCAGCAGAGCCATGTTGTCAGGACAAGGGTCTGAGTTATAGAGAGAGGTTGAGCAGGCTAGGGGGTGGAAGATTGCAACCTTCACGTGGTCCGCCCTGTTTTGACTAATGCAATCAACTTGACGTGCACAAACAGAAAATCAAATAGAACAAGTTGTCCAACAACTTTCGGCTGTGCACGCCACTCGAAAGAAGAAGAAGAAGCAGGCTAGAACACTATTCCTTGGAGCGCAGGAAGATGAGGGGTAATATTATAGAGGTGTACAAAATCATGAGAGGAATAGATCGGGTAGACGCACAGAATGTCTTGCCCAGAGTTGGGGAGTTGAGAGCAGGAAGACATAAATTTAAGGCGGGGAAAGGTTTAATTGGAACCTGAGGCGTAACCTGTCCACACAAAGTATGGTGGGTGTGTGGAACAAGCTGCCAGAGGTAATTGAGGCAGGTATTATCGCGATGTTAAAGAGACATTTAGACAGGTACATGGATAGGACGGGTTTAGAGGGATATGGGTTAAACACAGGCAGATGGGACTAGTGTAGATGGGATAAGTAGGCAAGTTGGACCGAAGGGCCTGTTTCCACGCTGTATGACTCTATGAGCACACTTTAGCGTTTTGATCTGTGACCCACAAGCAGCCATGTGTAAATAACTCTGTAATGTGCCGCTAGGGATTCAGAGTGTGGGATGAAGTGGGAAAGCTCCAAGGATTGAAACAAATGCACAAAAGAGAAAAGTGAACAATATTGTCTTCAAGTACAGGCCAGGAATTCTTCACCTTATCCTTGATTTGTGACTGCTCCACACACATATGACAGTGGACTTGACAAGTTACATGAGAAATCACTAACAGGGCAAGAAGTCCAGCTGTGATAAATGTGCTTTCATGAGGGTCAAAAGGACTATTCAAGCTTGAGTTAAGACCAGTCTTCCAGCCAATAACTCAGACTGGTGCAGTTGTACCAATCCTTTGATTTCCTTTTCCGTGCAGCTGTGAAATGAAAATCTGAATATGTAAGAAGGAACTGCAGATGCTGGTTTAAACCGAAGATAGACACAAAATGCTGGAGTAACTCAGCAGGACAGGCAGCATTTCCGGAGAGAAGGAATGGGTGATGTTTCGGGTCGAGACCCTTCTTCAGACTGATTTGAAATGAAAATCTGAGAAGTTTGTATTTTAAAAGAAACTGCAAGAATGATTTGGAATTTGTGTGGTGCTGAGACCTGTGTCACTGTGTTAGAAGATTGGGGATCCAAGGTCCAATATGAAACTTCTACATGACACTGCATTCCATTACCTGTGCTTCCTTTGCATATACAACGTTCAAACAAGGAGTGGTAACAAATAAACTGCAGATGCTGGTTTGTACCAAAGATGGACACTAAATGCTGGAGTAACTCAGCGGGTCATGCAGCTTCTCTGGAGAAAATAGATATATGATGTTTTTCGGGTAGGGACCTTTATTCAGACTGATTGGAGCAGGGAGAGTGCAAAAAAAAACCGAGGACAAATCAGGGGGCCAGCAACAGATGACTTTGGGCAGGGAGGTTGCCTGATAGGCTGATTTTTGCATAGCGACAGGTGTGAGCCCAAGATGAATACATCATTGTGAACTGTGGAACTGCCTAACAGCCATTTAGTGGAGGAGAGGGGGAAAGAGGAGAAGAGGGAGAGAAGGGGAGGAGGAAGGTGTTGTTTGCAGAGGGTTCTATGTTCACACAGTTACATTGCAAGCTACCAAATTGAAATATGAGGTAGCTGCTCCTCCAATTTGCACATGGCCTCACTCTGGCAATGGAGGAGGCCCAGGACAGAAAGGACAGTTTGGGAATGGGAAGGGGAGACAAAATATAGCAATGTTACAATACCTACCTTCAGCAGTGCTGCAGTTCTGCCACTGGCGGGTGGGATTAAAATGCACATTTGTACCGCTTTTCGGAGAAGTATTTCCTCGGGTTGCGAGTCGATGAAGAAAAGTCGATCGGACTTCCGTTCCCGTTTTTTTTAAAGTCGCTGTACAATTTAACCGTTTGATTAAAATAAAAAGCAACTTCTAACGCCCTCAACGCCTACAAGGTGACGGATCGCAAGAACGGAACAAAACAAAGGGTACATCATGTATTTTACATATAATCTTGCTTCTTGGGGTGGCTTTAATCTAATTTTACGTTGTGAAAATGTGATTAGGGCCCCATACGATTCGGCAGTATCTTTCCTGCCGATATGGGCTTCAAATTCACTGCAAATGCAATGTTCCAATCCAGAAACACCCACTCGCAAGATGATTTAAATCCTCTTTTTTTTTAGACAATCATGTCATAAGAAATCTAAATCGTCTATATTTTGTGTAATTGTATAATCAATATTTTTATACTAAATATACACAACAGCTTTAGCCACATTTATTGTGCAAAAAATAATCATTTTGATTATATTGAAAGTAGATGTTTCTAGATTAATTTATGGGAATTAAACATTAAATTCCTTCCATCTGGCATATGTTCATGACAGTGAGATTTAAAAAGCATGTTATGTTGTGAATTCTTGTGTGAATGGGATTAGTTTGTTATTTGGATACTTAGGCTATTTAAAACAATTATCCTTTTCTTAAGAAATGGAATCTACAGGACATTATTAATGGGAAAGTAGTGGGCAGAAAGGCATGTCATGCGTGGTTTGAAGAGCAATGACTTGTAGTTTACAATGCCAACATTGAAAAGTTGAGGAAAAACAAGGTGTACAGAGTTGCTTATTGGTTACAATCTGAAGAGTATGATGATGCTATTGATTATGATATACCAATGTGCCGATTAGCAACTGATCTTCTCCATAAAGACTTGGTCTATTGTTAGAAATTGCAATTTACTTACCTATCTGTTACGGACTTACAGCAAATAATACAATAATATTAAAGTTCTGATCTTGAGAATATCACATTTTTGAATGTTCAAGGCAGTCTGGGTGATAATTACTATTTACGTCACAACGGTCAATTTTGTAATTAGCTACAATTAGGTAACTAACTAATTATAGGCTTTAATTTCAGGTCATCCAAGTAATATGTTTTATATTTGTTTCAGAATGCGTAAATCTATAATAACTGAAAATTTCATTCAGTTCTCTTAATTTTTAAGAAAGTTATGGGCTTTTGACTGTCCTTGATCACAGCTTTTGTGTTAAGTCAATGGAAAAGCAACAGGGAACAAGATGCTAATTCCCGAGTATGAAAATGGCCTTAACTTTTTTAATACTGAAGATATGCAAGTGAATTAGGTGTCAAATTAAACTTATTTTTATGCTTTATCTGATGGGATATATTGCAGACTTGATTTTTAAAATCTCAAAATTTTGTAACATTGCTATAAAATGGTTAACAACTTGGAGATCCAGTCGGGCTTGGTGGACCGAGCGCAAGTGTTCAGCGAAATGGTTGGACTCGCCAATGTTCAGGATTTCACAGTGGGAACAGTTAAAATAAAAAAGTCTTGGCTTGTTCAATTCAAAGAGGAATTGGGAAACATTCTTGCAGCACTCAAGTCAATATATAAGCTGCAACCAATTTGACATAAGGTTATGAAGTCATTCCCTTTTATATTGTCTGGCAATCTGCTCTATGCGAAGTGATTTATGCCATCGATCAGCTGGCCACACTAGTTCTACGTTATCCCACTTAACCTAAAAACCTGCATGACTGGAGTGTGGGAGGAGACTATAGCACCCGGAGCAAACCCACACGGTCACAGGGAGAATGTCCAAACTCCACACAGACAGCACCCGAGGTCAGGATTGAACCTGGGTCTCTGGTGCTGTAAGGCAGCCGTTCTCCCAGCTGTGCCACTCTCTGGATGCGTGTGACTGCCAAAATGTTGCCAGCTTCACATGGTGCTGACAGGATCACATACCCCAAATGCAAAAGGCAGGCCATTCAACACGGAAACAGGCCATTCAGCACAATTAATCCATGCTGAATGCATCCATGCTAATCCAGATGCCCCATCTAAGCCCATTTGCCCACATTTGGTTTGTATACCTTTAAACCTTTCCTATCCATTGGTACTTGCCTCCTTTGTCATCGGTACTGTGCTAATTGACATTTATCTTGTTTGCCTTCGTATTTCCAAAATTACACTATCCCAAATAATGCACCAAAGTATTTTAAGAAAATCAAAATGCTAAAGAATTGATTTTTCAAGTTCTTCAATTATTTATGATAAGGGTTTGGAGTATTTATTCATGTCTTGGAATACCAGACAAATGAGATATTCCCTTGAGCTGGATTTTTGTGTTATTAAATAACAGGTCAGGGAAAAACGCAACGTAAAAAAAGTCACGTCTTACATCTTTGTATGACAGCTCTAAATATAGCAGTTAGCAATGGGTGAGCAAAAAGTGGTCTCAATGCAGATGCACTGCAGTGAGATGCAGTGATATCAACCAAAGAGTATTCCTTATATTTAGAGTACGCCAGTCTTCAATGAATACATATAGCTGACCTTGAGATCAAAGTCACAAAGTATGAGGGTAACACAGCAGGTGAGGCAGCATCTCTGGAGATGACTGATTGCTGGAGTAGCTCAGTGGTTGAGGCAGCATCTCAAGAGAACATGGACCGATGACGTTTCTGGTCAGGACCCTTCTCCAGACCTGGGCCACTGAAGGCCATGCAGCAGCCTGGGGCTCGAGTAGATTGGGCGCCACTCCAAGTGGCCGAACGTGTGGAACGATGGTGCTTGTGTGTAACACAATGTGTGACTGATGGTGGAAACAAGAAACTGCAGCTGCTGGTTTACAAAAGAAGGCACAAAATACTGGAGTAACTCAACGAGCCAGGCAGCATCGTTGGAGAACATGGATAAGTGACGTTTTGGGTAAGAACCCTTCAGAAGGGTCCCAACCTTAAGCGTCACCTATCCATGTCCTCCAGAGTTGCTGCCTGAATTATTGTGCGTGGTTTAACATTTTTTTTAAAAATAGTTTTAAATAATTACTTTCAAAAACATAAATTTAATTAAAATACTAACGATTCATTTAAAACAAGTAAGTAGAATGTCCAGTATTTTTCCACAAATTAATGGATTTTCCATTCTACAATAGGCCTCCTTGGAGTAAAGGTTAGGTCCATGCAAAGTCTTAGCCTCTTTCCTTAGCGAGATACCACTGCTGAGTTGAATCGCAATTCCAGTGGAGAGCTGGATAGCCAGGCAAACCGGCATCCAACCTTCTGGAGATCACAGTCCAAAGATTCCTCATGTATGAACAGTTGATGGAAGTTTGATCCCATGTGAAGGTCTAAGAGATTACATTCCACCACAGGAGAAGAACAGTCAGAAGATCACTCGAAGAAGATTAAGGGACATATTCTGGCTTTTTAAACTTTCTTCCCCCTACTGCAAAGAGTAAATGTCACCTCCATTACCTCCGCAGATGCTACCTGACCTAGTGTGTTACTAATGTTTTGTGTTTGGCTTGAAATGCCAGTTTCTGCAGTTCCTTGTGTCTCAACAGCTTATTCTTCTGATCCCACGCTTCCAAATTAAAACATCAGTAGGATAGGACCTTTAGGACCAGTAGGTTAGGTGGCCTTTTACTTGTAGTTTAATTAGCATCTTTTGTAAATTGCCCCTAGGGTATAGGATAGTGTTTGTATATGGAGATCGCCGGTCGGTGTGTATCCGGTGGGCAGAAGGACCTGCTTCCGCGCTGTATCTCTAAACTAAACTAAACTGTGCCAGAGTGCATTGGTAAGCACAACAAGAGGCACTGGACACGAGCTTTCGAACCGTTCAAACCTAGGACTGACATTGGCCTTACTCACAAAGGCTTGCCGGTCGCAGGGACCGGGAACCTGCCTGAAGATTCATCAGTTGGCGGGGTCAGGATCCAGCCCAAAGGCTCATGGGACGGCATAAGTGGGAGCGAGCTGGAGACGTCAGATGTAAGGAGTGTGGGCTGGTGAGAGGGTGAACCAGGGTAATGCCTCCAGCGCCTCCAAGGTTGGCTGCAGGAGGCAGCCCCCTGTACACAAAGATAGCCAGATGGGCCGACTGGACTTTAAATAATGGTGCCAAAAATGGCGGCACCCGCATGTGTGATAAATGCAACAAGAATTTCACTGTGCCGTTGCATGTGTGACAAATAACACACCATAGACTATTGAATGCTAGTTCAGGCTGGCATGTTCAGTCCAAGACTTACAGATGATTCCGTTGCTGGATTTCATGTGTTCAGACCCCATTATCTCAACCAGCAGGATTGTAATGGTGGGTTATTATTTCTTTAATTCATTTAATTTAGTTTTACCATTTGATTAACGTTTTTCTTTAGTTTTAAGATATTTAAATATTTTTCTTGTTTTTTAAGTATTCACATAAATGTTAATGACTTTTAAATGTCTTGAAATTAAGAAATACTTACAAATTGTGAAAATTACTTCATGCCTTTGACAATAGCTATAGTTCTGAGTCTGGCCATCTGCCTACCAAAACCCCCCATACGTGTATCCACCTATCACTTGCCACACTTTGTCCTGCCCCTCCTCTCTTCCAAATTTCTCTCCTCTCCCCACCACAATCAGTCTGAAGGAGGGTTCCCGACCCAAAGCATAGCCTATCTATGTTCACCGGAGAAGCTGCCTGACCCATTGAGTTACTCCAGCACTTTGTGTCTGAGGAAAAGGAGGTGAGAGGTGGTGGAGGGAATTGAGTGTGATTACATTTCCCTGAACAGCATACTGAAATTCTTGAGCTAAAATTACCTTTTTATCCACACTTTCAAACAGCCTTCAACACAGGCTCATCCAAGACATGTACATCCTATGCTTGGTTGAATTTGAGAATAGCAAACCATCACTGCTGGATCAAATTCAATTTCATTCGAGTCATTATCAATCTTCTCCCAGTTGTATCGAGACAATGTGGATGGTCAGTTGCTTGCTGCCTTGCAATTAAATATCTCGTCAAACTCTGCCGTCACTCCTCCACCTCTTTAACAGTAGCCCGCTTCCTGGGATCAACCAACTCACTTTGACGATGGAAATTCCAGTCCCACTTCGCCTCTGCTCCATACCTTGCTGCCCATTAAAGCCCATCACTTCTTCCTTGCAATGTGACCCACACAGTTCGCTCCTCCAATATTAGCAACACTCTCCTGACTAAACTTAAATGTTGAAGAACTTCTCTTTCAACCCATTCACTTGCGATGGTTTATGGTGCAGCGTTTAACTGGTTTAGTGGTGTTTGCAGGAGGAAAACATCACCACGTTTGCTATTGCATCCTGCTCTCATTTCCACTTGATCTTTGTGGGCAATTGGCTACATAGAAACACATTAAATGGAGGAATGTGGATCATGTGCAGTGTATAGAATCATGAGAGGGATTAGATCGGGTAGATGAGGCAGGGACAATCGCAACAGCTAAGAAACATTTAAACAGGTACATGGATAGGACAGGCTTGGAAGGATATGGGGCAAACGCATACAGGTGGGACTACTGTGGCTGGGACATGTGTGGGTAAGTTGGGCTGAAGGGCCTGTTTCCATGCTGTATGACTATGACACTATGCAGATAGAGGAGAGTAATTTAACTTGGCGTCCTGGTTGGCATGAAAATTGTGAGCTGAAGGACCTGTTCCTGTACTATCTGCTCTATGTTATGTCTGACTCTTTCCCTCCTTTTCACAGTCTAACTCCCTTAAAGGACATCCACTGTAAACCCACACCTACCTTGATTGCATCTAATCCAACGCTGCACTCTCTCTGACACTGCCCTTCTCATGCATTGTGCTGCCTTCTACTCCAGTGCTTGCAATAAGTGTTGTCAACCTAAAATATTAACTCTTGTTCCAGAGCTGCTGGCTGATACATGAACATTTCCAGATCCAGGGCAGAGAATACCACAGGGTCACAAAATGCTGGAATAACTCAGTGAGTCAGGCAACATCTCTGAAGGACCTGAATGGGCAAAGATGTGGATCGGGATGCTTCTTCAAACTGAGTTACTCGAGCACTTTGTATCTCCAGCCCCTTGTATCAACAAGGCATTGAGTTATTCTGCACAAAACCAAATATCTAAAATTATGAGGATGTTGCCAAGACTTGAGAGACTGGGCTATAGGAAGAGGTTGGGCAGGCTAGGACTTCGTTCCTTGGAGTGTAGGAGATTGAGGGGTGATCTTATAAAGGTGAGTTGCATTCACCTCGTTCTTATCCCAGGGAAGGAGAATCAAGAACTAAAGGGCATAGGTTTATGCTGAGAGAAGAAATACGTAATAGGCACCTTTGATGAAAGAATGGGTTGACTGAGCTTGGATTCACAGGAATTTAGAAGGATGAGAGAGGATCTTATAGAAACATATAAAATTCTTAAAGGATTGGACAGGCTGGATGCAGGAAAAATGTTCCCCATGTTGGGGGAGTCCAGAACCAGGGGTCACAGTTTAAGAATAAGGGATAGGCCATTTAGGACTGAGATTAGGAAAAACTTTCACCCAGAGAGTTGTGAATCTGTGGAATTCTCTGCCACAGGAGGCAGTGGAGGCCAATTCACTAGATGTTTTCAAGAGATTTAGATTTAGCTCTCAGGGCTAAAGGAATCAAGGGACATGGGGAAAAGGCAGGAACGAGGTACTAATTTTCAATGATCAGCCATATCAAATGGCAGTGCTGGCTCGATGGGCCGAATGGCCTATTCCTGCACTTATTTTCTATGTTTCTGAGGGGCAACCTTTTCACACAGAGGGTGGTGGGTACATGAAATGAGGAAGCAGTTCAGGCATGGACAATAACAACATTTAAAACATATTTGGAAGATACATGGATTGGAACGGGTTGGAGGGACATGGGTCAAGCCCGGGTAAATGGGAGTGTCTTGGGCAGTTTGCATGAGTTGGGAGGAAGGGCCCACTTCCATTTTGTTCCACTCCTGCTCTTAAGGTTGCCAACTGTCCCTTATTAGCCGGGACATCCCGTATATTGGGCTAAATTGGTTTGTCCCATATGGGACCGCCCTTGCCCCGTATTTGACTGCTACTACTCGGGCCGAGGGGACTGTCGGGTCAGAACGCCGCGTCCGGTCCTGCCTTACCCGTTCCCGACAAAGTACTGCCCATGGAGTGCAGCAACAGCGCCTCGCCCGTGGCCCCGTCAGCCCGGCCAGCTGTCCGACCTTCGGACCTTCGCTTACCGCCAACACCACCACCCCCGACCTTCTCATGGCTGATCATCGGTTCATAAGTTGGATGAGGTGCCAGACATTGCGCGCAACGTTCCGCAACCCTGGCGTCCGGGCCAGAACTCCTCAGCTGGCCCGCCGGCTGGGCTTTGTATGCAGTCCAGCACCTGGGCCAACTCATCATTCACCCAGCCACGGCAACGAATTGCCGTCGGGATTTTGTCCCTTATTTTGACCTTTTGACCCTTATTTGGGAATGAGCAAATTCGAAACCTTACCTGCTCTCAACCATTTAGTTCTCAGATTAAAACAATGAAACCAAGTTACTTTTTTATCCCAACATATAATCTGAATCTTATTCTGAATCCCCAAAAAAGGATAGACATTGAGCAGAAGTTTAATATTCATTTGCATGGAGCTTTGAGAGGATTTTAGATTGTTGCTGAAACCCTACCCAAGGGACTGGCCTGGGAAGGAATGGTTAAGGTGGTAATTGATACTTTGATAGTTGATGGTTAACATTATGCTGTTGGATGATGATGCTAGTGGGAATGATTACAAAGTAATTAAAAGTGAAACATATCACTGAAGTCATTATGTTTGCCCCAAGCAATGGCATACATAATGGAAGTGTATCATTTTATGAAGGAAAAAGATGGGATTAAAAACAGTGAATGCCAAAAGCTCAGATCTTTTCCAATCTGTAAACTACTGTCAGGGGAATGCATTGCCAGGAGTGGTGGTGGAGGTAGATACGATTGCAGCATTTAGGAGGCTTTTAGATCGTACACGGAAGTGCAGGGAAAAGAGGGATATGGGCCATGTGCAGGCAGATGAGATCAGTTTGGCATAGCACCATAATTGCACAAACATTGTGGGCCATAGGGCTGCACTGTGTTCTGGGTACTGCCCCAGCTTCTGTAGGGTGATGGAAACAGAGTCAAATGGAGCTTTCAGATAAGAATAGCCTGTGTGCTTGGAGGATGAAAGGCAGTGGGAAGGATGTGGGGTAATTTGACTCATGAGATTGCCCTTCCATGTGCAGGCACAGATACACTAAAGTCACACCAAAACTTACAGAATGTGGCCAATGAACACTGCTTGTTTTGGTGCTCAGGGATTTAACTCAATCATAATGGAATGAAAAAGAACAGCTGGAGGAAGCTACAAAAACAAATGAAAATATTGTCAGAAAGAGCCACAGGCAGTGTTGGCAAGTGCTCAGTGATACAGTGGTCTGTGAATATTGTTCCCCAAGGTAATTGATGCAGCCATAATCTGCATTGTTGGGAGGGGAGAGTCATCCATTTTAACTTAAATACCAATCAAAACAAATCTGCTAAACTATAAATAGTTTGGAAGATACACACGTTGCCTTTGGGGAATCATTACATTGCTAAAGCTTTATATTGGACTTGTTTATAATTACTTAAGCTGCCCTGTAGAGTATATACCAGTGTGCTGTGCCAAGATGGAGAGAGAGAGAGAGAGAGAGAGGGAGAGAGCGAGAGAGAAAGAGAGAAAGAGAGAGAGAGAAAGAGAAAGAAAGAGAGAGAGAGGGAGAAAGCGAGAGAGAGAGATAGAGATAAAGAGAGAGTTAGAGAGAGCGATAAAGAGATAGAGAGAGATAGAGATAGAGATAGAGAGAGAGAGAGAGAGAGAGATAGAGAGAGATAGAGAGAGATAGAGAGAGATAGAGAGAGAGAGAGAGAAAAAAAGAGAGAGAGAGAAAGAGAGAGAGAGAAAGAGAGAGAGAGAGAAAGAGAGAGAGAAAGAGAGAGAGAGAGAGAGAGAGAGAGTGTGAGAGAGAGAGAGAATAGAGAGAGAGAGAGAGAGAGAGAGAGAGAGAGAGAGAGAGAGAGAGAGAATAGAGAGGAGAGAAAGAGCAGATATGGCATGAGAAGGGATAGAGAGATAGGGAGAGGGCAGAGAGAGTGGGGAGAGGGGAAGGCCAAGAGATAGAAGGGAGATATATAGAGAGAGGGAGGGCAGAGGGAAAGTTCAGAGAAGGGCTCGTATCTCCAGGTCCTTTGATGGATTTTTTTTTACAAGGGATTCAAGAAAAATATGAAGTAGAATTTATTACTTGCCATTGCAATAAAACTCTTATAAATCACCTAATCATGCGTATTAATGTCAGTTTCACAATTTGTTTTCATCTCAACCTACAAGGCTAATGCACATTGAATTACCTAATGTTATCCAGGAGGCTCTCTGACTCCCTTCCTGATGGAACAAACTAGCTCTCCCTGCAGCAAAACGTTAATCACGAGCCTGGGACTGCAACATCTCTGCTCTGCCAGTATTACCACTCAATTACAGACTCTACAAAGGGCAACTATCTGCTACCATGCACTTACTCCTTCACTTGCAAGGGTTTTCAAATCCCCTCTTTTTTTGATACAGATTTTCTCCTCTTCCAGCTACACATGTGAATCTTCAAGTGACAGATATTCTTTGGCACCGCCCCAAAAGTTGAACTCAAACAGTTGCCAAACATTATTTAATTATTGAGCATCCACCAGAACTCAATCCCACACATATGGAAGTCAGAAGTAAGCACCATGATCACATGTATTATTCTTAAACCCAGGTGCATTGAAGCCAATTGCAGCAGGTTCAGGTTTTCCCCTCCGTTATCAGGCTTCTGAATTGCCACAGCTTGATTTGGGAATGGCTCTACCCAAAGGCGCAAGAAATTGCAGTGAAAATGTGTAAGAAGGAACTGCAGATGCTGGTTTAGACCAGAGATAAATACAAAATACTGAAGTTACTCAGCGGGTCAGGCTGCATCTCTGGAGAAAAGGAATAGGCAAACTTTTTGGGTCAGAATCCGTTTTCAGACTGAGTTAGGGGGTGGATTGGGAAAAGGGGGGGGGGGGGGGGTGTGAAAAGCCAGAAGTGATCAGGGCTGGTAATAGATGACCTCTGGAAGGGTGGAGTCCATAATGGTCCATTGTTGGCTGGAGAAGAAGTGCTAATGAAAAGGATACAAGGGTGTGGACCAAGGGGTAGGGAAAGCAGGAGTTACTTGAGATTAGAAAATTCAACAGTCATACTGCTGGGGTGTAAGCTGCCCCAGCAAAATATGAGGTGCTGTTCCTCCAATTCGAGTGTGACCTCGCTCTGACAGCGGAGGAGGCCCAGGACAGAAAGGTCAATATGGGAATGGGTAGGGAATCTAAAATGTTTGGAAATTGCAGAGGGTTATGGATGTAGCTCAGAACATCAAACACACACCAGAATCCCCATCATTGATTCAATCTACACTTAACGTTGCCTCAGAAAAGCAGCCAAGATAATCAAGGACTTCTGAAGAAGAATCGAGCCGGGCAAGGGCAGTGACTCAAAACATCACCCATCCTTTTTCTCCAGAGATGCTGTCTGACCCGCTGAGTTACTGCCTGATCAAGGACTTATCCCTTCCCGGTTATTCCATCTTCTCCCTGCTCCAGTCGGGCAGAAGGTAATGAAGCTTGAAAGCGCGAACCACCAGACTCTAGAACACATTCTTGCCCTCTGTCATCAGGCTTCAGAACGGCCCTTCATAATGCCAGGGTCTAGTCCCGATTCACCTCTACCCCATTGCAGACATCAGTCTTTCTCTTTGGACCCGATGTGTTAAAATGTATCAGAACTGTATTTTGCACTTTGTATCTTCCCCCTTTGCTCTACCTATTGTACCAGAGTTTGGCTCAATTGTATTTATGTATAGTATTATGTGATTTGTTTGGATATCATGCAAAAACAAAGATTTCCACTGTACCTTGGTCTGCGTGACAATAATCAACCTAAACATTAACACTTTCCTCAAGGTTATGATCAGATTAATCAGCATAGAAACAAATGCATTTAACTTCTATGCAGAATATACTAAAATTTCAGTTTTGCTTTTAATACATTTCCATTGTCATTATGCTTCATAAACAGAACAGCCTAACTAGTGAACATTAGTGCACTATAGCCTATTCTAGGAAATATTGCTCCATTGGTCTACGATTCAACCTTTATCGAACCAAAACTTCAGAAGAAATAAATGCGTAAAATATAGTTAGCTTCACAATGACTTCTTAATAGTCCTTTAAAATTATTTAAAGTGAAAAATGAATTTCTTAAATATTATAATTGAAGCAAAAGAAAGTTCTAGTCAGTTTATGAAAGTAGAGATATACTTAAAGATTTCAACGGAATTAAAATCACAGAAAAAAGGTTGGCCTGCGGATATTGAAAAGGCATGATATTTTACTTATTCAATCTAATTTAAACTAGTTATCAGGATGACAGGAAATTGAACTGTTTACTACAAATCTTTTTTCGAAGGTTTATATGGTGACCTTTGAATGAAAGAGGAATCAGATATATAAAATAGGAAGTACAGCACAGCAACAGGCCCTTTCACCCACAATGTCAGGTCCAAACATGATGTCAAACTAATTTCCTTTGCCTGCACATGATCCATATTTCTCCATTCCCTGCACATCCTTTTAAATCGTTTCTTAAACGCCACAATCATATCTGCCTCCACCACCCCAAAAAGCACGTTGCAGGCACTCGGCACTCTGTATAAATAAAATGCCCCACACAACTCCTTTAAACTTTGCCCCTCTCATCTGCAAGTTATGCCCTCTAGTCTTTGACATTTCCACCCTGGGAAAAAAGGTCTGGCTGTCTATCCCAATCAATGCCTCTCATAATTGTATATTCTTTTCTATCAGGTCTCCCCTCAACTTCCGATGCTCCAGAGAAAACAATCCAAGCTTGTCCAACCTCTCCTTAGAGCTAATACCCTTCATGTCAACGCAGTATTCTGGTAAACATCATCTGCACCCCCTCCAAAGCTTCCCGTAATGGGGCGACCAGAATTGCATACACTACTTGAAATGCGGCCTGAGCAAAGTCCTATGAAGCCACAACATAACCTCCTGACTCTCATCTAATACCCCGATCGATGAAGGCAAGCTTGACATGACACTGGATGCATGTGTGGATGAACAGTCTCTCAGTGCAGGTTAAAATATTAAAATCTTTCAAGAGAAATGTGGAGTACTTACTTGCTTGGTGCATTTTTTAATATATATATATGATATTTAATTTAAATCATCGCTTGTAAGTGCTTGCACGAATAAAATGTGAGCCTATATTTATTGAAACTGCATTTATTCAGCCTGACAAATGAATGGATAGAGATACTCAATTTATAACTAATGCTTCTCAAGCAGACATACCCTTCTGCACTTAATAATGCCTTAACAAGTCTACACTGCTCCGTTGAAGGAAAATAATGTGGGTTCTGATGTGATTTATTGAACGACATGAAAATTGATGTACGGTTAACAATGTTTATAACAAGAAATACTCAGGGTTACAGTAAAATGAAATATATCACACCCATCCAAACAACAGAAGTAAATTGCAAGATAGACACAAAGTGCTGGAGTAACTTAGCAGGTCAGGCAGCATCTCAGGAGGAAAAGATGCCTGAAACACCACCAATCCTTTTTACTCCAGAGGGAAAACAATAATAAACAGAAACCTAAGCATAAACTCCTTGCTCAAGGTTACAATCAGACTAATTGGCATAGAAACAAATGCATTTATCTTCTACGCAGATTATACTGAAAAATCAGTTTTGCTTTTCTTACATTTCCAGCATCATTATGCCTCATAAACAGAGAACAGCCAAACTGGTGAATCTTACTGCACGGATCTACTGCATGACCCGCTGAGTTATTCCAGCACTTTGTGTCTATCTTAAGTAAATTGCAAGGTCTGTTTTGAAGGCCACCTGGTCATGGGTCTCAGAAGATCCTCATTTCGTGGAAAGATTGCTCAGAGCCGATATTGATCAGATTGTGAACCTGAAGATGTCACCCTAGTCCTAGCACCCTGCAGGTTCCCATCACTATGATTCTTGCCCCAGACAAATGCCATTTCTCTCCAGACATTGTCAGTCGTAAAAAGTTACTGCAAAAACTAATGGCATCATATATTTCCTTGTGACACCAATGGAAGTGAGGTCTGGTATAAATCCAGCAGGTTGTCGTTTTGAGCACTTATGAACAGCGGGACAACTTTGATTGTACAATCACTTCCTTTAATAAAAGAGACACAAAGTGCTGGAGTAACTCAACGGGTCGCTGGAGAACATGGAAAGGTGAAGTTTCAGATCAGGGCCATTCTTCCGATTGAATGACGTTTTGGGTCGAGACCCTTCTCTGGATTAATTCATCACTTTGTGTCTTCCTTTGTTAACCAGCTCCTGAAGCTCTTTGTTTCTACTTCTTTTAAAAGAGCTTTGAACATTTTTTAGTAAAAGGTTGCAATTCCCAATAATTCTATCAGACTGTTGAACACCTGAGAAATGCCTTCAATAACCTGACCCACAACCTTTCCTTGATATTGGCGCTGCATTGTAACAAATATTCACTCTAAATTCTAAATTAGCATTTAGAGTCACAGAGGCAGACAGTGGTGAAACAGACCCTTTGGCCCACAAGTGCATGCTGACCCATCTATACTAATCCCATTAGTATATATACTAACCCCAGCATTATCTTCATTTTTATTTTTGTTTAGTTTATCGTCAGGTGCACCAAGGTACAGTGAAAACCCTTTATTGTGTGCTAACCAGTCAGTGGAAAGACCATACATGATAACAATCAGCTATCCACAATATACATGATAAAGGGAATAACGTTTAGTGCAAGATAAAGTCCAGTAAAGTCTGATAAAAGATAGTGTACAGGTCTCCACTGAGGTATATAGTAGCTCAGGAAAGCTCTCTAGTTGTTGATAGGATGGTTTAGTTGCCTGATAACAGCTAGGAAGAAAATTTGGAGGTGTGCGTTTTCACACTTCTGTACCTCTTGCCTGATGGAAGAGGGAAGAAGATGGAGTAGCAGGGATGAGACTCGTCCATGATTATGCTGGTGGCCTTGGCAAGGCAATGTGAAGTGTAAACAGAGTCAATGGAAGGGAAGGTGGTTTGTGTGATTTTCTGGGCTGCGTCCACATTTCTCTACAATGTCTTGCGGTGTTGGATGGAGCTGTTCCCAAACCATGCTCTGATGCATCCCAATAAAATGCTTTCCATGGCATTTCTACAGCATGGCTTTTCCTATCAAATGAAGGCATAAAGTTGAACCATATAAGACCTCGCATCTTTATAAGCTACAGTATGGTCTGATTCACCTCTGAGGAAATATTGCACAATACGGCCGCTCAGATAATAAAAGTAAGCTATGTCGTGGTTTTAATGTTGCAAGAGAGAGAACACAAAACTTTTAAAAACACATGGCCCTGCAGAAACAAAGCACAAAGACCTTCACACACACAGGGCAGAGGGTTTATCAAAACATGAAAACGCTAATCCAAACATGCCTAGCCCAAACACAGAATTCACTGTTGTTATAGAGGCCTCATTTATTGCTCTGAAGCAATTACAAAGTTGCAAGGAATGTTATAGATCAGATTGGAATTCTTCTCCTCTAGAACTAAAAAGAGGGAGTATAGAGTAAATATTATCTTTTATATTAAACTAGACTAAGTGGGACCCGTTGGGTCCCAGCATCACATGGGAGGGCTGGTCCCCCAATGCAATATTCCACCTCTCCACCAATTCCAATATTGGTGGCCAGTGGGTGGGTGGGAGGGGGGCTTTTTGGAGCGCTAGTATGGATGTTGTGCGCTGAAGGGACTGGTTTCCAGAGGGCTAGTATGGACATTGTAGGCCGAATGGATTCTTGGGCTGGTGGCTCAGTCACTCAAGCCTGTTGTGCTGGCAGCTCACTCACTCACAGCTGGTGGGCTCGCAATTCACTCACAGCTATTCCTTGAAATTCCATTTCAAGCAGGGTGCAAGGGCACCAAATTCAAGTGCAGTTTCATACCATTTCAAGCAGGGTGCAAGGCCACTAAATACACCGAGTTGTGACCTCTCCCTCCCCCATCTTGCAGAGACTGAGCAACGCCCACACTTCCGGGTTTATAGTCCCTCCCCCCCCCCCCCCACCAGAAGGAGCGTAGCCTTCATGGCATGATTGACAGGTGAGAGAATCTCAACATTTTTCAAACACTAATAACTCTTTTATTTTTCATCGATGGGAAAAATCCAAAGCACCTGAGGGGGACTCTGAGTAAGATGGCCAAAAAATCACAGCCATATGTGATAGCGTTTTTCTAAAATCAATATAAAGCGCAAACAGGAAGTGATCAAGATTAGACTTTTAATTATAAAGAAGGCAAGGCGGCTCTAATTAGGCAAGGCGGCTCTAATTAGGCAAGGCAGCTCTAATTAGGCAAGGCAGCATGCTTTAGCACTTTCAAAACCAAAGGCAAGTTAGTTCGCTTAAGCACTTACAAAACCAAAGGCAAGGCAGCTCGCCTTAGCACTTTTAAAACCAAAGGCAATGCAGCTCGCTTTGGCACTTTCAAAACCAAAGGCAACACAGCTTGCTTTAGCACTTTCAAAATGAAAGGCAACACAGCTCACTTTAGCACTTTCAAAACCAAATGCAACACAGCTCGCTTTAGCACTTTCAAAACCAATGGCAACACAGCTTGCTTTAGCACTTTCAAAACCAAAGGCAACACAGCTTTAGCACTTTCAAACCAAAACACACTTTAGCATTTTCAAACTGCATTTTCAAATCACATTAAGGGCACTGACAGGTCAGTAAAACCACTCACAGTTTAGTGGATATGTGGTCAGTGTGATTCACAGCTCAGATTGAGAATTGCGACCTCTCGCTACCCCATCTTGCAGAGAACTGAGGCACCTCCACACTTCCGGGTTTTATAGTCCCTCTAGAAGGGGCGTGGCCTTCAGGAGAGAGAATCTAAACATTTTTTAAACACTATTAACTCTTTCATTTGTCATTGATGGGAAAAATCCTTGGCACCTGATGAGCTGATGGGGACTCTGAGTAAGATGGCCAAAAATCACAGCCGTAAGTGGCAGCACTTTTCTAAAATCAATATACAGAACAACAGGAAGTGGTCAAGATCAGACTTTTAGTAATATAGATGTATCTTGTATAATCTTATATTGAAAAGAAGTTGTATCTTAAAGTAGTCTGATTAGGCAGTGGGTCTCTTTCTCGAGGCCACAGCCTATTTGTTTTTTCTCGATGTCACATTCCTGTGAAGTGCTGTAACGACATGGCTCAGGGTTTATGACTGTTTATACTAGTCCAAGACAACAAAGCTGTAAAGATGGTAGATTCTGTGATTCAGTCTTTTGCAATGTTTAATTATACTTATGTTGAGATAAGAGATAAGACATGTGTGCAAGGGAGTAGGGTCGCCTGAAGGGGAAAGGTGTTTAGGTGATGGTTAGGTGACCTTTGTATAAGTTTGACTTCTTACGTTTATAGAAAACTGAGAAGGCAACTTTGCTCTGAGATGATAGTGATTGGGGTCTGCAGCTGTAACATTCCAATTGCTCTGTAATGCTATTAGGAACACAGAGTCGTAAAGGGGCCCTACAGATGAGATTGAAACTCCTTTTTGCCTAGAGGTAACAGGAGAGGGGGGTGCATGTGAACATGAAGCTGTATCTGAGCTTGGCAAGAAACACTATCGTCAATCAAGTTGGACAATTATATGATTGGACAATTATATGACCCCTGTGTGCTTGGAGTTGTGAGGTGTGTGATTGGAATCAACTTACAAATCTTTGTAGACATTGTAAAGATAAGGCAAACCTATATATTTAATGTTTGTAATACATAGGTAATTGTATTTTAACTATGTAATTTGTAGTGAAACTATTTGTGAAGTGCATTATGTTTTAATTAGGATTGTAAACATTAGACCTTGTTTAGATCTGTAGTTTGAGAAATAACTTTCTTCCCGAGAATGGGAACTTGTGTCTTATTTGTATGAATTGTGTGATCGTTGTATCATATGTATCTCTTATATTTTGAGGGGTGGTCTCTGAGAATTGAGCCAACGTTTCTGTGGTTTCACTTTGTTGAAATTAAATTATTCTAAACAAAGAAGGCAAAAACCATGAGGCGTACAAGGGTTATAAAAACAGGCCAGAGAGGGGGGCCATGTGACTACAACTGTTGCAAATCACCGGAAGAACTCAGATGATTGGTTAATAGCTTGCACCCTCTGTACTGCGACTGTCTAATACCTATATAATGCCTTGATTTTGTACCAGAGAGAGAGTTCTCCTGACTTGCCCCTGAGCCGTTGTCTCCGTGTTTGCAGGTTCAGAGAATTATCGCAGCGCTGCAATAAATAACCACAAAGCTGAGTCAAGTTTCTTGAACTAGATTGATGTAAAAGAATCCGATTTGTGACTATAACTCCATTGTGGACACTGGACTGTTGCTAAAACTGGCTTGATATAATCCTGAGAACTATATTCTGCACTATGTATCTTCTACTTTACCCATTGTATTTGAGTTTCATATGATTGCATTCACATATATTATTCACATATGTTATTGATGAATACTCTCTACAACTTCCACAGGTGTACAGAAGAGAGCATATTGACTGGTTCAGCCACACAAACGCCCAAGAATGACGAAGACTGCAAAAAGTGGTGAACGCTGCCCAGCCCGTCATGGGTTCTGGCCTCCCCACCATCGAAGGGAACTACAAGAGTCACTGCCTTCAAAAAACAGCCAGCATCATCAGAGACCCACACCATCCTGACCACACTCTCATTCCTGCCACCGGAAAGAAGGTTATAGGGGCCTGAAAACGGTAATGTTCACGTTCAGGAGTAACAATATCCCAACATCCATCAACACTACATACTCCAAATAGGTTCCAAACGATATAGACTTGGGGACATTATTTTTGACTTTGCACTATTGACTATTAATTTGTCCGTTTGTGTTTTTTTTTACATACTGAACATTGGTTGTTTTTCATGGGTTTTACAGGGTAATCTGTTGTGCTGCTGCAAGTAAGAATTTCTTTGTTCCGTTTCCGGACATATGGCAATAAAACACTTCTGTTTGGCATATGGCACTAAAACGTCTGATCAGATTTGATAGCATGAAAAACAAAGCTTTTCCTGTACCTGAAAACGGTAATGTCCACTCAGCACACATGAAAAATCCAAAACCTAAATCTGAAGCAGTTCACTTCTTGCAGCATACATTACCTGACAGCTTGCTGGCTTGGTCCTGCAGTGTTACAGATGAGAAGCAGCACATGTCCAGTTACTCCATGCTGATTGAAATCTGTTGGAGTTCCTTCAAAACTATTGGAAGCAGACTTGGAAGGTGGTACACTTGAGTTCTGGAAGCCCCCTGTAAAGCAGGAAGGTAAAGACGTTAAGATTCTTGGACTATAATAATTGAATTCTTTTCCAGATTTTATTTGGAAATAATTGAATTTTTTTCCAGATTTTATTTGGAAATTTTATTTCCAAAAATAAATGAAATTGGAAAAGAAATCCCTGAAGAATCTAATTTTCTCCAGAGATGCTACCTGACCCACTTAGTTACTCCAACACTATGTGTCTTTCCCTGAAGAATCAACTTTGCAACGTCTAATTAAATCAGTATGTTTTCTTCAAATAAAAAGCTTAGTGTTTTGTGGATGGAACCGAGAACAGTACAGCAGAGCGACAGGCCCTTTGTCCCCCAATTTCTGTACTAAACATAAAATGAGAAAGCTGGAAAGAGTGCAGAATGAGTGCAGAGAATAGTTACGAGGATGTTCCCAGGACTCGAGGCCTGAACTACAGGAAGAGATTGATTTCTTGTAGCGCAGGAGGTTGAAGGGTGATCTTATGAAGCGTATAATATCATGAAGGAAATAGATAGGGTGAATGCATAGTGTCTTCTACCCAGAGTAGGGCAGTCAAGAACTAGAGGACATAGTTTGATGTGAAGAGAGGAAATGGAGGGACAACTTTTTTACACAGATGATGATGGGTATATGGAACAAACTGCCAGAGTAAGTAGTTGAGGGAGATATTAATGATAGCATTTAAAAGACCCTTGGATAAGTTCCTTGGAAAAGAAAGGTTTGGAGGGATACGGGCCAAATGCAGGCAAATGGGAATTAATTAAATGGGGTATCTTACTTTCCATGGACAAGTTGGGCTAAAGGTCCTGTTTCCGTGATATATGACTCTGTGACTCTAAATCAAATCAATCAACCTTGGTCAACTGATCCAATGTGACCCAATTCTGCCCCTGCTACTGCAAACAATGCCCTGATAGAACTTTTAATCTTAATCATTTTGTGCCCATTTCCATTTTTGTGTGAGGAAGACCTCTCTGAGAGCATTTCTAAATTATATATTACCAGCTTCAACTGCTATCTCCATACTGAACTCCCAATGCATTAAGAGGAGTGAAATTTCACTTTATTTCCATCATCTAAAATGATGTTATCTATATATAACTAAAAGTCTCATCTTGTATGTATGTATGTATGTATGTTACCGAAATACAGCCAAAACGGTACACCATTGCACAACAATTTTAGGGGCGCCTTACTCACCATTCACCAGCGGTGTGCAGTAGCAAGTTTTGTTTGATTTAACAAACTAATTCCCTTTATAAACTTTAATTAACTTTATATTGTGAACAGCACAAGTCTCAACGCAGCAGCTCTCGCCTGCGCAGTGTACTCCCAGTTGCCGGCCCTGTCAGCCGTGCCTGCGCATTTGGGGGAGGGTTGTCGGGCTGCCACCATTTTCAAATCACCATTTTGACTGGCGTCACAACAGGGATCTATGGCGTCACAACGGGGACCCAACAGGTCGTCTAATATAACTTAAATTACAGTAATAACCATGCAGGCTGCCATCTTGCAGACATAAACAACTGCAGATGCTGGTTTACAAAAAAAGAACCAAAGTACTTTAGTAACTCAGCGGGTCCAGCAGCATCTCTGGAGAGCATGGATAGGTGATGTTTTGGGTCGGGATGCTTCTTCAGACTGATTGTGGGGAGGGAGAGAGGTGGAGAAAATTAGAAACTATTAACCGCCAGGTTTTGTCCTGCCCCTCCATTCTTCCAGCTTTCTCTTGTCCCCACCCCCCCACTTACAATGAGCCTGTGGAAGTGTCTCGACCTGAAACGTAATCTAACTATGCTCTCCAGAGATGCTGCCACACCCGGTGAGTTAGTTCAGCACTTTGTATCTTTTCCTGCTATCTTGTACTCTTGGTTTGATCCTGGCTATAAACACAGTCAAGCATTAATGGACACTTAACAGGAGCACAATAACATCATTGGAAGAGGACAGATCAATAAACAAGCATCAGCACATATTCATTTTGAGCAACTTCATGAAGCCTCTGGTGAGGTAACAGAGAGCGTGGCATAGATGACGGCATATGAATTTTCACAAGGCATCTATTGGAGTACGACATATAGATTTTATATGAAAGTTGACAACCTGAGGGATTAATGACAAGTTGCAGAGTGGATTTAAAACCAGCTAAGGGACAGCAAGCAGACAGCTGGATTGAAGGGCTGATTTTCCAGACTGGAGACAAGTAAACTGTGGTGTGCTCTGGAGTCAGGTGGGGCCCATTACACCATTTGATACTGATTAATGGGGGGATGTAGGCAGACAGAACCATCTCAAATTTACAGGGAGCTAACTTCAGGAAGATGTGGGTGGACTGATGATGTCGACAGATGCAGGGAGGGGAAATGCTACATAAAAGGTGACATTTTAAAGGGAAATCTGTAATGGATTCTGGCAGGTATGAGGAAAATTTGGAAAGACTAATAAAAGCGGATAGGATTCCTGTCTTTGTTAATATGAAGAGTAGAATATAATAGCAAGTAAGTGGCACTAAAGCTGTATATTGTTCAGGCCTCAGCTTGTGAACGACAGTCAATTCTAGGCAACAGAGAGATGCCAATATCAGAAAAGATTTACTAGAATAGTACTGGTTGCATGGAATTAGATTAATTAGAGGATTAGAGGGTTAATGGAATTTTCAAAGATGCATCATATGGGAAAACAATATTTTAAACATTACTTAATAAGCGTTGACATCATAGAGTTATTCAGCGTGGAAACGGGCCCTTCAGTCTAACTTGCCCACACTGACTAACATGTCCCATCGAGACTAGTCTCACGTGCCTGCGTTTGGCCCATGTCCCTACATCTGTCCTATCCATGTACCTGTCTAATTGTTTCTTAAACATTGCGCTAGTCCCTGCCTCAACTACCTCCTCTGTTAGCTCGAGCCATACACCCATCACCCTTCATGTGACAAAGTTACCCCCTCAGATTCCTATTAAATATTTTCCCCTTCACCTGAAACCTATGACCTCTGGTTCTCGATTCCCCCACTCTGGGCAAGAGTATCAGCGTCTACCCGATCAATTCCTCCTATAGTTCTGTACACCTCTATAAGATCACCCCTCATCCTCCTGCGCTCCGAGGAGTACAGTCCTAGTTTGCTCAACCTCTCCCTATAGCTCAGTTTCAATAGTAGAATTCAAAAGAGAACTGGGCATGCATGTGGCAGTAAAGGAGTGGTAAAAGGTATGGTGGAATGAATGTGATTCTGCTCTTAATGCAGACCTCTCGGTGAGGTTCATGGCTCTTCTCTAAGATGCCTTGAGCACTTTAACATCCCCCGTGGGACTAGAAGGAGCATTTTGTAACTTTGTCTGCGCCAGATATGTAGCGATTCTTTGTGCACTCTGTGCGTTGTACGCAAAAACAAAGAATTTCACTGTATCTAGGTACACGTGGCAAGAAAGTATCATTGACTCATTGAAGACCACTGCTTCAAGATCCACTCCAGAGGTGGGAGTGTTAGCTGATCTGCCATTGGGATTTACACTAGTTATCCAGACATTCAATCTTGTTACACTACTTATTTTCAGCATTGGGGGCGGCACCGTTGCGCAGCGGTAGAGTTGCTGCCTTACAGCACTTGCAGCGCCAGAGACCCGGGTTCGATCCCGACTACGGGTGCTGTTTGTACTGGAGTTTGTATTGAAGAAGGGTCTCGACCCGCAAAGGTTATCAGTCTGAAGAAGGGTCTCGACCCGAAACATCACCCATTCCTTCTTTCCAGAGATACTGCCTGTCCCGCTGAGTTACTCCAGCATTTTGTGTCCACCCTGGAGTTTGTACATTCTCCCCATGACTGCGTGGGTTTTCTCCGAGATCTTCAGCTTCATCCCACACTCCAAGGATGTACAGGTATGCAGGTTAATTGGCTTGGCGTATGTGTAAAAAATGTTCCCTAGTAGTTGTAGGATAGTGTTAATGTGTGGGGATCGCTGGTCGGCACGGACCCAGTGGGCCGAAGGGCCTGTTTCCGTGCTGTTTCTCCATACTAAACATCATGTAACATTGTGGGTTGTTTTGCAACAGGTAAAACAGGTAGAGAGTACGTGTCAGTGTCCCTGATACAATCTCCGAGTTTTTGGAGCCACACTCCTTTTAGCGGGAGAGCTCGCACCATTTGTCCCAGATGCAATATATTTGGGCACTTCTGTCTTCCAAAGAAGGGAAGAAGATGAAACTTGTTTTCCCTTCTATCACAGTGAGGAATGTGGGAGTCACTGTGGTGGATGTTCGTGTTAAAAATATATATTTGGGTGTCTTGTTGCTCTTACTTGGTATGACTGAACGGCAATCTGAATTTCACTGTACCTTAATTGGTACATGTAACAATAAACAAACCTTGTACCTTTAGTATAGTTTAGCTTATTATTGTCTTGGGTACTAAGATACAATGAAAAGCTTTTGTTTGCCCGCTATCCAGTCAAAGAAAAGACTATACATGAACACGATGGCTCAATTGTAATCTTTCCGCTGACTGGTTAGCATGCAACAAAAACTTTTCACTCCACCTTGGTACATATGACAAAAAACTCAACGCATTCAAGTTGCACATTGCACAAATAAAGCTTTAAGGGTACAACATTTAGTGCATGATATAACATTGATGTCTGATAAAGTCAGGTTAACGAGAGTTCAAAGATCACTTATGAGGTAGATGGGAGGTCAGGACAGCACGGGCTGATGAGAGGACCGTTCAGTTGCCTGGTAACAGCTGGGATTAATTGTCCCTGAATCTGGAGGTTTTCAAACTTCTGTACCTCTTGCGATGGGAGAGGGGAGAAGAGGGAGTGACTGGGGTGACTCTGGTCCTTGACTATGCTGGCGGCTTTACCGAGGCAGCGTGATGTGTAGATGGAGTCAGTTATTGACGACGACTCCTGGACTCCAGGATTCCGCACGGACAGCAACTAAAGTCAGGATCCAACCTGGGTCTCTGGAGCTGTGAGACAGCAGCTCTACCAGCTATGCCACTCTACTGCCCTCCACATTCGGGGATAGATTCTTCCCTGCTGTTATCAGGCAACTGAATCATCCCACCACAACCAGAGAGCAGTCCTGAATTACTCTCTCCCTCATTGGTGATCCTCGGACTATTCTTGATCGGACTTTGCTGGTTTTCCATTGCACTAAACGTTATTCCCTTATCATGTATCTATACACTGCAAATGGCTCAATTCTAATCATGTATTGTCTTTCCTCTGACTGGAGAGCACGCAACAAAAGCTTTTCACTGTACCTCGGTGCATGTGACAATAAACTAAACTAAACTATTGCTAAGTTCTATTGTCAGAGTTTCTGGAAAAAGAGCAAATTATTTGTGTGCAGCATTATTGGCATCCTGTCAATACTGTAAATGCATTGACTTTCAGTTAAGCTCTGGACCAGACACGAGTGACTCACATATGGCGAGCAAAGCTGGTATGATAAATGGTACCACATACACCACTCACAGTTTGCAATGGTGCCCAAGGACTTGTAAGAACAAATCTACTGAGCTCAAATATAGCACCAACATTGATCCCACCAGAGTTGTTGGCCCTCACCCATGAAGAGTTTAACAAGATGCATTCCTAAAGGCTCCGAACACCACGGGTAGACTTTTAAAATGGATTTGAAAAACTCCAGAGCATAAAAAAAACCTTATTTTGGCTGATTCGTTTAGTTTAGTGTTTTAGAGATATAGCAGGGAAACAGGCCATTCGGCCCACCGAGTCCACCCTGACCAGCAATCCACGTTACACCAGCACACACTACACACTAGGGATAATTTACAATTTCTTAATTGAGCTAATTTAATCGGAACCGAAGGGGCAACCTTTTTACACAAGGCGTGGTACGTAAATGGAATGAGCTGCCAGATGGGGCAGTACCATGACAATGTTTAAAAAAATATTTGGGAAGGTTCATGGATAGGATAGGTTTAGGGGGATATGGGCCAGACGCAGGCAGGTGGGACTAGTGTGGATGGACATGTGTAGTCAGCATTGGTTAGTTGGGCCGAAGAAATTGTTTCTATGCTGCATGACTCTATTCCTCATACTTTGACTCAACGAGTATTGGAAATATGCAGCTTATGCATGTCCCAGTGTAGTAAACATTAAAATGCAAGGTAGCTAAAATACTCACTTAAACTGGGAGTTTCACAATTTAAAAAAAATACTAGTGCCGAAAGGCAACTTGTGTCGGAAAACTAGGTGGATGTAATGTGCAAGTTTATCAGACCAAGATATTTCAGCAAAAATTTCTGGCATCCAGCTTCAAATTATATTTAAAAACAGAACACTATCCACAAGAGCACTCCACTCTGTAGTTGGCATCATTGCCTTAGCGTACATCCATGGCCTTCCTTCATTTACTGTTTCCAGAAAGTGACTTCAAAGCACTAGAAAAATATTGTTTGAAAATTGCTGACCTCATGTTTTTTTAAGTGGGTGCATTAGCACACAGACAAGAAATGCTCTTTTTATTTTTAACACTAAAACCCAGCGTTTTCTTTTGAAACAAAATGGGAGATGTGCCACTTTACCTTCAATCATTACCCCCTCAACTTCAAGTCATGTTATATTTCACTCCCAGTTTGCTAGCTTGCAGAACATAGAACAGTACAGCACACAATTACACCTTCACATCAGTTCTATGTTATCCCACTTTCTCATCCACTCCCTCCACACTAGGGATAATTAGCACACACCAATAAAACGCCAAACCCAGACATCTTTGGGATGTGGGAGGAAACCGGAGAGCCCGGAGGGAACATGCAAACTCACTGGGAGAACATGCAAACTCCACTCAGACAGCACCCGAGGTCAGGATCGAACCCGGATCTCTGGCGCTGTGAGGCAGCAGCTCCAGCAGCTGCTCCCCCTGTACACACAAAAAACAAACAATAGTTGTGCAATAATAACAATAATAGTCTATTGCAGTTTAGAGCTTATTTTATGTTGCAGTGTTTAATAGCCTGATGGCTGTAAGGAAGAAGCTGTTCCTGAACCTGGTCATTGCAGTTTTCAGGATCCTTTTCGTTCTTCACGATGGCAGGAATTAAATGAGTGTATGGCCAGGGTGGTGTGGACCTCTGATGATGCTGGCTGCCTTTTTGAGGCAGCGACTCCGGTAAATGCCTTCGATGGTGGGGAGATCAGAGCCGGTGACAGATTTGGGTGAAGGCAATGCAATGGAATGCATTTGACTACATTTCCTTTGTGGTGTGAGGCTGCTGTTCCATTCACTCTAAATACATTAAGATTGATGACAATTTCAAATGAAATTCTATCGGCTCTTTAAAACAAATAATAAATGGGAATTTATCCATGGCTGTGTAAATTTCAATCTTGGAATACAGATGTTTTGTATTTTTGTAAATTGCCACTGGCACATCCTATATTCTTAAACCTTTCACCATCATGGTTTACTGTCTGATTTAAATACTGCACATGTGATAGTAGACTGGCTATGTTACATTCTGCCAACCACCTCCATCATGTTTCTGAAGCTTTTCAGATCACTTCATGTTACTCCTCTTTTCCTATGTGACTATTATTCATAGTACAGTAGAGAGCATATTGACTGGTTGCTTCGCGGCCTGGTTCGGCAACTTGAATGCCCAGGAGCTAAAAAGGCTACAAGAAGTGGTAAACAATGCCCAGTCCGTCACCGGCTCTGATCTCCCCACCATCGAAGGCATTTACCGGAGTCGCTGCCTCAAAAAGGCAGCCAGCATCATCAGAGGCCCACACCACCCTGGCCATACACTCATTTAACTCCTGCCATCAAGAAGAAGGTATAGGATCCTGAAAACTGCAATGACCAGGTTCAGGAACAGCTTCTTCCTTACAGCCATCAGGCTATTAAACACTGCAACATCAAATAAGCTCTAAACTGCAATAGACTATTATTGTTATTATTGCACAACTATTATTTGTTTTTTGTGTGTACGTATGTGTGTGTGTGTGTATACATATATATATATATATATATATATATATATATATATATATATATGCATATATATATATATATATATATATATATATATATATATATATATATATATATATATATGCATATATATATATATATATATATATATATATATGCATATATAGTAGTAGGCCCCCCTCGGTCATGACTGACCATGGGTGATGCATCCTAGTTTGTAGGTAATGTGTGGTCGGATGCAAACCTGGGCGATGTCATATAAACTGTATATATGTATATGGTGATATATGTCGATATATGTATACATGTCGATGGCGATATATACTGTATATATATATATGGTTGTTTCCATCAATACAGCACTCAGTAGTGAAACTGAAGGTCTCGAAACTTCTAGGATATTTTCCTGTTTTTTATGTAATAACAACATTGTTCCATATCCTATATTTTAAGTAGTATAGATCATGGTGTATAGCCAAATTAATGAGATGAAGCACAAATAAATAAATCTGTTTTTACAAAGAAAAATATCAGATATGTCCCTGTGTTATCATGCTTTTTTTTGTGACATTTTTCAAACAGGATTTCATCAAATCCTTAAGGTAATTTATACCAGAAAAAACATGTTAATTTTGCAATTAAATAAATTTATAAAGCCAAATTCTGATTATGTTTATGATTTTTTATCATTTTATCACCTGAGACCTTATGTTTTTGCAGCGAGTGTAGTAGTGTCTCTTTGGTCAAGTGTGAAATGTGTGATTTAAAAGCAGTGTTACCGTTTTATATTTATTGTTTCTTTTTAATTGTTTATATGTTGTGTTTAAGCTTTCCATTGAAATACTTACTAATGAATAGAACTTAAAATCATGAATAGAAATCTAGTTTGCTCACCTATTTTATCGATGTGTAATTCTGTTGTCCCTCCCGTTTTATGAACTCGTCAATGCTATAACTTTTTTTTTGCACTCGTCGCGATTTTAAAAAAATTCAAACAAAGCGATTGTAATGTCCCTGACCTGAACTACGGGCCTCGTGGTGGGTTACGTGCCGACATTTTGCAAGGGAGCTTAGAAATCGGTATAAGAGAAAGTGTCCTAGTGGTCACGTTGGCACTCTGAGCTCTGAAGAACGCAATGTTCACTTTTCTTTGCTTGGAATCATTGGTTAGTAAAAATCTTGCACTTTTTCATTCTTTTCTCATAAATGTTGCTTCTAGTTTGTTATGGAAATGTTTAAATTCTGGTAAAATTTCATTGCTTGTTGCTATGTTGTTGTAAAGTGTGTGCACTGTAGCGAAGGGAATCAAAAGTGATGGGGTTCTAGATAATGCCAGGTATCGTTTAAAGTAAGCTCCTATCAACACAGATGATTTTGGTTCCGGGCAAATTTTGAGTAAATTAACATCGAATTCGATGAAAGGTTACAATATTCTTTCTCATTTATATATATTTTTTAATTATAATTTTTATTCTTGTTTTTTTTCTTCAAGTTTTGAAAGTATTACATCTTTGTCAATTTTTTGTCGATTTTGATCACAAATTAGCGCAAAAGGATCATAGGTAGACCCAATTTTAATGATGTGGTATTTTGTTATAATTTAATAACTTTCAAATTTGGCCACCCATGTCACAGGTTGGTACCCAATTTACGGAAACACCCATATGTATATGCATATATATATATGTGTGTGTGTGTGTGTGTGTGTGTGTGTGTGTGTGTGTGTGTGTGTGTGTGTGTGTGTGTGTGTGTGTGTGTGTGTGTGTGTGTGTGTGTGTGTGTGTGCGCGTGCGTGTATTTGTGAGTATGTGTATATGTACACACTCGTCCTTTTTTTTCTCTCTCTCATTTATTATATTGTTTACAGTGTACTATGTTTACATATTCTGTTGTGCTGCTGCAAGTAAGAATTTCATTGTTCTATCTGGGACATATGACAATAAAATACTCTTGACTTGTGATTCTCAGAGCAGAATCTCAACTCCAATTGCTTCATTACTGCCTTCTTTCTGCCATAAGGTCAGAAGTTGGGTCATGGAGCCAGCATGGAAACAGGCCCTTCAGCCCAACTTGCCCACGCCGCCCAACATGTCCCATTTACACTAGTTCCACCTGCCTGCATTTGGGCCATTGCCTTTTAAACCTATCCTATCCATGTACATATCTAAATGTTTCTTAAACGGTGCAGTTTGTTCCATTCACACACCACCCTTTTGTAAAAAACTCACCCCTCAAGTTCCTATGAAATCTTTCCCCCTCACCTTAATCCTATGTCATCTAGCTCTCAATTCCCCTACTCTAGGTAAAAGACTGTGCATTTCCTCTATCTATTCCTCTCATGGAATATCTCACTTTGATAAAATCACCTCTCATCTTCCTGCGCTCCAAAGAGAGTCCTAGCCTGCTCACCCTCTCCCTATAGCTCAGGCCCTCGAGTCCTGGCAACATCCTCGTAAATCTTCTTTGCACCCTTTCCACTTCGACAACATCTTTCCTATAACAGGGTGACCAAAACGGAACACAATACTCTAAATGTGGCCTCACCAACAACTTATATAACTGCAACATGACATCCCAACGTTTATACTCAACACTCTGGCTGATGAAAGCTGATGTGCTGGGTTGTTCATCCATGATTCCACAATGTTCAGTTTCATTCGTAAATGCTCAGATGTTGCCAAGACTCAAGTGACTGAACCACAGGGAGAGGTTGAGCAGATTTGGACTTCTTCTTCTTCTTCTTCTTCCGTGTGGCGTGCACAGCCTAAAGTTGTTGGACAACTTGTTCTATTTGATCTTCCGTTTGTGCACGTCGAGTTGATTGCATTAGTTGAAACAGGGTGAACCACATGAAGGTTGCAATCTTCTACCCCAGATTAGGACTTTATTCCATGGAACTGCTCATAAAATGAGTACTTATGTCTTACATAATGTTTATTAAGAGTGCATGAAGCAAGGTCTGGACAACATTCAGCCATGGCTATTGAGTGACACCTGTTAGTTGCCTAGCAATAACCGTATCCAAGACAATTATTTTAATCCATGTCGAAGCAATGGCCAAGAAGGCACACCAACACCTCTACTTCCTTAGAAGGCTTAGGAAGTTTGCCATATCCCCAACAACTCTCACCAACTTCTACAGATGCACCATGGTATGCATTTATTGGGATGCATCACAGCATGGTTGAGGAACAGCTCCATGTAAGATCACAATAAATTGCAGAGAATTGTGGATGCAGCCCAGACCATCACACAAACCAACCTCCCTTCCACTGACTCCATTTACACTTCACGCTGCCTCAGCAAGGCCACCAGCATAATCAAGAATGAGCCTCACCCTGGTCCCTCCCTGTATCTGTACATTGTCGATGGCACAATTGTATTGTCTTCCCGCTGACTGGTTAGCACGCGACAAAAGCTTTTCACTGCATTTCGGTACACGTGACAATAAACTAAACTAAGCCAAACTAAACCAATCCAATGATGGTGAAGGGGAACAGTATACATTGGTACCTGATGGTATGTATGGACAATGGGGTCCAAAGGTCCTGCTCCAATACTATGCAATGCCATTACCACATAACCCTCAACATTCAATAGCAATACAGTCAATGTGTCTTGAGAATAGAGTGGCCTGGCCATGCGTTATCGTTCTCTGGTGGAGGATATCTGGTCACCTGGCCAGACCTAACCCTACAACTCAGACCCAGTGTTGCCTGTACAAATACAGCTGCACCACAGCATATCAGAGGATGAGGATCATGCAAAGTGTTGCTCACATTCTGATATCTCACAGTCTCTCCACCAGTTAAAAAATACAAAAAATTGCTCAGTGCAGGAATATTGTATAATATTTTGCATTTCTGGTATCTCCAGAAATGCACAAGTGGCTCATAGCCATCCAGGTCAAAGGAACCTACTTAATTAACGTTCCATCCACCATCTCCCCTACCCACCACCCCATTAACATTCACTCACTCCACAATGGGCGCACTGCTGTTGTATATCAAGGCTCTTCACGCAACATTTTCCTGATGCCACTCAGCCAAGGAAGGCAAATGTGGTGGAACCAAGTCACCCTGTCAGCCACTCAACATCTGGCCTTTCGCCCGTCTTCAGGTCGAACGTCCAAAACTACATCTTAGTTATTGGTGAAATCAAGCTGCCTGGTCATTGCATCATTGAAACACCTCCTTTGGCCCAATTTGCCCATGTGAGCCAAGATGCCCCATCTACACTTACTTGCATTTGACCCATATCCCTCAAAACCTTTTCTATCCATGTACCTGTCCAAAAATCTTTGAAATGTTGAAATAGGGTGCCTGCCTCAACTACCTCTTCTGGCAGCACGTTCCATATACCCACCACCCTCTGTGTGAAAAAGTTGCCCCTCGGGTTCCGATGAAATCTTTCCTCTCTCACCTTTGATCGAAGTTCACTATTTTGTAATTCCTCACCTTAGGGTAAAAAAAATGTGTTTATTCCCCTATTGATCTATTCCCCAAATGATCTATGAGATACACCTCTATAGTCGCTGCCTTCCAGTGCCAGAGACCAGGGTTTGATTCTGACTATGGGTGTTGTCTGTCTGGGTTTGTACGTTCTCCCCGTGACCGTGTGGGTTTTTCCCGGGTGCTCCGGTTTCCTCCCAAACTCCAAAGACGTATGTTAATTGGCTTTGGTAAAATTTGTAAATGGTCCCGAATGTGTAGCTGAGTGCAAGTATACGGGGTGATCGCTGGTCGTCGCAGAATCAGTGGGCCAAAGGGCATGTTTCCACGCTGTATCTCCAAAGTCTACAGAACATTTCAATTGTTTTTTCGTTAGTGAAGTCAGCAAATCAACTGATCAATAAATGAATCAGGATTAATTAGCAGTTTCTCTATTTTTGTGGTGTTTCATGCCACTTAAATTAAAAACGACTGATCTCACAAAGCAGCCTAAAAATGCTTTAAAACTAGAGATTTCATTTAACAGATCAATTTATGATCCAGAAATGTTATGCCAAAAAACACATTTTAGAACATTGCATTTCATTACCATGAAGGGAACCTGGCAAATTAAACCCTTTCTGATGAAGTTAGAGTGAAGCATTTGATTGTACATACAGTAAGAATAACATGAAATTGCACAGCAGTAATTTAAATTGAACAGGTCCACACTGTCACTGAAACAGAATGTTTTCACCAATATATGTGCACATGTGAGCTGCTCCTTAGATTGCAAGATACCATACTTTATAAATGTTTTATTAGTTTGGAACCAATGTTAGAACGTAGAACAGTACAGCACAGGAACAGGCACTTCAGCTCACAATGTCTGTGCTGAACATGATGCCAAGTTAAATCAATCTCATCTGCCTGCACATGATCCACATCCCTCCTATCCCTGCATATCCATGTGCCTCTTTAAAAGCCTTTTAAATGTCACTATTGTATACCTCCACCACCACCCCTCGCACTGCGTGCCAGGCATCCATAAGATCATAAGTGATAGCAGTAGAATTAGGCCATTTGGCCCATCAGGTCTACTCCGCCATTCTATCATGGCTGATCTATCTCTCCCTCGTAACCCTATTCTCCTACCTTCTCCCCATAAACTCTGACACCCGTACTAGACACCCGCATCCTTTGATGTAAAATACTTGCCCTGCACATCTCCTTTAAACTTTGCTCCTTTCACCTTAAAGCTATGCCCTCTAGACATTGACATTTCACCCTGGGAAAAAAAGTTCGGACTGTCTACCCTATCTATGCCTCTCATAATTTTATATACTTCTATCAGATCACCTGTCAATCTCCAGCGTTCTAGAGATAACAATGTCCAACTGCTCCTTGTAGTTAATGCAGTATAATCCAGGAAGCATTCTGGTAAACCTCTTCTGCACCATCTCAAAATCGTCCACATCCTCTCTGCAATGTGGTGACCAAAAATGCCTGCAATTCTCCAAATGTGGCCTAACCAAAGTCTGATAGAGCTGCAACATTGCTTCATTCAGTCTGAAGAAGGCTCTCGACCTGAAACATCACCCATTCCTTTTATCCAGAGATGCTGCCTGTTCCGCCTAGTTACTCCAGCATTTTGTGTCTGAATCCATGACTTCTGCTCAAGGCAAAATGAACCTGACAAGTTAAATCCTTTCTGATGAAACTAGAACGAAGCACTTGATTGTATGTAAGATAACAAATCAACTAATCAATAAACTAATCAGGATTAAACAGCACTTTGGTTCTGAAAAGATGGAAGGAAGTCTATCAATGTTAGCTTGTTTTAATCTTTAAAATATATGCACGTTCATTTTTTCTTTGAGTGATTTGTAAAATATTTTGCAAAATAATTAAACTCTGTACATTTTAATTTTGCTTCTATGATTGATGATTGTGAGAATTATTCTATCTTATTCAAATTCAGGTAGGCATGATAATCTTACAGCTAAAATGCAGAAACAAGGAACTGCGGATGCTGGATAGAGAATTCAATGTTCATACCACTGGGTTCAGAGTGAAGTCAAACGCAAATTGGATGAACAGCACCTCATATTTCGCTTGGGCAGCTTACACCCCAATGGTGGTTGTAGTATAGTTTATTGTCACATGTACCGAGGTACAGTGAAAAGCTTTTGTTGCGTGCTAACCAGTCAGCAGAACCATATGAACATTCAATTCTCTAATTTAAGCAACTTCTGCTTACACTCCTCTCCCCTTCCCCCTCCACCCTTGCTCCTTTTCTCCTCCCTAGTTGTTTTACCAGTTCCACAATTCTCCACATTATTTCTCTTGAGATCACATCTTGGTCCTGGTCTTTTCTTGCCTCCACCTCCCCCACCCCACCCCCCCTCCCACACCCCCTACTCTCTGTGTGAAGAAAGATCCCGACCCATAACGCCACCCAACCTTTGCCTTCAGAGATGCTGTCTGACCCACTGAGTTACTCCAGCATCTTGTGTCTGACTAATGTTACAGCTACTAGATGCCAGGAATCCCATTGAGCTCCTAGATGTTGGAAAAGAGGGAGCTTGTGCTGCAGAGACCACTGGATCTGATGGATAGCTTTATGGACGAAGTACATGGAGCTTTCACTGTGAAGGACATATTTCAGGGATCCTGAGTCAAGAGTCAGGAGTATTTATATGTCTTATGCACTGGCTAGTAACTAGAACAAAGCAATTCTTACTTGGTGTAACTTTCCATAAACATCGGATGCAATAACAACAATAAACATAGAATGTATTACGATAGGATAGAACTTTATTTATCCCAGGAGGGAAATTGATCTGCCAACAGTCATAAGAACACAAAGTACATGATATATTAAATTAAAGTAACGAGTGGAAAAGCTTGGGGGATGTGCAACGATTGGGGGGGGGGGGGGGGGGGTGTAGGAGCAAAAGTTTCAGTCTACACCACGACAATAAGTGGAAGAATTGTCCAGTTTGATAGCCACAGGGAAGAAGGATCTACTGTGACGTTCTGTCCTGCATCTTGGTGGAACCAGTCTGTTGCTGAAGGTGCTCCTCAGGTTGACCAGTGTGTCATGGAGGGAGTGAGCGGTATTGTCCAGGATGCTCCACAGTTTGAGGAGCATCCTCCCCTCCAAGACCACCTCCCATTAATCCATCTCCACCCCAGGATGGAGTCAGCCTTCCTGATGAGTTTGTTGATCCTAAAGTTATCAGTTATTCTCGGTAAACCAGACCATGAGAGTGCAAAACCCATAGTGCACAGTGTAATCATAGTAGAATCAAAGAACTGCAGATGCTGGTTAATACAGAAAAGCATACATTGTGGTGGAGTAACTCGGCAGGTCAGGCAGCATCTCTGGAGAACGTAATTATAGTATCGTATAACAATTATGTTTGGACTAAGCTAGCTTTATCTTTGTAGAGAGATCAAAAACATACATTTTTTCAAGGAATCTGTCGATCAGTGTCATTCATGTTATGAGTCATACTTTGTAGCTACGCCCACTAGCTTAACAGTAAGCCCCCCTGCCTTGTTGCCACACTTTTAGAGAAACGTGCTAGTATGAAGTTACCGATGCTGTAACGTTAATAAAGTCTTTGGACCTTTATCACAGTGTAAGACTTCAGTTATTTAATCAGCAGAATCGCAACGTGGTGTCAGAAGTCTTAAGCAGCAGATGTCTTGTGCTCCTACACTCGCTTACTTAGATCCTAAACGACTGGTCACACTGGCTTGTGACGCCTCACAACACGGGCTAGACGCAGCATGTCTTCAAAATTATGGTATCGGCAATAAGCCTGTTGCCTATGCCTCGCGCACTATGACTGACACAGAACAACGGTATGCCCAAATTGAGAAAGAGCTGTTGGCGGTTGTTTTCGCCTGCAAGAAATTTATCGATTTTATCTTTGGACACACGGTCACGATTGAAACTGACCACCATCCTCTGATCAGCATTTTTAACAAACCGATCCACGCCTCTCCAGCGAGCCTACAGCGGATGTTGCTGCAACTTCAAAAATATGACATTGTTCTGATCCACAAATGTGGTAAGGCTGACACTCTATCGTAATGGCCATGTCTTTTATTCTCTTGTCCTGTATGGAGGATTTGGTTGCCCACACTGCTACTGACAGTACTCTACGGTCGCTAGCCTCTATAATTAAGCGCGGCTTGCCAGACAAACACTACAACGTTACGCTGCAAGTCCAGCCTTTCTTTGCTGTCCGTGATGAGCTGGTGCTGCAGTATGGCATTATTTTAAAAGGACACAAAGCTGTGGTCCCTACTTCGCTGCACAACAAGTATTTTACCGCTGTCCATGCAGGGCACCCAGGAGCTGAAGCTACTGTCCTACGGGCAAGAAGCACGTTTTACTGGCCTGGCATTGCCGAATACATCACCGAGAATGTGGCATCCTGTGCAGTGAGTAACAGCTTGGCACCTCACCAACAAAAGTAACCACTTCTTTCACATCCGGTTCCTGCACTCCCGTGGTCTACAGTGGCAACTGACATATTTGAGTGGCATGGCAAGCAGTACCTGGTACTCGTCGATTCGTATTCAGGATGGTTTGACGTTGATTTTCTTAGCAGCCCCGGTGGTTTCGAAGCTATCTCACCATTTTTCAGTCCACGGATCTCCGGGTATACCGTTATCTGACAACGGAAGTCAATTTACCAGCCAACACTTCAGGGAGTTTGCTGCACGGTGGAATTTTCACCACAATACCAGCAGCCCTGAATATCCACAGTCGAATAGACTGGCTGAGCGGGCTGTCAAGAGTGCCAAACAGCTCATGGAACGTTCGTACAGAGCTAAATCCGACGTGTTCCTGGATCTGCTCAACTTACGCAACATCTCCCGTGACCCCATCTTGAGTTCACCTGCTCAACGTTTATTGTCAAGGCAGACCCGTGCCACGGTGCCTGTGGCGGGTCAGACATTGATCCCTCAGGTGGTTCCACCTGAGGAGATTCAGACAAGGTTACAACAAAAGCGTGACATGCAAAAACAATGATATGACAAAACAAGTAGGCCACTGCCACCATTGACCAAGGGGCAGGTAGTTTGTTTGCCGACTGACAAAGGCCATGATCGTTGTAATGAGTCGACTCGATCACACATCAAGATACAACACGTATTTGTTAAATATACACGGCAAGGATTGGTGTAATTTCAGGAACAGCTTCTGAGCCACGCTCATATCTGGTCAGTGCCGATGGCAGCACCTAAAGGTGTAACAGACAACATATCCTGCCTGTGAATGAGCCAGTTCCACCTCCGTATTATCAAGACCGTATAAGTGTACGTCCATCTGTGTCTAGCGGTACACCTCTGCCTATACCAGCACAACAACCCATGTCTGCAACGGCTGGTTTGCCAGTGGCGACTTTGCCTGCGCCACAGTATCCTGTTTCGTCTCCGGGAATGCTGGTTCAGCCTCCCTCACCTGTGAAGCCACCTGCTCTGTCCCCGGGGGGAAAGAACGGAGATGGTCTTTATCGTACACGTGCTGGTCTTGTCGGTTGTGAAGTACCCGGGCTATGTTTGACTTTCCTCCAGTTTACTGTCAATTACTATGCATGCCTTACTTAGTTGATGGTTTTGTACTGATGCTTAATTCTTTAAGAGGGAGGATGTAGATCAGTGTCACTCATGTTATGTCATACTTTGTAGCTACACCGACTAGCTTAACAGTAAGCCTTCCTGCTTTGTTCGCACACGTTCAGTGAAACGTGCTAGTATGAAGTTACCGATACTGTAACGTTAATAAAGTCTTTGGACCTTTATCACGATGTATCACTTCAGTTATTTAAACAGCAGAATCGCAACAGAATCTTCATAAGATATGTGCTGTACCTTTTTGTAATATATTTCCTGTGTATTCAAGAACTTTGGCATCTACTCCTCCTCATTTCTGTATCAAATGCTCTCCCCATAGCGGGTCTCTGATACTGGACCATGCACTGCACTGTGTAGAGAGTGTTTGTGATAATGAAGCTGTGTACATGACAATGACTTGACAAGTCCATTATTATAAAATGTAAGTACAGCCTAAGACTTTAGACAGACAAACAATGCATATTTATGTCATCTTAAATCAGCATTGCCGGAAAAACCCACGCAGTCACAGGGGGAATGTACAAATTCCATGCAAACAGCATCCATAGTCAGGATTGAACCCGGGTCTCTGGCATTGTAAGGTCGTTGCTCTACCGCCTTACTATTCGTAAGTTCCTGGAAAATGACTAAATTATTTGTTTGCAACATTATTGGCAGCCTATCAATACAGTAAATGCTAGCACTGACTTACAATTAACCTCGGGACCGAAACTGGAGTGACTCAAATATCTATTAAACCACAGCAAGCACTGCAGGCAGAGCTAATTTCCGAGGCCGACTTTGCAGGCCGGTATCTCAACCCTGAGGCGGCCAAGTTCCTCATGGAGGCCGTGACCTCTGTTGGTCCAGTAAAACGGATAATCCAGCACGGCTCTGGAACCAAGGGTGCCAGAAAATCGGTGGTGGACCTGTATCTGATCTGATTGAATAGCATGCAAAAACAAAGTCCTTCAAAGTACTTTGGTACGCAAGTCACCCTAAAACCTAAAAACATCACACACGCTGAAGCAGATCTTGCTCTGATCCAGCATCCTACAAAGCACAACGCCAAGTTTGAACTTTCCTCTGTCTGTCACCAGCTTACAATGTTTTACTGGTGATAAGAAGAATCAGGGCAATGGGGTAGATGTTACAAAGAGTCTGAAGAAGGGTCTCGACCTGGAACGTCACCCATTCCTTCTCTCCAGTGATTTTGCCTGTCCCGCTGAGTTACTCCAGCATTTTGTGTCTATCTTAGGTGATACAACATGCAACAACTTCACCAAGAAACAGAGAAAACGATGGGTGCAACTGAGAAGAAAGGTAATTTCAAGCAGAATGTCTGTTCAGACAGAAAGACTGCATTGGGAAAGAGAGCAACAAGTAGACGGCAAGGAAAAGAAAACATAAATGCAAAAAAAAACAGTATTTTAAAATTGAATTACTCCATAAGCGCTTTAAATTGTTCTCTTTTTGGGTCAGAGAGGTTAAATATCTTTTTAGCACACCGTTTGAAAGGTATCTGCATGCTATTACCGGGCTTAACATTCTGCACTGAATTTAATGGTAATTCAGGTGCAAATCCAGCCAGTCGTAACAGTAATAGCAATAGAGTGAACATGAGTTTATTTTAATTTAATTTATTGTCACATGTACAAAGGTACAGAGAAAAGTTTTTGTTGTGTGCTAACCAGTCAGCGGTAAGAGAATACATGATTACAATTGTGCCATCCACAGTGTACAGATACACGATAAAGGGAATAACATTTAGTGCAAGATAAAGTCCGGATAGCCCGAGGGTCTCCTATGAGATAGATAGCTCAGGACTTCTCTCTAGTTGTTGGTAGGATAGTTCAGTTGGTTAAAAGCTGGGAAGAAACTGTCCCTGAATCTGGAGGTGTGCAATGTCACACGTCTATGCGTTTTGCTCAATGGAAGAGGGGAGTAGAGGGAGTGACTGAGGTGAGCATCGTCCTTGATTATGCTGCTGGCCTTGCCGAGGCAGCGTGAAGTGTAAATGGAGTCAATGGAAAGGGGGTTGGTTTGTGTGATGTTCAGCAGGGTTGCGTCCACAATTCTCTGCAATGTCTTGAGGCCTTGGATGGAGCTGTTCCCAAACCTTGCATTCCGTTGGAATTCGTTCTACGGCGCATCTGTAGAAGTTGGTTAGAGTTGTTGGGGACATGTTGAATTTCCGGAACACTGAAGTCAGGTTCAGCCACCCAAAAATGCCATGCGGAAAAGCTATAGTCCTCCCAGGGAAAGCCACATGCAAAAATCTATGACTCCCTCCATTGATCAATTTGCAAATTGGTAACAGTACGTTGCATTATTTCTTCAGTAATTATTCAAGTAGTCCATCTTTTAAATATCACCTTAAAACAAGGCTCAAATTGGCTGTGGATAGAACACCAACTCAGTCTGCTTTTGATTCCAACATCCGCAATTCTTGTGTCTTCACTTAATCTTCACGCTTTTAATTAATTTCTAGCATTTATATTTAAAATTATGAATAATTTATTTTCGGATCACCCTAACACAGGAGTGCATGGTGGCACAGTGGTTGAGTTGCTGCCTTACAGCGCCAGAGACCTGGGTTTGATTCTGACTACAGGTGCTGTGTGTGAGGAGTTTGTACATTCTCCCCGTGACCTGAGTGGGTTTTGTCCGGGTGCTCCGGTTTCGTCCCACACTGCAAAGACACACAGGTCTGCGGCGAATTGGATTGGTAAAATTGTAAATTGTCCTGTGTGTGTGCAGGATGAGTGTTAGTGTACGGAGATCGCTGGTCAACACGGACACGGCGGGCCGAAGGGCCTGTTTCTGCGCTGTATCTCTAAACTAAACTAAATTTAACTTTCATGCTTTTAATTAATTTCCAGCATTTAAATTTAAAATCAGGAATCGTTTATTTTCTGGTCTCGCTAACACAGGAACTGATTAAGGTATTTTTAATTAAATGTACTCATTTTTTTAATTTAATTACTTTTGAATAGTTAAGGCTATCAAGTGGCCATCAGAAAAGTACATGGACAACAAGCCTCGGAGAGTGTTCATAAGGGATTGGAGTAGAATTAGGCCACTCGGCCCATCAAGTCTATTCTGCCATTCAATCATGGCCTCCATTCACTTGCCTTCTCCCCATAATTCCTGACACCTGTCCTAATCAATAGGGACCACAAAGAAACCGAGCACAGAAATTGCATTGGCAATGCACTCTGATCCTATGGAATGGAGAGGGTGAATGCACAGTCTTTTACCCAGAGTAGGGGAATCAAGAACTAAGAGATGCAGGTTTAAGGTGAGAGGGGAAAGATTTAATAGAATCCTGAAGAGCAACTATTTCCACACAGAGGGTCGTGGGTATTTCCAAACATAAACCTTATTCAGAATACAAAATATATACAAAAGAAGAACTGTGCAAAAACTCTTCCGACATTCTTAGTGGCTCAACATACATTGATGGTGTTGTATTTGGTAGTGTTATACCAGGCACCCTTGCCACTTATGTAGCTCCCTGGGATGATATCCCTTCCCTTGCTTGAGGGGCTTCTCCATCAGACACTGCCCCCCCCCAATGTCCAGCAGCGGAAGGATCCCAGACTGTGGTCCTCCCCCACAGAGCCTTGGCGTTGACTGCACCGAGCTTCAGTGCATCCCTCATGCGTTACTCTGGAATAGGCCAGTCGTCAACATTCTCTGACATTGAACAAGCTACCAGAGGAGATTACCAGGTAGTTGAGGCAGGTACTACAACAACATTTAAAAGACACTTGGACAGGTACATGGATAGGAATGGTGTAGGGGAATATGGGCAAACGCATGCCAGTGAGGCCAAAGTAGATGGTCAACATAGGCAAGTTGGGCCGAAGGGCCTTTTTTAATGTGCGTATGACTCTACATCATCGGGCAGTCAAACATACAAATATCTTCCAAAGTTCACATGTGGGTGGCAAATGGGCTTACAGGGATATTGCTGGTAACATTCTTATTTTTCTTTGTTCCCCTGTTAGCCAGCTCACGAATTTGTGGGTAGACACAAAATACTGGAGTAACTCAGTGGGACAGGCAGAGAGAAGGAATGGGTGACGTTGCAGATCGAGACCCTTCTTCAGAATTAATCATAATCAAGAATTTGTCATTACTTACTGGAGAAAATCTAGGAAAGAAAAGGGTTACTTTGGATGGAATAAAATTCAAAGTGTAGAGGAATCTATAGTCACCAACATTCACATTACTGAAGTATAATAAACTTAATATCTTCAAACCTAATTTTCTTTTCAAAGAAATCAAACTGATAATCTTCAACATCTCTTCAGAAAATTCCCATTAAAGCTGAAACAAATACATCAATAAACTTGGCAAACCGGCACATAAATGCCAAAGGAATTTAAACATTGATAAGCGAGATATTTCATTCTGATTAGAGAAATAAGGTTAGGAAAGAAAGTTGTGTTTTATTTGTTAAACAAACATATGTGAAACTGTGGTGCAGAGCAGGGTAGAAAAGTTATGCCAAACTTGTTAGAACCTTGATTGGACTGCATATGGACTCATGAACGTAAATCTATTCGGCATATTATATCCGAGTACAGAAGTGGAAAGTCATGTTCCAGTTGTACAAGACATTGGTGAGAATATTATGTTCAGTTTTGGTCACCCTGTTATAGGAAAGATGTTGAATTGGAAAGGGTACAGAGAAGATTTATGAAGATGTTACCAGGACTAAGGGCCTGAGCGATAGGGAGAGATAGGCTAGGACTTCATTCCTTGGAGCGTAGCATGAGGACTGAACTTATAGAGGTGTAGATCAGGAGAGGAATAGATGGGGTAATTGCAGTCTTTTATTTTTTTATATCGTATATTATATATATATTTTATAGAATTGCAGAGGAATCAAGAACCAGAGAACATAGGGTTAAGATGAGGTGGGAAAGATTTAATAAGAACCTGAGGAGCACAAAAGGTGATAGGTAGATGGAACGAGCTGCCGGAGGAGGTAGTTGAGGCAGATACTATCACAATGTTTAAGAAACATTTGGACAAGAACTTGGATAGGATCGGTTAAGAGGGTTATGGGCCAAATGTAGACAGGGGTACTAGTGTAGATGGGGCATGATGGTGGGCGTGGACAAGTTGTGCTGAATGGCATGTTTCCACTCTGTTTGACTCCATGACTTTATATTAGATGCAATAATTGTTCAAACTCAATCAAGTAGGTAAAGTCGCCAGGACCAGATGGAATGCAGAATGGAACACTGAGGGACGGACATAGGGGAGGACATCACATGGGCACTGACTGTGATTCTCCAGTACTCTGGATCTGAGGGTGGTGCCAGAGGAGCAGAGAGTAGTGAGCATCACTCCCTAGTTCAAAGCAAGGAGTAGGGAAAGCCCAACATCTACAAATCAGCCACTTTAACCTCAGTTTAGGTCAAGCCTTTAGAGACATGGATCAAATACAGAATTAATAATCAAATGGAAGAAAATTAATTAATCAAAGAACGGTAGAGGGTGAATGGTTATTTGTTATGGTTGATGGAGTAATGGACAACAGTGTTTGTCAGGCTAGATGGTGTTGAATATATGCATCCCTCAAGGGTCAGTGGCAGTCATTACTTTTTTAGTTAATATTAGACTGAGTGGGACCCGTTGGGTCCCATGTTCACATGGAAGGGCTGGTCCCCCAACGCAATATTCCACCTCTCCACCTATTCCAGTATTGGTGGCCAGTGGGGGGGGGGGGGGGGGGGGGGGGGGTTTCTGGAGCACTAGTATGGGTGTTGTGGGCTGAAGGGACTGGTTTCCAAAGGTTTTATAGTACCTCCGGAAGGGGCGTGGCCCTCAGGATAGAGAATCACAACATTTTTTAAACACTGATAACTCTTTTATTTTTCATCGATGGGAAAAATCAACTTGTCCTGCGCGGGGGAGGGGGACTCTGAGTAATCTGGCCAAAAATCACAGCCGTAAGTGGCAGCATTTTTTCTAAAATCAATATACAGAACAACAGGATCAGTCAAGATCAGACTTTTAGTAATATAGATTTATGACCTAGATCTGGGATGGAAGCCACAATGTCTACATTTGTAGATGACACAAAGCTTGGCAGTAATGTGAACTGTAGAGGGGATAGTGATAGATTGCAGCAGGATATAAACAGGCTGGTGAAGCTGGTGACAGGCACATGGCAGATGAAGTTTAATTAGGAGAAAGTCAAGGAAGAATTTTGGCAAGAATAATGAGAAGCAATATATAATACAGAATATTATTCTAAAAGGGGTGCGTATGTGCACAAAACATTGGATGCCAATGCTGCAAGCAGTTAATAATGTATTTAGAATTCTGAGTAGGAAGGAACTGCTGGTTTATACCGTAGATAAACACAAAGTGCTGGAGTAACTCATCGGGTTAGGCAGCATTTCTGGAGAAAAAGGAAGTTTCTGACCAGAAACATCACTAATGCTTTTTCTCCAGAGATGGTGCTTGGCCCGTTGAGTTACTCCAGGACTTTGTGTCTTTCTACAGAATTCTGAGCCTTATCAAAAGAAGCATGGAGTATGGAAACAGGAAACTACTGTTGTATATTTTGGAAGTACTGCTCTCGCCTCATCTGGGGTACTGCGTTCAATTTCGTCTGCCGCGCTAGAGCAAAAACTTGTAGACATTGGAGAGAGTCATTCTGGTAGAGATTTACCAGAATGGTTTATGGGAGGCGGGTCCATCATTCCAAGGATGGATTGGAGAGGCAGAGACTGTTTCCTTTGGAGAAGGCTATGGCGAGGTTTGAGGGGAGCATGTAAAATGATGGGTGGTGTGGGCAGAGTGAAGTGGGAGACTCTTCCCTTTGCTGAAGTGATCACAGACTTGAAGTCATGGGTGTAAATGGGAAGAGAACCTAAGATGAACCGTTAACATTTTAAGTGTCTGGGAAGAGTCAGCATATTTTGTTTGTTTGGACACGCGAGAGGCAGGAAACATGTTCCCGATGTTGGGGGAGTCCAGAACCAGGGGCCACAGTTTAAGAATAAGGGGTAAGCCATTTAGAACGGAGACGAGGAAACACTTTTTCTCACAGTGAGTCTGTGGAATTCTCTGCCTCAGAACGCGGTGGAGGCTGGTTCTCTGGATACTTTCAAGATAGAGCTAGATAGGGCTCTTAAAGATAGCGGAGTCAGGGGATATGGGGAGAAGGCAGGAACGGGCTACTGATTGGGGATAATCAGCCATGATCACACTGAATGGCGGTGCTGGCTCGAAGGGCCGAATGGCCTACTCCTGCACCTATTGTCTAATGTCATTTTAGTTTTGAGATACAGCCCACAAAGTCATCCTTGGAATTCAACTCTGCAAATGGAGCTCCAGAGCCCCGGCCGCAGGTACCAAATGGAACCCGCCAATCACGTCCCGATGAGGTAGCGATCGGCCGCCTTATTCGGCATAGACGCCACATTTCAGGATGACTTCCGGTGGCGGGGGGGGGGGGGGGGGGGGGGGAGAATTTCAAGTATAATTTCAAGTATGCTCCCGTAATTTTGTCCAGATCAAAGGAAGTGCCGGATCACCAGTTTATTGTCATATACACCAACGTATAATTTCATTACACCCTAGTGTATATGACAATAAACTAATTTGAAACTGAATTTTTCTGCTATTTCCCTGCAGCCTTGGAAATTCTCACTTCCACTTGTACGGTTAACAGCTGAACCTATGAGAATGATGGAAAAGTAAGTCAACTTGACATGAATTCTGAGAATAAGAGTCACCTTTGCATGAACTCTGTCCCCTTGTATAGAGGAAGTGAGACTAGACAACTGCTTCAGCTAACTGATCCATTGCAAAGAGTTACTCAACCTGGACGGAAGGCCTGGTCGCTAAAGTATGGATGGAAAGCGAGAGCGATGGAACAGATGTGACCTGTTTACATGACCCTTGAATTCATCACTACACAGTCAAGAGGATCTAACATCACTTTATCACCACTGAATATCCTTGGTGGCCTCTCATTAACACAGCTTCTGATCTCCTAGAAGGAGGGGGTACGTGAATTAATCTTCTAGGAGATAAGAAGGAGCTGTATTGAACTTTCAAGTTCAAGTTTCAAGTTTACATTTATTATCACGTGCACCAATTGGTACAGTGAAATTTGAGTTACCATACAGCCATACGAATAAAAATGAACATAACACACGATAGAATTTAACATAGACATCCCCACACAGCGGAATCAACGTTTCCCACTGTGAGGGAAGGCAACAAAGCTCAGTCATCCTCCTCTTTGTTGTTCACCCGTGCTCTGGACCTCCCGAGCCCTCCGCAGTTGCCGCTACGGCGGCCCGATGTTTCAGGCCCTCTCGCCTGGATGATTGGAACTCCGACGTCAGAATGGAACAACATTCTCAGCGGCTTGGAGCTCTGAATCGACCACTTCTGTGCTGAACATGATGGAAAGTTGAACGAATCTCCCCCGCCTGCACGTGATCCATGTCCCTCTTTTTGTTGCAGATCCATGTGCCTATCTAAAAGCCTCTTCAATTGAAAGAGGGGCCATTACGGACATTCAAAGACGATAAATCAGGAACAGTCAGGTTAACGCACCAAGCCAGCAATACAGGGCTTGTACTAACAGCCCAGAGAGGAGAATTCAAATCCCACCAAGGCACTTAAATGGAGTTAAAATTTCAGAACTTTAAAAGTTTCAGGGGTGGCAAGGTGGAGCAGCAGTAGAGTCGCTGCCTTACAGCACCAGAGAACCGAGTTCGATCCTGACTGTGGGTGTTGTCTGTGTGGAGTTTGTACGATCTCCCTGTGACCATGTGGGTTTCCTCCGGATGCTCCGGTTTTCTCCCACACTTCAAAGACGTACAGGTTTGTAGGATAATTGGGTTAGGTAAGTTGTGAAGATTGCCCTTGTGCATAGGTTAGTTTACGGGTTGCTCGCTGGTCAGCGGGGACCCGGTGGGCTGAAGCGCCTGTTTCCGTGCTGTATCACTAAAGTCTAAAGTCTAATTGTCTGCGAGCAAGTGTACATAACTTGAATACTAATAACGATTAAATTGTACTGAACCTTAGTGTGGTAGTCCTTGTTCAACATGTTCATTAATACCCTTATAAGGATTGTAGGTGACAAAGTTTAAAGGAGATATGCAGGGTAAGTTCTTTTTACACAGGTGGCTATGGGTGCCTGGAACACGCTGGAAGACGCTGGTGGTGGAGGCAGATGGGATACCGGCATTTCAGAGGGTTTTAGATAGGCACATGGATCTGCAAAACATGGAGGGATATGGATCACGGGCAGGCGGAGGAGATTCGTTGAACCATCATGTTCAGCACAGATATTGTGGGCCAAAGAGCCTGATCCTGTGCTACACTGTTCCATGTTTAATGTCCTATACAGGTAATAAGGTCGACACTCACAAATGCCTTTCTAATTCCATCCTCAAGCACCACATGTTTCACAACATAACTACTCTCAGTACAAAAGAAAATTCTTCACATTCCCCTATTCTCTTCACTCCTTGAACCATCCGCTGATAGAAACAGCTATTTATCCTACTTAAACACATTTGAAGGATATCTTAACGGAGTTCCTTTGAATCTTAAAGGGTTTTGAAAGTCTAGATAAGCATGAATCGGTTTCTACTCGAGCAAGAACACCACTGGCTTCAGTGGATAGGTAGAAGGGTGGAGGAAAGGAGATGAAAGGATATCAGATAGGGAGTGAAAAATTAAAGCTTGGAGGGAAGCTATGGGTGGAAGGGGGCAGAGTGGAGGGAAAGGAGTGGGGGAATAAAAGAGATGGGGACTTGGGATGGGTGGGCTTGAAGATGAGTGTACCGAGGAGGTGCGAAGGTGGTGGGAGAGAGTGCTTCTGTCTTCAGTGCTCCCAGGATATCAGAGCGATGATCGATGTTGCTACAGGTAACCATTAATCTTGTCCAGATCAATATTTCTGAAAGCTTTCCATGACTGACTAGCATGCAGTTGCTGAGCATGCCCGCACTCTCCTTAAACAAGAGAATAGTATTCACCACCATCACCGGGGCACTGTGCTGGAGACTGCAGTACAGTCACTTTTATCTCCATGGTGAGAAGCTTTTTGAAACATTGATCTGAATGAGATTAATGATCACCTGTAGGAAAAATAATTAACTAAGCCTAGCCAGTGCCTATCTGTCAAGAGCACATTGTGTTTAACCCATTTGTTCGACTTGTTACTGAAATAACAGAGTTGAAAGGGTAATGCAGTTGATTTAATGTTGAGGACTTTTTAAAAAAAAACCACATAAGAGGCTTATTAGCACCTGACATTGGGACAATGTTAGCATGGATGTTAGGAGTGGAAACAAGGAACTATAGATGCTAGTTTACAAATCAGACACAGTGCTGGAGTATCTCAGCAGGTCAGGCAGCATCGCTGGCAAACATGGATCAGTGGAGTTACTAAATTAAGATTTACATTTTCATCTCTCCATTTCATACTTCAAGGACATCTATGCTACTATGAGAAACCTGGTGATGGATTTAGACCAGGGCATGTGTAATTTTGGCACTAGATTGGTATCATAATCATAGTCATATAGCATGGAAACAGGTCTTTTAGCCCAACTTTCCAATGCCAAGAAGTTGCCCCATCTATGTCGGTCCTATCTGCCTGTGTTTGGCCCATATCCCACTAAACCGTTCCTAGTTATGTACCAAATGTCTTAAATACTGTAATAGTACTTGCCGCAACTACTTCCTCTGGCAGCTCGTTCCATATACCCAGCACATTCTGTGTGAACAATTTGCCTGTCAGGTTCCTATTAAATCTTTCACCTCTCACCTAAACCTATGTCCTCTGGGTAAAATACTCTGGATAAAATAGATAGGGTATTCGTATTTATTCCCCTCATGATCTTATACCTTTCTATAAGATCATCCCTCAGCCTCCTGCACTCCAAGGTATAAAGTCCCAGCCTGCTCAACCTCTCCCTCGAGCTCAGGCTTTCAAATCCTGGCACCATCCTGGAACAATCTTGTCTGCACTGTGATCAGCTTAATGACCATCCTTCCTACAATAGGGTGATCAAAACTGAACGAGGTACTCCAATATTGAGAGTACTATTCTCCATTTAGACCCAGGAAATGTATGGCACGGTGTATTCACTGCTATGCTTTCACCATAGTTCATAACGGCTGAAGCACACATAATTAGAATGATGTAGGAAGGAACTGTGGATGCTGGTTCCTGCTGGATGCTGTTAAACCAAAGATCGATACAAAATGCTGGAGTACGGGACAGGCAGCATCTCTGGAGAGAAAGAATGGGTGACGTTTTGGGTCGAGAAGAAGGGTCTCGACCCGAACCGGCACCCATTCTTTTTCTCCAGAGATGCTGCCTGTCCCATTGAGTTACTCCAGCATTTTGTGTTTATAATAGGAATGATGTCGGGTCACCCCATCAACTGCCGAGAGGCATTATATTCTTCGGTGAACAAGCTTAAGATTGTTACTGATGTTCACATATCGGAGATATTTTCCATCAGCACCACATTTGCTTTAAGAAAACATGGCAAAGAAATTAGGGGCTGTAGAGGGACTTTGTACTGAGCAGCAGCAGCTCAGTCCATAATCTAATCACGGTGTCCTTCAAGTATAGGGACAGTACAGTGGTGCAGCAGTAGAGTTGCTGCCTTACAGCGCCAGAGACCCGAGTTCGATCCCGACAACGGTTACTATCTGTACGTAGTTTGCACATTCTCCCTGTGATCATGAGAGTTTTCTCCAGGTGCTCCAGTTTCCGCCACACTCCAAAGACGTAAAGGCTTGTAGGTTAATTGGCTTTGGTAACAAATTCTAAACTGTCCCTGGTGTGTAGGTTAGTGCTAGTGTACGGGATGATCGCTGGTCGGGGTGGACTCGGTGGACTGAATTGCCCGTTTCAGTGCTGTATCTCTAAAGAGAGATTAGTACAGTGTATGGTGTTGCAAGAATCCTCAATTATATAACCTTTTTTAAATTTGTGATCACCAGTAATCACAATTAAAAGACCGAGTTCTTTGATGTATCATTGGCAGTTTATTTAATTCACAATAATGAAGCATGATTCACAGATCTCTCCTTAAGTGGTTTAACAATAACATTTTCCTTGTTCAAGGCTACAGAGGCATCTGCCTATTTCAAACTGTCATTCTCCAGCATTCCAGATTATCCGATGGAATCGTAAAACAAACCAAGCAGGGAGAATATGGCAGTCAATTCACTTTTCATCTGCTTCTTGATGTCTCAGCTACAGCTGGAAAAATCCATCTCGACTTACTTGCTGAAGAAATCACTAAGCTGCCGTTAATTCTGCCACACAAACCTTACTTCTGACAAGTGCAAAATGATTAATTAATTGGTAGCTTATTAGCAACATGGATAACAACCTCTGATAGAATAGGAGTCAGACAGCATGGAAACAGTCCCTTCGGCCCAAAATCCATGCCAACCAAGATGCTCCATCTAAACTAGTCCTATTTGCCTGCATTTGGCCCATATCCCTGTAAACCTTTCCAATCCATGTACCTGTCCAAATGCTGCTATAGTACCTACCTCAACTACCTCCTCCGGCAGCTCGTTCCAAATACCCCCTGTATGAAAAAGTTGCTCCTCATGTTCCTGTTAAATCTTGCCCCTCTATGTCTTCTGGTGCTTGATTTCCCTACCCTGGGTAAAATACTCTGTGCATTCACCTAATCTACTCCCCTCCTGATTTTATACGCATTAAATACTCTCATGAAATATTTGGAGCACTAATGCACTTGGAGCACATGGCTAATTTGATCTATACAGTTAGCTGTTCTAAATGATGCAACTATTTAATGGAGACACAAAGAACTGCAGATTCGGGAATCTTGAGCAACACACAAAGTGTTGTTGTGACTCAGCAGGTCAGTCATCATCTGTCGGGGGAGCGGAGGGGCGACGCCTTGGGTCAGGACCCTTCTTGGGATGTATTTAATGGAATTATTGGCTGCCCAGCAAGCACAGGAAGGTTCAAAGTTCTATAACGTCCACTGCAGCATGGTGGCGTAGCGGTAGAGCTACTGCCTTACAGCGCCGGAGACCCGGGTTCGATCCTGATGGGTGCCTGTCTGTATGGAGATTGTTCGTTCTCGCCGTGACTGTGTGGGATTTTTCCAAGATCTTTGGTTTCCTCCCACACTCCAAAGACCTACTGGTTTGTAGGTTAATTGGCTTGGTATTAATGCAAAATTGTCCCTAGTATGTGTAGGGTAGTATCAATGTGCAGGGATCGCTGGTCGGAGTGGACATGGTGGGCCAAAGGGTCTGGTTTCACTGCTGTATCTAAACTAATTTAGAATAAACAGTACAGCACATGAACAGGCCCTTTGGCCCACAATGTCCATGCCGAACATGATGCCAAGATAAACTAATCTCAAGGGCCTGCACACGTTCCATATAAGTACCTCCATTCCCTGTATATCCAGATGATGTAATAAGGTATTCAGATGTTCTTCTACAACTCAACATTTATCTTGGATTTTATGTAACATAATTCAAGAATAAAATTGCAGCCACCTCATGTTTTACGCATGCTTAATTTACGCGTTTTTAGAATAAGATGTCTGCCTAATTACTACCTGTTTAATTTAAGGAGCAGCATAGTGGCGCAGCTGCAGAGTTGCTGACTCACAGTGCTTCACTGATACAGGATAGTGTTCGTGTAGGGGGTGATCGCTGATCGGCACAAACTCAGTGGGCTGAAGGGCCCGTTTCCATGCTGTATCTGCAAAGCCTAAACCCTAAATTTAAGTGCTCCTATTTTTGGAACAATGCACTTAAATTTATGCCTGGCACCTTCTGGCAGTGCAGTCACACATAGTGCTTAGCATGTGTTTGATTTACACACATTTTTATTTACACGCTGCTTTTTAAGCGCATAAGATGCAAAGTGCATGTATTTCTCATAACACAAAAGTTTCTAAAAACTGGAACAGAGATTTAACTTCACCAGTCTTTCGCCTCCTCCCCTGTTTCTGCTCATGTTTCTTTAACAGCACGGTAACATTTGCAATATTGCAGAGACATACAGAATTTCATGCCCAATGCTTAATTTGAACACCCATCTTATAACGTTTATGACTGGGAACTGCATCTCATAATATCAGCACAGCTAAATACATACAAAAAACCTCAGTGAAAGAAAAAGCTGCCCTCGGGTAAATGAACGCTCGACTTTTATCACTCAGGCATACAGACAAGCTTCCAGAAGTCTAACAGGGTGGCGCAGTGGTGCAGCAATAGTGTTGCTGTCTCACAGAGTCAGAGACCCAGGCTCCATCCTGACTACTGGTGCTGGCTGTACGGAGATTGTACGTTCTCCCTGTGACTGTGTGGGTTTTCTCCGGGTGCTCAGGTTTCCTCCCACATTCCAAGGACAATGGGGCACTCAATAATTCAATTATACTTATTGATACTTTATTGAAACATGTACAGTGAAAATTGTTGTTTTGGCAGACAGTACGCAAAGTACACTAAGAGTTGCCATATAAAGTGGTACCGACACAGTTATAAAAGTGCAAAAAAGTGCTCATTAGAGTCCCAATGGTCCCTCTTTGCAGGTGACATTCCCCCCCCCCCCCCCCTCCAGTTCAGCATGTGAGAAAGACCAGACTCTGAGGCAGAGATGTGAGCAGAACCAGGTTGTTTTGAATTGCTTTGAAGTTTAAGGATAAAGTGAGAGTTTTTTGGCAGAACAGTCACGGTTTGGCAGTTTCAAGAACGACAACTGAAATTTCAAACGGATCTTTATTCAAAAGTTTTCCATAAGCTGACAAGCAGCCCCTCTTGGAGGGAGTTCAACTCAAAAATTAAAATGAGAGTATTTAGGACCCCTTTAGTGTTGGCAAGATACAGTAACACCTCAAATTTATGCTGGAGACATGTGGGAAGATTGGTGATCACACACATATTTTTTGGGATTGTCCCAAATTGTCCCAGATTGTCCCAAACTGGAGAGACATCCAGGTAGAGATTAAATTAATTCAGGGAGTGGATCTACCTTTGGAACTGGCTTGTTTTATATTAGGAGATACTCCAGCAGCAACAGATATTCAAAATCAGAAATATTTGCTTGGGGTGATGCTGTTGATTGCTAAAAAGATGATAACAGTTCTATGGAGAAAGGAAATGCCACCAAATGTTCAACAGTGGAGGGAAAGATTGAAAAATGTATACTTGATTGAAAGTATAACTGCTAAACTCCAGTTGTGGACCGATGCCTTTAATATTATATGGAAACCGGTACTATTACAAATGCCAAGATTGATTAAGGATATGAATGGATGAGCTTGCTATGGTGTCTGTGAATAAGATGCTTCTATGATGGAATGTTAAGAGGATCCGATGTGATGCAAATAGAGGTTAGGTGATTTGTATTCTGTCATTTTGCAATTATCTTTTGTGTGTCTCTTTGTTTTGTCTGTATTTGTATTCCGTTATCTCAATAAATGTTGAGTTAAAAAGAAAAAAGTTTGGTTTTCAGTACACAGGTTCGCTAGACACGTCTGGCCACACGGTGGTCAGCGCTGAACTAAGCACAACCGTGCGAAAACAAGCAGCTACCCCGAGTCACGTGACTGCGGCTTCCGAACGCCAGGTTCGATACCTGCGTGCACCAGTAGGTGCCGCTACAACGGAACACAAACTGGGGCAAAGATTCACCAATTGAAGTAGGCTGCTTCAGAAGCACAAACGGCAACAATCAACTTGGATATTAAAAGAACCAAGATCCAAATGATTGCGTAATTAATTTGGAGATACTTAAGAGAAGACAAAGATCCGACTTTAAGTGACAAATTAGAAATGAGAAATCAATTACAGGGGATTTACTGTAGTTTAGTTTACTGATACAGTGTGGAAACAGGCCCTTCCGCCCAGACCAATCTACGATCACCCATTCAATACTCACTAGGGGCAATTTTACAGAGGTCGATTAACCTTGAAAGCTGCACATTTTTGAAGTATGGGAGGAAACCGGAGTACCCAGAGAAAACCCATGTGGTCACAGGGAGAAAGTGTAAAGTCTGTGGAGGCTGAAATGACATTTACACCTGCAGATGATTCAACTACTTTCAAAGCCAAGATACTTCTAAAATAGAGGATTAGCTTAGTTTCATTTTGTTTAGTGTCACGTGTACCGAGGTACAGTGAAGATCCTTTGTTGCGTGCTAACCAGTCAGCGGAAAGACAATGCACGATTACATCAAGCCATCCACAGTGTACATATACTGATAAAGGGCATAAGATAAAGCCTAATAAAATCCGATTAAAGTTAGTCTGAAGGTCTCCAATGATTAGTAGCGGTATCAAAGTGGGTAGAAGGCAGGAGAACGAGGTTGAGAGGGAAAAATAGATCGGCCATGATCTAAAAGCGAAGCAGGCTTAATGGGCCGAATGGTCGCATTCTGGTTCTAATGGCATTAAGCAGTTACTTGATCAATCCAATGATTATGAAGTTGAGAGAGACTTCATAAATCTATTCTACCAAGCTAGCTGGTGGCTGCAGCAAACAAAAGCGTGAAAATTGACTTGAAAAATCTAGATGGATAATGTTGACACAGCAATATATAATGTTGAGGGCAAGAACACAACCACATTTATGACAGTGTGAAGTCTAAGTGTTCTTCAAACACGCATACTAGATAAGAATGCAACAATTAATTTTAATTGTTTATTTCGTAACACCTGTCATAAATTTAATTGAGTGTGTAAGAAGCAACTGCAGATCTGGTTTAAACTGTAGATAGACACAAAATGCTGGAGTAACTCAGCAGGACAGGCAGCATCTCTGGAGAGAGGGAATGGGTGATGTTTCGGGTCGAGACCGTTCTTCAGATTGAGACCCTTCTTCAGGCAGAATTTAGTTGTGATTTATATAAAATATACATACATTTTTTATCCATGATCAATACAGAAATTGTTTAAAAAATATAAAGCTGCAGAAACTCAGTGGGTCAGGCAGCATCTCTGGAGGACATGGATAGGTGATGTTTCAGAATGGGACCCCTGGGTCCCGATCTAAATGCGGCACAGTGGCGCAGTGCTAGAGTTGTTGCCAGAGTCCCAGGTTCAATCTTGACTACGGGTTCTATCTGTACAGAGTTTGTACGTTCTCCCTGTGAGCACGTGGGTTTTTTTCTGGGTGCTCCGGTATCCTCCCACACTCCGAAGACATACAGGTTTGTAAGTTAATTGGATTTGGTAAAATGTTACATTGTCAATACAGAATAGGAGAGCGCATGGGGTGATCATTGGTCGGCTCCAACTAACAGGGCCTGCTTCCGCACTGTATCTCTAAAGTCCAAAGCCTTTCCATGTTCTCCAGAGTTGCTGCCTGACCTGTTGAGTTACTCCAGCACTTAGTGTTTTTTTGTAAACCAGCATCTGCAATTCCTTGCATTTCCAAAAATTGTTAAGATATTTTAATTTATGTTCAGTGCATTGAACTCCAAAGATAACACTGGTGATTCACCATTCAAAAGTCATTGTACTGTACTTAAAGATTGTCCAATGTGTGCAGTATTACAATCATTCTCTACATTCTGAAAATATTAAGAGATTGTACATCAGTGAACACCATGGTCTCAGTGGTTGTACACTAGTGTACACAAGGTCCCTCAGTCATTGTACACCAGTGTACACCAGGTCTGTCTGTGATCGTACATCAATGAACACCAGCTATCTCAGTGATTTTACACTAGTGTACACCAGCCATCTCAGTCATATACACTGGCATACACCAGGCCTCTCAGTGATTGTGCACTTGTGTACACAAAGCCTATCAGTAATTGTACACTGGTGTATGGCAGCCATTTCAGTCATTGTACACTACTATACTGCACTAGTGAACGCCACACCTCAGTCATTGTACACTAGTGTACACCACACCTCACAGTGATTGTGCACATGTACACCAGGCCTCTCCGTGAGATGTCAAACTCCAATGTCAAACCTCATAACAGATCATAAACTATTTTACAATTGTGAAAAAGGTCAGTTAATCAATATTGCATGCTTCCAAATGAAGCTCAAATTAACAAGCACAATGCAATTTGCAAATCCCTTTGATCATCAATAATAAAAATCGGACAGATACAAGCCACAGTCTAGTTAAATTGTCATTTTCTAACCTTAAAATGCCCGACCCAATTTCAGCAGCAGCTTAATAAAATCAGCAAAGTAATAAAGCAATAACAAGGAACTGCAGATGTGGGTTTATACCAAAGATAGACACAAAATGCTGCAGTTGCTTAGCAGGTCAGGCAGCATCTCTGGAGAACATAGATAGGTGACGTTTTGGGTTGAGACCCTTCGACAGACTCAATTCAGCCTGAAGTAGGGTTCCTAAAACTTCACCTATCCATGTTCTCAAGGGATGCTGCCTGTCCTGTTGAGTTATTCCCGCACTTCATGTCCATTTTCAACAGAGCAATAATGCAGGACAGTCTTGAGTGGCCTGGTGGCATAATTTGGCTCCTACTTTCTTCTGTTCTATAAGTCTTTCCCTCATCAGCTGCCTAACCATGAACAATGCCTTGAGAGGTGCCACTGTACTGAAACGTCTCACATCTATCAACAGACCAGCTATCAGCCTCCGGGTATCCATCATAACTTGTCACATTGATTTTTCTCATGGGATATGGACCTGAAAGGCAGGGCCAGAGTTTATTGCCCATCCCCTGATTGTTTTCAAGAAGATGAGTATCAGCTGACTGTCCATTCTCTTCTCAGATGCTGCCAGACCCATGGAGTTCCTCCACCATTTTGTGTGTTTTGCTCAGATTCCAGTATCTGCAGGCCCTTGTGTCAGCATTAAAGTTAACAGTTCCATTCAGAAACTGAAGAGAATAACCTTGTGATAGATTGAAAAAAAATGTTCCTTTTGATTCACAGAAGGACCCTGAAGATGGCAGATGTTAAAACGTGCTTTTTTTTTCAGCCAGAACATTTACTTGGGGTAAGCTTCCCAAGTTAGTTTTGGTTTCATCGGCAAACGAAAAGTACATTTTTAATAGAGCGTACTTTACTGAGAGCCAAATAATGCACAATACATTTGCAATGTCAGGTTATTCTGAAGAATACTTTACACTTGGGCTTCAGAAATCTTTTGTGGTGACTTCTATGGGTTGGGAGGAGTTTTTTAAGGCAGAGCAGATGCCAAATAGAGTCTCACAGCAGAAATCTACTCAAAGTAGAAAACTGTATTCCATGGTCGATGGGGGAACAGGAGATATTGTCTTTTTAAATTAGCTTAGAGGTCTCACCAGCATAGACTTGTGCCTCCACAGTCGTTATTATGTGTGAGTATGTGAACAAAAGTTATATTGGTTGTATTGAGCAACTATCTTTATGACTGCTCAGAGTGCTTTATCAGAATTTGTGCTCTCGTAAAGAGACAGTTGCATTATAGCAGGAGCTCAATCACTATGGATTTCACAGTTGAAATCGCCTATCCATATAAAGTGGCGTGGGGTTCAATTTAAACCAAGCATTGCTTCACTCAGTGTCCAAATTCAGGATAGACACAAAATGCTGGAGTAACTCAGTGGGACAAACAGCATCTATGGAGAGAAGGAATGGGTGACGTTCAGGATCGAGACCCTTCTTCAGACTCAGTTTGCTCTGCAGCGACTGAATGAGGATATGTGCTTACGGCAGCATGAAGATCCGATGTGAAACACTAAAGAGAGTTTCATTCATAAGGTCCGAGGTTGCGGTGCTGAGCTTATAAATGTAGGACACTGTGAGGCAAGACCTATAGGGGGAGAATGCAGATCGGGGATGAACAGAATGGCTGACACCACTGAACTCGAGCACGTTTGAGAGGTAGACGTGAATTTGTTACAGATCTCCAGCAAATGTCTGCTCATAATGGGAGAGAGATAACTATGCTTTAGGCAAGTAATACAAACAAAATCTCAGCCCACGGTGTGCGAAGTTGTACATCGCTTATGATCCTTTGTGGAGAACGTGCCACACACTGTCGTATTATGTGCTGCACTGTACATCAAAGATCATTTACAACCTGCAGGCAATCATTTTAAAATTAGCAGCAAAGCTTGGTTCTGGCTTCTGTTGCTATCAGCTCATTTAATAAACTTAACTGAAAGTAAAAACATCAGTACAATTGAATCCCGAATTCCCCGCTGGGTATCGCATGAACAAGATCATCTTTACTGATGGATACAGCTTTGCAAACAACCGTTCGGTTTTGTGACCATGTTCAAGCATTCTAAATATTGCATTTGGGAAGTCAAACTAGGTTCACAGTGAATAGTGGGGATTTGGGGGAGTGTTGTAGAGCAGAAGGGTTTAGGAGTACAAGGACCTATCTCTGGAAAGTGTTGTCACAGGTAGATAGGAGGGTAAAGAAGAGTTTTGGCCTTCATCGGTGTGGGTATTGAGCATAGAAGTTGGGATGTGATGTTTAGGAAGGAACTGCAGATGCTGGTATATAGCAAAGACAGATACAAAGAGCCGGAGTAACTCAGTGGGAATGTGCATGGGTTCCTCCTGACCCTGCCAGAGTATTACTGGCTCACCTACCTCGGTTCCCTCTCTGCCAGGCCATTATCTACAGACCATCTCCAATGTGTGACGCAAGGTAGGACAATAGACTGAATTCCCCAGTCGACTGTTTCTCACAGACATGACAACCCTGGCCTCGTGCATCATAAAATGGACATCAATCAAGAACCGGGAGCCTGACTTCCGTATTTGCAGTAGAAACCAGGAACTACAAATGCCGGTTTATGAAAATAGATGCAAAGTGCTGGAGTAACTCAGCGGGTCAGGCAGCATCTCTGGAAAACATGGATAGGTGACAGTTTGAATATGGGGGGGGGGGGTGGGAAGAAAGCTGGCCTTTTCAACCTTAGTTCAACCATCTACCTCATCAAACCCACCCTCGCCTGCGTTCATCTGCTGTACTTTGTCCTGCCCCTCCTCTGCTCTAGCTTCCTTCCTCCCCACCCCCCCCCCCCCCCCCCCACCGCTACAATCAGTCTGAAGAAGGGTGAAGACCTGAAACATCACCTGTCCATGTTCTCCAGAGCTGCTGCCGCCCTGCTGAGTTACTCCAGTACTTTTTGTCTTTATCCATGTTTTCAGTCCCAATTGCTTTATCAGGGAGGGCGCTTTGGGCATTTATAAGTTAAAGGTTTGAAACTTTGCAGCAGTCACACGATCCAGGGATAGCGAGTAACGAGGATTGATAAGGGAAAGAGGAAGGGTCTCCTCATGTCAATGTACCACCCAAAACATAGCCAGGACAGATATATCCCAACTTTACATGCCCAAGGCTGGCTGCAACTAAAATGCTACCAAAGGATTTTTAAAAAAACATACTTGAAGAGAATACATTTGGGTATTTTATGCACACTTCTCTGTCCCTCTAGGTACTCAATCTTGGTTTGAGGTGTGGCTACCAGCAGTGGAAGAACTACGTGTACACAATTTTACTCTGCATAATAGTTTACAATCAGCACAGGCCTTGAAACTTGTAGCTGACTCTGAAGAAAAGTCCTGACCCAAAACCTCTTCGAAGGTCCATTCCTCCATAGATGCTTGTATATGGAACTGCAGATGCTGGTGCACAGAAAAATACACAAACTGCTGGAGTAGTTGGTTTCCAAAGGCCTGAGATGAAAAGGCTGAAGATGTGGGTCAAAAGGATTGTAGACTGGTGAATTGTGAAGCTAGAGGAAGGAATATCAGTGGAAGGGGAGGGGGAGGCAGGAAATAGGTGCAGGTCCAGCTGAGGCACAGGGGAAGGGGAAAGGGGTGATTTCTTTCTAATCTCCTGCCTCTCCAACAGATGTAGCAGTAGAGTTGCTGACTCACAGCTCCAGAGACCTGGGTTTGGGCCTAACTCTGGGTGCTGTCTGTGTGGAGTTTCTACGTTCTCCCTGTGACCCCATGGGTTTTCTCCAAGATCTTAGGCTTCCTCCCACATTCCAAAGATGTACAGGTTGGTAGGTTAATTGGTTTGGTATAAATGTAAATCGTGTCTAGGATAGTGTATAGGGATCGCTGGTTGCTGCGGACTCGGTGGGCCGAAGGGCCTGTTTCCATGCTGTACCTCTAAACTAAACTAAACTAAAAATAACAGTACATGGTACACAAGCAGTGAACATTTGCGTGAGCTGGCCCCATTAACTCTGCAGTCACCACAAGCACTTTGACTTGGAGAGATGTGCAGCCAATTACCATCCATCCGCTTATACCACTGTCTGCTTCACTGTGAAGTACGTATGAACAACAATGCCTGCAGTTAGTTCGAAAGTTGACAAATCTACTATCCCTGCTTCAAGGAGCCAGTGAGGCAGGCTAACAGTCTGGGCTGCATCTTGTAGACGATCCCAAATGACTGGAGAGTATGGTGCCTAACAGTATTATCATTCTCTTGTAATGGGAGCAACTTAGTAATGGGTAGTACGTGCCCCTCAGCAAAATATCGTTATTGTTTCAAGCAGAACCTCCATGAGGGCCTGCCATTTACAACAAGAACAAAACATTGAACATCAATCTATCTGATACCCAAATTGCAGATTCCAGTATTAACAAAGGGTCTTGGAAAAATTCTTTCTCCTCTGGCTGTTTCCATTGTTTAGCACTTGTATTTCAAATTTGTCTGTATTAATAGTAACTGTAATGCCCTTATTGGTGGAGAGAGCAACATATGATATTGTGATCTTCCCGTTTCATTCACAAGATCGGGGCTGGGAATGTACAGTATCCCCTACCAGGGAGGAGAGTTTAGTTTAGTTCAAAGATCCAGCGTGGAAACAGGCCCTTCAGCCCACTTAGTCTTCGTTGACCAGCAATCAGTTGTACACTAGTTCTATCCTACACATTAGGGACAATTTACAGAAGCCAATTAACCCCCACATCTTTGGAGTGTAGGATGAAACTGGAGCACCTGGAGAAAACCCACTTGGTCACGGAGAGAACATGCTAATTCAGCACAGACAGCACCTGTAGTCAGGATCGAACCCGGGTCTCTGGCACTGTATGGCAGCAACTCTACCACTTCATCACAGTGCCGCCCGAGAGGTAATAGAAGGAAAAAAAAAATTAGAATGACAGAAGGTCTCCAGCATCACAACTCCCTGTGACTGCGTGGGTTTCCTCCGGTTGCTCCGGTTTCCTCCCGCATCCCAGATGAACCAGGGTTTCTGGCTAAATCCACAAACCCGACTGCCCCGGCAGACCCATTGTCTCTGCCTGTTCGTGCCCCACCGAACACATTTCCACATACCTTGACTCCATCCTATCCCCCTTTGTTAAATCCCTCCCCACCTATGTTCAAGACACCTCAGACACTCTCCGTCGGCTCCGCACATTCCGTTGTCCAGGCCCCCATCCTCTCATCTTCACCATGGACGTCCAGTCACTATACACCTGCATCCCCCACCAGGATGGTCTCAAAGCCCTCCGGTACTTCCTCGACCAGAGGAGCAACCCATACCCATCCACTGACACCCTCCTCCGCCTAGCGGAGTTGGTCCTTACCCTAAACAACTTCTCTTTTGACTCCTCCCATTTCCTCCAAACACAAGGCGTAGCTATGGGCACACGCATGGGCCCTAGCTACGCCTGCCTCTTTGTCGGGTACGTCGAACAATCTTTGTTCTCGGCGTACCAGGGCCCCACCCCCGACCTTTACCTCCGTTACATTGACGACTGCTTTGGTGTCACCTCCTGCACCCACGCAGAACTGACTGACTTTATCCATTTCACCACCAACTTCCATCCGGCACTCAAATATACTTGGACCATTTCCGACATTTCCCTACCATTCCTTGACCTCACCATCTCTATTGCAGGTGACACACTCCTGACTGACATCCACTACAAACCAACTGACTCCCACAGCTACCTGGACTACTCTTCCTCCCACCCTGCTTCCTGTAAGGACTCCATCCCCTATTCCCAATTCCCCCGACTACGCCGCATCTGCTCCCAGGATGACTTGTTCCACACCAGGTCATCGCAAATGTCCTCGTTCTTCAGAGAACGGGGTTTCCCCTCCCCCACTATCGATGAGGCTCGCACCAGGGTCTCCTCCATACCCCGCAACACTGCCCTCTCTCCCCATTCCCCCACTCACAACAAGGGCCGAGTCCCCCTGGTCCTCACCTTTCACCCCACCAGCCAGCGCATACAACAGATAGTCCTCCGCCAGTTTCGCCACCTCCAACGTGACCCCTCCACTCGCCACATCTTCCCATCTCCCCCCCTGTCTGCCTTCCGCAAAGACCGCTCCCTCCGCAACTCCCTCGTCAATTCTTCCCTTCCCTCCCGCTCCACTCCTTCCCCGGGCACTTGCCCTTGCAACCGCAAGAGATGCTACACTTGTCCCTTCACCTCCCCCATCCACTCCTTTCAGGGACCCAAGCAGTCATTCCAAGTCCGACAGAGGTTCACCTGCACCTCCTCCAACCTCGTCTACTGCATCCGTTGCTCCAGATGCCAGCTAATCTACATTGGTGAGACCAAGCGGAGGCTAGGCGATCGTTTCGCCGAACACCTCCGCTCGGTCCGCAATAACCAACCCGACCTCCCGGTGGCTCAGCACTTCAACTCCCCCTCCCACTCCGTATCCGACCTCTCGGTCCTGGGCCTCCTCCATGGCCAGAGTGAACAACACCGCAAGTTTGAGGAACAACATCTCATATTCCGCTTGGGGAGTTTGCATCCTCTGGGCTTAAACATTGAATTTTCTCAATTCTGTTAACCCAGACTGCTCCCTCCCCCCCCCCCCCCCACCTCTCCCTCAGCCCTCGGGCCCTGACATTCCTTCTCCATCTCCCCCCCCCCCCCAAGTCGCACTAGCTTCTCATTTTCACACCAGAAACAGCTTACAATGGCTTGCTTCCCTTATCACCAATACTTTTTTGCATATCTTTCACTCATTGTTCTTGCTTTATCTCTCCATATCACTGTTTATATCTCTCGTTTCCCTGATCCCTGACCAGTCTGAAGAAGGGTCTCGACCCGAAACGTCGCCTATCTCCTTCGCTCCTTAGATGCTGCTGCACCCGCTGAGTTTCTCCAGCTTTTTGTGTAACCCCCAGGGTTTCTGGCTCTGTGAGGCAGTTGGTCTACCAGCTGCACCACTGTTCCTCTATGTGTACTGCAGAAATGGATGAGCAGAGATCTGAAGGGAGACCATAATTTAATGATCAAAACTAAATAAACACATGCTCCCATCTTAAATAAAATAAAGGCCCACCAGCAATTTTCCGGCAACTGGTGGTCTGCCCCCCCTCCTACTTTTAATCCAGACAAAATCTACCTTCCCGGAAGTCCGCCTGAACATGTGACGCTTTGGCTGGGGTGAGGCGGCCAATCTCGACCTGGTGAGGACTTCCACACCGACCGGCGGATTGAATTTGCCCTGCGTGGCCAACGTCCAGGAACTCCGGGCCGCCGGAGCCGAGCTGTTCCCACAGCCGGCTTCCACAGCCGATTTTGCGGGCCGGTATCTTGGCCCCCCCCCAGGGCCGTGACCTCTATTGGTCCGGCAAAATGGATAATCCAGAGAAGATCTGGAACCAAGGGTTTCCCGGAAAATCGGTGGTGGACCTGTAGGTCATCTTCATTCACCACGTCTGTATTGGGGAAGAATATTTTACCGATATTTCACTGTATAAACCCCCACTGCGTTATAACTCTGGTGGCCTAAATACTTAACAGTACATTTGATGGAAGCAATAATCAACATAAAAATTTAAGAATAGTGGGACACAACGACCCAAGTGAATGTCAATACTCAAGGCCCACAATTGATAACAAGCCTGTCTATATAAACAGTTCATTTACAAGCTCCACCAGAACAACAGTGAATACAAATGGCTCCTGCTAGAATCACCTTCCATTCTGCTACAGATCAATACATATTGTCCTTCACATGTAAACCTTGGAAGGAGAAGATTTTGAATCACTCAAAAACAATTAACTTGCCAAATTGGCCTCAACTACGCTGCAATAATTGTAATGACTGTTAAATGTTTCAGTTATGAAGTACCTTTGATGTGCCAGAATATTTATCTTACCAGAGGTGCAGCGGAGGAGTTGCTGCCTTCCAGCACCAGGGGCTTGGGTTCGATCCTGACTACGGGTGCTGTCTGTATGGAGTTTGTACGTTCCCCCCGTGACCAAGTGGGTTTTCTTTGGGTGCTCCTCCCACACTCAAAGACGTGCAGGTTAGTAGGTTAATGTTGGCAAATTATTTTGGTAATATTTGGTAAAGGACGGCATAGTGGTGCAGCAGTCGAGTTGCAGCCTTTCAGCGCCAGAGATTCAGTTCAATCCTAACTACATGTATCGAGTTTGCACGTTCTCCCTGTGACCATGTGTGTTTCCTCAGGATGCTCCGGTTTCCTCCCCCATTCCAAAGACGTGCAGGTTTGTGGGTTAACTGGCTTCAGTAATTTGTCCTCAGTGTGAAGGATAGAACTAGTGTACGGGGTGATCACCGGTCGGCGGAGACTCGGTGGCCATAGGGCCGGTTTCCTCGCTGGATCTCTAAACTAAACAAATTTTACAAGATCATTGATCGATGAAAAATACTGACCCTATGCTACAAATCAGGCCAGCCGATGAAAGATTTTATCAAAGAGATAGTTCTTAAGCAACATTGCAAAAGATGGGAGAGGTTTAAAAAGGGAATTCCAGAGTTTAGGATTGCAGCAACTGAAAGCATGGCCAGTAATGGTGAATGAATTAATACAAAGGTATACAAGAGTGCAGGATATGGATTCAATATTTCACAGGAGTGCACTTGAAAACTCGACACAGATAGCACCGGAGTTCAGGATCGAACCTGTGAAGCAGCAGCACCTACCGCTGTACCAGTAGCAGCAGTACCATTGTGCCTCCCTGTGCACCTCAGAAATGCAAGAGCAGGGAGTCCAAACTTGCCAAATTGGCTTCAACCACATGGTTATAATTGCAATAACTGTTAAATGTTTCAGTTACGCAGTCCCAATATTTTACTGGACAGGGACTGGGGGAGACAAAATCACGGATGGGCGGGAAAACAAATGGTGGGTAAACAAATATCAATTAGTCATCAGGTAATCGAGTGATACAGCGTAGAAACAGGCCCTTCGACCCAACTTGCCCACACTGACCAACAGGTCTCACCTACATTAGTCCTACCTGCCTGCATTTGGCCCATATTGCTCTAAACCTATCCTATCCATGTATCAGTCTAAATGTTTATTAAATGTTTGGTTTAGTTTAAAGATACGGAGTGGAAATATGTACTTTGGCCCACCGAGTCCGTGCCGATATCGATCAACCATACACTAGTTCTGTGCTATCTCATCCTACACACTAAGGGCAATTTACAGAAGCCAATTAACCTACAAATCTGTACGTAATTGGAATGTGCGAAGAAACTGGAGCACCCAGAGAAAACCCACGCGGTCACAGGAAGAACTTGCAAACTCTGAACAGGCAGCAGGTGTGGTCAGGATGGAGCCCGGGTCCCTGGCATTGTGAGGCAGCAGCTCTACCGTTGAGCTGCCGTGCCGCCCAGATGTTGCGAGGGGCAGACATGAAAGTCGGCGGCGCGTTGTGATAACCGATGGGAAAGCACGTGTCGCTGCACAGAAGATGTCAACGTTTCACTTCACATCTAAACAAAGAGCAAAGCGTTTAAGAGGAACAGCAACACAGCAGTTACAGTAAACCAGTTACTGCAGTAAAAAAATGGCAGATAATCCAGGGATGGCGTGAAAGAAGACGCAGAGCTGATGACTCCGACGTTGCATCTGTCAGCCTCCTCATGTGATGAACTCTTAGCATGTGTGGAAGAATCACACTGAACATCTGCACCCGTACATAAACCACGAGCTGGGATGTGCTCATCTGAATTCTGAATGGACGCGCAGTGTCTTAAAGAATACATTAAGGTGTCCGAAAATATTAAATCTTTTGAGATATCAGTACCTCAGAGACTTTAAATTAATCTTCATTGCAGCTTTTACATGGAAACTGCTATTGCCATGCTTATGACCAATTCATAGATGCACTGTTTAATAAGCCTACTTCTTTACCTAACACAAGCTGACAGTGCCGAGAATGGCTGAAACATCACAGAGCTGAGAACTGAATATGATGTATAGCATACTTTCAGCAGCGGACTGCTGGATTCAAGACGGAAGTGTAGGCTGTGAAAGGAGCAGGATTCATTTTATTATATACACACAGAAGGTTCGCACTGCAGAATTATTCATGAGAATTACGCGATGGAGGAATTACTGTTCACCAACCCATTTGATTATTAAGGAAAAGCTTTTTCAAAAGTATGATCCCCAGGATTTAAATCTGGACCAAAGCAATAATAAATTGCACGTTTTGAAGAGAATGTGTTCATGTTAGAATCACTCGGAGATCAGTTGCAAGCAGAATGTATTTTACATATCTCGACTTTATGATATTTTATTAAGAGAGCGTGTGCTGAATTATATAATCCCAGCCTAATAACTGAACCAATTTGGCGTCCAACTGCGAAACTGTGAGATCTGGCGAAAAGACTGGAGCACTTCCATAACTAAAGGGAAATATATCAGCACTTTTACAGTGAAACTGCTGCCAATATGGCATCAAGGAATTAATTGATATTTGGTTTTAGGCATAGAATGCGCCAGATCATAAAGTATTCATTGTAAAAACAGTTTTGCATCATAGAGTCAGAGGATTTTTTCAAGGAGGCCATTCAGCCCTTTGTTTTCCGTTGGCTGGAAGAAGGACCAGTTCCACTCCCAATGTCCTACCCGCAACCCGAAATTTCTTTCCATTTCAGATGTTCATCCAGGTCCTTTCTCACGGAAATATCTCCGTAACTAGCCCTGACTCCAGGCCACAAACCAGTAACACATTTTACCCCATCTCACGTTTGGCTTTTCTGCCAATCCTTCTACATCCTCTAATTCTTGGCATCTCCAACAGGACGTTTCGGATACAGCGTGGACCTTTTGGCCCACCGAGTCTGCACCTGCCTGTGAACCCAGTACACAAGCACTATCCTACACACTGGGGACAATTTTCAATTTTTACCAAAGCCAATTAACCTACAAACCTGTACATCTTTGGAGTGCAGGGGCTGACCGGAGCAGACCGAGAAAACACATGCATTTATGGGGAAAACGTACAAACTCCATGCAGACAGCACCCTTAGTCAGGATCGAACCAAGGTCTCTGGCGCTGTAGGGCAGCAACTCTACCGCTGTGCCACACTTCGGACTCAGTTGGGATGTTATGCTACAGTTGCACACGATGTTGGTGAGGCTGACTGTAAATTGTGCTCAGTTGCGTTCACACTGCCTAGGATGGATGACATCAAGCTGGAGGGAGTGCAGTGAAGATTTGTGAGGATGTTGCCAGTACTTGAGCACCTGAACTATATAGAGAGGTTAGACAGGCTAGGATGTTCTTCCTTGGAGTGCAGGAGGCTGAGGGGTGATCTTATAGAAGCGTATAAGACCATGAGGGGGGTCGATAGGGTGAATGCACAGAGTCTTTTAACCAGGGTAGAACCAGAAGGCATGGATTAAAGGTAAGAGAGTAAAGATTCAATAGAAATCTGAGGGGCAGCATTTTCACTCAGAGTGACTAATGTATGGAATGAGCAGCTCGAGGAGGTAGTTGAAGCAGATACTGTAAAGACATTTAAAAGACACTCGGTCAGGTATTTAGATAGACAAGGTTTAGAGGGACAACATGGGAAAAAATGGGACTAGTTTGGATGGGGCATCTTGGTCAGCGTGGATGAATTGTGTAGCGGGGCCTGTTTCTGGCCCATAAATGGCCCCATGACTCTAAATGAACTCTGTTGTACAAATAATACATTTACAACAAAAATACATTGTTAACCAAATGGGTTTTGGCAACATGACCAAACTACATCCTATAATTATTTAAACTTTCTTTAAACTCGATATTCTGCCCTTACCCTTAACTATATTTCACGGTAACAAACACCAAAGTGCAAATGTATTTTCAAGTTGTTATAAGGAAGTAAATCTCTGATCTAATCAGACCGCTCTTTTTTAATTCCCCGGGTAATAGACCTTTTATTAAAATCATTGGCATAGAACTCTAAATCAATATGTGAGTGTTATTAAAATGCTGTCATTTTTCCGTCCTCACTTGAAGCAATTTACGACAATGTCATCGGAACAGATGAAGCTGGGAGCATGGCGGAGATTGGATTTGCACAATCAGTGAACTCTCCACAAAGCCCAGGAAGAGCTACATAAACCTGATGATACAGCTGAGGTGGCAATGACATTTAGTATTTAAAATTGAATTTGACAAGGTCTAAAAAGAGTTCAACTCCAGTCAGAGTGCTATTCTGTATCAGTGAATTTAACTCACAGAGTGCATCCACTTTCTAAGGTCTTGGATTTATAGCTAAAAGGATGGCTCGCTCGAGATCACTAGTAGCTGTTTAATACATTTATCGCTCACAAAATCTGTCGATGAGTAGAATAGAAATTATTATTTGCCCAACTTTGCATTCTGACTCTGAAGAAGGGTCCCGACCCGAAACATCCCCTATCCATGTTTTCCAGGGATGCTGCCTGACCCACTGAGTTACCCAGCATTTTATGTCTTTCCTTGGTAAACGGGCATCTGCAGATTAGTTCCGTTTAGAGATACAGCATGGAAACAAGCCTTTCAGCCCACCAGGTCCGCGCTTGCCCGTGATCCCAATACACGAGCACTATCCTACACACCGGGGACAATTCACAATTTTTACCGAAGCCAATTAACCTTCAAACTTTGCAGTGTGGGAGGAAACCAGGGCAGCTAAAGAAAACCCACACGTTCATGGGGAGAATACAAACTCATTGCAGACAGCACCAGTAGTCAGGATCGAACCCAGGTCTCTGGTGTTGTGAGGAAGCAAGTCTACCGCTGAGCCACCATGCTGCCCAAGTCCTTGTTTTTACATTCTATCCCTCTACCCTTTCTCATGAAGGGTATCCCTGGCTTTCCATTCAATCCTTTCCCACTTTATTGGACTTTACTTTGTACCAAACGTTATTCGCTTTATCCTGTATCTGTACATTGTGAACGGTTTGTTTGTAATCATGTATGGTCTTTACACTGACTAGATAGTACGCAACGAAAAATGCTTTTCACTGTACCTTGGTACACGTGACAGTAAACCACACGAAACAATAGGAGACTTTAAATTGTCATTAAAGAGTGACTACATCTCACCAGCCATGGAACATACTACTTTTAAAATACACCAACACCAATTTTCTGAAAGATTGTAATCAAATTCTTTCAAACATGCCATACTGGGTGATTACACCTGCTGCCATCATCTGTAATTGTTTTCTAATCTTGTAAAACATTCAACAAATGTTTTAATTTTCTCACTGCAAAAAAGATTCCACGTTTTTTGATGGAACATCAGGCATGCATTGTAATCCTCAAATGAGTACTGAATAATCTGAGTTGCTGCCTTACAGCGCCAGAGACCTGGGTTCAATCCTGACCTTGGGTGCTGTTGGTGTGGCGTTTGCATGTTCTCCCTGTAATTACATGAGTTTCTTCCCACATCCCAAAGACATGCGGGTTTCCAGGTTAATTGTCCTCTGCAAATTGTCCCCAGTGTGTAGGGAGTGGATGAGAAAGTGAGATAACATGGAACTAGTGTGAACTGGTACTCGATGGTGCGTGTAGACTGTGTGGGCCGGTGGGTCTGTTTCCATGCTGTATCCCCAAACTAAACTCGCCTTTGAGTAGTTTTGGAAATTCTTACACTGAAGTGTAATTTATAGCAGCCACCTCGCATACACTACATTTTCCTGGCACATCTCTTATAAGAGAGGAAACCAGAGCACACAGCTAAAACCCACATTGTCACAGAAAGGAATTCCAACTCCATGTGACAATGCCCAGAATCAGGATTGAACCCATATTCTAGGAGGTGAGAGGCAACAGTACTCACTGTGCTGCCTCCACACAGTGCCATTATGATTTTCATCCTCATCCTTATTTTCAAACCTCCCCATATACTTGCTCCTCTTTCTATTATTCTTCCCAACCATGAAACTGTCGGAGATGTCACCGTTCCTTCAATTCAGCTGCTTGATCTTCAGATTTACTTTATCCACTGCTGCCAGGTATGGTTTCTACTGCGTTGGTCCCAAAGCCTGCTGTTCCATCACTAAAGTTCTCCAGTGTTTACTATCTTTTTCTTTTCACATGGTTTTCCTTATCTACCCAAACATCTGCAGGAACAGCAAGGAATTATATTTTGTATTATAACAGTTTTTTCCAAGCACCTCAAAATTGTCTGGTACATTAAAGGTTCTTTCTAAATGCTGCAGCTATAATACCATCAAAGCTCACTGCCTCCAGGATTTTCAATTCTTAATTTATAGCATGCATTCCTGAAACAATTGTGGCTGGATTTCCAAGTTGTTTAGTTTAGTTTTGTTTAGTGATACACTACCAATGGACCTTTGGCCCAATGAGTCCGCACCGACCAGCGATCATCCATACACTAGTTCTATCCTACATACTAGGGACAATTTTGCAGAAGCCAATTAGCCTATAAACCTGCAAGTCTTTGCAATGTGGGAGGAAATCAGAGCACCCAGTAAAACCCACTTAGTCACAGGGAGAATGTACAAACTCTGTACAAATAGCACCCGGTCAGAATCGAACCCGAATCTCTGGCGCAGTGAGAGCAACTCTACTGCAGCACCATTGTGCCGCACTTCCCTGACAAACTGTGAACCTTTAGCATCTCACTTCACCCCACTCAAAAATACCTTTCTCCTGTATCTGTACACAGTGGAGCATGTATAGTCTTTCCGCTACCTCAGTCTGAAGAAGAGTTTTGGCCCAAAAAGTTGCCTGTTTCTTTCGCTCCATAGATGCTGCCTCACCCGCTGAGTTTCTCCAGCATTTTTGTCTACCTCAGTCTTTCCGCTGACTGGTTAGCACATGCAACAAAAGCTTTTCACTGTACCTTGGTGCATGTGACAATAAACTAAACTATATTGGACTTTTCCAAAAAAGTTCTTTAAAACATATGCAATTAAATTTGTATAACTTTAGTTGAGTTTAACATTTTAACTGCGATGGTAGCTTCATCCAGAAATCGCTGCATAAATCATTTGAATTGCCAAATTACATTTTTACGGATAACAGCAAATGCCTCGCCGTCAGCAGATATGTGGTGACTCGAGAGAATTTCAGAGCTCTTATCGACATTTGAATGTCAGAAACCGAAGTCTGCAGATGGTTAAGATATTGACATTCATCTGCACAAACCAGACTTGCAAATCAAGAAATATAAGCTGCAGTCTAAATAAAACTGTGAAAGCAACACCCGGAGAGTTGGGACCAAGGAAGGATGTGTTGACTCAGCACCTGATAGTAGCAGCAGTCATAATTGGTCCTCTGTGTGCTCTACTCCACGTGATTGAGTTGCATTTTCATGAGTCCACAAGTAAAAGGAGTGGAATTAGGCCATTTGGCCCATCGAGTCTACTCCGCCATTCAATCATGGCTGATTTCTGTCTCCTAATCCCATGTTCCTGCCTTCTCCGCACAACCCTTGACACCCGCTCTAATCGAGAATTTGTCTATCGCTGCCCTAAAAAATATACACTGACTTGGCCTCCACAGCCCACATTAACTACCCTCTGGCTAAAGAAGTTCCTCCTCACCTCCTTTCTAAAAGAGCACCCTTTAATTCTGAGGCTATGACCTCTGGTCCTAGACTTTCACACCAGTTGAAACATCCTTTCCGCATCCACTATTTATGCCTTTCATTATTCTGCGTTTCATTTTTTGTAAAGAATAACCAAAGTAGGGAAAGTAGTGATAAATAGCATGTCACAGGGATTAGTGCAGGGCCCATTGTTGTGTGTCATTCATGCTTTGGATGAGAATATACAAGACATGGTTAGTAGCTTTTCAGGTGATAATAGAATAGAAAGTAGCATAGAGAGTTCAGAAGGTGATTCAATGATTCAATTCAGTTCAATGATACTTCATTGTCGCATGCCCCGAGGTACAGTGAAATGCTTTGTTTAGCATACAACCCAGAAGGTTCATGTGGCCGACCTCACCTGGGCAGTACACAAGTGTCGCCACATTTCTGGCACCAACAAAGTTACAAAAATCACCGGATGATCCAAACACTGAAGAGTTGTCAAAAATCACAACAGGATCTTGATTAGCCAGGTAGGTGTTTAATTCAGAAAATTACATGTCAAATCAGAATATGGCCTCAATAATGAATGTAGGGCCATGGGGAGTATTGTAGAACAGAGGGAGCTGACGGCGAGGCAGGTGAGTACAAGTACATACTCACCTGAAAGTAGAATCACATATGGACAGAGTGATAGAAGACATTTGACAAGCTGCCTTCATCAGTCAGGGCACCGAGTACAATAGGTGGGCCATTTTGCTGCAGTTGTACAAGGGTTGATGAGGCCACTTGGAGTTTTAGTCACCATCTTATAGGAAAGGTGCCATTAAGCCGGAAAGAGTGCAGAGAAGATTTACGAGGATGTTGCCGGGACTCGAGGGCCTAAGTTATAGGGAAAGGTTGGGCAGGGTTGGACTTTATTCCTTGAAGTGTAGGAAACTGAGTGGTGATCTTATAGAGGTGTATAAAATCATGAGGGTCATAGATAAGGTGAATTCACAAGGTCTTTTTTTCCCAGAGTAGGGGAATCTAAATCAAGAGATCATAGGTTTAAGATGAGGACAAAGATTTAAAAGCAACCTGTGTGACAACTTCTTCACACAAGGGGTGGAATGCAACGTGCTGCCTGGGAAAGTGAGTACAATGATGACATTTTAAAGACAATTAGTTAGTTACAATGATAGGAAAGGTTTGGAGGGATATGGATCAAATATGGCCAATGGAACTAGTTTAGATAGGGTATCTTGTTTGTCATGGATGAGTTGGGTTGAAGGGCCTGCTTCTGTCCTGCATTACTCTATGATTCTATGGTCATTGAACTTCTCAAGACACCTAACCCAAGATTGAGAGCAGCTCACTGTAACAATATATACCATCTAATTTGAGACCAAATTAACATACCAGGAAAAAATGGGTCAAGGTTGATTAATCAGCAATATTGGGGAATACTAGTCCAACACATGGCTTCAAGGCAAAATACAATGATTTTGGGGACAATTAGTCATACAGATAATGTTAAAACAATTTTGCCTCATTGTTTCATCATATGGTTAAGAGGAAAGCTTGCAACTTCTGTAAATACGATGTGTAGGAAGGAACTGCAGATGCTAGTTTATACCAAAGATCGACACAAAGTTCCAGCGAGTCAGGCAACATCTCTGGGGAAAAAGGTCGGGTGATGTTTCGGGTCAGAAACCTTCTTCAGACTGAAAGTAGAGGGGGAGGGGAAACTTGAGGTAGGAAATGGCAGAACAAATCAGGTGACCAAG